>CM024598.1:50047719-50662719 GCA_014182555.1 Eucalyptus erythrocorys
AGGCGCTGCAACGAGGAGTGAGAGTGGTGGAACTTGATATATGGCCGAACTCAGCGAAGGACGATGTGCACGTTCTCCATGGAAGGTTTGCATCCAATTCCTTGGCTTCTTTCTTTGCCTGACAATAATCTTTTGCCTCTACTTCTATAGATGGGCCTCTTTTTATACCCTCCAATTTCGAAATAAGATATTTTAATCTCAATTTTGAAGTACTCTCAATTGGTAAAGTACCAATTTGTACATATTCCATAAATAAAAGACGTTATCTCACTTGTCCAACTGAAAAAAGAAACTGCAATGGAAAAATCACGGATCCATTTTTGTATCCAGCATCATGTCTGTCATTCTAAAAATGCCCTTTTCTCCATGGAAGCTCTACAATCTAATTCCAAGGCTGCATGTTGTGAGTTTAGCCCTTTCGAATTGCTTGTAGTTGCAGAATAATTACTGCAGACTCCAAACATCCACACTATCTCATAGAGCATATAATTGTAGGATAGTTTTTCTTCTGGCGAGGAAAGCTCAACTTGAAAAATGACTTAACTTTCGCAAGGAATGCTTTGCAATCTCTTCAATGATAGCGGAGTTATAGGGAGTTATCAGACTATTCTAACCCTGGTAACGCATCGGTTCAGCACCTTATGCTGTATCTATACTCCCAAGCCCATTTTTTCAATGTACGAGTAAATCAACTCTTCTTATCTAAGATGGAGAAGTGAAAAGGTTTTCTGATTGGTTCGTCAATTGATAATGAAGTATTACAACTCCAGGGCAAGTTCCATCACCCAGCCTTTCCAAATCTTGTCTGAGTATGTTTTATGTATGGATGCAGAACCTTGACAACTCCAGTGGAACTCATCAAATGTTTAAAGTCTATAAGAGAGAATGCTTTTGAAACATCTCCTTATCCTGTTATAATAACACTTGAGGACCACCTAACTCCAGATCTCCAGTCTAAAGTAGCTCAGGTGAATTCTCATCAGTCTCTTGTAATCCCATTACCCTTTCTTGCTCGCATTTTAGTGATGAAATTTGTATTTTCAGATGATCACCCAAACATTTGGAGATATGCTTTATTACCCTGAAGCCGAATTAAAGGAATTACCCTCGCCTGAAAATTTGAAGCATCGCATAATTATATCAACCAAACCACCAAAAGAGTACCTTGAAGCTAAAGGTGCAAAAGAGAGCAGTCATTTGGAGAAGAAGGATGCTGAGGATGATATATGGGGAAATGATCCATTGGATGCTTCACTTGCTCAACAAGACGATAAGGTCTGCTTGGCTTTCAGTATAACGCTTACCATATTTGACTTTTCATATCTTCTTAATGGTGCTGAATTACTTGACTTCCTAGCTTTTAGATTGATTGTTTCTTTTTCCAACTTACCTGTATAAAATTCTATGCAGACTGAGGGTGAAACTAATGAACACAGTCTTGAAGATGAAGAAAGTGATGATTGTGAAACTGAATCATGTCAACCAGGAGGACCTACTTACAAGCGTCTGATTGCTATACATGCTGGAAAACCAAAGGGTGGGTTAAAGGAAGCACTAAAAGTAGAGGCTGATAAGGTTAGACGCCTCAGTCTCAGTGAACAATCACTTGAAAAGGCCACCGAGTCTCATTCAACAGATGTTGTGAGGTACTTACATCCAAGATAACATTGTTAAGTTGATCTATTGGTACAGATTATTGGCCATTCTGCTGATGTCCAAGTTATTATTATTTTCTTTTGGTAAATATAGCAAAGTCTACCAGATATGATGTTTCTGCCTGTTAATTGCAGATTTACTCAGAAGAATATCTTGAGAGTCTACCCCAAGGGTACTCGGTTTAACTCCTCCAATTACAAGCCACTAGTTGGTTGGATGCACGGAGCTCAGATGGTTGCATTTAACATGCAGGTTTGCTTCAGTAATTCGAATTTCTTTGAGCATAGGTGGAATGTTTTTCAAGTGGCTCCCAGCATTATGTAGGGGAAAGGTCTTGCCATATTTTGCAATAGAAGTAATTGGCTTTGTTGTGAGGCTGCTTATAGGACAAAAATTCATTGCCGAATTGGTTCCACTGGTAAGAAGCTAGTAGTCCTAATTCTGTAGCGAGAAGGAAATATAGGCTAGTTTCGCTTTAAATTAAACTCTTAATTCAAAGGGGTTATAACTCATGGGCTTTCAAAAGCAATTGCTTACTACACGTCAATCTTGCAGGGTTACGGAAGATTCCTTTGGTTGATGCATGGTATGTTTAGAGCCAATGGGGGGTGTGGCTATGTCAAGAAGCCCGACTTTCTGATGAGCTTGGGTCCAAAGAATGAAGTTTTTGATCCCAAAGCAAAACTGGATGTGAAGAAAACTCTGACGGTACCATAGCAAAGATCTTGTTTCAGCCCTTATACCTTGGTCTTTGTCAACATATTGTCCTGTTCCTTTGAATCAAAGACACTGAATTCTTTTGTTCACAGGTGACAGTGTACATGGGAGATGGATGGCATTTAGACTTCAAACAAACACACTTCGATTTGTATTCACCACCAGATTTTTACACCCGTGTAAGCCTTTTTATCTTGGTCAATGAGATATTCCTGTATCTAAAATCCTTTGTGAAGCTGGGTGACTGTCATTTAACATTCATCTTGATGAGGCAAAGTAGTCGTGGAGCCTGTAGGGTGCAAAGTATTTGTTCCCAAATGAGATTGGTTCCAAAGCAAGTTCTAAAGATAAACAAGCCGCTTCCATTGGGGCATATCCGACATCATCCACTCTTGGGACAACATAAAAGTAAATTAAACTTTGAATACGTTGAAGCACTGTGGTGGAAAAGTAGGCTCTAGTGCATATTGGTGATTTTCCTGTCTAAATATCTCATACCGGGCTTCTTACCAAAGCTCTTTTTTTCTTTTTGTGGCCTATATTTTCTGTAATGTTGCTATCAAAGGAACATATCTGTTGATAAGCGGTGGTACAGATCTTGCAAGACTAATTGGACTTAAAGAAAGGCACATGCAAAAGGGCCTTTCTTTTTGTATTTTCCCTCAGTTTGGTGTGGTGGGTAGAGAGTTGGGATTAATCCTTACGTCCATTTTGGTGCAGGTTGGCATAGCAGGAGTGCCAGCTGATACAGTAATGAAGAAAACTAAGAAAATAGAAGACGATTGGACTCCTGTTTGGAATCAGGAGTTTTCATTCCCATTGACTGTTCCTGAACTAGCTTTATTGCGGATTGAAGTCCATGAGTATGACATGTCTGAGAAGGATGATTTTGCTGGCCAGACTTGTTTGCCAGTTTCTGAGCTGAAATCGGGGATACGAGCCATCCCACTCTATGATCGCAAGGGGGAGAAGCTCAGCTCATCAAGGCTGCTTGTGCGCTTCGACTTTGATTGAATACTCCCCTCTGTTCAATTCGCATCTTGTCTCCTTGTAAAATATATAGTCTTGAAATTTTCGTTTGCTTCTCTCTGAGTTCCATCGTCTTTTAATGTGGTTTTATTTATTTGTCCATCGTTTTCTTCCACCCACTCCAAGCTGGGTGGTGGGAACTCAGCCTTTGTAATCCTGTTGTGCGTTTCTACTTATGTGTGATGTCAATAAGATCTTAGTAGAAATGCGTACGGCTTCAAGATGTTTTGAAAGATTGAAATAAAAGAGGCCATTGGGATGTATCTGTTCTGTTCTGCCATGTTCTCCATTGAATTACTACAAACAAAATCTGGAACCCCATGATCGGAACACTGAATTGTAACGGGTTCTGCATATGCAAGAACGTAAGAACTAGCAAGATGGAGTAATGTAAGGTGGTCACAGGGAAGCAAGAGGTGTAAGCTATCTTTCAATTGTCGAACCGAAAATTCTGCTCAGGCCAGCCTCCTCCATGTCTGATCCGGTCGTCTCTCCATCACTTTGCAAGATACATCATGATATCAGGACTCTGAAAGTTCAGGGGTAAGGACATGATCCCGTGAAATAGATTTGAGGATCGTTCATATGTGAATGCAGAGAAAAAGAGAGAAGTATGGAACTTGTACAGAGGAGTTCAAACGTCACCAAAGTACCGTTTGCTGAAGAAGGAGAGGAAAATCCATGTATTCATTCTCCATTAAGTAAGGCTATTCAACCGACCCAAAAAAAAAAAAAAAAAAAAAAAAAAAGTAAGGCTATTCATACACTGCGATAGGACAACAGGAGGACTTCGCCAGGTTGTCCTTAATCCTTGTCTCCACCAACTCTCTCTTACGTCATCATTTCCTACTCATGCATCTTTCTCCTTCTCCGTTTCGTTTTTACCTTTTTGGTCTCTACCATTATAATTTTCTTGATTAATGCATATTTTATGTTTTTTTTTTGGGTTAATACCTTGAAAAACCCAAAACTGGTACACTTGTGACAAATTTACCCCAAACTATTTTTTTGACCATGAAAAACCCCAAACCTGACACCCGACAAATTTACCCCGACTGACCATAAAAAACTATAAATTGGTACATTTATGACAAATTTACCCCAAACTAATTTATTCGACGGCAAAAACTCCAAACTGGTAAATTTGTGACAAATATACCCTTCGCTAAATTGGATTAATATCACAAAAAAATCATAAAAATTGTAAACTCTGACAAACGGATCGTAAAATCCCAAATTGGTATACTAGTCAATTGTCACGTGTCATTTAACTTAATAATTTGATAATAAAATTTAACAAAAACTAACAGAGAGTAAATTTGTCACAAGTGTACCAGTTTGGAGTTTTTCAAGGTATTAACCCTTTTTTTTTTCCTGCTGGTTGTCATTGTTTTCCTTCTTTTTTAATTGTTCATTCTTTCTCAACATGTCACTTTTCTCAAATACTAATACAAAAATTAACGTATGACTCATAGTATAATATTTCAGCGATTGTGTCCCTATCAAAATTATGTATTTTTATTGAAGAAGAAAAATGAGGTAGCAGCTTTGATATAACATATATCTTATATAATTTATTGACTTGTCATAACTTTTGTTTGAAATGCTACTTGCATCAATCTTTCCTGGTCATGCTCTAAACCTTTTTTTCTTCTTTTATTGTCTTTTTTATTTTTTTAATTGACTTTAAAGTTTTTGCGCCTACATATACATTTCGTTAATTACCTTTGCGATTAATTTATTCGCGTATACATATAAAATACCCAATACGGTGTACCCTCTACGTGGAAAGCATGGCTCTAACCCAATATTGAATTTGTATGTTTTACATTGATCATAATAATGTTCAAACTGAAACTACATGGAGCTAGTGGACGCAAATCAATTTGTGAAATGGATTTTAATTATTTCACTGGAAGTCCATCTTCATGTAGTAGCAAAAAAATTGACAATATTCGGACTACCCTGTACCTGTCTAGTTCGACTAGGATACCGGCATCGCGGGGTTCAGGCGTCCTGGCCGTACCCTTTTCTTGGTTTCCCAAGGTAGGAACTGTGGCCGGTCCAGCAGTGGGGCAGCACATTTTCATGTAGTAGCAAAAAAATTGACAATATTCGGACTAGCTTTTTCTATTTATATCAATCATTTCCATAAAAAAATCGTGTATATTCAATCATCTGATAATGTTCAATATATAAACATATATTAAAGGAGAGTCTTGGGGAGGATACTTGTGACTCCCTTAAACGCTCTTTTTTAAATTTTATTTAATTGTAGATTCACCAGACTCATCTAACGTTTTCTTTTACTTAGTCTTAAATTTATATTTGGCTAGTTAATTTTATATTTTAATCACTATTGAAAAACATCTTCTTTTTTTCATTTCTAAAATATTTAGGTTCCCTTCAAATTGAACATGCTATTTATTTTTTACAACAACAATTAAAATAATCTCAATTTCAATGATTCATATTAATCCGCGTGATCGGTGTCCCTTTAAATAAAAATTACAATAAATTATTTTACTATAGGAAAGCATATTTAACTATTGAAATGTAGTATAAGTTCCAAAGTCATTTTTAGACTGTAATGTTTATACATCTTCAAAAAATTTAAGATCATGCATATCAGTAATCATGCTTAGGAGATCAATGGTGATAAAATTTAAATCTGAACTGATAAAATAGCAGCGATATCAAAAGAGTGTCATGGAAGGGCTAATCCTATCTCAAATATAACAATATAATCAAATCTAAAGCTCTAAGATTTCATGCATATATGCTGGTGTTCTTCATTTTAACTTAGATAAGATAGAAAGAGTGATAGTAAACATAGATCAATCATTAAAGGTTCTTCAAATTTAGACATGCCAAATAACTTAAATCTCGGGAGAGATTCTAAAAAATTGAGACGGAAAAAGAAAGTTGGCTATTTATGTTTTCAAGAATTTTTCGACAAAAAAAGTAATGTTCTCTAGAACTTAGATTCTATATATTTCATATGTCTATTATGGCTTCCAATGTACTGATCCTAAATTGGTGCCAATTGGCATATTCAGATTGTTTGAAAAACATATATAATAACGTGTAGATCATTTTTAGTTGTTTATATCTCGTATCACATGGATAATGATGCAATTTAATCGTAACTGAAGACATATTCCACAGTGAAGCGGGAAATTCGGGTGGGGAGGAGTAAGAGAGGACATAAAAGAAACCTCGATTGGGTCTTGCATTATCGTTTCATATACTGCAGGACACTTGGTCACTCTTACTGCGACCTTGTCCCGACCATAGCGAGCGGCGTTACATCTCAAGAACGCTCTTTTTCGTGGCGTTGATGTAAGGCAATTGAGATGAAAAAAGGAGGAGGAATGACAGTAAATTCAATCTCATTCTGCCCATTCTGCTCGTGGAGCTGTAGAATTTGACTGATGGTCTTTGTAATAGGGACAAAGTCACTCAATTTGTCTTCGGGAGGATAAGCATAGTCTCGAACGAGCTGGAGTAATCAGACAGTGGACCTCACCTGACGTTCTGGAATGGCCTTTTTCCCATCAGAGTCCCACCTCCGCGCGGACAGGGACTCCTTCTTACCTTAGACAGCACTCACCAAAGGGAGGACCCTATCCTACGATGTCTCTGCAGTCTGCACATGACTTATTGTCGTGGCGTACTTTTAAAAATTTGTTCATTGTCCTTACTTGTTGCAATTTGATATAGCGGATGCACTTCTTTTGGAAATGACAACCTTCGATTGGATTGATGAGTTCACCTAGACCTATCGAATGAATGGGTTGAATCAGATTGAAAAAGGTTTGATTTAAGTATAACTCATTTTCATACAATATAAAAATTTAATAACTCATGTCTGACATAAATTATTAAAATGCTTTCATATTGGAAAACTTTTATCCAAATAAATTAAGGTGAAAGAGGTAATTGAGTGAGTGTGAGAACGAGTGGATAAGGGAGAGTTATACAAGTGGGCAAGTTGTGATTTCATTTAATACTCATACTATTCTTGGATTTACTATTCTAAAGTCATTTATGACTCATTTAAAATATAACAAGTTATATAATAACTCAACCAATCAAATAAGGATTAAAAATAGGTTTATGATCTATTTTAACTGATCTAGGTGCATTGGTTTTCTATTTTGAAAGCATAGTAGATAAATGCAAAAGCCTTTAGCTTAATAGGGTTTGGGGAAATGCAAATTGCATTTGATAAAAAATCCTTTATAAAGCAACTTTAAGTGAAGTAGTGTTTGGTAAAAAAAATTTTGCAAAGAGCTTTGGTTGTAAATTTTATTTTTCCTTCTTAAAAATAAATTAAACCATTTGTTGGCTTGGGCGAAAGGACTCACATTGCTGGCGAGCCCGACCTTACGCTAATAGCCAAGGTCACATGACCTCAGGTGACTTTGGGCGAGGGCTGGCTGAGGTTGTGTGACCCAGACAACCATCGCCTAGGCGGTTGAGCAACCTCATGTGGCCATCGCGCGGGTTTTGTGACCTTGCCGGTCTCTGGTTAACTCTTCACTCATCAGATCTGATCTCGTCAACTCTCCCTAGCTGCCCTCGCAAAAAAGATGAGCAGTCGCACCTGCAGAATTCAGTGCACTGCAGAAGTCTGGTCTCGTGGATCCCCATCATGTGTGGATCTACAGATCGCAGTATCATGCTCGTTAGTTTTATTTTTTGGTCAGTAGCTCGTTAGTTTACTTTGAGATGCTTATGGAGTTTGGAACCGAACTGACAATGACATGGCTGCATTAAATGTGCATCTATCTATGACAGGCCTTGTTAATTGCAATTTGCTTGCAAGAACGTATTAGGCGATGCCCATCCTCAACAGTAAACACGGCTCTCCTCTTGCTGTAGATTATTTGCTTCGTATCGGTCGAGATCCCAACTGTCTCCAGTCCATAACACCACCGACGATTACGGGATTAATTTAGTTAAACACATCCAGCGACCATCGCCTTTAAATAATGAAAATTTCTACTGAAAAAAATAAATGAACGGGTCGGATGGACGAATAAGACTGTTTAACGCGCTCCATCTGATCCGACTCGAGTATCTTTCATTAGATTATTTACCCATCTCCATCCGTGGATAGATCATTCCACGGTAATCTAATGAATAGCTCGAGTCAAACTTAGGGCGACAGTGCCTCTACACTAGGCTGTTTCCGATAAATAATGGAATAAAGACGATAAAATTATATAGGGTATTGACCTTGCAGCTCGGGAGAAGAATCCTGAAAGAGTTAGATGAACTGCAGAGAAAGAGAATGAAAGAATCGCCATTCTCCCTCTGGGATTTAAACAAAACTTGTCTCGGCAAAAATGGAAATTCATTCATTCCAAAGATATGGAAAATGTTGGATTTGTGAAGCTACTGTGGCTTTCTTCACAGAGAGAGTACGCTCTCTCCAAATCGGTGACGACCTCGGCCATGTTAGGCCTCTCTTTGCACTCCAAGCTTACGCACCGAACGGCAGTGTGAGCCACCAGCTCAACTGCTCTAGCCTCATTTGTTGTTGGTGGCTCCGCCCTCCTGTCGAGCAGCGTCATTAGCTCTCCGGCTAGCATCCGTGGCCTTACGTACTCCACCAGTCCAATGGGTGCCAACCCATCTTCAATCCTGAACACGGACCGTTTTCCTGTTAAGAGCTCCAATAACACTACTCCTAAGCCATAAACATCGCTTTTCGTCGTCAAAACATTCATCACGTAGTATTCTGGGTCGATGTACCCAACTGTCCCAACTGCTTTGCTCGACACGTATTCTTGGTCTGTTTCTGGCCCTATCAGAGATAACCCGAAATCGGACACTCTGGCGGTCCAATTTGAATCTAAAAGAATGTTGGATGACTTAATGTCTCTGTGGATTATGGGTGGCACTGCATAATTGTGGAGATACTCGATTCCCCTAGCGGCATCCAAAGCAACTTTAATCCTCGATTTCCAGGAACTCAAAATCTTGCTGGTCGCTCCGATGGCCTCAGCGTTATGCAAGTGGTCATGGAGCGAACCGTTGCTCATGTAGTCGTAAACAAGAAGCCTCTCATCCTCGTCCTGACAGAATCCTACTAGGCCCACCAAGTGCTTGTGGTTCAAGCGCGACAGGACCGCTAGTTCCGAGCCGAATGCGCTTTCTTTCTCCTGGACCTTCTTCCTCCTCATATTAGTTTTGCCCCTCTTGATCGCCACTAGGCGACCATCTGTGAGTTTCCCAAAATAGACCTTGCCAAAGCTGCCGCTGCCAATCTTGTTCTCTGGTGAGAAGCTGCTCGTGGCAGCCACGAGTTCTGAAAGATTAAAAACTTCGGTCTTGTCTAATCGCTTCGATGAACATGATCCAACTATGTCGTGGTTTGAAGAACCGGAGCTCTGGCCCTTGAAGGAAACCGATCTCGGATGTTGGGCACTAGGATTGACATTAGCTGTTGAATCCAAAGAAGCCTCGGCAACTTCTTGTTGCACTTGAGCAGAATCGTTCATCTTCTTGCCAAAGCGACCACAAACTCCAGCCCACAAGCAGTAGATAACCGTGCAGGCTCCCACAAGAACCCCTACTGACCCAACGATCACGAATGCCAGAGATAGCCGGTTCAGGGATCTTCCAGGACGAGAAGGTGGCTGCAGATTTTGGGAAGGCGGCAATTCGCTTGGCGAAAGCGGCAGTGCAATTGGAAGCTCGACTTGACAAGATCTGCAAATGATTCCGGACCCGTGACACAATGTATCGGAATTCGGATACGTACCGCACATGCTGCACTGAGTCTTCACACACGGGCCAGGAATGATCATTCCTAGAGGAAGATCACTTCCGAGATTGTTGGGCCAGCCTGGTCCCCAACATGTCATGGTCAAGTTCCAAGTGATCAGCCCGCAAATTACATTTGATCCTGCCACAATTGTCTCGAACGACACGCCCTCCACCAAATCGCTATCATACTCAAATCTGTTGGTCTCTCCTCCCCAACATATGACGAGGCCGTTGGTTTGCCGGACCGCGCAGCTAAAATTCGCCCCCGCCGCGATGCCGGAGAACTCGAAAGCCGAGTTGAAAGGGACGACCAACTGTCCATAGTCGTTGTTCCCCTTGCAAACTAGAGTCCCGTTCGACGCCAATCCGCAGGCGTGTGAAGCTCCGGCGACCAGCGTTGACATTGTCAGATCGCCGAATTGCCCTTGAATCTCCGCTCCAGCTGCATTGTTCCCCCAGCACACGACCCTGCTGTTGTTCTTCAGAATTCCGCACGCGTAGCCACTCCCGGAGGTGATTGCACGGAACTGCCACGCCTCCGGTGGCGATGGAAACTTCGACCCGTTTCTCTCTCCTCTCCAGCACCTGGCGATGCTCGTGTTGACCTCCAATGCGCAAGCATGATCGTCGCCCACGGTCAGATCGGTCAGCTTGACGGTCGCGCTGTAGTAGATACGCTTCGGCGGGAAGCCCCCGGCGGTCGTGTCCCAGCAGAGGACGGCGGAGCCGCCGGAGAGGAGGCCGCAGAAGAAGGTGGAGCCGCCGGAGATGGCCTCGAAGGAGGTGTTGGGCTCGACGGAGACGAGGCGGTTGTTCTGGTAGCACTCGATCCTCTGGGTGGGCTCGCCGGCGAGGATGCCGCAGAAGGTGTACGTGCCGGAGACGACGGCGGTGGTGGAGGAGGAGCCGAGGGCGTTGACCGCCGCGCGGGGCGGGGATGCGATGGAGGCGAGGAGGAGGAAGGCGGCGGTGGCGACGGCGAGAGAGGAGGGCGAGAACGTCATTGCGAAGGCGAAGGCTTGGAGATGAGAGGTGTGCCTGGCTCTGCAATCTTCTTCATCGAGAAGAGGGACTAGAGCACGAGGGCAGGAAAGGAGAGGAATGTGAAACGAAACAAGTAGCTCTTCTACATATGTTGGAGAAATAGGGTTATTATTATACAAAACTCTTTATAGGTTCGAGTTTCAGGGGGTTCCCACTTCACTGTGGGAGACAGCGAGACTTCTCTGTGGCTTGATAACCATGGATTTGACCTCGTAGAACCCAAGTTTCACGGCAGCAAGGTGGGGTTTTCCTAGGTTACTGGCCAGAAAAAGGACAGACCTTTTGACAGGATTTCCTCGATTGACAGTGGCAGGAACAAGAGCAGTACAGGGAGTGGGTTGGGTTCAGATCGGTTCAGGCTAGTGATTTGAGGCAGTCTCTGCTCCCGTTCTTGTTGAGTCACGGGGGAAAATTTGTTTCGAGCGCCCTTATTTTCTCAAATTCAATGATGGAACGCGAATTTGAGCGCAATATGGCCATAGGATCCCATCTCACCGGTTCCTTTGCCCGCACTACACTCACTTGCCAATCATATGACGTACTCTTGTGGATTTCCCCCCTGCCATTTTTTTCTCTTTTCAGTTGTTCTCGACCCGTGACACTTTTTGCAGCAGTTTGATCTCCACCTTCGTATCGAAGTTGGTGGTCCTCGAGATCTACAATGCTCGTAGGAGCAAACAATTTCACCCGTTGGTTTCGCTCTATTGGGGAAGGATTCCCGCACCGTCCCATTTCGTTGGTTTCAATGAATATTGGATACAACAAGTACACAGTAATCTGTCCGTAATACTAATTTGTCAGTCGCAAGAGGAGTTGGTGATGTTTTGTCCGCTCATGTCGGGGTCGGATGTGAGGCCCCATGATGCATCTGAAAAGAGTAGCTGAATTTGGTCTTTTGCGTGCCTTAGGTCCAAAAGAGAGGTCTTCGGCTGAAGAGATTACTTAAATTAAGATGGCCCAACCAAACGGCCACTTCTTTGGACGAGGGCCCATCTCTGACTCCCAAGTAAACAAATGGCCCATTCTCTTTCATGCACTGCAACAGCCATATCCATATCCACATCCAGATAATAGTATGTGCAAAGGAGCCTCAAAATTTCCAGACCCACTTGCTTGATTCACACTACCTATTTCCATTCTGCTCTAGAGTTGGCTCTGTATTAGCTGACATGAGTTGGACTGGAAAGAAATAAAATTGCCCTTCAAATGTTTCCAAGTCTCGTTGACCGAAAACTTGCTATGAGCACACAGCCTCCTGTAATTCTAGCACGTTAACTCTTTTAACATTGAAAAAAGGAGAAGATATTTTGATATATCTATATTATAACATGGAAATGAATAGTGGAAAGAGTAAGTCAATGGAGTGCTCGACGATGTCATGACATGTGACAGATCGTTGCCTGGGCAACAACTTCCTCTTTAGAAGGAGGACATGGTTTATGGAAAATTTTGTGGGGCCATCACTAAATATTATAAAGTTTAATCCAATATATAAAAACATGATGCTATCAATTTATTTGTCGATACATGAAGAAATAAGCTAACCAAATATGAATTCTTCATAGTGATTATTCCTGACGGTTGCTACACCACATTAGCAATGGAACAGATCCTCCCTACATTGGAGGTGATGGGTCAAGTTGGTTCGAATCTTCGAGTTTATGTTAAGGTGGAAATGAAGCGATAGTTTACCGAACAAAAGAAGCATTGGAAAATGAGAGCCACTGAGTCATTATCGGGAAAGGAGGATCTGTCAAAAAGGGTGTTCCAATGAAAAAGACAAGAACACAGAGATTATCCATCAGTTGAAGTAACGCATGTATTTCTTTTAATAGTGGGCCAGCCCAAAGCCCATTAAATTGCTCCAATCGCCTATGACCTATGGTGAAAAAAAAAGAAAAAAAAAAGAGAGAAGATGCATGCCCGATAGATAAGAACAGAGAGGAGAGAGAAAATGCTCCGGAACACAAACGGAAGAACAAAGGAAAAAGAAAAAAAAAATTCACACATGCTTGCCCTGGACTTCCCGACAAGTTGGATTTACTCCGGTTTGCAACGCCTAGTAAAGATTCAAGTTCTATATTCATCTAAAGGGAGGAATTTTCAAAATTAGGCCATAAATTTGAAGTTATACGAATTTTGAACTGTAAGGTTCGATTGAAGAGTTGTTAAGTTATGGAATTATATGAAAATAATAGGTTAGCGCATTGTGGAGCCATAGGGTTTGATAAAAAAAAAATTGAATTACGTTTTGATTAGAACGAATTTCTACAGCTTCATGTTCAAGTTTTGCATAGCGGATAGTTTTGAATAATTGTTTTGAGCAAGCCTTTTGATCTGTTTTATCAGCGATTAAGTTAAGTATAGTTGAGTAGCAGTTAGGGCACCTTGGTACTTAATTTTGATATCGTTTTTGATTAATTGATAAGAATATGAGTTATTTTATTTGAGTAATATTCATATGTTGGTGAAAAGTCATACATTCTGGTTAGTGAACTTGAGTTGTGAGATGGATATGGATTTGAATTGTGGTTATTGGAGAATGATAATAATAGATCATGCTCATATCACTGTGATTATAACCCATTGAGAAATCAAGTATGCACACTATTATCAAGATGTCCTTCTAAGCTAGACAATTGGTCGATATAGGTGGAAATCTAGTCAAGAAGGAACCACTCTATTTCTGGATATAACTTTTGACCAGAAAAAGATTTTTCTATTTATAATCCTTGAATGAGTTTCTGAGTAAAAATACATGTTTGATAATGACATAAAAATTTCTCTCTCCCGAGTGGCTGTCAAGAGGCCGCCGATGGCCAAGGAGGGTGGGGGGAGGCAGTCAATAGGGGAGGCGAGTGGCAATTGATTGGCGGTGACAAGTGGATGGCGGTTAGTAGTAAGGTTGAGCGATTAAAATAGTTTTTATTTTTCATTTCTATTCCAGAAATAGAAAGTAGTAGAAAATTTTTATTTCTCATTTTTGTTCCACATCTTTTTATAGACTAATTTTTTTTTTTCAAAAATTGAAAAGGATAAGTTGCATTACAAAACGGATCTCTATTTCAAATCCCTTTCTGGGAATGAAAAAATATATCTAGTCAAAAATAAAATGGTTATCATGCATGTCCCTAATTGCCTTTGTCACGATTGTTAAGCTTGACTATAATAAGATATTAAGTATTAAATCAGTCCATGAAATGGACTATTAACGTTTGATTTGATGGAGATTGATTAATGAAATGGATTATTGATGACTGATTTGATATTGTTAATAAATAACTATGATACGTAGATCTTTTGTTTAAAAGATGACCCCATTTTATATTTTTACTGATATTATTTTATAAAAATGCATAGTAAATGCTTAACGTGCTTATAAGATATGTATTATTCGTTGGTGGCCGGGCGAGTCTCGTCGGACCTCGCCCTAGCCTTGGCGAGCTCACTGAATTGGTTGCCAGTGACCGATGGCGGCGAACAGTAGTGGACGGCAGCAAACAGCAACCATGGGATGGCGGTCGATGAAGAAGAAGAAAAGAGAAGAAGAAGAAGAGTTGGTTTTGATTCTTAGATTTGTTCCCAGAATAAAAATCAATTTTTTTTTTTTAATTCTTGATTCTGTTCCAAATTTACTTCCATGAACAAAAAAATAGAAATTTGTTCCGGAGAAACATAAATTTTACCAAACACGATTCTGTGCCAAAGCTACTTTCGGCAATAAAAAATAAGAATCGAATACTATTTGGATAGTTACCAAACAACCCCTAAATCTTGGTACGAGCTCAACTTTGAAATGGTAATCCTCGAAATTTTTTAATTTGTTTGTTTGGAGAAGTATATATCCCCGTGATGGATTTTACAACTCAATCCTATAAGCAGATTACTATTTATCATGCATATGTGCATGTTGATATATATATTTGATAATAAGTCAATATTGGTTATGTTTGAACTGCATCCTTCGAATAGGAGAATCTCAATTGGGACGTGGCATTATTTTAATGAACCCAACGGCCCTTGAAAATTGTAACGCACTGCCTAATGATTTGTCTGCATCACACCTTCGACTTTTGGTTGCTCCAACTCAAGTGCTCTTCGGTGAATTCCTAATGACGAGACGATTCCTACGAAAGTATGAACGACAAAAAGCCTCGACACTCGGCTTAAAGTTGGCAGCTTGTTTCCTCATCTTCTCTTGTTCCTAAGCCACATGACGCATCCGGCGATGAGAAACCGTCCGCATCATGGACATTGTTCATCGATTAATAAGTGACCATAATTCGAAGCAATCATTGTTAGACCACCAAAAGTCAAAAAAGAGTTTTGAATGTCCCACCGGGAAAGTGAGTTCGAAGAATGCTTTAGCAGCGCTTTCTCATGGTGTCTCCAGTGGTGCTGGGTAGCCTCGAATCTCTCTATCTCAAGCAAAACAAGCTCCACACTGGCTTTAGCTTCATGAAAGTGAAAAAGGGGACATTCGTTTGAAATCACTTTAAAAAGAATATGCTCTACCTTTGACCGACCGGCCGACCTCGGAAATTTGAAATCCGAAGTCCTCTGTTCCAGTTAAAAATAAGCAGAGTAATTCCAGAATTCGGCTATATATATATATATATTTTTTTTTTTTGCTTTTCTCTTTTGCTTTGGGGGAAGAACTCCAGTTGCAGAAAGTTGATGCGGTGTATTTTATTACATTATCAATTGTCAATGTACAAAGTCAAGTCTCAAAATTTCTCATTCTGAAGTTGGAGACATATGATCTAGTAGCTCATCTAACAACTGACAAAAGATCTGCATTTCCAGATCTTGGCCGATGCCTTGGATATCTTCGCGCTTCGCCATTCTTGGGTCCAACCAATCGAGTTCGATGGTCTCTTTCTCGCTAATCTTGCAGATCTCGCTCCACATTTTTGAGAAGCTCTGCCTCTGTTTCCTAGATCCAAGACACTTGCCTTCGCTTTGCGTCGGCTGATCATCTAGGAGATCGCTGTCGCTACGTGGAGAGGAGTGCTCATGGTTTTCGAGCTCTGGTGTCAGCTTTTTCCTCGAGCTTGGATGTTCCAATCTCGATTCATCTGTCGAAAAGAACTCCCTTATGAGCAACCCACAAATAATATGAACAAGCGAGTTATGATGGCACAAAAAGAATGAGAACTTGATGGGGAATGACACGAACCTGATGGGGACACTAGAGGGTCGCTAATGAATTCGCCAAAATCAAGAACTGAGACTGGGCTTGAATCTTCTTCAGAGCCGCACACGGCTTCCAAGCTACGAGCACTTTGGCACATCTTCACAACCTGAGAAGGTAATGTTTGTGGTGTGCCCAGATCATTATTCGCCAAAACTGAATCGCCTGAGCTTGACTCTGTAGCTCCGCCCCTTTCATTTTCCCTGTTCGGTTTTTCACGTCTCTCCCCTGTTCGCCTCTCTTGAATTTTGCTTTTGCTTGATCTTCTCTTCCTCCCTTCTTTTTCACTGCCGTTTCCGAAGTTCAAAACCAAGAACTCTTCGTTTTCTACCTCGAGGTACGTCGGGGTCTCCCGGAACGACAGCGTCGAACTGACTTGGAGATGCTGCCATTTCGTCTCGTCGCCGTGCTCGTCTCCTTTGAAGTCCAAGTAATTTAGGGATCGGCTCCTTGAAATTGAACAAGGGGATTTGTGGGCGTGCACAGAGCTGGTGTTTGGTAAAGATTCCAAGCCCATGAGCCTCGCGACGATTCCTGGAGTTGTGTTTAGTTCGTTCTTCTCTTTGGACTTGAACTGATCTCTGTCGTTGTCACACTCAAACGGATAAGTAGGGAGGTTGCTAGAGCAGAGGATTCTGCGTAAGACTCCTGCGATGCATCCACCACTTGTTGCACCTTTCGGGCTGCTTAAGTATGCATCAGAGGAGGTGGAAATGGTGGAGGAAGAAAAGGAAGACGATGATGATAGTAACTTCATTGTTGATGAGAGAGGGGGGGAGAGAGAGAGAGAGAGAGAGAGTGGAATGAGTTGTAGTTATTGCAATTCTGCTTTGAACCTGAAAAAGGAATGGTAAACAGGGTGAAAAAGGAGAGGTTTTGAATGTTGCGACGATCTAAAGTTAGAAAAAGTTGATGGAGAGAGAGAGAGAGAGGGGTGGCGGGATTCTTATTCAAAATGTGGTCAAGCTGATATACTGGTAGGAGTTGTTGCAGAGAACATGTCTCCCCGCGCTTGTGTGAAGTCAATTTTTGAGCAGATTGTCTAGTGTGTGTGTGTGTGTGTGTGTACGGTGGCGATGGTCCAAAGTCTAACAAGCAAAGAAGCCGGTTTTTCTCTCTTGAGATCTGAGGGGTGCGCCGGGGAAGAAAAGAGGCTGAAATGTCTGAGGTTGATTGGACATGGCGCGGAAGGGACATTGAAGAGGATGTGTGACTGCGAGTTCTAGTGTGTCAGAAGTGAGCCAGAGACCTTGTCTCAAACGTGGGGCGTGACATTCTTCGCGGGCCTGATTTGCACCATTTGCAGCCGGAAACACTTGACTCTGTCTATTTTCACGTGGCTGAAACGCGCTTAGATAGAAGCGATAGGAGAATGAAGGTGATATCAAACAGAAACCACAAAAAGAAATTGGATTCCAAAAAGAAAAGAAGTCGAGAAACAGAGATAGGGCCAAGAGAGTACGCAATGCTCCCTACTGACCAGACTGCCATTTGCAGATTCCATCTGCTTTCCTGTCGGGCATTGAAAGTGAAAGCTGCACTTTCAACTTGCTGCAGGTATTTGCTTATGGTGGTCATGCGGGAAATTTGCTTATTTTGTACATTTTAATAAGAAGCTGCCTGGACTTTATTTAATCTGTAAGCGGGAATTTCTGCTTTTCTAGTAGTCCAAGGATGATGAGCGATTGAATTGAGGAGTCCCTGTTTGCCTGTTGATGGCAGGGCAGGGCTACGTGATCTCATTAATTAAGCTGGAGTGGTTCCTCCATCCTATCTCCTGTCCATGGGAGCTGCATAACTTTAACTGAACCTTTGTATCGAAAAATCCCATGCGGAATTGGTACATCAAGTGATGGAATGAGCTTTTATAAAATGTCGCACACAATTCGCTGTTAGAGGTCTTTTGTGGAGTTAGATCATATTAGCAACTAGTTTGCCAAATCAATTCCAATAAGCTCGGAATTACTTCAATCAAAAAAGATTGCCGCCTCAATCAAGCGGCAATTCAGTACTTCTCGATGAGACATCCAAGTTGAATTATATTTGCAGATTAGCTTGACATTTTTCTTGATGTTCTGTAGATATTTGTATATTCTTTCTATGGTCTTTGTTTGCGGCAGAGCTTGCCTTTCATGTGGACCTCCCACTTGGAAAAAACAAGGCATCTAAAAAATGCACAATCAAGTGCACTCGGTGAAATACAAGATAAAAGAAAAAAAAATGGAAACTCTTTTATGCATATCACAATGACCTTCCTTGCGAAATAACAAATTCTAATTTCTTCAAATAAAATAAAAATGCAAAATGAAAAATTTATGATGGGGTATGACGGGCTCATGAATGCCATCTTCATAAGGAATGCATTGAACTTACATGTGATGGCATGTTTCTATCCTTCATTTATTCTATTCATGGAGTTAAATTCAGAAAAGCTCCCTCAAAATCAACTAAACACAGCGACGTAAGTAGTAAGTACTAATATGTAGCGTCAGTTCTTATTCGTAGCGAATGTAGTTCCTGGAAAATTACTGGTGCATTACTTACACTTACCGCTTTGCACTTAATCTCCTTGCTTGTCAAAGTAGATTTTGACAATTTCGTGAATGAAACTTCTAAATAGACCATGGATAAGGAGGACATGTACACTCGTTTCCTGTACTAGAACATCTTTCTGTTGGTACATTTCCATTTCCTTCAGCATTGCAACGTTTATTAATCAACTATAGAATTGAATGCCAAATTCTGGCGATATCGACTATACAACAAGAACCTATTTCTAGCTTACAGACATAGAAACGCACAGCATCTAAAATACAAGCTCCGTCACTAAATAACTACCTTCTTGACTGAACCTGACTCGAGGAATTTCCACTAACTCCTGATATCTGTTTTAGATTGGTAAGAGCATCTTGAGCATGCCTCTTTGTGTTAGCATTGCCATGCCTCAAGGCTTCTATCAAGGCCCTAACTAGATTCTGATTGAGTGAATAGCGCGAGGATTGGCTTTCCACTCTAATTATCCTTTCTATCAGCCAAGCCGTCCTCTCCTGAAGTTCACCAGATCTAACTTCTGAGAAAAGGTTAATTAGAGCATCAATGGCGTCTTGCCTCTCAAGCTCCTCAACAGCTCTCTTCAAACTCCCGGAACTTTCTAAAATGAGAGTGGAAAGTGCCTCCACTGCAGCAACTTGGACGTCAGTATCCTCATTGTTAAGGAGATCTACAAGAGGCTTGATACAGTTGCACTGTAGCAAACACAGATGAGTGTGCTCTTCGCACAATGAGTTGTGTATGGGACATCGAGCAGGTTCTGGTGCACCCCAGCCACACATGAATACTAATGGAGAGCACAACCCCCGAGGTGGTGGTGGTTCTAAATCTCCAGCAGCAAGCGCCCTACCAGTTTCCGACAGATTCTTCAATCCAAGGGCAGCGAGTTGCTTCATTCTGGGTTTTGAAGGAAAGTTAAGCTGTTCACAGAACACGCTCATTAGGTGCAACTCCCTAATCACCGATAGAATCTCCGGGTTGGGGGATCCTGTAAACTGAAGTAAGAGGCCAACAAGTCCTTCACCCATGCTTGACTGAGATCTGAAAATTCTCCCCTCAGACCTCAGATGATAATTCCTAATCGTAGTGACCGTCCATCTCAAGAAACTAGCTCCGAGGAGAGTTGTCACTTCATGTTCAGATAGAGGAAGATTAGCAAGTATGCATGCTGAATCAGACCTTTCACTTTCAATTGTTTTTGTATCTAAAATATTCTCTTTAAGCAGAGGAATCTTGCTGGAAGATCTCAGTTGACTTGCTACATCTTGACGAAATCGTTCAGAGAGCAGTCTAGTAAGTTTGCAAGCATGAATTCTGTGCTCGTCTTCTGCATGATCGAGAAACGATATGGTCTTTTCAAGTCCCTGGCCATCCATTATGTAAGAAGCTACAGACTCTGCAAAATGGGGAGGAATAAGCTGGGGTAATTAACTAGAAGATTTAGGAACCCATATACGGTCTTACTTGGTTGACACGGGTATTGAGGTGATAAAAAAAAGATGGCTTACATCTTTATGGATAAACACTCGTTTCAGAGTTGCTTCTTCATGTTCCAGGACATGGAAACACATATATGCAGATGACTTTGTGCCCAGTTTATGAAAAGCGGCACATTCTAAATAAAAGAATTTTATGTCTATATAATCAAACTTGAAAGCCTTATGAAAGTCATTTCCCCCATAATATGCAAAGTACTCTCAGTATAGGCAGGCTTACCAGCAGCACATCCAAAAGTTCTACACCTTTTTCAGTAAGAAACTATAATATATCCAACTATAATACAGCACAAGGCATGTTCAGAGATGTGTTAGTATGCAGGGGATCATCCAGAAGATAAAATCATATGGGGGCATGATCCAAAAAGAAAATTGTCATCCAGGTCACTAAATCAAAACATGTAAAAGCAATATTACCTGATGCTTTTGGAGACGATGCCACACCATATAAAATGCGAAGTGCGGAAGCTTGGCATTTAGAAGATGTAGAAGATAAGAGCCCCAAAAGTTCCGTGATAATTGGTTTAGACTGCAGTAAATGGCCTTCCTTGTCAGCAAATGCTAATTCCCAGGGCCCAGGATTCGAGACTACATTAGCCATTGTTGAGGCAGCTAACTCCTTCAGTTCCAGTGAAGCATCCTGATCCTCAAAGAGGATGTATGTAAGAGATGGGAGCATGGAGGAATTAACAAGTATGGTAGCATTATCATCAATGCTAGATAGGTTATGCAATGCCATCAAGCTGGGTGCCTTTCCTTCTTCCTTCGCCAACATTAGAACAAGTATTTTGGCGCTTTGCCTGGCAACAAACAATTTGCTGTTTCTAGTCATGGTCATGCTTCCCAACATGGAAGCCATCCTTATTCTGACCTCATCACTACCTGCTCCCGGAAATCCAGAGAGTACAACTCAGTTCTTCTCATAGGGAAAATTTCACTAAATGGACAAGCGGAAGTTTAAATGTTCGAAGTCTATTATTATTAAAAAAAAAAAGCAATTTCCAGGGTTCATTTTTCTTCTTTCGCATGCACTCTTCATGAGTGATGAGAAAGGAGAAATGCTTCATAGAAAGATGTACCTTCACAGAGCCGGCTCAGTAGCGGTTCAAATCTTCCAGCTGCTGCCAAATACTGGATGTTCTCCTCAACGGTCTCAATTCGTGCTAAGACCTCCTCTGCTGGATTGGATAGAGTGGGATGCTCAAGATTTCCTGCCAAGCTAGTTAGGAGAACTAACGCCCCTTTCTCCAACGCAATCTTTTTGCAATAAGCTTCATCGTTTGAGAACTCAAGCAACAGTTTGATAGCATGCTCTCTTTCCTTTTCAGATCTCCCAGTAAGACTACGTATTGCCAATCTAGTTATCCCCTCCTCAAGCATTATTTTCTGGAAAAGTTGACATACTCCATCAGAAATTACAGCTGTGTTAATGTTCAACACTATCTGGCATTCAAGTGGTGTTGCAGAAGCAATTGAGTTCATGGAGATATCAATTTCCAATTGAAGGAGAAATGACTTGCAAAAATTTGTGCACAATATAATCTAACCATGTCACGAAACTGCAATTATGCAACTTTCAAGGAGCCTTAAATCTCTTCTTCAGGGTACATGCATAATACGAGATGGAGTTGCCTGCAACAAGAAATGTGTACTACATGCATGCCCACTGAACAACATGTCTTGCCTGATCACTTGAAACAGTTGGTCCATTTCCTCAGTTAGAGAAACACCGATAGTCTGAGCTGACAAATTATCCTCTAATTTTGAACAAAATCATGTTTGATACAACTCAGACCAAGCAACTATCAGAATAATTTCCACTGCAACATTGGCACTTATTTTTCCTGAACTTTATCATCAATATGAAATATGCATACAGACACACTCAAGCATGGGTATAAATATCCTTACTCTACCTAGAATTCTTGGGGAAAAGAATCAAGTTCCAATCAAGCGAAACAGCACAATCACACCAGAGTTATACAATGAGAGGAAAGAATGTAACCTTGCTTTCTTCATCCTTTGCCATGCCGAGCAAGGCAAGAAGACTTTTGCTTCTCAAGTGCGTTCCAATACTCTTTGAAGAATTCCCCAGCAACTTTATGATCATAGAAACGAGACCAGCATTCCTCACTCTGTATCTGCTGGAGGGATGATCTGCTGTTATCTTATATGTACTGTCCAGAACTCTCTCAACATCGTCTGCCTTAAAATGTTCCTCGCTAAGGCACTGCACTGCTGATTTGACCTGAATTTCAATGTTCCTATTAACCCACTCCTCAATTGCCCCGGCCAGTCCAATGTTTGGTTTGAGCTCTAAGGACTTGAGCACTTGACCTGTGACAGGGCATGTCGGGTCTCGGGCATCCTCTATACACCGCTCAAACCAGTATTCGATTGCCTTCCGCTCATATGTCTGAGACGACTCCAGCACCACGGGCTCCTTCATGACTTCCTTAGTCAAGGGACAAAGAAAATTCTTGAAAGGTGAGATTTGGGCGCCTTCTTCAAAATCGAGATTCATGTCGCCAGTCTGAATGTCGGGTTCCACAGACCAGTTATCTATAATCTTCTCCAGAGAGATCAGAATCCGCCTCTCTGTTGTCGAATTTGAGCGAACTAAATCGTTCTTCAGGTGCTTAACTTGAGCAGATAATTCGGCGTACTTATGCGGTTCAATCCCTAATGCCCTAGCTATCTCCATCACCATAGCACTTTGCACTGCTTTGCTTGGTCTTCTCCCTTCTCCTTCCTTCTGCAGACTAAGATGCACTCTCTCTTCATTCTCAGTCACCTGCCATAGAGATTTTGACTTTCTTAGTCACTTTTACGTCGGCAAAATATGATATACATCGGTCAGAACCAGAAGAATCATGATTATACTACGCTACTTATGCAGGAGAGAAATCGGGGAAGTACTATGAATTTAGCCTGCTTCATGTCTCTGGAGAGATCGGCAACTTTCTTCCTGAGGTCAGGATTTTCGTGGACAGCCGACTCCAGCAACGCGAGCCATCCTCCAATCGCCGCCGTCCGCTCCTGAATCGACGCTTGAAGCGACTTGCAATTGATGAGCACGAAGATCTTGCTCTTGCTCACGTAGGCCGACACCGTCTCGGCCGCGCCCCCCAGATCGACGGCGATCCCCCGGAGGCCGGTCTGCACGGACGCCGGGAGGTCCTCCGGCGACGGCGAGGGGAGGAGGAGGAGCTGGTCGACGACGAGCTGGAGCCGCGGGACGAAGGCGCAGAACCGCTTCGAGTTCTCGAACTGGTGGTGGTGGTCGAGGGAGGAGAGGCGGGCGAGCGACCGGCGGACGGAGTCCACCGCGGCGGCGACGGAGGATAGCGTCATCTGGAGGCGGGGACGGCCGACGGCGGAGGGAGCGAGCGCGAGCGGCAGCGGCAGCGGCAGCGGCGAGCGGTCGACATTGCCGGGGATCTCGTTCGCGTTTTAAGAGGAGGTCTCCACTCGGTTCTCGTGCCGAGTAATGGGTCCTGAGGAGCACCGCGTTTACGTGGCCATGGACGACGACGAAGAAGAAGAAGAAGAAGAACGACGAGGAGGAGGAGGAGGAGGAGGAGAAGGAGTCCAAAGGTTGACTTTGCGCAGACTTGCCATGTCCAGTTTCCACTGTTGCGACGACGGAGAAACTTCAGCAGCCTTAATCAATTAACGAAATTCACTCCGACTTTTCGCACTCGTTTTAATTTTTAATTTTTTCGTTTTGCCCTTTTTTTCCCAGCAACGGTCCCGCGAAAAACAATCCTAACGGATTCCACTTCGTTTTTTTCTTAGGGATCAAGGAAATATTATCATCCGGGACCACATCCTGTAATTTGGTGCTTACCAGTCAATGAAAAAGTTACTGTAATTACTAATTTATATATGGCCAAATTTTTTTTCATGATGAGGGTTTACTTTCCTGTGTGTTCTAATTCGACAATGTACCGATTATTCAAATGCTCAAACTCACTATTACTATTTTTGAGGAGTTATTAATTATAGAGAAGTTGAAAATTAACCTTCTCAATTCAAAGTTACTAAGCAAATCGTACCATTATATTCTTTTAAAGGAGAGAAAGCAGAAGGGGTGGCTAGTTTGCAAAGTCTCGGCCCTAGAAGGGTCATCAAAATTATAAAGACTAAGATTAAGTCCATCTCCACCATTGATTGAATAAGCGCGTATACAATAACTTTTCTTGTGGTCAATGATTGAGATAGGCGGACTACTCAATGCAATCCTCTTCGGTTTCTAGCTTGAAAAGTGTCATCTCACACAAGGATTGGAGCTCAACTATATCATGCTTCGAATTTGAGACTTTGAAAAAAGGCACTAGTCTTCTCCCCGTTGACTCACTATGTTTTGAGGGTGGCAAATGGATAGGTTAGATTGGATTTGGTGTATATAAATGGTTCAACACGAATTCATCCATTTAACTCACATCAATTCATTTATTTCCCAATGCATATAATATCTTTTTCTCTCTCTCCTCCTTCGTCTGTCTCATTTTCTAAGTTTCAACTTTTTTTCATCTCTTCGACTTCTGGAGGGGAGGGATTAGATCTAGAACTCTCCCTGTCCTCCCTATTTTTCCCTTATGTCATCTTGTTTTCTTTCCTTACTCCCTCAATCTAATTTTAGATCCAAGAGTTTTGCTCTCCCAATTTTATATCTTGGATCCTTTCTCTCCTATCTAATTCTAGATTTAGGAGCTTTGATGAATAAGTGCTTTACCACCGATTTCAATGGTGTTCGCAATAGTTTTAATGTGCTCCTTCAACGTGCCTTTCTTAAAAGCTTTGACAACTTGCACTTGCTAAAGAACTCGCTCTCATAGGTAACAGGTCTGAACTTGTTCAACATATTTATGTTTATATTATCTCCGTACAATGGTGTTGGGGGATGTCGAACCTAAATGCACACCACCAAAAGGCAAAGTCATAACTATAGTTGGATATAACGACGTATGCTCATCACTGATAATTATGTGTGATTCAGTAATTAACCACCGATTTTTTCGCTTGGATGTAGTCACGGATCTATTTATGAAGAACAAGCACTTGTTGATCTGTGTCAATCATACCTTGATGATGTATATTGATTTCTAGTTTTTGATTTGTTTTGGAGCTCTGCGAGTTTGTCTTATTAGAATGACTTTTGGGATTTCCTATAAAGAAATGATTGTATGGCGGTTTTTAATATGATGTTACAATAACATTTTAGTATGGACCACAAAAAATCAAATAAAAAATAATTATAAATTATTGTGAGGCCCACTCCTTTATGAATTTTTAGCTCATAATAATTTGTTATTTTCACAGTTCTTCAAAAATTGTATACTACCAAAACCCTTTTCTATAGATTTTGTTATGTATTATTTTAATAATGAATGAAAAATTCTTTTGACCCAAAAAGAAAACTTGTTTGTTTCAGGTGACCCATACCTAATCTAATTTATATCCAACCCAAATCCACCCATATAACTCATAGAAAAAATAGAGAAAAAAGGCTCAATAAATCTGAAAATTCTTTCTTGTCCTTTAAACTGATCTACAAAGAAAATTAAAAAAAAACTAAACATCTCTGCCTCCTCCTCTTACTCCGCCGCCGCACCCCGTCAGGCCTCCCCCTCCATCCCCAAGCCGCAGCCCCCACCGCCTCTTCCGCCCCTATTCCTAATTATCGTCGGTTCCAAGTTCCCTCACATCCTCTCCGCCTCCAACTTCTCTCCCAATTCCATCTCCAATTGTAACCCCTTTCCATGCATCGGGCTCATACCACCACCACCGACGACGACACAAGCCCATGAAGCTCCCCCACATCCTCTCTTTAGTCGAGCCCTAATTCCTCCTCGCGAAGCCTCAAATCCGACTTCACCGTCGGCTACTATTTTACCACCTATCCCAATCAACCTACACTAGCACGTTTTTTCGTCTAAAATTGGAGAAATTTCTACCCATCTTCTCCTAATAATTAGCAATAACCACAGCTAAAAAACAATGAAGAAGGGGATGAAGACACGTTCGGCTCGGAGTACGATTTCTTCTGCCGCGGATGGCGTGAGCAAAATGCGGGACGGCGACACAGAGGCTAAGCCCTAAGAGGCTGAATATGCCGTCGGTAAGAGATATAAATTAGAACGTATTACATGATGCTTGCTTGCAGGACTGTCGTTGGCTAGACCGTCACCGTTGCTGGCAAAGCTGCTGGCAAGATCAGCCGCCCATAGGCGACATCGCCGATGACGCAGGGACATCGTTTTGGGTTACCTTTGTTTCTTCATCTTTTCCCATCTCCTAAATCAATAGACTTCTTTGTTTCTCTTTTTCCTTTTTTTCCTTTTTTCTTTTAAAATATATTATTATTTTATATTCTTCAATTAATAACCTTTTTAAGCTAAAAGGTTTGTTAGGGTTTGTCTTTAAACTCAATTAAATGCACATATAATTAGGTTTACAACTCAACCCATGGACAACCCATTTGTTAAAACTTGACTAACCCATATATGACCAAACTTAGTGAGTATAAATTAAAAATGGGTTTTTCAGCCCATTTTTACGCCTCTAACTATATTTAATGATGTAAAATTGCTATCTATTAATGAATACATACTTAATCCTCTAAACATAGAACGGCCACATGTCACAACCTTTGGTTCATATAGTTAATCTTTTGATCTGTCAACTTTGCCTACTCTTATTGGAGAAAACAAAAGCCTATACTAATTTCACATACATATGATGTGAATTTTATGCATATTGTCAAGATTCTTCAAATGCAACTATAGAAAAATAATAACCAATTAGATATTTGATTATCTCTATGGATAAATGTACTCATACATTTTCAATGAAGTCAAGTAAATATTCAAATATCACTAAACTAGTAACGTATTGAAACAATCTTTACTTATTTTTATAAGATTATTGGTGGCATAAAATGACGGTTGGAATATAAGGTCGAATTTAAATGTGAATGAAAGTGAATGAAGTAGATCGAGATAAAAGAGAATCAAGCTATATCAAGTTTGAGACTATCTAATGCTCATAGGAGTCCATTGGACCATAGCACAAGAGAGAAAGTCTTCAACCTATTTGAATTCAAAACTAGTGAGAACGGATATAAAATTTAAGCATACTTCGACACGAAAGAGTAGTTAACAAATGCTCAAAGTATTGGGAAGATGGAGGATATCATGGATACACAAGAATAGTTAAGTGAAGCAATTAACATGGATTGTAGTAGCCATTGAAATGGATTGAAGAATCACATAGAAAAAATGCAAAGGAAAAGGACACGTTCAATTTATGCTAAAATTCTGCAAGATTTTCGTCTGTATTTCTTCGGATTTCGTCGTCCAGAGCTACAGCGAACGAGAATTGGAGTATCATGGAGGCGAACGAGAGGCGAAAGAAGCGAGCTTTCTTTCTCCATCGAGAAAATGGAGTTCTGCTTTTTCAACTCTAGAGAGTTTTCCCTAATTTTAGATGCAGTCACTGTTTTGTTCATTTTGCTATGCAATGGGAAGAATTTTTCGTGTGGACCTCAATTTCTTTTAAAGCAAAGTTACCGTCAAGTCAAAATTTAATTTAGAATGAATTGCTGGAATTTGTTCAGACACTCGAGTGGTGGTGACGGTTAACCAGTTGAAATTTCCGGTTTTTTTTTTTTTTTTTTTTTTCAGTTGACATTTCCGGTTATTTTGTTCGCTTTTAAGAGGAGGTCTTCACTCGGTTCTTGTGTCGAGTATGGGCCCGGAGGAGCACCGCGTTTCAGTGGGGCCATGGAAGGAGTCAAAAGCTTGATTTCACCTACATTTATTTGAATATTATGCATATTGACGAGAATTCTTCAAATGCAACTATAGAAAGTAATTTGAAAAATAACTATCAAATATACGATTGTCTCTATTAATCAATGTGCTCTTCTCTTGAAATCTTAATGAAGTCAAGTAATAATTCAAATATCACTAAATTGGTAATGTCTATTGAAATATGCTGTAATTATTTTTATGAGATTGTTGGTGGCATCAAATGATAGTTTCGAATATAGGGTTGAGTTTAAATACAAAAGAAATTTAATGAAGGAGGTCTGTGTAAAAGAGAATCAAGCTTTATCTAGTTTGAGCTCGATCTAATGCCTCATGGAAGTCCACGTAACGCAGGGATGAGAAAGTCTTTGACCTACTTATAATTAGCCAGATCAATTATAAAGTTTGAGCAAGCTTGAACACAAGAGGGGATAAGTGAATCGGTGCCGATGAATTATAATAACCATAAAAAATCCAAAAACTCTTCCAGCGAAATAAATTGACTTTGCTGATGCAAATTGGAAGCTCGCACAATTAGGATGAAACCTAGCGTCGCCAGAAGTTGAGGACACACTGGTGCAGGCAAATAATCACAAAACAGGATACATGAAAAAAAGCAGCTCCCTTCATATTGCCGAACTGAAACTCGTGCATCACAGGACCTTTCAGTTCCAACCAAAAACAAAGAGTAAAGATAAAGGACACCTTCTCCTCATATTGTATAGATTAACCACCTAGAGATGATATGCATGAACAAATTAAGGGCGTTGAAGCCACCCAGATACTTCGCATTTGTTGTTGTCTTTCGCATTTTGCCTATGAACTTCCATCCCTTCAGCCGACAAGGTTCAATTTTTTCTGGGTTTACCCAGCCTCAGTCGGAAATCATCCTCCATCAGCGGGAGGCCATCTCGCAGCTTGACCTTGGGCTCACATCCGAGCAACTCCTTAGCTTTTTTGATGTCTGGCTTCCTCTGGCGCGGATCATCCGGGGTGTTCTCCACCATGGTGATGTCCACATCAGGATTAATGAGCTACAAATGTCAAATTTTAAGCAATCATCTCTATTTGTTTTTTGTATGTGTCTGGTTGTTTCTGATGTACTTCTACAGATCATGCCCACGTGTGATGATTCAATAGGGGGGCCAATGCCTTCCTTCAAAACAAGAGTGTACTTTCCTACAATGCTGTCCAAAGTTCATGTCCATGTACAATGATTTAATGGGGGGGCCAATGCCATCCTTTAAAACAAGAATGTACTTGCCCAGGATGCTGTCCACAAATCTCACAGCAAGCTGTGATAATTTAATTTTTCACCCTAAATAGCGAATGAGTGGTGAAAGTACCAAAAGCAAATACAGTTTGCAGAGAGAATCTAAAATTGTATGCATTATCATAACCTAATGCTTGCAGTCAGGACTGACGAATGATGCAGAGAGAGAGAGAGAGAGAGAGAGAGAGAGTACCTCCTTAACAGTCTCAGCAAGCTCGATCATTGTAAATTCACCTAAAGGTTTGGATAAAAGCCTCGTTAGGACCATGGAAAAATACTCATTTCCAAACTTATGCATAGCGGATCTCTAATATAACCTGGATTCCCAATGTTAATTGGCCCAGTGTTCTCTCCTTCCATGAGCCGAATGAGGCCATCAACCTACAGTGTTATGATAACGAGTTAGTCACTCCACAGGCTCACAATTAAACATAATCCTCTGCATCCCAAATTCCCACAAAAAAGAGGAAAAAAGCTTTTACCATGTCAGAAACATAACAGAAGCTTCGAGTTTGTGTTCCGGGAGCTTGCACAGTCAGCGGCTCGCCATTGTATAATTGATTAACAAAGTAATACATGGTCATGAGAATAATACATGTCCTAAAGGCCAGCACTAAAAAGAGCAGCTTCGAGATGGTCTGAACGAAATTCTACCATTGCATTAGAAACTTACCGCATAGCTTGGGCGATGAAATCACTCACAACACGACCATCATCGATGTTCATGCGAGGGCCATAGGTATTGAAAATTCTAGCAACCCTTATCTCTGTTACAGAATAGGTAGGTTCGGAGTATAAATAGTTTAGTACAAGAAAGAGAAGAACCGAAATTTACGAGGACACGTGTCGTGCTCCCAATGCCTTCTTGTTTGCTAAGCTAGAACATTAGACTGCTTTCGCAACATGCTGTGAACCCGAGAACGAGAAAAAAGTGGAGAGAATAATAAATTAGAGATTTTCCCATAAAAAAAAAAAAAAGAAGAAGAAGAGATTTTCCCATTCACTCGTATTGCTTAACGTACTGCACACATATTTATACAATATATTGCTTGAGGAAAAAAGAAGAAGGAAAAGATCTATGCAATATCTCTAGTTAATTCTAAGAGATACACAAAATATTATGCTGACTAAAAAGAGGAACCATGTGAGTCGAATTATTTAAGAAATGGACTCAATTCGATGTAAGAAGGGCAAGATAACACCATTCTTTTTAAAAAAGAGAAATTCAAGCATATAGAATCTACTCCCTCATGTACCAATTTCAAGGGGGTGCACTCTCTTGTGCATAGTTTGATTCCATCTAGTGGAAAACGTGGAGAATGTGAAGAGTAGTGTCCAAGAAAGAGCGGCTCATCTTATCTTCCATCTTGAGTTGTCCCTTCTGTCCAAATGTATTCATTTGAACGAAAGCCGATTAGACAATTCGTTGATCACATAACATGATATCATAGATCGAATCTAGCAAGGGTCGGCCTCGCCTAGGGCCAACAAAGGCTGACTTTGTGGATGGCCCTAGGCAAGGGTTGCCTCACTTGTGACTAACGTAGGTGGCCCTTGTCGATGAGGGCAACCTTCTCCTAGCCCTTTATGGGTATTGCCAGTGGCCGAGCAGCCATTGGCGAAAAGGAAGGAGAAGAACCCAAAAAAGAGAAAGAAAAAAAAGGAAGAAAATAAGAGAAAATGGAAAATAATGAAAATACGGTAGGGAAATTTAATTAAAATTACACCACTGGGGCCCACATTGCATTTATCTACTCCAGATAGAGGGACAAAAGGGTTTTTGTTTTATGTTCGGGGCTCTTTACTTCTTCACCTTTCCATCAAGTGAGCACAGATGTGAACAGCACCTAATGACAAAAGCCCCAAAAGTGTGTGCCATTAAACAGGCCTCATTCAAACTTTACAGAGGTAGAATCTCAGTGCCCCGCCTTGCCTCAGACAAATAGGCTTTCATTAATTGGGTTCAACTGCTCAAATCTTTGCTGCGACCATTTTGCCTCAGACAATTCCACTTGAATTAAAACTCTGAGAGAAGAAATCTCTACTTCCATAGGCAAAACTGCCTCATTGCCATACAATAGAGCAAAAGGGATTGCCCTAGTAAAAGTATGAATTGATGTTCGGTATGTCATTAGTGCGAAGGGTAACCTGTCATGTCGAGATGACATGATATCATAGATCGAACGGCGTCATCATGCCTTACCATGCAAATTAACAAGTCTAATCCAATCATATCTCTATTCGCTCCAGTATGTTGAATTAGGGCCCAAGTGCCCCACGTTGATCTGCACGGAGGCATGATCCTTAGATGTCATGAACCTATTTGTGGCAGAGCTGCGGTGGAGGTGCTAAAAAGGAAAGGCGTACTGGCAAAGATTTCTGAGGAGCATTCAACTATATACAAAAGGGGAAGAAAGTCCATTTATTTCCTGCATATTGATGATTTCGTGATTCTTACTGCAGGTTGAATACTCACGCGGTGATTGAACCATTTGTGATTGCAACAAATAGACAACTGAGCGGGAAAAAGGAGGAAAAGAAAAAGGAGGTGGGCCGGGCTTGCGCGGGGGAAAGAAAGGGGGAAAGGAGATGAGGGATTAGTGAATTCGAATATGTGAGCTGGGAGATGCTAAATCATTTGGTAGTGAACCCTACGCCACTTAGGCAGTGTATGATAACATTCCTAACAACGAGAATTTATATTCTTTTTGTTCTCGAGAATAAAAAAGAGTAAAAACCCGCATGATAATGGGTAAATTTTTTTTATTCCTGACTAAAAATTCGGTCAAGAAATAGTTTTGGAACAGAAACGAGAAGCAAAAAAGTTGCTTCTCGTTTCTGGCCAAGATCTCCCGAGAATAGAAGGGGGAAATAGAACCGGCTAACCCTAAAATTTTACCCCCCTTTCATTCTCACGAAGCTTTCACCCCATCGTCCGATCGCCCCTTGCCGATCGCGGTCCTGTCGTCGCCGGCCACGAGAAGGTAAGTTCTCCCTTCCATTCCCGTTTTGCTGTTATCTCTCCCTCGCCGCGCTTTTCTCTCTCGCTTTCGTGCCCCGCTGAAGTTTCGTTTCTTCTTCTTTTCTTTGTGTGGGGTTTAGGGAGGAAGCATTGTGTTCCTTCTCGTAGAGATTGTCTCTCTCCCTTCTCTCTCGTGAAGTTTGTTTCTCCCTCCCCGCCTCCATCGCCGCCGCCCGGAACCCTAACCCCGACGGCCCCCACCTCCTCCCCGATCCCCGCCCGGCGCCGGCCGCTGCCGCCGCCGCCCCGAACTTCACCCTCCTCATCAAGGTCCTCGCCTTCAACCGCCTCGACTCCCTCTCCCGCTGCCTCCGCTCCCTCGCCGCCGCCGACTACCTCTCCGACACCGTCCACCTCCACGTCTACATCGACCACTTCGGTAACGGATCGGGCGAGGTGGGATCGAGCCTGGACGCCGCGCGGAGGATCCTGGAGGCGTGGTGGCCGAGCTCCGACGACGAGTTCGCCTTCATCGTCGAAGATGATCTGGAGGTCTCGCCGCTTTTCTACAAGTTCGTTAAGTCCGTGATATGGAACTTTTACTACAATGCTTCGAATTTTAGTCCGATGATATACGGAGTGACGCTTCAGCGACCAAGGTTCGTCCCAGGTACCTTTCATTTGTAGAATTCTCTTGGCAATTTTGAGTTTACTTGAGTTGTCGAAGTAGTTTGCTAATGGAGCTCAGGTTGAATCTGCGGTTTAACTTTGCAACAGTAGTTCTGTGGATTTAGGTTGAAAGTTGAAGTTAATTTGATGATCAGTAGAGGATTCGAGTATTCTTAGAGATGTTAAGAAGGCTTGTTGTGATCTCCCCGATGCTAAGTCTTAATTTTTTTAAGATCACAGCTCGATTTTGGACTCTGTACTGGCTTGTCATCGATTCTGCCAAATCTTTTACCATCAATGCTTTGAGAGTCGGGCATTTCGGCTGAATTTGCTGGGCAGGCTGGTTTTGCTTCTGAAATTGTGGAATTGGTGTCAGCATAAATGGGCACCAACGTCTCATTATGGATTGTGACATGAGAAAGAGTATGTAGTTGACTAGCTATGGCAATTGCAAGACAAAAGACGTCAGATATCCATTCTAGGCATAGATTGCTGCTAGAAGATGTTTTTATTGGAAAACTGCGGTCTTGTCTTTACTTCTTTCATAAAAAATTGTTGCATAAGAGCTCCTCACAGTTGAGTCGATCAAGGTTTGGAGAAGATTTAAGGTTTCTCTTTTTTTGACTTGTCCAGGACACCAAGACAGAGCCGCGACATCTTTCCTCCTCCTTTGTTGCCGCAACTAGTCTTGAGAAACGGTAGGCGTCTCTCTCCTTGGCAATTTTGAATTTTCTTGTTTATTTTTGCTAGATGTTATGATGCCAATTTAATTGAGATCCCAATTGAGGTGGAGACCCCAAAGCATCACTACTATCGTGTATGAAAAGTCTCGATCTTCATTACTTTCTTTGATTTTGGAACTATTATTCTATAGGAGATGGTCTAATATAATATATTGTCTAAACTCTTCTTGCAGCTTGCGTTATTCACTACTAAAAAATACAGGCCTTGGAAGAGCTGACATGGGTGAGTTGGTTGAGTTATATCTTATTTTAAACAGACGGCTTTGTATATGTTCAGTCTTTGTGTTGCTTCCACTGGACTTTGAAGGACGACTGACCTGTCTGAATGTTGTACAAGTGATATATATATATATATATATAATTGTATGGCTTTCTTTGATTTTTAATGCTTGTGTTTTGAGAAACAGAATCTTCACAACAAATTTACCATAAATTCAGAATATGAGACAAATCATATCATTCTATTCAGCTTTACATCTCGAGATATGTTACATAAGTTCTATTCGTTTTTAACTTGAGATATATTATTTATCATTAAATTCCCAGTGATGTCATTTGGTGTCATTTATGTCTTTTGTCGAGTCTTGATTCATTTGCATCATGTCACAAGCTGTGACATCAAGTGAAGTTTTCCTTTTTGGTATCTTTCAGCCTTAACGGGAGGTTCTATAATTCCCTTGTGATCTGTTGATTATGTTGTTGAATTAAGTGCTCTAGTGATCAAGTGTTTTGAGCAATTTTAAGATCGCCGAGGTCTCTAGATACTAATGATTTGGTAATTGAAATGCATATCTGAGGACTTGATTGAGGCGTTTGCCTCATCATCTGTGCTTACATCCATAAAATCAATCATCTATATACATTGTCTTGGTCTCTGTATAGGACTGCAAGGGTCCTTGAGTGATGAAGAAATTCAGACATTCTATATTGAACCTGGAATAAGGAAATTGGAGTGTCTGTTTTGTTTGTACCTTGTCCTATAACAATCAGACTGAAGCTTATGCCGTCCAAATATACATGCATAATAAGTTGTCCAGAGTTTGCACACTCTGCAAAAACTATTTTAGAGGTAGTGTCTCTCTATTGAAAGTACAGAAGATTGCAGTAAGTTGCTTGTTTCATTGCTGCCCGCAGGTTCAAGAGGTTATGATCTGCTCTTTGGAGCTTTTGTTGTCCAACTTGCATTATTTAATTGTTCTGATGCCTACTGTTTGTACACCTAACACTTCTTGCCCTTGTAGGATTATGGTATTGAGTTTGACAACCATGATCATTCTCTCAATGCATTCCAGTGTTTATGTGGCAGTAGGTTCTGTCGAAACGTAAAAAGCAGTAAGTCTCTGTCTCTGTCTCTGTCTCTCTCCGTCTCTTTCTCTCTAATCAGGAGAATGAAGATCTAATAAAGAATAAACCCATATATAGAATCAGCATTCCTTGTCCTAAAGGAACAACTAAGTATAGAGGCCCCAGATGCGTGTACAAAATTTAATTTCTGGCGATTACCTTGAGTGCTCTTCAAAGAGAAGGTTTGGAGGTCCTGTTGCAATTCTGATCTTTTATTTTCTATTTTCCATTTTTCCTAGAATATATGGCAATATTGTAACTGTTTAAAGTAGTTCCCCATCTGTTGAAATTAAAGTTATCTAGGAGATTTAGGCTTGCAAACATGGTCGAGAGACTTATTCTCCATTGACTGAAATTCAGTTTAACATGCTAACTTTCCCTTTCTATAGACAAGGAGATGGCGATGTATCATTACCTGTGCTGGATTCGTAAAGGTTGCAGGATAGGCTACTCTTTCTCGTTTTTATTTCCTTTACATGTCTCATAGGCACTACTTTTAGGGTACTTATGGTGGGGTCATATATATTTTTGGGCACTAGGTAACTTATTTAAGATGTTTATTTTCTCATGATAGGCAACTACAAGATGCTTCATTAGGATAACCCTTCTTGTGCTGTTGGGCCGTCCTGTTAAAAACATTGTCTTCTGTTGTGCAGGAGCTAAGAAAGTGAGATGACAAGCTCATCAGGCTAAGGCCGGAATGGCTGGTTTGGAGGGCAGTTCTATTTTGGTGTTATGCCCTCAAGTTTTGTAAGATATATAGTTCGGGTGCGAAAGTTCAGACACTCTCAGCTTTTGATGTACATGATCTTTTGGATGTATAGTCCTTTCTTTGTACTGTCTTCCATCTCTGCGCTCGGTCCTCTGTTGGGTTGTTTCTGTTCAACTTCTGGGTTAGGCTTTCGAGAAGAAGGGATGCAAAGGATTGCTAAGGATTATTGCTCATGTTTTGTCTTCTACCACAAGGCAATTTCTGATGAGTGCCCTTAAGTGCTTCATGTATATATTTATTTTTGGTCTCTGTACAAGGGGATCCTCTCAAGCTAACAATAGTGGCCGTTTGAGCCTGTACCTTGTGATCGCCATGGTCGGATTGGCTTCAGAGCTAACAATAGTGGTTACTCAAGCTCGAGCTTAAAACACGCAGCTGCTATGGCTTCTCAAGCTTAAAGCTCATAGCCATGGAAGAGCCATGGAAGAGCGAGTGTTCATGGCCATAAGGTCTAAACCTCGTAGATCTCAAGTTTGCGACCATCATGGCAACTTGAGCTTTCGAGTTACATCGAGAGCACTTGAAATATATTCCATCAAATTTTATCATGAAATTGCTAAATTTGATGACAACTCAATAATACAGAAAATCCACGTGGAAAATCCATATTAGTTTAGCATAAATTTATTATAAATATATCAGTTTGATTTTTTGATGACTTTAATTTGTGATGAACATATCATAAGTATACAAATTTGAGATTTTTCATAATATCAACCCCTCATTTATCCTTTTTTTTACAAGTGCTACTGCTTGGAAAATTTTAATCGTGGACGAAAATAGGAGGAGCCTTCATGAACAAGCATATTCGACTAGAATGCTTACACCTAAGCAAATGTATTATTAATCTAATAATATTTTGATCTTGTCAATTTTATGTAATATTAAATTTATTCCTTTTTCTTATTTTAATTTTTTTTTAAAATAAAATTTGGAATAGAAATTTTGTGCGATTCTACCAAACGTGTTTTACTGTTCTTTTTTATTCTAGAATAGAAATTTTGTGCGATTCAAAACGTGTTTCTATTCTTTTTTGTTCCGAAATAGAAATTTTGTGCGGTTATCAAACGGGTTTTTTTCTTAGAAATTGTTCCCCCAAGAAATAGAAAAGAACTTTTAACGAAAAAAAAATTATTCCCCAGCCGAGAAATGTTGCCATGCGCAGCCTTAACCAACCGTCGAAGTGATGGAAACTTTTCTTATCCTTATTGAAATTGCGTTAAGCTAAAATCAGTATCCAATATTTTCTCCGTCCTATTCACGTCCCCTCTCACCGGTCTTCTCTCTCTCCCTCATTGCAGACCGGTTACTTTTCTTCTTCTCTCTTTCCCTCCCAAAACCGAAGGAAAAGGCCTCACTTTTTCTCAAAATATTTTTTCGAATCCTCCCGAATTTTCTCTTGATTTTTCTGAATTCGGCCCCTCCGTTTGATCACGAAAATTGTGACTCTTTTCATAGTGATTCCAAACAGCCGCTTTGTATAGTATTTTCCGAGTTTCCATCTTCCGTTGCATTGATTTGATTTGCGTATTAGAGCGTGATTTTGCAATCAATTTCAATCTTGCTTCGATTCCTTTCCTTTTATCAAAATTCTTACCTTTTATTTACCTGATTTTTAATTGCTTCTGCATTTAATGAAATTTGAATATTTATCAGAATTTCAAATTTTCATGCATAATTAATCAGATTGATTTTCCCCTACTTTTTCCTTTTATTTGTGATTTTTATTTTTATTTTCCTAGGATTACCAAAAATTAGGTGTCAACAGTAATTTTAAAGATCACGCAATCCTTTTTAATTTGTTGGACCGTCCGCTCTTATAATGCACCAATGTTTCCATAAGAGGCAATTTGTACGTTGTTTTACATCAAAATGTTTGAGCTCATAAGGAAGCAATACATAAATGAACAAGAAATCTGATAGATTTCTTTTCTTTTCTTCTTCTTTGGGTATTATGTGAGATCAATTTAAGACAATGAAGTGAGCATATGGCAATGTTTGGTATGTATCTAGTTTGACCCGTGCATTACGATTCTGAAAATGAATGACCAACTTCGGCATTTCCTTCTCTTTTTATGGTCATCACCTCTTAACACTCTTTTAACCGTATCCTCTGAATTTAATTTTCTCCATTTTAGGTTTTTTTTTTTTTTGGTCGAACCATTTTAGGTTGATACTTCCAAATATTGCTCCATGATAGCATTCTGATGTGGTGCCCAAATATTATTCCCACACACCATCACATTAAAAAAAATAAAAATCCAATAAATAGCCTCCTGCATAGTGCTCTCTCTCCATCGCAACCTCGCTCTCGCTCTCTCTCTCTCTCTCTCTCTCTCTCTCTCTCTGATACTTAGCAAGTGTTGCCTGATCGCCACCACCACCTCCATGGCCATGGAGGTCCTGACTGCCATATTGGTCGTACTCTTGAGTCTGCTAATTAAGGGTGTTTACGAGACCCTCTCGTGGTACTGGTGGAGGCCGAGACGCATCAAGAAAAAAATGGAGAGGCAAGGAGTGAGAGGCCCAAGACCTCGCCTCCTTGTCGGCAGCATCTCGGACATGGCCTCCCTCATCGCCAAGTCCACCTCCGACGACATGGACTCCATCAGCCATGACCTCGTTCCCCGCCTCTTGCCCCATTACGTCCTCTGGTCACAGCAATACGGTATATATGTATACCATCAGATATTCCCAATGCATACTCACAGATTCTCCGTACTAACGATTTTCCCAGCGTGGAACCAGAGGGGTAGACCAGAGTCCCTTATGAACATGAATACACGTTAATCAGTACTGAACTGACCATTTTTCCATGCCATTTTTTTTGCGCAGGAAAACGGTTCATGTACTGGCATGGGAGTGAGCCACGGCTGTGCCTCACTGAGACCGAGCTGATCAAGGAATTCCTGTCCAAATACAGCATTCCATCCGGGAAGTCGTGGCTGCAACAGCAAGGGGTGAAGCATTTCATCGGGAAGGGACTCCTGATGGCGAATGGTGACGATTGGTACCACCAACGCCACATCATCGCCCCTGCCTTCCTGGGAGACAAACTCAAGGTACTCATCAATATACTGCAAAACCGATCTGATCTGCAAGCACATGCTTGGCAATGTGAAGAAGTTTTATTTTGCTTCGACTCATTTGGGGACTAATAAATTAACCGTGATGTGGGTGTTTTTTATTAGAGCTGTGTGGGGTATATGGTGGAGTGTACTGACCAGATGCTCCAATCGCTAAGGAAGGCAGTGGACTCGGGCCAGACCGAGTTTGAGATCAGCGAGTACTTGACCAGGCTCACGGCGGACATCATCTCCAGGACTGAGTTCGACAGTAGCTACGAGAAGGGCAAGCAAATCTTCCACCTCCTCAACATCCTCCAACCCCCTGCGCCCAAGCCAGCCGCCACCTCTGCCTTCCCGGTAGCCGGTATTTGGGTCGCATAAATTTCTAAAACTTACGTTGCTTTTTCGCGAACTTCTCCCATAATAATGAATCGTTGAAAACCAGGTCGCAACCATACCAAACGCCTAGTAAAGGGAAGTAATTGAGAGTTAACAAGTGGCACTTATCGTTTGTTTATTAGGTTCTTTCCAAGCAAGTACAATAGGGAGATAAAGTCACTAAAGATGGAGGTGGAGAGGCTGCTGATGGAGATAATCCAGAGCCGGAGGGACCGCGTCGAGGTTGGGGGGAGCAGCTCGCACGGGAACGACCTTCTCGGGATGCTGCTTGACGAGATGCAGAAGAAGAGATCAGGGAGAGGATTCAGCTTGAATCTCCGGTTGATCATGGACGAGTGCAAGACCTTCTACTTCGCCGGGCACGACACCACAGCGCTGCTGCTGACGTGGACGGTCATGCTTCTCGCCAGCAACCCATCCTGGCAAGAGAGAATGAGGGAGGAGGTCGCCCAGGTCTGCAATGGTGCCGATCCCTCAGTCGAACACCTCTCCAAGCTCACCCTGGTAAGCTTGAAATTCTGTTCCTCTTATTGGGTCTCCTTTTCTAATGGCTGACAATTTGCAAGGTCGTAACTAAGGAATGAGTTCATATTATGTCATCACATTAATGTCGGTAAATAAACAATCACGTTTCACGTCAATGGTAAAATTGCTTAAATTGTGTGAACCATCGTAATAATTTGATTCTTTATACAAAAATTTAGAAAAATGAGGGCAAAACGGTCAAATTAATTTTATTTTTTATTTTATAATAAATTGAGCCATATTATCGGCCATGCAAATATTCACGATGCTTTCTAGCTAGAAAGTGCAACACTCATTAGAGGATAGAATTATTTGCGTTTTTGCGTGTTTTTTTTCCTCCTTTCTCTCATGGGGTTTATGCTTTTGATATTGATGAGGGAAAAAAAACAAAATTATGCTGTCAATACAAGGGACTTTTTGGCGATGGACATAAAAGTTGTACTTAACGTTCATAAATGGTATATGCTATGGCAAGTGGCATACTTGCTCCGAAGGAAATACAACTCACCTTTGGAAATCGGGGCAAGATAGTCGCACGATTTCATGAACAATGTGTGGTTATAGTACGCGGCCATTTTAAGTCCCTGCCATATTCTCATCATTTTAGCCCATTTTATCAATTAACAAGATAACATCATAATCAATAATTTCATTGCCATTCCCACCCGAATAATCAATTTCTCTTCTCTATTGCTCATCACTTCCTAGGTTACTAATAACTAACCTTTTTTTTCTTTTTCTATTTTGCCCACAGTTAAATATGGTGATTAATGAATCACTGAGGCTCTATCCACCAGCCATGGTGCTTCCCCGGACGGCGCTTGAGGACATCAAGTTAGGAGACCTTCACATCCCCAAGGGACTCTCGATTTGGATTCCGGTCCTCGCCATTCACCGCAGCGAGGAGCTGTGGGGCAAGGATGTGAACGAGTTCAACCCAGAGCGGTTCGCATCGAAGGCTTTTGTGCCGGGCCGGTTCTTACCCTTCGCGATGGGCCCACGGAACTGCGTCGGCCAGTCCTTCGCTCTCATGGAGGCCAAGATCATACTGGCCATGTTGATATCCCAGTTCAGCTTCACGATCTCGGACAGCTACAGCCACGCCCCCGTCATCGTGCTCACCATAAAACCCAAGTACGGGGTTCAAATATACTTGAAGCCTTTAAACCCGTAGAAACATGCAAGTTTTGAGGTTTGAGATGAAAATTTTTGGGGCACAATCTCCTGTACACCTCGTTTCTTGTGCACTAAAGAGATACAAGATGAGAATTATGGTTGGAATGATGAAGGCACCAGAAAGCAAGAATTCTTCGTCAGTGGACTGATATACATTATTTGCTCATAGGGTGATTTTTAGGCAATGAACAAGCTAGAGCATTGTTGCGTCCCAAATCTTGGCAAAAAAGAGGATGACATGGCCAGGCCTGGCTGTCGCCTAGGGGGGCCCTCACTCGGCCTTGCCCTCACCTAGGTGAGCCTTGATGAGGCCAATCCTTGCTCAGGTGAGGTGTGGTGAGGCCGCCCTGGCTTGGGCAATGGTCAACTTCGCCAGATCTGGCGATAGAGAAGAGAAGAAAAGGTTAGTGATTAGTAATAATTACTTGAGTGGGAATGCCAATGAACTTATCGATCATGATGTTATCTTATTAATTGATAAAATGGGCTAAAATGACAAGAACCTAGACAGCCAATGCTCGCCCTCGCCCAAGGGTGGCTCAACAAGGCTGACCATCACCTACAGTAGGGTGAGCGGTTTCAAGTTCCGCACATGTTTCATATGGAACCTGGAACCTACTCTACATACCCTAAAACATAGAACATATCTTGTCATAGGTTCTAGGGTTAGTTTCAAGGTCTACCCAGATTCTACTCATATTATTATTTGAACAATTATAATTCATGAACCATAATTTATATTTAGACATACGAAAAATATGAATATTAATAAAGTAAAAATTTTAGTCATAGAATGAAAACTCGAACTAGTGTTTCTAGATTATACACTTATTATTAAACGGCATGAAATATTAGAGGATCATACAGAGACATGGACTAAGAAAAACATTAAAATTGTTCTAGATTTTATGTTACAAGTTCCGAGTTCCATGTTTCAGGTTTCTCCCACTAAAAACTTGAAACTATCCATTGAAATAGGTTGTTTATTTTTTAGAACCCGGAATCTACTCTGCATACCTTAGAACCTGAAACCTATAGGTTACCACTAGTCTGGTTCTCATGTTCCAAGTTCTACCTCGGAATCATGCTTACTCATACTATAGTCGGTGAGGGCGTTCTAGGCGAGTCCAGCCCTCGCTGGCCATGGTTGTGGTCGGTGGTCGGCGATGGCCACAAGCAAAATAAAAAGGCAAAGAAGAGGGAGATTGGAAAAAAAAAAAAATTTAAAAATATTAAAATATCATTTAAAATGTCCACATTAGTGTCGATCATGCCATGTGGGATGAACGGTATTCATATCATCAATTTCCGATCTAAATTGACCAAATAGACTGAATTGATATTAATGTGAAAAGATTTAGAGCTAAATTAGTCTAATTAAAATGTTTGTGACTGAATTAGTACTAATATAATAAGTTTAAGATTTTTTTTGGGTACTTTTTCCCAAATATTTATATAAATCAGAAGTACTCATGTAAATCCGCCATCATAATACAAATATCAATGGTCAAATTCGTTAATCAAATTCAAATCACATATCAATAGTCCATCCATTGACTAATCTATATCATGGTCACGATACAATGTTTGGTAATAAGACGACCAAAATTCCCTCTTAGCAAGATCTTCACTTGCAAAACTTGTAGTTTGGTCTTCTAAATCGGTAGACATATCCACAAGCCTCTAAATAGGCTCATAACAACATTAAGCACCAAACTCACATCTTCCAATATCCACAAAGTCAATTCATAATATTTGTCACAAGTCGATTTCATAAAACAAAAACGTAAAATTTTTCACAACTCAGTTCAATCAAATGGAATATTTTTCACGTGACATTTATATTATTATTTTGGAATCCATTTCATAAACCCATGACATTTCGAAATGCCTTTTATAAAACATTTCTCAAATTATTATAAGACTCATTTCATAAACCAAGTTCACAAATATATATATATATATATATATATATATATATGTATATAACGTTTTGCAAATACATTTCCTAAAATATTTCTCAAACTATTCACAATTATCAAAATGTAGTAAATGCTGGATTAGATTTTTATGCAACAAACATGGTGTTTCATAATATATAATTGTTGATACCTAAATGTTTGCGATCTAGTCATTTATCTATTGCATAGAAAATTATGGGTTAATTTTATCCTTGAAAAAATATTAATTGCATAACATATAAATTTAGGTGTATTTGCATTTTTGCATTTATCTATTAGACTAATGGCGGATGGATTTGAATTAATGTTTCTGAGCTTTAACTTAGCAGGCCAGACTAAGCCCACGAAGCGAGTAAATTGGCCCGAGTCCATTTTCTTTAATGATAAGAAAATGGATATTAAGATGGATTTTTGGAATTTTTTTTAAAAATAAAAAATAAAAAAATCGCATTACAATCTTATCTTTAACAATAGGCGATAAAATCAGCCGAGAATATTAGGAGATGAGGAAAATAAAAGATTTTGAGTGAGTGGGAGGTTACAGCAATCTTCATGAGATGAAATATTCACAAAAAAATTGCATTTTGTTTTGCCTATAAAAGAGCGTGTACCGCCCCGGGGGGCTTCTCTGGTCGACGAAGGAAAAAGAAAAGGAAAAGCCAAAAGTGAAAAAGAGAGAATGGGAGCCGTCCGTGGGGGTTCGAAAAAAAGAAAAAAAAACAAAACTCAAAAGTGAGAGAGAAAGCAGCAGAGTGAGGGTGACGCGAGAGTGATAGGTGAGAGGGAGAGAGAGAAAAAAAAAATGGTTAATACCTTAAAAACCCTAAACTAAGACACCCGCGACAAATTTACCCCAAACTAATTTTTTGACCATGAAAAACCCCAAACTGGTATACCCGTGACAAATTTACCCCGACTAACAAAAAAAATCCTAAACTGATACATTTATGACAAATTTACCCTAAACTAATTTATTCGACTACAAAAAATTCCAAACTAGTAAATTTGTGACAAATATACTCTTTGCTAAATTGGATTAATACAAAAAAGATCACAAAAATTGTAAACTGTAACAAACGGAGTATAAAATCCTAAATTAGTATATTAATCAACTGTCACGTGTCATTTAACTTAATAATTTAACGATAAAATTTAATAAAAACTAACAGAGGGTAAATTTGTCACAAGTGTACCGGTTTGGGGTAAATTTGTCAAAGGTATACCGGTTCGGGGTTTTTGATGGTCAAAAAAATAGTTTGGGGTAAATTTGTCACAGGTGTACCAGTTTAGAGTTTTTCAAGGTATTAACCCAAAAAAAAAAAGGGAGGTGAAGCATCTCTTTCCTTCCGACGCTTCCCCCCGTTGTCCGACCTTCCCGCCGACGCGCCGATAGCCAGACCACCGCCTCTCCCGGCCTTCCCCGCGCTCGCGCCACCGTCGCCGCTCCGTTCGTCGCCCGCCGGTCTCGCCCGTGCCGTCCCTTACTCCGCCTGGTGAACCCCCTTGCCAATCTCCGTCGCTCGAGATCCGCCCGTGGCACTGCTGCCGCCCCTGATTTGTTCGCAACCGCCCAGCACTGATCCGCGCTCCGCCTCGCCTGCGATCTGCGATCCTCAGATCTCGCGTTCGCAAGCTCCATCTTGCCGCGTCTCCAAGCGACGCATAGGAGCCCGCGCCGTGACCCGATTCCCTTGTTCGCCGGCCCACGACCCAGCGCCTCCGTCCCTACGCATCTGCCTGAGCACCAGATCCGGAAACCCGGCGACGAGATCCGGAGTCCTCGCGGCGCTGCTTCTGCTCTGCCTTCAGCTTGAAGTCCCACCGCTGCAATCTTCCGCCGGCGACGCCCACACCCGGAGTCCTCAGCTCGTGGCCCACCATCTCCACCCGTCGTCCGAGCGCCGGCTTCCCTTAGAGCAACCGCACCACAGCAACCCTTGCTGTCCACCTGTTGTCATCGGTCGACCCTCGCCGGAGCCCTCTGACGGACCGCCGATCGACGACCGACGGTGAAACTAGGGTAATCGAGTTCAGGGTAAGTAGGGTCTAGACCTGGTCCACGTTCCCGACCCTGTTTGCATTAGACCTTTTTCTTTTGTTCCTGATCCACTTGTTTTTCTGGTCCAGAAATACGGTCAACCCTCTTTATATTGAAGAAGAAAACCAGCATAACAACCTTCGCTCTCTTGCCTCTCTCACACACACCCACCCGCACAAAATTGAAAGAAAATCGAAAGGGTGAAACTATTGGATACTTCATTCACCGAGGGAATTCATGCTTTGAAACTTACTTCCTTTGCTCTGCCATACTTGTCAACCATCAGCCGAGAAACCTATACAACGCAACCCAAAAATTTATGACAAAAAGAAAGAATGAAGTTCGACACAAGGAGAAGTACTCACAAATATAAAGATTATAAGGAGCTCGAAACAGACTTTTGGTGCAACAAGCAAAATTATGGACGATACCCATCTCCGAAGATAGATCACCTACCTGCTATTTATCAAGCAACCCCAATGCTCTTAATCAATGAAACAAGTAGTAAAGACCAAAACAGAAGAAAAATGTTGGCAAGACGATGTCTAATCACGACAAATGCAATCCAAGGTGGTCAAGTCAATTAAGACAATTTCGAAAAGAAATCCCACTGGCGTTAGAGGAGATGCCTCCAAAAATATGACTATAATTGACATGAGATATCCAATTCCTATCTTCACTTCACATATCGTTTGCATAAAGAATCTCTATTTGAATTCAACTACAGGACACAATCAGAGTAAAATTTGTTGTTGCCCAAGGTATAGGTCCAAATCATGGAACTTTTTATAGAAATCAAGGGTGAGACTACATACATCAAACCATCCCTAGATGCCCACAATGCAGTGAATCTCATGGACCAGGTTGCCCCTTTTTTTAACGAGACCACAATGATCCCAACGCGAAATATAAAAGAGATTCGTGCACTATATTCAATCCAATCACTCGTTTTTTGTGAATTGCTTTAGGAAGGTAATTTAAAATCAGGAAAATAGCCAAACTCATCGAAATTCAGAGCACATCTCACGATGCTATGTAGGGCAAAAGCAGGAGCTCGGTTGCAGATCTCGTGGGTGAGCAGGGGGCTCGGACGAACGGGCTAAGGACGGAATCGCGGTAGGAACGACGGCTTCTGGTGTCTGGTCGCCGCGGCGGTGGCACCTAGAGGTGGTGAGCGAACCAGCAGACGTTGGCAACAGGGCTCGGGCGAAGCAACGAGACACCGGCAGCTTCACGAAGGGGGGGCAGCGATAGATTGGTAGCAAGGGAGCTCGGGAAACAGTGCGCAGTGAGAATAGGATTGGCGGAGGGCTACTGTGGGTTTCTTGAAGATGCGACAAGGTGGGCTTGCGGATGCAAGATCTGCAAGTCAGGGGCGTTCTCGAAGATGCGATGAGGTGGGCTTGCGGACGCGAGATCTGCGGGTTAGGGGCGTAGGCGAGGCAACAGTAGCAAGTGGAACGACGAGATCGAATGAAGGCAGCGTCAGCGCTCGGGTGCGAGCTCGGCGAGGGTCAGTGGCTTCGCGGGGCAGAACCAGTGGAGCGGAGTTTTAGATGACAGGCGGAACAGCGACGGTGGTGCGAGCGTGAGGGGTGCGACGAGAGCGACAAAGGCGGCTTTCGGATGGAACCAAGATCGGCAGACAGGCGAAGGTCGCGAGCTCGAGGAACTGGGGAAGTCTGCCATCTGCGACTCTGCGAGTGAGAGAGAGGTAAAGATAGAAACTTCAGATTAGGGTTTTGTGTTTTGGTTTTTTGGGGTGGCTTACAAATCGGTTCTACAACCGGTTCCCAAACCGTTCCGGTCAATCCAGTTCTCAGGTGGGTAATCCCTCGAAACCGGTTCCTGGACCAGTTCAAATAGGGTTTGAGTTTTGGGAATCAGTTTCAATCGGAATCGGTTCCCAACCCTATTTTCCGGGTGGGCTGATCTGGAAACTAGGTTGACCTAGTTCGGTTGCACACTCCTAGGTGAAACCCCCACAAAGTTGTCGGGTCGTGGGTGAAAAGAAAAGAAAAACAAAAGAAAAAAAGGGAAAATCAATTAGGTAGTTTTTTATTTACCTTATTCTTTTTTTTTTTTTATGTTATTTGATTTATTTACTTTGCTTTTTTTTTAGTAGAATTATTCTTAAATGTATGGATGGTATTATGACATGAAATAGCCCCCAAATTAGGGATTGAGAGTCCGATTTTTGTGCCCGAAATCCAACTTACAATCTCTTACAAAATCGACAATCCGATCTCATGCTCAAAATTTGATTCGCAATTTATTTAAAATTGGCCAATCCGATCTCTTGTGCGAGAGTTGGTTCATCAATTTTTGGATATCAATCCTATCCTATCTGATTTGTCGTTGTGTTGGTTAATTGATTTTATTTTCGTAAAAAAAAATTCAAAAAATATTTGAGTCAGGATTATATTAGTTTTAGAATATTTCTTGTTTTAAGGATATCTTGTATATTTAAAATATGAAATTTATTTATTTCCAATTTTTGAAAAAATGAAAAAAAATCAATTAATTTATGACGCTATTTTTTTACTTACTTAAGTTGTGCACTTAACTTCAAATTTTAATTAAAAAAAATCAATCATGCGCATGTCACGCAAGATTAGTTCATTCAGTGCATATTTAGGGTAATGCATGACATATTAACATAGTGACATTAATCTTTTCCCATCATTAGATTAGATCATTTACTAAATATCGCCTGATATATAATCTACATATTAGGTCGCATGTTGTACATCATGTAGAATTAGGACATTCTTTGCACGTCATTGCACGTTAGGATTGCATATTTATTAATTAAGGGTTTAGATAATTTCCCTTTAGATAGAATGCATGTTTTTGCTAAGAAAATAAAAATGCACATGTCATATAGAATTAGGTTCATGAAATGCACGTCATTTACTGATTGTTGCTAGATCCATTTAATTGCTTGTCATTAGAATTAAGTCATTAGATTAATTTAGATTGCATATTTAATTATTGCATTTCTTTTACTCATGTCATATAGCTTGGGCTGTGCTATTATGTCATAACATGTCATATTAAATTAGTAGCATGCATTGCATATTGCATGATTTTCATTAATTAAGTGAAAACAAAATAAAAAAGAAATTGCGTGTTAATTAGAAATCATATCTAGGACTGTCGATGCGAATTTTAATCTAATATTGCAGATGCTTTCGTTGCTTTGAGGTAAATTTTGTAATTTATTCATCGCTTTATCTGAGTGTTAAATTAATGATTTGCGCATCTGCATGATCACTTCACATGATAAAGAGATAAATTAAAATCAATTCAAACTGCCTGCCAAATAATTTTTTCAAAATAAAATAAAAAGGTACCGAAATGGCGTTAGAAAAATCTAGCATAACCAAATCCTCGTATCCAAAATCTTTGGTTCGTAGAAGTAAAATAATTATCTCGTTATTTTATTTAGATGTCTAATCGACTTACAGTATAGTAATAACTCTCATTTGCATGCTAGATATTTAAACCTAAGTCGCGAATCAGTATGGACTTGGGAGAGCACGAGCTATCCCAAAATTTTAGGTGAGCACGAGCTAGCCTAATTTTAGGTGATGCAACCAAAATTTAGGTCGCGACAATAATATATCAAATCTTTATCACTTTCAAAATATGAGTTTAGAAATTTGTAAAAGAGATAGAACCACTTATCTAGAAAAGTTGAAAACCAATCCGTGTTTGTTACTTAAGCCAATGCACTCGAATTTCTATAATAAACTGAAAAGCAATATCATAGTTTGAGTAAAACAATACTCCAACAAACAACTTGACTAAGCCGCACTTAACCGTCAACTTATTGACTCATAAGCACTAACAAAGAAGCTCGTTTATGGCATATGTTCATCTTTTTCCTTATGGGTAACTCACACGCAAAATTTCCAAATTTTGTTTCAAACAAATTATACTTTGAAATCAACTTTTGTCAAACCCCCACTGCTCGACAATGCTCTAGACTACCATTTCCACAAAAATTGCAGATCAAAAACTCTTCAACCGAACCTCGTAGTTCAAACTCTACATTACTCTAAATTTGTGTCTTAACTTCCAAAAAACTCCAATTAGACAAATAATCGAATCGAACATTTACTAGGCATTGCGATTTGCAGTTAATTCGGCTAGTTTTTTTTTTTTTTTTTTGAGCAGAAATAGGAGGATATAATTCGGCTAGTTGGAATGTCTGGATTGGCCACACTTGACCGTTTCTCTCTCCTCTCTTCTTTCCCTCTTTCCTTTTTCAAGATCACGAGTCTTCTCCTTATTTGTTCGTTTATTCCGCTGGCTTCTACGCTCCATCTGTTGAAGCAGAAATAAACTGGCTGGGCTTGGGCTTTTAAGAGACATTGCTGGGTTTTTATGGGCCCATATATTAAAGCCACAACATAGATGCTGCGTGGGCTGTTTAAATCAGGCTTTACTGCTTGCGCAGAGGATTGATCAAAGGCGTTAAGACAAAGTAGTGATGCGGCAAAGTGCTTCAGCTTTCAAAATAAAAATGGTCAGCTTGTGTTTGACAAAAGGGCAAGAGCTCAGAATTTTTCTTTTAAAAGATTTCGTAGTGAGTACCTTCAGCATGTATGTTAAAATGTGTACAGCATATCATAGTGGCATGCTATCTTTGCAAATTTGATTTGGATTGCATTCATCTAAATAGTAAATATTCGTTTCTTGTAAGCATTAAGGATTCGACGTTAGGTAGGGCAAATCATTTGTATGCTCTCCGTTCGCACTTCTATATCTATCCTTGAATAGACAGTTTTGTAATGGTAGCTCTTCATATCATGGCACGATATAATGTCCTTGGTTATAGGAATTATGTATTTGGGAAAGCTTCTCTACAGAATGGACACTTGCACTGAGATTGAATCCGACATTTTTCTTACTCAAAATGCTATATTACAACATTGTTTCTATAATAGGCTTCGTGAGGAACTACAATTCTCAAATCCTTTGTTTCACCTTAATTCTATGCCTGGCATCAATTTAGTGCTACAGCGATAGGATGTGAACGTTCCAACTGAGTTGATAGTCTATTTGGAATTGGACCAGACCCTTACATGGGTTAGTACTTCACAAAGTGTGAGGTTGTTAGTTCTAGATCTATCACCTAGAGAGGAATAAATAAATATTGTGAAAATTAGAAGAATTTAAAATTGATTTTGCAAAAGTAAAATGTCTGGTGACAGAAAGTGCAGTGGTAAGATCTTATAGTGTACAAGTAATTCTATTACAAGTAAAATAAAGAGAATAGGGGATAGAAAATTGTACATAAAAGATTATAGTGGCTCGGCTTTGACAAGATCTGAGTAATAATTACTCGAGCTCGTGTGAACAACTCCTCACAAAATCTCAACCTCTAAGTGATTATACAATATTGTTCACAGAGAAGAATGTATTTGATTAGAAATACTCTTTAAACTTTGGAATTATAAGCTTCAATTCTCTTGTGCCCTTTTATTCCTTTCAACTTCGAGTCCTCATTTTATATTCATCTTTGCCCAAGTTGATCGTTGGACATATCTTCAGGAGAATTATCCAACCAATCTACCTATTGACCTAAAGTAATTTCAGTAATTTGGAATTTGTTAGGTAAGGATTGGTTTTTTTGAACTTTTCGGTGTATTTTGTTACATGTATAAATATAGCATGACGAAAATAGACAGGCCTAAGGCAATTTGGCTAAGAAAAAACTGCTTGAAGGAGAGGCTAGGCGAGACTTAAAGCTGTAGCGAGCAACCTTTGCCACTCAAGTGTACGGCATCCGCCGTGTTTAGGCCCCTTCTTCCCTTCCCTAATGAAAGAGTCCACCGCCTGCCTTAGTAGTTTCGAAACTAACTCAATGATCTCATAAAAAAAGAAAAAAATTGACTAGCTCAGGACCAACGACAACCTAGCCTTCCAAGCTAACGATGTGGGTTCGATTCCTACTAAGACAATTCCAAATAGAAAAACTTCAATCATTTCAATTTTTTAATAAAAAGGTGCTCGACCTACAGGAACTGTTTATGATATTTTAAATAAAGCGGGGGTTCATTTTTAGAGAATTTCGTCTATCCCACGGGCATTGAAATCGCGTGAGTGAAGAAAACTTTGAGAGTGTGATTTCGGATAAGGTTTATTCAAAGTCACAACACAAGAGCCTTTTTTTTTTTCAATATATTTCTTTAATTCCAGAACACAAGAAGTTTATTTCATAAGTTTAATGGATTTTTTGTGGAGGGAAAGATAGTTGTGCATAATGACAAATCACAGCCATATTATTAAAAGCTTGTGGTGAAAACAAGGATCAAGACCAAATGAATCTTCGTTTGATAGAAATTAATAAAAAAAAAATGTATTTTTTTCAAGAATGAAATTTTACGGGAACTGTGCATATCTACCTTTTCTTGGATAAAGAAAGAGATTATTCAATCTATTTCCGCATTTTCCTTTGTTGAGATCCAATACATGAATGAAAGAAGCAATATTTTACTAACCACTTCTAATAAGAAATTGAAAGATTTCGTTGAAATTATTCGTTTGGAAATTTCATTTTTTTCATTTTTAATTTATTTAATTTAAAGAATATTAATATTCTTTAAATAATTGATATTCGCTCTATTTTCATTTTCTATTAAAAAAATTCATTTCGTGGATAGCTTCTTTCAAAAGGGCTTATGCTTAATGCTTACCTTATTGATCAATAGCATGCCGCACACCCGCTTGCGCCCACCCAACAAGAACCAAAAACATTCATTCCTTATTTTTTTAGTTAATGATCTAGTGATTGGATCTCTATGCTTATTCCGATAGAAAATGGAATCGGTATGCTAATTTCTCATCCTCAAATCCATCCTTCCTAGGGGTTTGTGGCCCTGATACTAGATCATTAACTAATTTGATATTCACGCTATTTTCATTTTCTTTTAAAAAAAATTCATTTTGTGGATAGCTTCTTTCAAAAGGGCTTCTGCTTAATGCTTACCTTACTGATCAATAGTATGCCGCACACCCACATGCGTCCACCCAACAAGAACCAAAAACATTCATTCCTTATTTTATTAGTTAATGATCTAGTGATTGGATCTCTATGCTTATTTCGATAGAAAATGGAATTGGTATGCTAATTTCTCATCCTCAAATCCATCCTTCCCAAGGGTTAGTGGCCCTGATACTAGATTATTAACTACCACAATTCGCTTTTGATCTCGATAAAGCTACCCAGAATCAATTGGCAGGAGGTCAACGATTACAAAACCAAAAGAACCCTTGTTTCAAAGAGAGGAGGCCAAGGGTTGGGCTGTTCGCCTATTAAAGCAGTACGTGAGTTGGGTTCAGAACGTCTTCAAGAATGACATCTTAGGGGAACTGTGCATGCTTAAAATATCAATTACTTCAAGGTTGCCAAGATAAAGCTTCCAATAGATTCTACTGCCTATACAATAGTTTAGGTTTCCATAAATCAAGTACTTCAATTTGGAAAGAATGCTTCTCCTCAAGTCTAATGTTCCAAGAAATCCAAATCTTCGAGAGACATTTTTTGGAAAACTTTTCTTTGGAACTTTTTATATATAAGGCAAGGAATCCAATCACCACCATTAGCTGTTCCACGAGTATATTGTCTCCCTTCTAACCGTTTGACAGAACATATATGGAAGGAAATAATTAAGTCACAACTTTGGTTCTGATTAATAACATCTAATCAAATCCAATAAGACTTTTCACCTGAAAAATACTAACTATCATAATCAAAGTCTTTACTCTAGATAAGTTTGTTAATCTTCAATGTTACTTAGGGAATGTTTTCTCGACAAATCCTCCATTTTTTATGATGACAAAACTTTCCGAAAAGAACTTTTAAAGATTAAAAGTATTTGAAATTGAATAGCTCTATTTGTAGCCATATCTTAAATAATGAGTAGTCAGGCCATAAGAATATTCAGATAGGAAGAATTTAAGCGAGATTATTATAGATAATGCTCTGAATTTTAAAAAATAAGGGATAAGGAATCTTTAATTAAATCTCACAAGGCTTTCATACTTAGAGTCTTCCAAAAAATAATCCTACAAAAAAAAAAAACTTGTTAGTACAATAATGTATAAAATCATGTATAACACCTACAAGTTCTGCTAGGTCTTCTTCTCCCCCATTTTGTTAGCAACCAAAAAGAATATTAGGCAAAGCATAATATTATAATCATCCATAGTGCGCAAGTCAATCCCAAAATGCAAATATTACAAACCACATTAAAATCCAAGTAAAAATCAATTGATACTTAGGTAAAATAACACATACAGAGAAAGTTATTTGGAACAAAATGGTTGATTTGGGTCTCGAATTGGAGAGGGTGGTTTGGCTTAAGAGGCAATTGGACTAGGACATAATACTAAATGTCCACAATATGCTCAGTTCTTTTCAGCCTTGTATCCACTTCTTTATGGAATTTTTGCATCTGATGTCCAAAAAGCAACTTGAGATTCCTAAGATCTTAAGCTATAGGAACATCTTTCTCCTTGATGTAAGCAATGAATGGAGGAATATCCTGTCTTTAGTGTTATCATCACAAGCATAGTAGCAGGATTTACCTCAACTTCAAGCTCCCTTAGCATTCTAGCATCCTCTCTTCTTTCTTCTCAAGACCAAGCTCCCCCCGTATTCTATCATCCTCCCTTCTATTCTTCTACAGGTTTTGGTCAACATTAGGATTAGATGTAACTTCAAGTTGAATTAACTCACCAATGGGAGAGGTTGTGCTATCAACTTCAACAGAAATGTTCAGATCGTCGGTAGCAGTTGCATCAACCTTAGGAACTTTAGTAGAATCTACTAGTATATTTTCAATCAATGGTTCTTCAAGATCTGCTGGTGCATCTAATTATTCTTGCACTTCCTGACTTTCTTGCTCCCCCTGAACAATTGCAACTTCCTATGAAAGAACAGTTTCTGGATATTCAGTGCTTTCCATAGTAAGGTCAACATTAACACTAATTTCTTTGTCTCCTTGAGTCAGAGGAGCATCAGTAGGTGTTCCTTTAGTAGATTTTTTTGTCTCATTTTCAATAGGTTGGTCCTTGAACTGTTTAGTAGGTTCAACACTAGTAGCCTCTTGTTGCTTGGATTGGTTAGCAAGTGTTCCCATTCCTTCGTCTTTGTCAATTTCTTCACTTTCTTCATTATCATCCTTTTCATCATGTTGATACTCATCAATCAAATTACTAGAACATCATCAAATTTCTCACCCTCCTTTAAGTTCAACTCCTTGATGAATTCTTCAGTAAGCCTTTCTAAAAATACCTGAGGACCTCCTATCTGAGCAGTAATCTTCCTTCTTTTTGTAGTGAAGGAAATTTTGGAATGTTGTCATCGACATTAATTTTCATCGGTCTTGCTTTCCTATCCGAAACTCATCTTTCTCATCATTTTCTCTCCCACACTCATTAAGGGAATACCAATGTTGAGATGATTGAAAATCTTTGTAATTAAAGAACCATAAGGTAATTGATCTTTGTTCTTCAGCATAGTTCTGTACATGTGAAGGATAACCAGAAATGCGCGAGAAAATGGATGGTCATTTATAATAGCCCATATCAGCTTGGCTTCAAACCGAGAAACATTAGCCTTTGAAGTGCCTTTAGGTCTTAAACAATTGATAATAATTTTGTGAAGAACAATTTGCTTCAAAGGAAACAAATGATGAGAGACATGAGATTTTGTATTCTTGGAGAAATTAGAAATTCCAGAGATAGACCTATAGGCAAGGTCTAGATGAATATCAATAGGCTTAAAATCTGAATACTTTATTCCCAAAATTTTTGTTAAGTCCTAAGCTTGAAGTATATAAGCTTTATCACAAACAGTAAACTCAATTGTATCAGCATAATAGAATGAAAGACTGGAGTAAAAATATGCATTAAGGGTTGGATAGGTTGGAAGTTCCTTGACACAAAGATCAGTCATTAGAAATTTATCGAAAAAGTCCTTGATTTTGATGTCAGATGATTCAAAGAATTCAAAATCCATAGTCCTTTGATTGATAACTCCTTGACGCATCAAAGAGTTTAAAGACTCCAGATGTTCATTGGACCTGATCAGTTTTTCAGTGCAATTTCCCTCAACCACAAAATAGGTAATTTTTCTCTTGAAGTTCGCATATAACTTCTCATCATTATTACCCCTCTGTCAATTATCATTATCAAACCTTTTCTTAAAAACGGGGGTTTTTACTATTTTCTCTTTCCCTTTCCTTGTGCCGGTGCTTACACCACTCGAATTGCCTATGTTTATCGAAGGAATGCTTCTAATAGGGTTTGCAAACATGAGTTCCAGTGCTTCCTCATCTTCAAAGCCGTGATTAGCCAACAGACTAGCAATCACATCTTCATTTTTTTCCTAGATTTTTTAGAGGTGCAATGATAGATTTCGACTTTAAGAAGTGAGGGGAGGTTGCTTCGCTAACCATACCTTCAACGCTTTCGAATGAGTCAGGAAATCAATGCTTCCTACTCACCTTAGCAAGGAAAACAGCTATGCCTGAGCACATCTCACGATGAAACTTAATAACATGGTGCACTATTTGCTTCACTAAGCATCGAGCAAAAAACAACGAATGTGTTGGAAACACATGGCTCTGAAAATAGACCTATTTGCAGCCTCACATCATTCTGTCCACTACACCATCAGTACAAGCACGATCGACGAATCCAGGCATGGACACAGACTTCTGGGCTCAAGCACATGGATAAGCAAATGGAACGAGAATAAGGGATACAATCAATACGATCAATCATCTTTTCTTAAACCCATATTTTTTCCGCTCATAGAATAGATCTGTTTTGGCACTTCCTAAATTGACAATCTTGGGACACCCATCCCTATCCTTCTCCTGCTGCGTACACTCCTTACAGTAGTAAGCGTCGGATATTCCCACTCCTCCACAGATGACACACCTACCCTGAAAGGAGCCATAGTTGCACTCATCGCACACTCTAACAAGGGTGCAAGGACGAACATAAGAGTCGCAGATGACACATTTCCCATCACACTTCTCACAAAGGCGTCCAATTGCAATTCCAGGTTGCTTTCTGCACATGATCAAATCTGGATGATGCTTGGCCATCCTATCTCCTGATAGCGCTCAGCTCCAACCACCTTCAAGCTGCAATTGAATGTAAAATTAGGCTTGAGCACAAAGAGCTTCACTTCACAGTTTAAAAAGAACAACAGAACAAGACAACCAAAATGATCCAATGTGACAAGCCCAACAAAAGATAAATTGCCTCGGTGAAGTGGCTGTCTAAATACAGCCAAAATACATACATATATATATATAAAGAGGGATCCAACTACAAACTATATCGAAATCAACAGAAGGTGAGGCTAGGTAGGCAATGATTTTCTTACTTTTCCTTCTTTCCTATCCTAGTATATTGCGACAGCCCAGCTAAACAAAATGTACACAATGGATAAGTATACAAAGCTAAAGAAAGCAAGTAAATCTCCTTTGCATAAAAAGGCCCAATAATCTCCCTCTCTAGGGTTCTAGCAGGCTACATGTTTATTTGGAGGGTAGTAGTATATGCTTATATACCAATTTAAACATCTTCTCTTCAAAAGTTATCCAGTTACCTGTATCTGTTCTTTAAATAACACTATCCTTGGTCACTTTGCATCCCTTTCTTTCTACTCTGTTGGGATTTGGGGTTTAACTAATATCTGTTCTGTAAACACTGTCCTTAGTCTCTGTCTCTCTGTCTCTCTGTCTCTGTCTCTATCTCATTATGTTTTAGTCAGCCTGTTATGCAAAATTTCTCATCCCCAACATAGACATCCTCCTCGCTTATACCCACCCACATCAAACTCGGCTACATCTGCGTGAAACACACGCCCATCTTTGCCAAGCCCCCCCATGCGGACATTATTCCAAAGCCTCTATTAAAGACTTGTCCAAAACCTATTCTTCAGAGACGCATGATATTCCTCCAGAAAACCTCAAAGTACAAAGAAAAAACATGTCGCGCCCGCTTCCAAATTGGAAATTTCGAGGCCAGTGGCCATTGTTGCGAAATCGTTTTCCAACTCAAAGCAAGTTAATCAGATAGAGATAATAATGGCGCATGAAAGACAACCCAACAAACTGGAAAAAAAGAAAAGGGAAAGACTAACCTGTGTACGATCGAGAGAGGGAGTGTGAAAATCTATTGGTATGGGAAAGAGAGCGAGCAGGCGTATAATCTGAACCGCAGGACACGTGCTAGAATTTGGCAGAAGGAAGCAGAACGATCCAGAGACAAAACAAGCTCGCCTTTGGAGCACCCCAGTCGAAGGGCCAGGCCTGGCCTACACGTGACTGGGTCCAACTTCGGTGATGGGCTTTGGGTCCCGTATCTCGAGAGCCAGACAAGTCCCCCGCGGCGTGCGCGAGGAGAAATATGAAAATGCCGAATGGCAAATCGCGTCCGAAGAAAAGGCGTCGATGCATGCGACACGGCGGACACGTGGCGGACCATGGAGAACAGTTGGCCCGGGCCATCCCCAGATTTTTACTCGAGCGTCTTCCATCTCGCTCCCTCGGTCTCTCCCGAGCCTCGTGTCATATAGTATTCGTCCGTGCATGACATATTGAGTCCACCCCAAATTTCTCCAGCCGCCCCCCTGCCGAGCGTTGACATGGAGCTGCAGTCGTCGTATCCTCCTCCGTTTCGCCGCCCGAGCGGTCCGGCCCCGGCCGTCGACCCGGACGAGGGCTCCCGGACGACGAACCAGATCCAGGAGCCGGACCCGATCCCGGTCGTAGATCTCCAGCGCTTGGACGTGGAGGGCGAGCGGCTCGGGGAGGCGTGCCGGGCGTGGGGGATATTCCGGGTGGTCAACCACGGGGTCCCTCTCGATCTGCTGAGCCGGCTCAGGGACCAAGCGAGGAGGCTCTTCTCGCTCCCCTTCGAGTCCAAACGGGCGCTGCTCGTGGCCCCGCTGTCCTACTTCTGGGGCACCCCGGTCCTGACGCCGTCCGGGTCGGCCCTCCTGGGAGGCGCGCAGGGCGTGAACTGGGTGGAGGGCCTGAACGTCCCCCTCGGTCAGTTCTCGCTGTTGGGAGACGGCGGTGGCCGCGGCGGCGGCGGCGGCGGCGATGATGATGATGAGGTGGTGACCGCGGTGGCGAGTTTTAGGTACGCTAACGCACGGCCCTTCGATTTCCTTGTCCGATTGCTTCTTTGGTGTTATTCGGCAGTGGTCGGACGGGGGTGGGGCCTTACGGATTTGGGCCCCTTCTCCTTTTTTCTTTTTGTCCTCGGGATTAGAAAGTGATGCTTACTCGCTGGATGGTCCCCCGCCAGGAAACGAAAATTGAAAGAGACGGATTTGGGCTTGACACGTCTGCCGACTGTATTAATATAAATGGGGTCCATCGATCGCGATTGGATGGACCGACGGATGGATGCTTAATACCTACTGCTTCGACCCGACAGTATTAATCTGGTTTTTTGGCTGAAATGAAGGACGTGATGTCGTGAACGGAATAGAATTATGTAGAAGTTAAAGAACAGTATCACGTGGCTATATTTCTTCCGAAGGAAGTTAGTGATCGAGGCACATGCGCCGCATCCCCGGTAACTTTAGATTAAGGCCCTGATCGATTACCATGTCGCCAAGCAATTCAAACTATATTGTTATTAATTGTCTCGCGATACTATTGCACTATACAGTTGCATTATACGATGACCCTTTCATCTTTAGACTTTGATTGGTTACTGTAACCTCATTTATGAGATTAGACATTTTGTATGACCAGGAATCTTCCACAAGAGTACGATGTTCACTTAGCAAGAATCACTAGGCTCTTATTTCAAGCCATGGCTGAAGACCTTAAACTTGATCCAGCGCACTCGAAGAGTTACCTATCGAAGTCGACGGGATTTGTACGCTTGTACCGCTACCCACATTGCTCGAAAGCCTGCAGCGACGTGTCCAGTATGGAAGCCCATAGTGACAGCTCGGTGCTCTCCATCTTGTGCCAGGATGAGGTGGGTGGGCTCGAGCTCTACAAGGACGAGCAATGGATACAAGTCCAACCTGGCCCCGATGCTCTAATTGTGAATGTAGGCGATATGTTGCAGGTTCGCCATTACCTCTTTCTAGCGCTCTTCTTCGCACAATAAGCTTAATACCGGTTAGACTTGATTTCCTATACTTTCTTTTCGGAATTGGAAGGCTATGAGCGACGACGAGTACGTAAGTGTGAAGCATAGAGTGAAGGTAAAGAAACCACAGGATCGGACCTCGGTTTGTTACTTTGTGTTCCCAGGCCAAGACAGTGTGATCCGAAGCTCAAAGTACAGGCCTTTCACGTACGGCGACTTCCAGGCACAAGTGCAGCAAGACGTCAAGATCCTTGGGTTCAAAGTCGGGCTCCCTCGATTCAAGCTTGATTAAAGCTCCGACGGTACTAATGAATTGTACATATCTCGCGAGACTCTCAAGTTATGAATAGCTTTCAAAAAAAGACTGCGACAAGGCAAAAGAGAGAAGAAAGAAGATGGGAATGCAACTAATAGCGTCGATTTGTCGGGTCACTGTTATGATATAATCGTTCATCACACCCTAAACACTTTGATTTTTCTTCACCGACAATCGGTTGATACCCTATTGAAAAGAAGAAAAGCAATGTACATGAGGGGGAATTCACTTTAGCGATTCCGTTGCCTAAGGAGGTAGACAATCAAGTACTTCTGTCAAATCTCAATCGGATGCGGCATCCTTCTTGGGTTTGTAGCACTCGTCGATGTTCACTCGAGTAGCCCCCAATTTTTAATTTGTCGTGAGTAGGTCCATTAGGGGTGCAATGCCCAAAGCATCCTCGTGCTTCATTGGAAATTTCGTGGAGGCACTTAATCACTTGCATTGTTGCATCATTTTTCGAATTTGAAAAACTCAACCCAAGTAGAAATCCAATGTCCATATAAGACTCGTACAGTTTGACGTTGGAACAAGCAATTGGATCAGTAAGTACACTTAAAAGTGAAATTCTTACTTGGTAATTACACATTAAAGCAAATAAGATGAGCATTAGAGTTCTCTCTATGATTTCTCTAAACGAGTTCTCTATGAGATGATTGATTGAGTGATTGTAAATGTTTGAGTAGGTCAACATTTAAATCGAATAACATAAATCTCTAGCTTCCTTATCATTTTTTGTCGGTTTCTTTGATAATTTCTTTTCCTTCTATTAGACTTGAATATGCAAGATCGATAAGTTCATGTCCACCGTTCTACAACATGTATTATGAGTTTAACCGCTAAAGAATTAAATTACCATGCACCCATGCACTGAGTTCTTGTGAGCATTCTCTCCCTGAATTTGCAAAATCTCAGCTCAAGAACATCATGCGTCGGCAAGAAACATGTCAATTTAGGAAACCAATGTGGATGATGTGATATGGAGACAACTAGTCAAACGCACTTCAAAGGAAATCCTGATCTCCTCCAGATAATTGCAAATTAACTGCTTTTTTCTAACCCGACTTTTAAAACGGATCGTCTTATCACGTCACTTCCTAGTACGCTCCTGGGGGCAGGACACTGAAGAAAAAAGGGAAAAGGGGATCTCGAGATATCTCATTAAAGGTTGCGGTTATGATCTTCTTAGATGTTGTGGTCATGATCTTCTTAGATATCTCCCCTCTTAGGAAATAAAGATCGGAAAGTCCCCTCGTTTGCTATTTCCAAATTCAAATTTAAAAAAAAAAAAAGGAATTACCAGACCCCAACAATGGTTTGCGCGTGAAATCCTCATTTGCTGCGGTCTGACAATGTGATTAATGGCATGCTCATGATCGGAAATAACTTTACTTAAGTCGTTAAACAAACACGATAATCCTCGAATTTTTTCAAAACTTTTGACATGTATTCGCGTCATTTTTTGCTGAGACAAATACGGATCGCTTTCTCAAATTAACATCATAAAAAATTCGAAAAATAGGAAAGGCAATCGCTAGTTATATATTCTAGCTCCGCTTTAGTCCATAAGAATATTGATACTGCCTTTTCGCTTTGGGACGAAATAAATAAAATAAAATAATAAAAAGGAGGAAAATAAGAGAGAAAAATAGGAAATCTCTCTGACGGCTGGATGGGGACGTACGCGCCAGCCGCGAGGAGCTAACGGACGGCTCGGATTGCTCGAAAAGATATGACCGGAGTCAAATCTGCCACTCCCCTCAGTCGCTCTGGGGTCACGCGGCGACTGTTTTTGCTTGGCGAGCAACACATTTTTCACAGCGACCACTCCCTAACTGATCGTACTGCTAGAAGCGAGATTTTCGTTCGGCGATTCCCTCCCTCTCCCTCGCTATGGCGATGACGGTCGTGGAGCAACGCGGTGGTGGCCGCGGCCGGAGCAGAAGGAAGCGCAAGAGGGCGGACCCAAGAGAAAGCTCGTCGCTAGCGATAGAGTGGAGATGAGATACCGCGCATGCCGCCCTCGTCCTCCTCGCCGCTTATCCCCCGTGGGGCATTACTCGTTGATCGTGTCTCTTGCTCGTAGAGTCGGAGATTTTTCCGCGTTTGAACGATGGCCGCATTGTTCGGGTTCTGCGCGTTTTCCACGTCCGGTTTGCCGTTTGCTCTGTTCGGCGCGCTTTGCGTGGTTTGTTCCGTAGTTTTTTTACGTGTCGTGTTACGGTCGACGAGCGCGCCCGGGAGGGGGCGGCTTGTGATCACGTTGGTTCTCTGTCATCCCGAGTGCAAGAAACTCTCCTCGGGACCCTTTGATCGATGGAGGATTCTTTTCTACCTGCTGTTTCTAGTGTGCTAAACACGTGGATCACTTCGTTTGGATTCAAGAAGATGACAGATGTTGAAAGATTACAGTTTCTTGGTTACACCTTCTTGGATTTCCAGGGAACAGTCATGCGTCAGAAACGTTTAGCTGATATCACATTGGCAGAATCAAACTTACCCAGAGGCAAGTTTTGAGAATCTCAGGCAAAGAAAATGCAGCTGATAGTGTAATTCTGCCAGTGATTCAATCATCCATGCCTTGTTTCAGGGAGCTAACATGCTTTTGAAGATGATGCAAACCATCAGCTTGATGAAGTTGATTTGGTGGGTTCCAGTGCTTTCTTCGATATTCTTCGAGAAGATACCACTGAGGGTAGTGAAACTGTCGCTGAAGGCCAGTTGAGGTACTCATGACGTCTCACTTTGCTACTGAGCTAACTTGGAAGGATTCAAGGATCAAAAGAGAAAACAAAAGTATCTGTGGAAAAATGCTTTATCTGTAGGAAAAAAAAAAAAAAAAAAAAAGTGAAATGCCTTGTAATTTCAAAAAGGGAACATTTCCATAATATTGGCATGGTTTCTTGAAGTTATATGCACTATGACACGCAATATTATGACTTAATAGGCACTCTAAGTTATCGAGGCCTAAGTTTGGAAGGCTAAACTGAATCAAGAGATTGCAATTACCTGTATGATCGACATCAGGTAAAAAAAGGGGGGTATATATAGTCAGTATTTTGGCGCCTTGGAAATGACATGCTTGAAGCATGTGCTCCAGACCACAATTCTTAGGTAAGTTTGTCAGCAGTTAGACAATATGATGCAAATAACATGTAATCAGACTTAACCGATAGTTGAAACTAAATTAGTGATGCATGATTACGACAACAAAGAAAATACATTAACATTTCCAGTACCAATGATGTTGATAACTCTTCACGCTCTATTCATCCATCTTGTAAAATTTGGAATCCTTGGTTGTAAATTAGGAAGACACTTTCCATTGCATCAAGAGGAGGAAGAAAGGAATGAAAATCTTGAAGTGTTCTATTAAAGGTGATCTTGCTTGGGCTTTCAAAGGTGCCGTATATAAAATTGTATATGCTTGTATAGACGAAGGTGGATGAGGCCACTTGATGCAGAGGAAGCACTGAAAGGTTACATGTGCTGGATGTCAATTAATAACAGAAGTTCTTTTCTCTTTAATTTGGTTGATGTTTGATTACCTCATCAATTGTCAATGATATTATTTGGAGATTTTAACCAGGCAATTACCAGTATAAGCAAATTTGATGCAATGTTTTATCCTTCAACTCATCACTGTGCATCACGAGATGGAAGAGAGATAGAGTAGCATTTGAATATAGATGTATAGTATGCAGAGTGAGGTGAACTTGTTTATGACTGCATTTGGTAGATTGCAATAGACTAGTTCTAGATGTCAATTTGCTAAGGTTTTTTCTTGCTCTGCTTGATTCTGATCCTGTGATCTATCCCGTAGTTTTCTACTATTTATGAAGTCCTTGATCTACTGAAATAGAGCATTATGCATAACCATGAAAACTTGTATATTAGGACGTGAACGAATAGTATGGTGGAATTTCTTGACTAAACCACTATGAGTCCACTTGCTCTAAAAAAAAAAAAAAAAAAAAAACCACTATGAGTACTGCCTGAAGGGAAACCTAGTCGTACAAAAAGATACAAACTTGTACATTGATTAACTGCTTAAGAACATCGAGATCATTTGTGACTTATAATGCTTGAATTGTGATACAGACTCCCCTCGACACAATTCTGTAGTTTGTGACGGAAGAGTTTTTTTTTTTTTTTTTTTTTTTTTTTTTTGAAGAGTCATCACCCTCTTGGGTTGAAAGGTGGCAATGGCTCCATTTTATTTCATCTGAATCATCGGTCTTTGAATGAGATGTCCTAAGCAGAATTAGTTTTGCATTTGTAAAGGAGTTTTAATCAGGGGAAGGTACACTTGAGGCGCATAATGTTTTTGCCAGATGTCACACAGCAACACATAGTTAGGGTGCGTTTGAGAAGGCTTTCGGGGAAAGTTTTTAGGAAAATGCAAAGACCGTGTTTTTCAAAACGCAAATTGTGTTTGGTAAATTGTAGTCTGAAAGCCCTTTGTAAAGTACTTTTGAGCAAAATGGTATTCGGGGGAATTACATTTACAAAGGACTTTTGTAATAAAAAAAATCAAAAGAAAAATAAAAAAATTTTGACCAGCAAGGGTAAGCAGTCGCCGGCGACATTGTCGTCGGCTGACATCCGACTCAGGTAGCCTCGAAGACAACTAGGGAGGGCTGCCCAAGGTCGAGCGACCCTTAAAGACCACCGGCAAAGGCCGCTCGGGGTCGGGCGACCTCTGGCGACCCCTTCGACCCTTGAAGACCACCGGCAAAGGCCACCTGAGGTCGCACAATGCCGCCGCGACCTCCGGCGACCCTAGATATGGGGCGACAAGGTCACGCAACACCACCTTGACCTCTTGCAACCTCGCCACGACCTAGATCTGGGGCGTCGAGGTTGCGGGAGGACCTCGCCGCCCTGAATTTGGGTCACGGCGAGGTCGCGCGACACCGCAACATAGATCCGGGTGGTCGGGCGACCCCGAGCAGCTGTCGCCGGGGCCATGCGACCCTCGCCTAAGGTTGCGGCAACTCAGATCTGAGCCGTGAGCACCCAGATCTGGGCCGCCGCGACTCGCCGGGGTGGCCCCTCGCCATGGTCATTGAGTCGCCGTGACTCACGAAAGGTCACGCAACGCCGTGACTCGCGGAGGTTGCCCGACTCTCCGACGACGATCACCTAGGTTGTCACGACCACGCTAGTGTCCCTCTAGCTGTCGCCGACCCCTCACAATCAGGAAGATCCAAAGCGGCCACCCTCGATGAAGAAGATGAACAGTGTCTCCTCAAAAGGGCAAAAAATGTAAAAACAAAAAGTTCGTAAGGACAATTTCGAAAATAAATAAATAAATAATGAACAGTACCCATGGGCATGCCGAGAAAACTGAAAGCCCAACCTGGGCTTTCAGCCTTCACAAGGCTGGCCTTCTCCAAATGGGGGTTGAAATTTTTTTGCCAAACACCCCAACATTAGCCCAAAGATCTTTAGGGACTCAAAGATACTTGGCAAAGTGGTTGCCAAACGTAGCCTTAGCCCTCACTCAGTTTTTATCCATTTTCTTCCCATCACCCTGCTGGCTATAGAAATTTGAACGGACAAATATAATGCCCAAGTGGAGTTCCTCTTACAAACTCTTAGCTAGTGACAAAGATTAGTGTTGAGGACCCAAGGAAAAAACCTGTTAAGTGTGTATTCTTTTAACCATGTGAGGGTTAACTATCTATTATGGGCATGACATACGGTACCATGATTTCTTTCAACTTTTTATTAATCTAGGAACTTACCTTTTAGAAGTTGCTTGCATATATATATAACTATCAGTGGCTCCGCTTCTATGAGCATCCGTTCGCTTTATTGCCAGAACACATGCATCCTCTCTCTCCCTCTCTCTTTCTAGGAGAGTTTCCAAAGGGTATTAGGGGAGATAATGAGGTCGATGATGATCATCCTAGCCTTGTTCACTCTTCTGCTGCTAGTGCTTTCGCCGGTGTTGTCGCTGCTGCCCCCACCATCACTGATGCTCCTTTTCATGCCGGTCCTGATCGTGTCCCTCCTCATTATGCTTGCATTGTCAACTGCTTGAGCTCGAGACAATGACGATGATGGCCACGGCAATGATCAAGTTTTGGTGTAAGGTTTGTTTAATTAGATGGTGAAATTTTGGTAGGGAAAATGTCACAAATGGTCCTTGAACTATTGATAAATGTCCGGTTTAGTCCCTGAACTTTCAATTTGCTCAATTTGGTCCCCGAACTATTGATAAATGTCCGATCTAGTCCCTGAACTTTCGATCGGCTCAATTTGGTCCCTGAACTATTGATAAATTGTCCGATTTAGTCCTTCGTTACTGTTTTTTCTTTTTTCTTTTTTTGTGCTTTTTCTCTCATGAAGGACTAAATCGGACCATTTATCAATAGTTCGGGGACCAAATTGAGCCGATCGAAAGTTCAGGGACTAAATGGGACATTTATCAATAGTTCAAGGACCAAATTGAGCAAATTGAAAGTTCAAGGACTAAATCGGACATTCATCAATAGTTCAAGGACCATTTGTGACATTTTCCCAATTTTGGTATGGTAAGATTGTACTATACATGCATGTCGATATGTAATAATCAGTCGTGACAGAGACTAGGGGTGAGCATTGATCCAGGGTCAACCCTGGATCGACCCTGGACCGGCCCAACCTTATTGCACCCTGCTCGAGGCTCACCCCACTTGACCCTCATCGCTTGCATTTCTTAGTTGATCTCGCTCATCATCGAACCCATTAGGTCGGTACGATCCTCGGTTGCCCTTTCAAGAAGTAAAAAAATGAAATAAAAAATTATTGGTTGGTTCTGGGCTAATCTTGAAACCGGACTGAACCCATTAGGTTAATCTGGTTTTCAATCGTTTTTTTAAGGAGTACAAAAAATGAAATAAAAAATTATCAGTTGGTCCAGGTTGACCCTAGAACCGGATCGAACTCATTGGGTCGGTTCGGTCCTCGATCCCAAGCTCAATAGGGTCAGTCCTCGGTCCCAAAAATTGAGGACTAATACTGTGCAAGTTGATTCTAGGGTTAGGGGGTGGACCAGCCTAACCCGGACCATGCTAACCTCTAACAGAGATAGAAAATATTCTAGAATTATCAATTTGTTTAGAGCTTTTCTTTCAATATCTTTCCTGTTTGAGTGCTAGGGTTGAAAGATATAAGGGATGCATGCATCTTTGAGTTTCAAGATGTTCAAGTATTTGAATCTTTTACTGAAAAATGTTCATCAGATATATGCATAAAAAAAAAAAAGAAGAAGCCAAATTGGTCAATCACAATGCACATCTTCAGTTGGATCGGTAAAATAGTCTTACCTATTGGACCCTCTATACCTACTGGAACAAAAATCTCGCTCGACAGAGTATGGTGGTTGTTTGTGTGAAGTTCAAAATTTATCGTAAAGTCTTGTTTTCAAAAAGGCCACGCGCAGTAGTGCTATTTGAGTTTGATTACTCTGAGCCGGTCACCGGAGGTCTAAGAAAGGATTGCCTTGGAGGGATATTGCTTCACCGGATAACAAACACATACTCGAAGAAGGGGAGATGTCTTAGGCGTTACCTCATTCATGACACCTCTGTTGAGAAAACATTCCCTAACAAATTTTGAAGATTGACAAAACTTATCCGGAATAAAGACTTTGATTCTGATGGTAAGTATTTTAGGTGGAAAGTCTAATGGATGTGATAAGATGTTATCAATTAGAACCAAAGTTGTAGCTTAATTATTTCATTCCATTTATATTTTGTCAAACAGCTAGGAAATGAGACAATATACTCGTGCAATGGCTAATGGCGTTGATTAGATTCCTTGCCTTATATATAAGAAGTTCCAAAAGAAAGTTTTCTAAAAATATCTCTCGAAGATTTGGATTTGTTGAGACATGATAGATAAGTAATAATAAGTTGAGATCGGACTTGGAGTCGTGTGCTCAAAACCTTCTCAAAGTGTTGGTCCAGATGTTTTCAAGGATTAAGGGCAGTGGGTTTTATCACATGAATCATAGTTTTGCATCATCTTCACATGCTGGTTATAAGAACGAGGGATTGTCGGCTCACACATGCTTTGATTCATCAATATTGGCTAAGTTGCACGGACACTGTCCGAGACTTTCGTGTCGTGTCCAACACTCTGACACGCTCCGACACGTTTCGAGACGTGGTCAACACGTGTCGAAAAATCTGACATGCGGTCAACTACCCCCAACACGTGACTCCGACATGCACGGGGTTATTTTTCCAAATTTCGAATATTTCTGGGGTCTAAATATAAATATATGAAAAAAAAATGAATGATATTAACAATACAAATTTCCAATACATGCACAGGTTTTTTTTATTGTTAAATTTTAAATTTAATAGTAGAATGTGTATTACATGTTTTTTCCTTCAAGTTTTGTGGATTATTACAATGAAATGTAGTTGAATTTATCAAATTAAAGCAATGGATGATATTAACAAATGTAGGATTAATGTTTTTAGTATAGACTAATTATAGGCTCTTTTTATTATTATTATTTAGTTATTTATGCATGTCACGCCCCGAACCTAGAGCACACGCACATCCCTCGGTGGTCGATAGAATTTTGCGACGTTCCCAAGTACTCATCGCAGACCCTTTTCATTTTATTTCACATGCGGAAGTGAAATAACTAATCCCTTGACAATAACATACATGATATAGAAAAGCAAGATAACCAGATTCAAATAAAGTACACTTTCATAAATACTTCAAGCTTATACAAAAGGTCTGTCATAAAGAACTACTGAGCCACCTATGCTCCTAACCCTTCCGCTTTAAGCTCTTGACTCTTCACACTAGGGACCTGAAAATGGTTATTCAATAACCGGTGAGATATAAATCTCAGCAAGTTCCACCCTTAGTCCCCCGATTAGAATAACAACTCAACTCGAGATATCTCTTCAGAACCACCCCACAAGCGAGTAAACAACCAATAATTAACAATTGATTCGCATGCAATCTTACCCAGCATGCCATACCCTGCATGTTATTCCTCAGCACAATACACGCAATACACATGGCCATTAGATAATACAGTTCATCAATTACACATGAGTCGCATCATAAGCGATCTCACCTGGCCATTGCCACACCCTGCATGTTGTCAATTCATGTGTGCGTGCCATAAACAAAGTGCTTAATTCATGCATGACAAGAATCAATAATGTAATAATTCTAATGCGTTCTTGCACATTAGTGCGCCACTCATCGCGCATCAATTCATCACACGCGTCCTAATTATAAAGTAAAAACGTTATGACACGTCCCATACCATACCATACAATTTTACCCCATAATAAGACGTAACAATCTCAATCAATCATGCGTTCCAATTATTAATCACAAGTCCAACCCATTGTAAAGGGCGTCCCATATAGGAGCAAGTTTAGCCTATTGTAAAGGCCTCCCATATAGGGGCAAGTATAGCCCATTGTAAAGGGCCTCCCATATAGGGGCAAGTCTAGCTCAAAAGCTCAGGACGGTTTCCTCTCAACCAACACACGACAATTCCAATTTGGCCCGGGATACCTTGTATTTCACTCAATGCCATTCATTAAAATAATCATCCCGGCCTCTTTTCTTTATTTTAAAATCATTCAAGAAATTAGCCATGTGTGTGGTTACTCATCAAATTTGAACCAGGAAAATAGAAACCATCCTTTTTCAAACCCTAGTATTTGATGTAATACTCAAAATCCCTGTCAAAACCCGACACCTGATATTTTCTAACTAAATACCAATTTTTCAATCACCACGCAATTGCACAAATCATCACTCAATTCATGTGAATGCTCGTATATTTACACTTCCATTCACTTCATGAATTCAACAAGCATGAAATTAGACCATTTTTCACTTTTGGATGAACAGTGCGCGCGAACAATGTGCATGAACAGTAACACGTGAAAAATACTCGTGAATAGTGTCGAGTGAACAGTAAAATTCCAGAATTTAATAAATCATAAATTAAATTCAGAAATCATTAAAAGCATTAATTAAAGCAACCATCAATTAATTAAAGCCAAGCATACTTAATTAACGACATAAACCACATTAAGCAAATAAAGCAAGATTAAGCTAAACTAATATAATCCATCCATCTAACCACCTATCTTAGGGTTAATACAATTTAATTAAATTACCTAAACTAGAATTAAATCTAACTAAACTAACCCTAAGCAAGTTTAGGCTCTAATAAAAGGATTAGGAGCTAAACTCACCCGTTAAGCGGGCCGGAGGCACGAACGCGGCGGCGACGACGAAGGCGATGCTCCGAGACCTCTACCACAATGATCCAAGGCGGTCCCAAGCTCAGAACAACAACCACAGCTAAAACTCCCTCTGAAACTTCTAAAAACAGCCTTGCCGGAGGAGAAAACAAGTTGAACGGCTTGGCTAGAACTCCAGCGAGGGGGTTGGCCAGCAACTGGTGGCACCTGGGGGTCAAGGAGGAGTGACTAGTAGCTGAGCTAGGTGAAAGAAGGGTCGGAATGGGAGAAAACGGGTCGAAATCGTGAACCAGGCGAAACTAGGCAGAACCGGGCAGAACCAGGCGGTTTAGCGGCCGGTGGCTTGTCGCCAAATTTCGGGACGGTCGGAGAATCGTTTCGGCGAGAGGTTGGGTCTCTGGTATGGCATCGAAGTCCTCTTCATGGTGGTGGGTGGAGCGTATCCTGATTATCACGAGAAGACAACTTTTAACTCAAGTTTTTGATGAAAGGTCAGTCTGGAGCAGAAGAGTTTCAAGCGATCGGACTGCCGTTGGCTTCTGGTCGGAATTCAGGACGGCCGAAGAATCTTTTTGGTGAACGGCCAAGTCTCCCTGCACGTTCTGGATCTCCTGAAGACAATGGTGGGTGACACGAAGGCCAATTCATCTGGAAAGTCAACAATCAACTCGAATCTTTGGAGGAAGGTCTGCAGGAGCAAAATTGGAGAAAGGAGAACGGAGAGAGAGAGAGAGAGAGAGAGAGAGAGAGTGAAGTGAGAGATGTCAAGGCCTCATCAATGCTTGCCCAACTCCCCATGCAAGTCCCCTCACCTTCTCTCTCTTCCTTTGCCCTTATCCACTTAGTTTTAGGGCCAATTAGGTCATTTCCACCTTATGCAAATTACCAAATTAACCTTAGGCTAAAATTGGTGGATGGGCCTAGGAATTGGGCTTGGCCATGAATAGAAGTGGGCTTAGAAATTGATTGGGCTTGATTGGGCCTAAAGTTGGACCATGGGCTTTTGAAAGATGAATAGTTGGTTTTGGTCCAATGTGCTCATTTGTTTGCCTTAGGCCCACCATGGTGACTGCCCCAACTTGGGCCTAGGGCCCACACTAGCTTGGCCCGGCCCACGTCCTCACGGGCTCGTTTCCTTGGTCCGAAAATCCCTTTTCCAAGCACACGGCTTAACTAACGGTGTCGACTGCCACTGTAGCTTCATCTAAAATCTGTCCCAGACATTCCTGATAATTCGAAGTCCAAGTCTTAATTCTCATGCCATGCCAATTTCACCCTAATGCCGTTTTGGGTACAACTCAGACTGACGGGCGGCTTCAAGGATTCCCGCGTGAACAACTCGTCTCAAACCACGTTCGAGAGATCTTAACACATGGACGTCCTTGACTGCATGAAATTACGGAGGATAGATTCTTATTTCAAAGTACACGATTACTGAGGATCGACATAAGGTCGTCTGCGGGTTCGATAACAATAAACGGAATCACCTGTCATTCCATTATGTTTTGTTCGCGAATCAACTTCTAGTCGTCCTTAGAATCGGCCTGCCTATCTACAGGATCGCCCTCATACAAGTCTCATGGTCAACTCGTTTTCCCAGGTCAAGTTCTTTAGTCATACGAGTTCCGTCCTCATTAGCCTTTCCCCTCAAGGTCAATAACTTAGGAGTGATCAATTTTGAGTGACATCAACCAACAATGTATTGACAAAATTCACATACATTCATTCATCAGAGGACTCGAATTTCAAGACGTCACAACGCATTTATACATCAAAAAACGTGTCGGAATGTCTCAGAAGTCTCTACATTTTAAGAAATGATATGTCGGCGTATCGTGTCGCGTCGCGCAATTCGCCGCAACTTCCTTTACATTTCAGATTTTCAGTGTTGTTTGCGAGTCGTTATGCAAATCTAGAAGAGCCTTTGAGGCCCTCAAGTATTTTAAGAAAATCAAAATTAGTGGAATTACTATCGACGGCAAAATTTATGCATAATTGATATCTTCATTTGCGAGCATCAGGGAAATAAAAGTAGCTGAATAGCTTTTCAATGAAACCAAAAAAAAGAAGATATTGTTGAGGGATCCAAACATGTTCCTGAAGTAGCTAAACAACTTTTCAACAAAGCCAGTAAAGAGAAGAGGGATCCGGACATATTCTTGAAGTAGCCGAACAGCCATTCAATGAAGCGAGTAAATAGGATCCGAGTAAAGGCACAAGATAATCCTTGAATTTTTTTCAAAACTTTTGAGATGCGGTCGCGTCATCTTTTTGCTAAGACAAATGCCGGTCGCTTTCTCAAATTAACGTTGTCAAAAATTCAGAAAATAGGAAAGGCGGTCGCTAGCTATATATTCCAGCTCCGCTTTAGTCCACAAGAACATTGATACTGCTTTCCTTCTCGGGACAACACATGCTCTTTTTGTGAATAAATGTAATGCAATGAAGTGAGCATATTTTGCCCCAGAAGAGATGTTCATTTCGATTGATCAACTTGGCATTTGCTTCTCCTTATATGGTCATTCAATTAATACAGGACCATGATTTCTTTGAACTTTTTATTCATCTAGGAAATTACCTTTTAGAAGTTGGCTACATATATATATATATATATATATATATATATATATATATATATATATATATAACCATTAGTGGCTCCACTTATGAGCATCCATTGGCTTTATTGCGAGAACACACGCACCCTCTCCCTCCCTCTCTCTTTCTAGGAGAGTTTCCAAAGGGTATTAGGGGAGATAATGAGCTCGATATTGATCTTCGTGGCCTTGTTCATTCTTCTGCTGTTGGTGCTTCCGCCGATGTGTCCGCTGTTGCCCCCACCACCGCTGATGTTCCTCCTCGTGCTGGTCCTGATCATAGCCGTCCTTATTATGCTTGCCTTGACGTACCCCGAGATCTGAACGTTCCATTGGCAACGACTAATGGTGTTGATTGGATTCCTTGCCTTATATATAAGAAGTTCCAACGGAAAGCTTTATGAAAATATCTCTCGAAGATTTGGATTTGTCGAGATATGATAGATAAGTAATAATAAGTTGAGATTGGACTTGGAGTCGTGTGCTCAAAACCTTTTCAAAGTGTTGGTCCAGATGTTTTCGAGGATTAAGGGCGGTGCGTCTTACCACATGAATCACAGTTTTGCATCATATTCACATGCTGATTATAAGAACGAGGGATTGTCGGCTCACGCGTGCTTTAATTCATTGCACGGACACTGCTCGGGACTTTTCGTGTCGTGTCCGACACTCCGACACGCTCCGACACGCAGTCAACGAGTGTCGAAAAATTCGACACCGGGTCAACTACCTCCAACATGCTCCGACGCGCGAGCCTGAAATTCTGACATGTGACTCCGACATGCACGGGGTTATTTTTACAAATTTCCAATATTTCTGGGGTCTAAATATAAATATATGAAAAAAATAAAAGTAAAATAAAAATGAATGATATTAACAATACAAGTTTCCAACATACGCCCAGTTTTTTTTTTTTTTCATTTTTAAATTTTAAATTTAACAGCTGAACTTGGATTACTTGTTTTTTCCTTCAAGTTTTATGGAATATTACAATGAAATGTAGCTGAATTTATCAAATTTAAACGATGGATGATATTAACAAATGTAGCATTAATGTTTTTAGTATAGATTAATTATAGGCTCTTATTATTATTATTATTATTATTATTATTATTATTATTATTATTATTATTATTATTATTATTATTATTATTATTATTATTATTATTATTATTTAGTTACTTATGCATTTATATATTAAAATATTTATTTAATATATAACGTATCGGAATTCCCTACTTTTCGAGAAATGACGTGTCGGCGTGTCGTGTCGTGTCGCGTCGCGCAATTTGCCGCCACTTCCTCTTCATTTCGTATTTTCAGTTTGTTTGCGAGTCATTATGCAAATCCAGAAGAGCCTCCGAGGCCCTCGAGTATTTTAAAAAAAGGAAAATCGGTGGAACTGCTGTCGACGGCAAAATTTATGCATCATTGATATCTTCATTTGCGAGCATCGGGGAAATAAAAGAAGCCGAACAGCTTTTCGATGAAGCCAGTAAAGAGAAGATATTGTTGAGGGATCCGGACATGTTCCTGAAGTAGCCGAACAGCTTTTCAGTGAAGCCAATAAAGAAAAGAGGGATCCGAACATGTTCCTGAAGCAGCCGAGCAGCTTTTCAACGAAGCCAGTAAATAGGATCCGAGCAGAGGCACAAGATAATCCTCGAATTTTTTCAAAACTTTTGAGATGCGGTCACGTCATCTTTTTGCTAAGACAGAAGCCCGTCGCTTTCTCAAATTAACATTGTGAAAAGTTCAGAAAATAGGAAAGGCGGTCGCTAGCTATATATTCCAACTCCGCTTTAGTCCACAAGAACATTGATACTACTTTCCTTCTCGGGACAACACATGCCTTTTTTGTGAATAAATGTAATGCAATGAGGTGAGCATATTTTGCCCCAGAAGAGATGTTCATCTCGATTGATCAACTTGGCATTTGCTTCTCCTTATATGGTCATTCAATTAATACGGGACCATGATTTCTTTTGACTTTTTATTCATCTAGGAACTTACCTTTTAGAAGTTTATTGCATATATATATATAAATAAAACCATTAGTGGCTCCGCTTCTATGAGCATCCGTTGGCTTTATCGCCAGAACACACGCATCCTCTCTCTCCCTCTCTCTTTCTCGGAGAGTTTCCAAAGGGTATTAGGGGAGATAATGAGATCAATGTTGATCTTCCTGGCCTTGTTCATTCTTCTGCTACTGGTGCTTCCGCCGATGTGCCCGCTGTTGCGCTCACCACCGCTGATGTTCCTCTTCGTGCCGATCTTGATCATGGCCGTCCTCATTATGCTTGCCTTGACGCAGCCCGAGATCTAAACATTCCATTGGCAATGACTAATGGTGTTGATTGGATTCCTTGCCTTATATCTAAGAAGTTCCAACGGGAAGCTTTCTAAAAATATCGCTCAAAGATTTGGATTTGTCGAGACATGATAGATAAGTAATAATAAGTTGAGATCGGACTTGGAGTCGTGTGCTCAAAACCTTCTCAAAGTGTTGGTCCAGATGTTTTCGAGCATTAAGGGCGGTGGGTCTTACCACATGAATCACAGTTTTGCATCATCATCACATGCTAATTATAAGAACGAGAGATTGTCGGCTCACGCGTGCTTTAATTCATTAGGATTGGCTAAGTTGCACGGACACTGCCCGGGACTTTTCGTGTCGTGTTCGACTCTCCGACACGCTCTGACACGTTTCGACACGCGGTTAACGCGTGTCGAAAAATCCGACACCGGGTCAACTACCTCCAACACGCTCCGACGCGCGAGCCGGAAATTCCGACACGTGACTCCGACATGCACGGGGTTATTTTTACAAATTTCCGATATTTCTGGGGTCTAAATATAAATATATGAAAAAATAAATGAAAAATAAAAATGAATGATATTAACAATACAAATTTCCAACACACGCCTGGTTTTTTTTTTTTCATTGTTAAATTTTAAATTTAACAGCGGAACGTGGATTACTTGATTTTTCCTTCAAGTTTTATGGATTATTACAATGAATTGTAGCTGAATTTATCAAATTTAAACAATGGATGATATTAACAAATGTAGCATTAATGTTTTTATTATAGATTAAATATAGGCTCTTTTTATTACTATTATTTAGTTACTTATGTATTTATATATTAAAATATTTATTTAATATATAACGTATCGGAATTCTCTACTTTTCGAGAAATGACGTGTCGGCGTGTCGTGTCGTGTCGCATCGCGTCGTATCGCGTCATGCAATTCGCTGCAACTTCCTCTTCATTTTGGATTTTCAGTGTTGTTTGCGAGTCGTTATGCAAATCCAGAAGAGCCTCCGAGGCCCTCGAGTATTTTAAGTAAATGAAAATCAGTGGAATTGCTGTGGATGACAAAATTTATGCATCATAGATATCTTCATTTGCGAGCATCGGGGAAATAAAAGAAGCCGACCAGCTTTTCGATGAAGCCAGTAAAGAGAAGATATTGTTGAGGGATCTAGACATGTTCCTGAAGTAGCAGAACAGCTTTTCAGTGAAGCCAGTCAAGAGAAGAGTGATCTGAACATGTTCCTGAAGTAGCCGAACAGCTTTTCAGTGAAGCCAGTCAAGAGAAGAGTGATCTGAACATGTTCCTGAAGTAGCCGAACAGCTTTTCCACGAAGCTAGTAAGTAGGATCCGAGCAGAGGCACAAGATAATCCTCGAATTTTTTCAAAACATTTGAGATGCGGTCGCGTCATCTTTTTGCCAAGACAGATGCCGGTCGCTTTCTCAAATTAACGTTGTCAAAAATTCAGAAAATAGGAAAGGCGGTCGCTAGCTATATATTCCAGCTCCGCTTTAGTCCTCAAGAACATTGATACTACTTTCCTTCTCGGGACAACACATGCCCTTTTTGTGAATAAATGTAATGCAATGAAGTGAGCATATTTTGCCCCAGAAGAGATGTTCATTTCGATTGATCAACTTGGCATTTGCTTCTCCTTATATGGTCATTCAATTAATACGGGACCATGATTTCTTTCTACTTTTTATTCATCTAGGAACTTACCTTTTAGGAGTTGCTTGCATATATATATATAACCATTAGTGGTCCGCTTCTATGAGCATCCATTGGCTTCATTGCCAGAACACACGGACCCTCTCTCTCTCCCTCTCTCTTTCTGGGAGAGTTTCCAAAGGTCTTAGGGGAGATAATGAGCTCGATGTTGATCTTCGTGGCCTTGTTCATTCTTCTGCTGCTGGTGCTTCCGCCGATGTGTCCGCTGCTGCCCTCACCACCGCTGATGTTCCTCTTCGTGCCGGTCCTTATCATGGCCGTCCTCATTATGCTCGCCTTGACGTAGCCCGAGATCTGAACGTTCCATTGGCAACAACTAATGGTGTTGATTGGATTCCTTGCCTTATATCTAAGAAGTTCCAATCGAAAGCTTTCTGAAAATATGTCTCGAAGATTTGGATTTGTCGAGACATGATAGATAAGTAATAATAAGTTGAGATCGGATTTGGAGTCCTGTGCTCAAAACCTTCTCAAAGTGTTGGTCCAGTTGTTTTCGAGGATTAAGGGCGGTGGGTCTTACCACATGAATCACAGTTTTGCATCATCTTCACATGCTGATTATAAGAACGAGGGATTGTCGGCTCACGCGTGCTTTAATTTATTAGTATTGGCTAAGTTGCACGGACATTGCTCGGGACTTTTCGTGTCGTGTCCGACACTCCGACACGCTCCGACACGTTCCGACACGCGGTCAACGCGTGTTGAAAAATCCGACACCGGGTCAACTACCTGCAACACGCTCCGACGCGCGAGCCGGAAATTCCGACACGTGACTCCGACATGCACGGGGTTATTTTTACAAATTTCCGATATTTCTGGGGTCTAAATATAAATATATGAAAAAAATAAAAGTAAAATAAAAATGAATGATATTAACAATACAAATTTCCAACACACGCCCGGTTTTTTTTTTTTTTCATTGTTAAATTTTAAATTTAACAGCGGAACGTGGATTATTTGTTTTTTCCTTCAAGTTTTATGGATTATTACCATGAAATGTAGCTGAATTTATCAAATTTAAACAATGGATGATATTAACAAATGTAGCATTAATGTTTTTAGTATATATATTAAATATAGGCTCTTTTTATTACAATTATTTAGTTACGTATGCAGTTATACATTAAACTATTTATTTAATATATAACGTATCGGAATTCTCTATTTTTCGAGAAATGATGTGTCGGCGTGTCGTGCCGTGTCGCATCGCGTCGCGCAATTCGCTGCAACTTCCTCTTCATTTCGGATTTTCAGTGTTGTTTGCGAGTCGTTATGCAAATCCAAAAGAGCCTCCGACGCCCTCGAGTATTTTAAGAAAATCAAAATCGGTGGAATTGCTGTGGATGGCAAAATTTATGCATCATTGATATCTTCATTGAAGAGCATCGGGGAAATCAAAGAAGCCGAACAGCTTTTCGAGGAAGCCAGTAAAGAGAAGATATTGTTGAGGGATCTGGACATGTTCCTGAAGTAGCCGAACAGCTTTTCAGTGAAGCCAGTAAAGAGAAGAGGGATCCGAACATGTTCCTGAAGTAGCCGAACAGCTTCTCCACGAAGCCAGTAAGTAGGATCCGAGTAGAGGCACAAGATAATCCTCGAATTTTTTCAAAACTTTTGAGTTGTGGTCGCGTCATCTTTTTGCTAAGACAAATGCCGGTCGCTTTCTCAAATTAACGTTGTCAAAAATTCAGAAAATAGGAAAGGCGGTCGCTAGCTATATATTCCAGCTCCGCTTTAGTCCACAAGAACATTGATCCTACTTTCCTTCTCGAGACAACACATGCCCTTTTTGTGAATAAATGTAATGCAATGAAATGAGCATATTTTGCCCCAGAAGAGATGTTCATTTCGATTGATCAACTTGGCATTTGCTTCTCCTTATATGGTCATTCAATTAATACGGGACCATGATTTCTTTTGACTTTTTATTCATCTAGGAACTTAACTTTTAGGAGTTGCTTATATATATATAACCATTAGTGGCTCCGCTTCTATGAGCATCCGTTGGCTTTATTGCCAGAACACACGCACCCTCTCTCTCCCTCTCTCTTTCTCGGAGAGTTTCCAAAGGGTATTAGGGGAGATAATGAGCTCGATGTTGATCTTCCTGGCCTTGTTCATTCTTCTGCTGCCGGTGCTTCCGCCGATGTGCCCGCTGCTGCGCTCACCATTGCTGATGTTCCTCTTCGTGCCGATCCTGATCATGGCCGTCCTCATTATGCTCGCCTTGACGCAGCCCGAGATCTAACATTCCATTGGCAACGACTAATGGTGTTGATTGGATTCCTTGCCTTATATATAAGAAGTTCCAACGGAAAGCTTTCTAAAAATATCTCTCCAAGATTTGGATTTATCGAGACATGATAGATAAGTAATAATAAGTTGAGATCGGACTTGGAGTCGTGTGCTCAAAACCTTCTCAGAGTGTTGGTCCAGATGTTTTCGAGGATTAAGGGCGGTGGGTCTTACCACATGAATCGCAGTTTTGCATCATCTTCACATGCTGATTATAAGAACGAGGGATTGTCAGCTCACGCGTGCTTTAATTCATTAGTATTGATTAAGTTGCACGAACACTGCCCAGGACTTTTCGTGTCATGTCCGACACTCCGACACGCTCTGACACGGTCCGACACGTGGTCAATGCGTGTCGAAAAATCCGACACCGAGTCAACTACCTCCAACACTTTCCGACGCGCGAGCCTGAAATTCCGACATGTGACTCCGACATGTACGGGGTTATTTTTACAAATTTCCAATATTTCTGGGGTCAAATATGAATATATGGAAAAATAAATGTAAAATAAAAATGAATGATATTAACAATACAAATTTCCAACATACGCCTGTTTTTTTTTTCATTGTTAAATTTTAAATTTAACAGCGGAACTTGGATTACTTGTTTTTTCCTTCAAGTTTTATGGATTATTACAATGAAATGTAGCTGAATTTATCAAATTTAAACAATGGATGATATTAACAAAGCTAGCATTAATGTTTTTAGTATAGATTAATTATAGGCTCTTTTTGTTATTATTATTTAGTTACTTATGCATTTAAATATTAAAATATTTATTTAATATATAACGTATCAGAATTCTTTACTTTTCAAGAAATGACGTGTCGGCGTGTCATGTCGTGTCGTATTACGTCGTGCAATTCGCTGCAACTTCCTCTTCATTCCGGATTTTCAATGTTGTTTGCAAGTCGTTATGCAAATCCAGAAGAGCCTCCAAGGACCTAGAGTATTTTAATAAAATGAAAATCGGTGGAATTGTTGTGGATGGCAAAATTTATGCATCATTAATATCTTCATTTGCAAGCTTCGGGGAAATAAAAGAAGCCGAACAGCTTTTCGATGAAGCCAGTAAGGAGAAGATATTGTTGAGGGATCCGCACATGTTCCTGAAGTAACCGAACATCTTTTCAGTGAAGCCAGTAAAGAGAAGTGGGATCCAAACATGTTCCTGAAGTAGCTGAACATCTTTTCCATGAAGCCAGTAGTAGGATCCGAGCAAAGGCACAAGATAATCCTCAATTTTTTTCAAAACTTTTGAGATGCGGTCGCGTCATCTTTTTGCTAATACAGATGCCGGTCGCTTTCTCAAATTAACGTTGCGAAAAATTCAGAAAATAGGAAAGGCGGTCGCTAGCTATATATTCCAGCTCCGCTTTAGTCCACAAGAACATTGATACTACTTTCCTTCTGGGGACAACACATGCCCTTTTTGTGAATAAATGTAATGCAATGAACTGAGCATATTTTGCCCCAGAAGAGATGTTCATTTCGATTGATCAACTTGGCATTTGCTTCTCCTTATATGGTCATTCAATTAATACGGGACCATGATTTCTTTCAACTTTTTATACATCTAGGAAATTACCTTTTAGAAGTTGGCTATATATATGACCATTAGTGGCTCCGCTTCTATGAGCATCCATTGGCTTTATTGCCAGAACACACGCACCCTCTCTCTCCCTCTCTCTTTCTAGGAGTGTTTCCAAAGGGTATTAGGGGAGATAATGAGCTCGATGTTGATCTTCCCGGCCTTGTTCATTCTTCTGCTGCTGGTGCTTCTCCCGATGTGTCCGCTGCTGCCCCCACCACCGCTGATGTTCCTCCTCGTGCCGCTCCTAAGCATGGCCGTCCTCATTATGCTCACCTTGACGCAGCCCGAGATCTGAACGTTCCATTGGCAACGACTAATGGTGTTGATTGGATTCCTTGCCTTATATATAAGAAGTTCCAAAGGAAAGCTTTCTAAAAATATCTCTCGAAGATTTGGATTTGTCGAGATATGATAGATAAGTAATAATAAGTAGAGATCGGACTTGGAGTCGTGTGCTCAAAACCTTCTCAAAGTGTTGGTCCAGATGTTTTCGAGGATTAAGGGCGATGGGTCTTACCACATGAATCACAGTTTTGCATCATCTTCACATGTTGATTATAAGAACGAGGGATTGTCGACTCACGCGTGCTTTACTTCATTAGTATTGGCTAAGTTGCACGGCCACTGCTCAGGACTTTTCGTGTCGTGTCCAACACTCCGACACGCGGTCAACGCGTGTCGAAAAATCTGACACCGAGTCAACTACCTCCAACATGCTCCGACGCGCAAGCCGGAAATTCCGACACGTGACTCCGACACGCACGGGGTTATTTTTACAAATTTCCAATATTTCTGGGGTCTAAATATAAATATATGAAAAAATAAAAGTAAAATAAAAATGAATGATATTAACAATACGAATTTCCAACACACACCCGGTTTTTTTTCATTGTTAAATTTTAAATTTCATAGCGGAACGTGGATTACTTGTTTTTTCCTTCCAGTTTTATGGATTATTACAATGAAATGTAGATGAATTTATCAAATTTAAACAATGGATGATATTAACAAATGCAGCATTAATGTTTTTAGTATAGATAGTATAGGCTCTTATTATTATTATTATTATTATTATTATTATTATTATTATTATTATTATTATTATTATTATTATTATTATTATTATTATTATTATCATTACTATTATTATTATTATTTAGTTACTTATGCATTTATATATTAAAATATTTATTTAATATATAACATATCGGAATTCTCTACTTTTCGAGAAATGACGTGTCGGCGTGTCGTGTCATGTCACGTCGCGTCGCGCAATTCGCTGCGACTTTCTCTTCATTTCGGATTTTTAGTGTTGTTCGCGAGTCGTTATGCAAATCCAAAAGAGCCTCTAACACCCTCGAGTATTTTAAGAAAAGGAAAATCGGTGGAACGGCTGTCGACGGCAAAATTTATGCATCATTGATATCTTCCTTTGCGAGCATTGGGGAAATAAAAGAAGCCGAATAGCTTTTCAATGAAGCCAATAAAGAGAAGATATTGTTGAGGGATCCGGACATGTTCCTGAAGTAGCCGAACAACTTTTCAGTGAAGCCAATAGAGAAAAGAGGGATCTGAACATGTTCCTGAAGTAGCCGAACAGCTTTTCCACGAAGCCAGTAAGTAGGATCCGAGCAGAGGCACAAGATAATCCTCGAATTTTTTCAAAACTTTTGAGATGCGGTCGCGTCATCTTTCTGCTAAGACAAATGCCGGTCGCTTTCTCAAATTAACGTTGTGAAAAGTTCAGAAAATAGGAAAGGTGGTCGCTAGCTATATATTCCAGCTCCGCTTTAGTCCACAAGAACATTGATACTACTTTCCTTCTCGGGACAACACATGCCTTTTTTGTGAATAAATGTAATGCAATGAAGTGAGCATATTTTGCCTCAGAAGAGATGTTCATTTCGATCGATCAACTTGACATTTGCTTCTCCTTATATGGTCATTCAATTAATACGGGACCATGATTTCTTTCGACTTTTTATTCATCTAGGAACTTAACTTTTAGGAGTTGCTTGCATTTATATATATATATATATATATATATATATATATATATATATATATGTATGTATGTATATATAACCATTAGTGGTTCCGCTTCTATGAGCATCCGTTGGCTTTATTGCCAGAACACACGCATCGTCTCTCTGCCTCTCTCTTTCTCGGAGAGTTTCCAAAGGGTATTAGGGGAGATAATGAGATCAATGTTGATCTTCCTGGCCTTGTTCATTCTTCTGCTACTGGTGCTTTCGCCGATGTGCCCGCTGCTGCGCTCACCACCGCTGATGTTCCTCTTCGTGCCGATCTTGATCATGGCCGTCCTCATTATGCTTGCCTTGACGCAGCCCGAGATCTGAACGTTCCATTGGCAATGACTAATGGTGTTGATTGGATTCCTTGCCTTATATATAAGAAGTTCCAACGGAAAGCTTTCTAAAAATATCTCTCCAAGATTTGGATTTATCGAGACATGATAGATAAGTAATAATAAGTTGAGATCGGACTTGGAGTCGTGTGCTCAAAACCTTCTCAGAGTGTTGGTCCAGATGTTTTCGAGCATTAAGGGCGGTGGGTCTTACCACATGAATCACAGTTTTGCATCATCTTCACATGCTGATTATAAGAACGAGGGATTGTCGGCTCACGCGTGCTTTAATTCATTAGTATTGGCTAAGTTGCACGGACACTACCCGGGACTTTTCGTATCGTGTCCGACACTCCGACACGCTCCGACACGTTCCGACACACGTTGAACACGTGTCGAAAAATCCGACACCGGGTCAACTACCTCCAACACGCTCCGACGCGCGAGCCGGAAATTCCAACACGTGACTCCGACATGCATGGGGTTATTTTTACAAATTTCCGATATTTCTGGGGTCTAAATATAAATATATGAAAAAAATAAAAGTAAAATAAAAAAGAATGATATTAACAATACAAATTTCCAACACACGGCTAGTTTTTTTTTTTTTTCATTGTTAAATTTTAAATTTAACAGCGGAACGTTGATTACTTGTTTTTTCCTTCAAGTTTTATGGATTATTACAATGAAATGTAGCAGAATTTATCAAATTTAAACAATGGATGATACTAACAAATGTAGCATTAACGGTTTTAGTATATATTAAATATAGGCTCTTTTTATTACTATTATTTAGTTACGTATGCAGTTATATATTGAACTATTTATTTAATATATAACGTATCGGAATTCTCTACTTTTCGAGAAATGACGTGTCGGCGTGTCGTGTCATGTCGTGTTGCATCGCGCAATTCAATGCAACTTCCTCTTCATTTGGGATTTTCTATGTTGTTTGCGAGTCGTTATGCAAATCCAGAAGAGCCTCCGAGGCCCTCGAGTATTTTAAGAAAATGAAAATCGGTGGAATTGCTGTGCATGGCAAAATTTATGCATCATTGATATCTTCATTTAAGAGCATCGAGGAAATCAAAGAAGCCGAACAGCTTTTCAGTGAAGCCAGTAAAGAGAAGAGGGATCCGAACATGTTCTTGAAGTAGCCGAACAGCTTTTCCACGAAGCCAATAAGTAGGATCCAAGTAGAGGCACAAGATAATCCTCGAATTTTTTCAAAACTTTTGAGATGCGGTCGCGTCATCTTTTTGCTAAGACAGATGCCGGTCGCTTTCTCAAATTAACGTTGTCAAAAATTCAGAAAATAGGAAAGGCGGTCGCTAGCTATATATTCCAGCTCCGCTTTAGTCCACAAGAACATTGATCCTACTTTCCTTCTAGAGACAACACATGCCCTTTTTGTGAATAAATGTAATGCAATGAAGTGAGCACATTTTGCCCCAGAAGAGATGTTCTTTTCGATTGATCAACTTGGCATTTGCTTCTCCTTATATGGTCATTCAATTAATACGGGACCATGATTTCTTTCGACTTTTTATTCATCTAGGAACTTAACTTTTAGGAGTTGCTTGCATATATATAACCATTAGTGGCTCCGCTTCTATGAGAGTCCGTTGGCTTTATTGCCAGAACAACGCACCCTCTCTCTGCCTCTCTCTTTCTAGGAGTGTTTCCAAAGGGTATTAGGGGAGATAATGATCTCGATCTTGATCTTCCTGGCCTTGTTCATTCTTCTGCTGCTAGTGCTTCCGCCGATGTGCTCGCTGCTGTGCTCACCACCGCTGATGTTCCTCTTCGTGCCGATCCTAAACATGGCCGTCCTTATTATGCTCGTCTTCACGCAGCCCGAGATCTGACATTCCATTGGCAACGACTAATGGTCTTGATTGGATTCCTTGCCTTATATATAAGAAGTTCCAATGGAAAGCTTTCTAAAAATATCTCTCCAAGATTTGGATTTATCGAGACATGATAGATAAGTAATAATCAGTTGAGATCGGACTTGGAGTCGTGTGCTCGAAACCTTCTCAAAGTGTTGGTCCAGATGTTTTCGAGGATTAAGGGCGATGGGTCTTACCACATGAATCACAGTTTTGCATCATCTTGACATGCTGATTATAAGAACGAGGGATTGTCCGCTCACACATGCTTTAATTCATTAGTATTGACTAAGTTGCACGGACACTGCCTGGGACTTTTCGTGTCATGTCGCTCCGACACGCGGTCAACGCGTGTTGAAAAATCCGACACCGGGTCAACTACCTCCAACACGCTCCGACACTCGAGCCGGAGATTCCGACGCGTTACTCCGACATGCACGGGGTTATTTTTACAAATTTCCGATATTTCTAGGGTCTAAATATAAATATATGAAAAAAATAAAAGTAAAATAAAAATGAATGATATTAACAATACAAATTTCCAACACATGCCCAATTTTTTTTTCATTGTTAAGTTTTAAATTTAATAGCGGAACGTGGATTACTTGTTTTTTCCTTCAAGTTTTATGGATTATTACCATGAAATGTAGCTGAATTTATCAAATTTAAACAATGGATGATATTAACAAATGTAGCATTGATGTTTTTAGTATAGATTAATTATAGGCTCTTATTATTATTATTATTTAGTTACTTATGCATTTAAATATTAAAATATTTATTTAATATATAACGTATCGGAATTCTCTACTTTTCGAGAAATGACGTGTCGGCGTGTCGTGTCGTGTCGCGTCGCTTCGCACAATTCGCTGCAACTTCCTCTTCCTTTCGGATTTTCAGTGTTGTTTGTGAGTCGTTATGCAAATCCAGAAGAGCCTCCGAGGCCCTCGAGTATTTTAAGAAAATGAAAATCGGTGGAATTGCTATCGACAACAAAATTTATGCATCATTGATATCTTCATTTGCGAGCATTGGGGAAATAAAAGAAGCCGACCAACTTTTCGATGAAGCCAGTAAAGAGAAGATATTGTTGAGGGATCCGGACATGTTCCTGAAGTAGCCGAACAGCTTTTCAGTGAAGCCAGTAAATAGAAGAGTGATCCGAACATGTTCCTGAAGTAGCCGAACAGCTTTTCAACGAAGCCAGCAAATAGGATCCGAGCATAGGCACAAGATAATCCTCGAATTTTTTCAAAACTTTTGAGATGCGGTCGCGTCATCTTTTTGCTAAGACAGATATGGGTCGCTTTCTCAAATTAACATTGTGAAAAATTCAAAAAATAGGAAAGGCGGTCTCTAGCTATATATTCCAGCTTCGCTTTAGTCCACAAGAACATTGATACTACTTTCCTTCTTGGGACAAACATGTCTTTTTTGTGAATAAATGTGATGCAATGAAGTGAGCATATTTTGCCCCAGGAGAGATGTTCATTTTGATTGATCAACTTGGCATTTGCTTCTCCTTATATTGTCATTTAATTAATACGGGACCATGATTTCTTTGAACTTTTTATTCATCTAGGAACTTACCTTTTAGAAGTTGCTTGCATATATATATATATATATATATATAACCATTAGTGGCTCCGCTTCTATGAGCATCCGTTGGCTTTATTGCCAGAACACACGCACCCTCTCTCTCCCTTTCTCTTTCTGGGAGAGTTTCCAAAGGGTATTAGGGGAGATAATGAGCTCGATGTTGATCTTCCTGGCCTTGTTCATTCTTCTATTGCTGGTGCTTCCGCCGATGTGTCCGCTGCTGCCCCCACCACCGCTGATGTTCCTCTTCGTGCTGGTCCTGATCATGGCCGTCCTCATTATGCTCGCCTTGACGCAGCCCGAGATCCAAACATTCCATTGGCAACGACTAATGGTGTTGATTGGATTCCTTGCCTTATATACAAGAAGTTCCAACGGAAAGCTTTCTAAAAATATCTCTCGAAGATTTGGATTTGTCGAGACATGATAGATAAGTAATAATAAGTTGAGATTGGACTTGGAGTCTTATGCTCAAAACCTTCTCAAAGTGTTGGTCCAGATGTTTTCGAGAATTAAGGGTGGTGGGTCTTACCACATGAATCACAGTTTTGCATCATCTTCACATGCTGATTATAAGAACGAGGGATTGTCGGCTCGCGCATGCTTTAATTCATTAGTATTGGCTAAGTTGCACGGACACTGCCCGAGACTTTCGTGTCGTGTCCGATACTCCGACACGCTCCGACACATTTCGACACGCAGTCAACGCGCGTCGAAAAATCCGACACCGGGTCAACTACCTCCAACACGCTCCGACGCGCGAGCTGGAAATTCCGACACGTGACTCCGACATGCACGGGGTTATTTTTGAAAATTTCCAATATTTCTGGGGTCTAAATATAAATATTTGAAAAAATAAAAGTAAAATAAAAATGAATGATATTAACAATACAAATTTCCAATGCACACACGGTTTTTTATTCATTGTTAAATTTTAAATTTAATAGCGGAACGTGGATTACTTCTTTTTTCCTTCAAGTTTTATAGATTATTACAATGAAATATAGCTGAATTTATCAAATTTAAACAATAGATGATATTAAGAAATGTAGCATTAATGTTTTTAGTATAGATTAATTATAGGCTCTTATTATTATTATTATTATTTAGTTACTTATGCATTTATATATTAAAATATTTATTTAATATATAACGTATCGGAATTCTCTACTTTTCGAGAAATGACGTGTCGGCGTGTCGTGTCGTGTTGCGTTGCGTCACGCAATTCGCTGCAACTTCCTCTTCATTTCGGATTTTCAGTGTTGTTTGCGAGTCGTTATGCAAATCCAGAAGAGCCTCCGAGGCCCTCAAGTATTTTAAGAAAATGAAAATCGGTGGAATTGCTGTCGAGGGCCATTTGCGAGCATTGGGGAAATAAAAGAAGCCGATCAGCTTTTCGATAAAGCCAGTAAAGAGAAGATATTGTTGAGGGATCCGGACATGTTCCTGAAGTAGCCGAACAGCTTTTCAATGAAGCCAGTAAAGAGAAGAGGGATCCGAACATGTTCCTGAAGTAGCCGAGCAGCTTTTCAACAAAGCCAGTAAATAGGATCCGAGCAGAGGCACAAGATAATCCTTGAATTTTTTCAAAACTTTTGAGATGCGGTCGCGTCATCGTTTTGCTAAGATAGATACGGGTCGCTTTCTCAAATTAACATTGTGAAAAATTCAGAAGATAGGAAAGGCGGTCTCTAGCTATATATTCCAACTCCGCTTTAGTCCACAAGAACATTGATACTACTTTCCTTCTCGGGACAAACATGCCCTTTTTGTGAATAAATGTGATGCAATGAAATGAGCATATTTTGCCCCAGAAAAGATGTTCATTTCGATTGATCAACTTGGCATTTGCTTCTCCTTACATGGTCATTCAATTAATAACCAATGGTGCGTGCGCGGGACATGCCAGGCACAGGACGTGCCACGTGTGTGCGCGGCACATGCCACGCGCGTGCTGAGTTGGTCGGTTCATCCGCTTTGTTTTTTTCCTCCTCTTCTAACATATCTAATATGCGAGTCCAATGCATGCTAGGAATGGATTAAGCTAAGAAAATATCTCCCCAAGATTCCATAACGAGGGATGAATTATTGATTGGGTTGGTTCAGAGTACTCTTGGAGGTTGTCATGCGGAACCTAGGAGAAGAGCAATTATGGACGCCGTTTTCATCCGATTATCATGTGCATGTTATTATTTTCTAAATTGACAGCATAATACTGTACTATTCAAATTCTGAGGCTTATTCTTAGCATAATAATAGGGTAATTTAAAAAAAAAATTGGGAAAATATCTCTGTTGATCATGGTGCTTGGCCTCGAGAACCACAAATTTTTATTTTTTCCAAGTTAGATCGTGGAGATAATGATCATCTACTCTTCTCACACGCTCTCCCTAGCTCTCTCTTTTCGAACAAACAAACATCTCATTCCATTATAAGAAAATATTCTTGTTTTTCATGTTTATATTGTCTGTTGAAAGAGCCTAGACACGAGCGAAAGTGAAAAGACCCATGGGGATCCAGACAAAGGCTCCTCTGTGTACCGATATTGGAAACGTGGTGGCCTCTCTCTTCATTTATTCAACAACTTTGCTTATCTTAAGATCAGATGACAATTTATTTATTCGAATTAGCTTTATTTAGGCATTGCTTTGCAAGATCTAGCTTAGACCTTGGGGCTTGTCTTGTGTGACCTGACCAATTTTATACTTCGTGGCCCAATTCTTGATCTTGAGGGGTTGTGGATTGATCGTTACTCGGATGTGAAGAATGGAATGATAATAGGTCCAAGAACTCAAACAGATAAAAGAGTTTTTTGGCCAATAGATAAGAATTGCAGAAGTGGAATTTTTCACTTATCCCATTGTGAGTTAAAATTTTCATTTGATTGCTCCTGCGCTCCTCCTTGTACACTTTCACAAATAAGTCAAAGTACTGGAAAACAACTATTTTCATCTGCACAACCGAACAAGGAAAAATCAATCACTTTTCTTAAAATTGAATTTCGATTAAAATCACCTCATAAACTTCTTATAAATACCACATATTGTTGCATAAGTCTCCCTTGTGACATTCTTTCTTTTATTTCCTTCATGCCTTCGGCCTTAGTAGTGTTTGAGTTTTATTTGAACTTTTGAATAAAGCTTGTAATCTGTAAAGTACTTTGTAAATATCAATATTCGCGGGACATTCCCCCGATATATGTCAAATTTCCCTAACTTTTTTCCCCCGCGGACAAGCTCGTATGTCCATAGAAGTGAAACGAGCAATTATACACAACTTAAATATGAAAGGGGGAGATGAGGGGTTGAAATCCCCACATTTTCAGAGGGATGAGGTGGGGACAAATAAATTTCAAGAGTGGGTTTCGACTCCCACGCTTTGCAAGAGGCAGAACAAAAGTTTGAGAGTGAGTGTTAGAGTAGGAATAGCGTGGGACTAACCAAAAAAAAAAAAAAGCAAAGACGAAGAGTTGATCTAATTCCGGTTCAGGATAAGTCGATCCGCGATCGGAGCGAGTAGATCCAAGCAGCCAAACGGGGTGGAGTCCCAGCGGCGACCTCCATCCTAAAATCAATCGATCGCCGAGGTCTCCATCTGCTCCGCCATCGCCGCTCCTCGGAAGCTCCAGGCAAGGATCCGGAAATGGATCGAGCGCAGATCCTGCTGCTAGGGCTACCGCTCTTCCTGCTGTGCTCCGACCTCGTCAACCTGTTCGCGCCTCCGCCTGCGAAGCCGCCGCCGCCGCCTCTCCCCCACCGCCACCATCACCTCCAGCACCAGCCCCCCAATTCTCCCGAAGCCCTAGAGTTCCCTCCTCAGGTGATCGAGCTCATCGCGCGGTTGCTTCGAGGCGCGGAGTCCCGTTCGGTCTGTCTAATCTTTTTATTTTTTGTCTTTCGATTGCAGAAGCCGAGCGCCGTTGGCGGGATCGGTCTGGGGAGCACGGTCGTCATCAATTTCTGTTCGTCTTGCTCGTATAGGTACCCTTTGCTCCTGCTTCGCGCGTGCCTTTTGCTTTAGTCTGGATTTGATCGCTTGCGCGCTTCGGTTTAGCGCTAGGATGCCGCCGTACGGTGTTTGTGTTTGTTAGTCGCGATATGATCGTCCGCGCGCTTCTGGTGACGAGTTTGGTATCGGGCGATTATGCTTGTTGCTCCCTTTAGTGGGATATGTTCTGTTTGGGCTGGCAAGGAACTAGCTTGGGATGATGCCAATCGATAGCCTCTTGAGAACTATGACTTGCCATAGCTGTTCATCAGTGTGGACGTAGAGGGTTTGCAATCTCCTTTATAAACTATGAAGTGATTGCTAAACTTTTGTAAGGTATGATGTAAATTGGGGCGGTGTGACTTTTGTGATATGATTTATGACGGTTCTAGTCACCATTAAACTTTGGCTCCTTAGGTCTCAGAACTTCTAGTGTTGATTGGATCGATTCCTGCTTTGAGTATCAAGTTGTAGGTTATTCATTTCATTATTCATATGAATTGTTTATGTCAGGGGTACTGCAGTAACAATGAAGAAGATGCTGGAGACGCAGTTTCCTGGCATTGATGTTCTTCTTGCAAACTACCCTCCACCACTGCCAAAGCGCATTTTGGCTAAATTGGTGCCAGTCGCTCAAATAGGAGTATTTGCTGTCATCATGGCTGGAGAGCATATTTTTCCAATGCTTGGGATTGCAGTGCCTCCACCTTGGTATTATTCTCTTCGTGCAAACAGGTTTGGGACTATTGCTTCAACTTGGCTTCTCGGCAACATGTTCCAGTCCTTCCTGCAAAGCTCTGGTGCTTTTGAAGTTTACTGCAATGATGAGCTGGTTCGTTTTTTCTACCTATGACTACTTTATCTATTTTGAAAAATATTGTTGCAGAACATAGATGTCATGGATATTCACTTTTGAGTTTTGACAATTGAATTTACAAAAGCTATCTAAAACACGGGTGTCATATTGTCGTATAGCTCCTTGGGCTCTGTTGTCTTGCTAGTTCTATGGCTTCTTCTTGGAGATTGTTACCTGTCAAACGGGTGGGTCGGGTTCCGGTCACATTGAAAATGGTCTAACCCAAATTGATTTATTTAATGCATTTGACCCATTTCCATGCAATGAAGATCTAATGACTCATACCCATACCTATGCCCAACTTGATCCATATTGTCAAAACACTCTCATAGTTAACCTAATCTACAAAAACTCAATACTCAAATTGAACCTCAAGCTGAGGTGACAATGTGGAGTGAGCAAACGCAAGATTGAGTGAGGGCGAGAAAGAATGAAGAGAGAGTCATAGAGGTAGGATGGGTCTAAGTATGATATAAAACCCGTTTATGACCCATTTATGGCCTATTTAACACCCATATGATGTTTAAACCCATTTTATGACATATTTACCTAATCTAACTAACCCATTTATGACCTATATAACAACCATATGGGTTAAGAAATGGGTCAATTACCCATTTTGAGATGGTCATGAGAAATACCCTCATTTTGTTTGGCATTTGTTGTCTAGCTTTGGCATCATTGTATGATTTGATCTATTAATGAATTATTATGACCTTGACTCCTTTTCTCGCTTGTATATCCCAGCTCTTCTCAAAATTGAAGGAGGGAAGGTTTCCTGGTGAGATTGAATTGAAAGACCTGGTTGGCAGAAGATTGGCAAATTCTAGAGTCACAGATGGCCTTGGGGGTTTGTGGTCCTAGTTCTTTAAGATGATATGCTTTTCTGGTCAAATCTTAAAGAACCAGTTATTGCACCCGTGTATCAGCAGGTTTCGTTTTGTGTACAACTATATGCATTTTTAGTGACTGAAGCTATCCTCACCTGAAAGTTACTTGTAACCTGTTCGATGTTTCTAATCTTAGAGCCCTTCACTTAGTGTCATATATATCACAGTGGATTGAGACTTCCTTTTTTTTGGACTAACTCCAGTCGTCTTTTTTTCCTAGAACGACAAATGAAATAAAAATGAACAAACATCACTGTGTGGGAATCCTCTGCCCACAATAAGACGAATTTAAATTAAGGTCGAGCCTTCGTGGGCTCCATTGTGAGCCAATTTTGCCGTTGAATATGCATTTGGCTTGAGGAAAATGATGTGCATAGAAGAAAAGTAGAGTCATATATGCTAAGGGTGGCATGCGTGAATTCAGAGTTGTAAATCGAATTACTTCAAATCAGGAGTTTCTTTGCAGTTGTACTAGGGATTGGAAATATAAAAGATCGTGATCTGCTCTTTGAAGATTACTTCAAGTAGGGCCAATTTCATCTGCGTGACATTTACCCCGACAAAGAGGATGGTAGTGCTGAAGTGGCAGTTTCATCTGGTCAGATTCATAGATGATCGATCACATTGCGATATTAACAAAACTGCATTTAGTTCAGTATTTGCTCACTGTCCTGTTCCCACTCAAATTAATGGACACGGATGCTTCTTTGCAAGTTCTTTCTGACACTTGTGCAAGGTGTAGGCGATGGGGGAAATTTGATTTTAGACTTTTGGGAGTCATTAAAAAGTTGCGTTTCTTCTGATATCCAGCGAATCCATCAAAGAGGCGACTTTGTTTTTCGAACCTGGACTTGATGGGTTTGCACGAAACAGACAGTATCAATCTTGGATTACTGACCAGATCGACACCTTAACATCACCGCGTGGCAGATCTAAGCTAACTACAAGAAGACAAAAGCAAGATCTAATAACCACAGAGAAACAGCACGTTTTCTCGTCCCAAGCATTGAAGAAATGACGGCATCGGACACAGATTGCGTGGAGGATCGCTTTCTGGCATAGATGCCACGAACAGAGCCGTGCTTTCAGTGACAGCCTCTTTTTCAAAGGGGACCTGCCACTGCTACTAGTAAAGCCTCAAGCCTGTGATTTAGAAATTTTCAGTTTAATTTTTGGATAAATTTATAAGCTACGACAGTTCATGCTGGGTCCGTCCTTTAATTTTTTTCCCCGCATGAATGCTTAATTCATTTCCACACGTGATTCACTGAAAACACCAGCTAATTAACTGAACTCGCAAAGTTGAACCTGTCATGCGTGGTGTCGGCTGGGTGATGTTTAAGTATTTGCAGAGCATACTGTTGCAACAATATATTGATAAAGAGTTGAAATAAGTCACTGACTCAAGTATATCACCCCGCAGTAGAACGAAGATCCAAAATATGTATGGAAACTGATACCTAAGTTAATACACTTTTGATTTCCTGTCAATAAGGAAGAAAGAGTTCAACCATTATCAGCCTCCCCTGCCACCACGATTGCCGTTACTGACCTTCCTAGCTGGAGTTGGAGGGTCATGGCCACGGTTCGCCGATGGATCCCCATAGTCGTTCACTCTCACTCTCAAAAATCTTCCTTCCACCATCCCTTTGTCTTCATACGCTGCAATCATCAAGATATATGAGTCCTTTACCATTGCTTTTCTAAGCTACAGCCATCGCTGTCAAACCCGTAAATCCCACATTGGATGAAACGAAAGAACCCATGAAAGGATTTTGAGAGATGAAGATTGTGGAAATCTGTCCTATGCTATGCAACGAACGCCACAAGTTTACTCTTTCTAAAGATTCGATTAGCATCAATTCAGACTAACTACAAATCCACCAACTATATTTGTGATGATTCTGTGTAGTTGATATCTTCTGCTCTGGTGTTGTTTAATGGAATAAGCTCTCTGCAAGTGATCTTTCTCTCTCCTTTTCAAACCAGATTCCACCAGAACCGATTTATGTGCCGATTCATTTTCATTTAATAAGCTGGATTCCGCCCCCATTGTTTCAAAACTTCACACAAACCGAGCCCCCCTGAAGAAATGATGAATAACAAAAACCAAAAACCTTCCCTGCAATCAGACAAATTGGTCAACGGAGTGGTTCGATAAGAAGAAGAAGAAAACACTTCAGCCCTGTAACGCCCCCCAAAAATAAAGAATAAAAGAACACCGTGCCCAAGGCGCGGGACAAGACAGGCATCGACAGTGTCGAGCTGTGTGCAAAATTTAATCGCCCGTTCCAGGTTTCCCCTAGCTGTAACGCACGCAGTACGTACTATGCATCTCAACAAGTAATACAGAGAGAGAGAGAGAGAGAGAGAGAGAGTAATAAAATTAGCAGAGAGCATCCAAGTCCAACCAGGTGTCTAGCCGTGCGCTGTGCATGAAGAAGTGATTAACACCCAAGAAGCAGGGCTCGAGGAAGTGACTTAAGACCCAATCGCAACAAAGAATGCACAAAAACTCACATGACTTCACACCCAAATCGAACCTGTTTATTTTAATATATTGACAGCCTATTTTTCCTACTCAAGTTCTCAAAATGAACATGCCCACATGACATTTACATCATTCAAGGCGCAACCACGCTCTCGCTGAGTAAGTACGCATATGAATAGTCAAGGTCTGCCTGCAGTCGAGGGCTTCATGCCATCATCTCATCAAATTTCCCCAGATACGTTTCCTAATCGAAACTGAAAAGCTCAAGATTTTATGGCTACGTTCGACCGCAAGCCTATTTATTTTCTCAAATCAGTTTGCTGAAGAACAAACAAGCTGTTTTTCTTTCTATCAAGAGAGAGAGGGACGAAACGTCGGAAGGGAAGAAAAGAAATGAACTCCTAAGGAGAGATTGTTTCATTTAACTGGCACAATAAAGACAGTTTCGAACCCAAAATTAGGAGCAGATCAAAGCATGCTCTGCTCGTTCAATGCATGCTGGTTTTACCTGATGCAACGCCAAGCGAAAGGGTCATCGCCGAATCTTGCAGCAGCAACACCACCAGCAAGCAGAAGCACAAGCCCAACCTCCCTCTAAACGACATCTTCTCTCTCTCTCTCTCTCTCCCCCTGAGATCGCCTGACCAGGACGAGATTGAGCAAGTTGGTCACCAGAGACCAGGCCAGGTCACTACTTATAGGCTAAGTTGTGGCTGACGAGGCACGTGGGGATATTAGCAGTTGACGTCTGCCAAGTTCAAGCTAGGGGTGGCCACCACGTTTCGGGGATACATGAACACAAAGCCCACCACCCCTTTCCTTGCTCCCGAATCATCCTGGCCGCCCGTTTCCATTGAGTCAACGGGGTTGCTGTCGACGGAAAAAAGGGCAACTTCTGGTGTTCAAAAGTCGTAATCGTGTTCTTACACAAGCCATTATCACACGAGTATCTCCTCTCCTTTGTGGGACTACCTCATTTCAACGCTGCTTCTCCCACCCCGAAGTGATGGATGAACCGACATATGGTGACAGTCGAGGGCTTTTCCTCAAGAAAGATGCCAATCATAGACCATGGATTTCGTGAATTTGCTGCTGCGGCGAATCCTACCTCGAGGTCCCGGGCAGATATTAGAGGCCCTATTGTTGAATTATCTGTCATAAATTAAGTGCGAAACCGTGAGAAAGTCCAAAAAAAAAAAAAAAAAAATGAGAAGCAGAACCACCTAATCCAATGTGTTATCAATAGCCATGAAATGATGCTCCTAAGGAGATTATTTTGTCGCCCAATAATCCCCTTACATTTGTAGTTTCCGAAAGATAAGAACCTAACATGTAGCATTTGCATCGAGAACGCTAGATTGTACGCATCATGAGTCCAATCCTTTGTAGGAAATACTTGTAGAAATGAACTTAGAAAATAAATTTGTTTATTCTAGAAAGTTTTGGTGTTCCGACTCTCTTGAGTTTGAATTCTATGGACTGAGAAGACTTAAATTATGGAAGCTTAGTGCCCTGGCAACTGGTTTGCAAGCTAAGAACGGATAGCACTATTAATTCACCGGTACATATACGAAGGCAAAGAAAAAAACATACATATTAGTTCTTACACACACATGCATGAATATAGACATATTCTGATCTTGTTTTCTAGTTTATATTTACTTTTTATTTCAAGAAAAGCTTTCGTATCTACGCTTGCAGTACCTATCTTTATTATTATTTTTAGTATTATTATTATTTTGACATAAGTACCTATCTTCAGTAGGTCGATTCATCAAAACTCGCTGTGTTTCTCTTTTTTATCTGTCAAAGTAGACTCATTCCTTCACCGACAGGCTAATAAAACAGTCACAAAGCGAACCCCATAATTTATGTGTCCTCCATTTTTAAATGTCCAAACCCGATCTCATAGCCTACGATTTGCTAGACCAAAAGATATTGACTTTTTAATCGGAAAATCACGTACGAAACCATTCTACTTTAGGATTCGTGCCCTACAAATATGTAATTCTCTTTAATACGGGGAACTTTATTTTAAGTACCACCGACGGCGTTGACCCGCCGACGCAGTAGTTTTGGGCCACAGTGCCATCTTCCCAACCTATGCAGCCATTGATTTTGTAGCACTGAAAAAGTTAACAGGGTCGCGGCTAAATCGGCTGGCGCCGTAGTCAAAGCACCAATAAGCTTTCGGCATCAAACTCCACCATAGCGTCAAAGTGCCTCATCATGCTAACCCTAACTACGTCGGGTAATTTCGCACCATCAAGACTTTAAAATGGGTGCGCGCAACTTGTTTCTGAGTGTCGAAACATAGACAGCTACAGAAAACAACCCCATCGAAAGCGATGTGGATATGCTGAAGAAGCTGCATCGATTCATTGAATCCTGATAAAAACTCAAGAAACATTGGCGCACGAGCACTCCATCCGTGTCAATAGGTGCTTCGATTCCTACTCACCTTAGCAAGGAAAACAGCTATGCCTTAGCACATCTCACGATGAAACTTAATAACTTAGTGCACTAGTTGCTTCACAGATCATCGAGCAAAAAACAACGAACGTGTTGGAAAACACATGGCTCTGAAAATTAGACCTATTTGCAGCCACACATCACGCTGTCCACAACACCATCAGCATAAGCACGATCGACAAATCCAGGCATGGACACAGACTTCTGGGCTCAAGCACAAAGATAAGCAAATGGAACGAGAATAAGGGATACAATCAATACAATCAATCATCTTTTCTTAAACCCATATTTTTTCCGCTCATAGAATAGATCTGTTTTAGCACTTCCTAAATTGACAATCTTGGGACACCCATCCCTATCCTTCTCCTGCTGCGTACACTCCTTACAGTAGTAAGCGTCGGATATTCCCACTCCTCCACAGATGACACACCTACCCTGAAAGGAGCCATAGTTGCACTCATCGCACACTCTAACAAGGGTGCAAGGACGAACATAAGAGTCGCAGATGACACATTTCCCATCACACTTCTCACAAAGGCGTCCGATTGCAATTCCAGGTTGCTTTCTGCACATGATCAAATCTGGATGATGCTTGGCCATCCTATCTCCTGATAGCGCTCAGCTCCAACCGCCTTCAAGCTGCGATTGAATTTATAATCAGGCTTGAGCACAAGGACCTTCACTTCACAGTTAAAAAAAAAAAAAGAAGTAAAATAGATTGCATTTAAGCAAATAAAGAACGAGACAATCAAAATGATCCAATGTGACAAGCCCAAACTCTTGCTTGTATCACCAAGCGATGGAGTTGATCAGCTGCAAATAATGATAGATAAATTGCCTCTGTGAAGTGGCTATCTAAGTTCAGCCAAAATACGTACATATAATAAAGAGGGATCCAATGACGAACTGTGTCTGAATCAACAGAAGGCAAGTCTAGGTAGGCAATGATTTTCTTACTTTTCCTTCTATCCTATCCTAGAATATCGCGACAGCCCCAGTTCAACAAAATGTACACGATGGATAAGTACCCAAAGCGAAAGAAAGTAAGCAAATCTCCTTTGCATAAAAAGACCCAGCACTCCCTCTCTAGGCTTCTAGCAAGCCACATGTTTATTTGGAGGGTACTAGTATTGGCTTACAGACCAATTTAAACATCCTCTCTTCAAAAGTTATCCAGTTACCTATGTTTACCAGCAGGCCAAATCCAACTCCATCCTAAAGACGCCTCACTTCGCATCCCTTTTCTTCCCTGTTGAAACCCATGGGTTTAACTGTATCTGTTCTGTAAACAACACTATCGTGAGTCACTTTGCATCCCTTTTTTTCTACCCTGTTGTGACTCGGGGTTTAACTGATATCTATTCTGTAAACACTGTCCTTAGTCTCTGTCTCTCTCTCTCATAATGTTTTAGTCAGCCTGTTATGCAAAAGTCCTCATTCCCAACACAGACATCCTCCTCGCTTATACCCACCCACATCAAACTTGGCTACATCTGCGTGAAACACGCCCTACTTTGCCAAGCCCCCCATGCGGACATTATTCCAAAGCCTCTATTAAAGACTTGTCCAAAACCTATTCTTCAGAGACGCATGATATTCCTCCAGAAAACCTCATAAAGTTAAAAAAAAAAAAAAAAAAAAAAAAAAAAAAAAAAAAAAAAATGTCGCGCCCGCTTCCAAATTGGAAATTTCGAGGCCAGTGGCCATTGTTGCGAAATCGTTTTCCAACTCAAGGCAAGTTAATCAGATAGAGATAATAATGGCCCATGAAAGACAACCGAACAAACTGGACAAAAAAAAGAAGAAGAAGACTAAACTGCGTACGATCGAGGGGGGGTGTGAAAATCTATTGGCATGGAAAAGAGAGCGAGCAAGCGTATAAACTGGACCGCAGGAGAAGTGCTAGAATTTGGCAAAAGGAAGCAGAACGATCCAGAGACAAAAAAAGTTCGCGCTCTGGAGCACCCCAGTCGAAGGGCCGGGCCTGGCCTACACGTGACTGGGCCCGACTGCGGTGATGGGCTTTGGTACCCCGTAGCTCGAGAGCCAGACAAGTCCCCCGCGGCGTGCGCGAGGAGAAACATGAAAATGCCGAACGACAAATCGCGTCCGAAGAAAAGGCGTCAATGCGTGCGACACGGCGGACACGTGGCGGACCATGGGGAACAGTTGGCCCGGGCCGTCCCCAGATTTTTACTCGAGCGTCTTCTATCTCGCTCCCTCGGTCTCTCCCGAGTCTCGTGTCACATAGTATTCGTCCGTGCATAATATATTGAGTCCACCCCAAATTTCTCCAGCCGCCCCCCTGCCGAGCGTTGACATGGAGCTGCAGTCGTCGTATCCTCCTCCGTTTCGCCGCCCGAGCGGCCCGGCCCCGGCCGTCGACCCGGACGAGGGCTCCCGGACGACGAACCAGATCCAGGAGCCGGACCCGATCCCGGTCGTAGATCTCCAGCGCTTGGACGGGGAGGGCGAGCGGCTCGGGGAGGCGTGCCGGGCGTGGGGGATATTCCGGGTGGTCAACCACGGGGTCCCTCTCGATCTGCTGGCCCGGCTCAGGGACCAAGCGAGGAGGCTCTTCTCGCTTCCCTTCGAGTCCAAGCGGGCGCTGCTCGTGGCCCCGCTGTCTTACTTCTGGGGCACCCCGGTCCTGACGCCGTCCGGGTCGGCCCTCCAGGGAGGCGCGCAGGGCGTGAACTGGGTGGAGGGCCTGAACGTCCCCCTCGGTCAGCTCTCGCTGTTGGGAGACGTCGGCGGCGGCGGCGGCGGCGGCGGCGGCGATGATGATGATGAGGTGGCGACCGCGGTGGCGAGTTTGAGGTACGCTAACGCACGTCCCTTCGATTTCCTTGTCCGATTCTTCTTTGGTGTTATTCGGTAGTGGTCGGACGGGGGTGGGGCCTTACGGATTTGGGCCCCTTCTCCTTTTTTCTTTTTGTCCTCGGGATTAGAAAGTGATGCTTACTCACTGGATGGTCCCCCGCCAGGAAAGGAAAATTGAAAGAGACGGGTTTAGGCTCGACACCTCCGCCGACTGTATTAATATAAATGGGGTCCCGTGATCGATCGATTGCGATTGGATGGACCGACGGATGGATGCTTAATGCCTAATGCTTTGACCCGACAGTATTTATCTGGTTTTTTTGGCTGAAATGAAGGAAGTGATGTCGTGAACGGAATGGAATTAGTGTAGAAGTTAAAGAACAGTATTCACTTGGGTATATTTCTGCCGAAGGAAGTTAGTGATCAAGGCACATGCGCCGCATCCCTGGTAACTTTAGATTAAGCCCCTGATCAATTACCATGTCGCCGAGCAATTCAACTAGATTGCTATTAATTGTCTCACGATATCATTGCATTATACAACTGTATTATACAATGATCATTTCGTCTTTGGACCTTGATTGGTTAATGTAAATGAGACTAGACATTTTGTATGATTAGGAATCTTCTACAAGAGTATGGTGCTCACTTAGCAAGAATCGCTAGGCTCTTATTTCAAGTCATGGCTGAAGACCTTAGACTTGATCCAGCGCACTCGAAGAGTTACCTATCGGAGTCCACGGGATTTGTACGCTTGTACCGCTACCCACATTGCTCGAAAGCCTGCAGCGACGTGTCCGGTATGGAAGCCCATAGTGACAGCTCGGTGCTCTCCATCTTGTGCCAGGATGAGGTGGGTGGGCTCGAGCTCTACAAGGACGAGCAATGGATACAAGTACAACCTGGCCCCGATGCTCTGATTGTCAATGTAGGCGATATGTTGCAGGTTCGCCATTACCTCTCTCTAGCGCTCTTCTTCGCGCAATAAGCTTAATACCGGTTAAGACTTGATTTCCTGTACTTTCTTTTCGGAATTGGCAGGCTATGAGCGACGACGAGTACGTAAGTGTGAAGCATAGAGTGAAGGTAAAGAAACCACAAGATCGGACCTCGGTTTGTTACTTCGTGTTCCCAGGCCAAGACGGGGTGATCCGAAGCTCAAAGTACAGGCCTTTCACGTACGGCGACTTCCAGGCACAAGTGCAGCAAGACGTCAAGACCCTTGGGTTCAAAGTCGGGCTCCCTCGATTCAAGCTTGATTAAAGCTCCGACGGTACTAATTAATTGTACATATCTCGCGAGGCTCTCACGTTACGAACAGCTTTCAAAAAAAGACTGCGACAAGGCAAAAGAGAGAAGAGAGAAGAAAGAAGATTGAGATGCAACTAATAGCTTCGACTTGTCGGGTTAACGTTATGATCAAGAATAGATTTTTGTAATGGAATCTCTCATTCAACATGAATGGTTTCTACTACTTGTTATTGATGGAAGAGATTTGGTCATATAATTGTTTATCACGCAATAAACACTTTGATTTTTCTTCACCGACAATCGGTCGGTGCCCTACTAAAAAGAAGAAAAGCAATGTACGTAAGGGGGAATTCATCCTAGGGATTCCGTTGCCTAAGGAGGCGGACAATCCAGTACTTCTGTCAAACCTCAATCGGATGCGGCGTCCTTCTTGGGTTTGTAGTACTCGTCGATGTTTACTCAAGTAGCCCCCAATTTTAAATTTGTTGCGAGTAGGTCCATTAGGGGTGCAATGCCCAAAGCATCCTCGTGCTTCATTGGAAATTTCATGGAGGCACTTAATCACTTGCATTGTTGCATCATTTTTCGAATTTGAAAAACTCGGCCCAAGTAGAAATCCAACATCTACATAGGACTCGTACGATTTGACGTTGGAACAAGCAATTGGGTCGGTAAGTACACTTAAAAGCGAAATTCTTACTTGGTCATTGCACGCTAAAGCAAATAAGATGAGCATTAGAGTTCTCTCTATGAGTTCTCTAAGTAAGTTCTTTATGAGATGATTGAGTGATTGCAAATATTTGAGTAGGTCAACATTTAAAAACGAATAACATAAAGCTCTAGCGTCTTTATCATTTTTTGCCAATTTCTTTGATAATTTTTTTTTTCCATTAGACTTGAATTTGCAAGATCAATTAGTTCATGTCCACCGTTCGACAACATGTATTATGAGTTTAACCGTTAAAAAATTAAATTACCATGCACCTATGCACTGAGTTCTTGGGACTATTCTCTCCCTGAATTTGCGAAAACTCAGCTCAAGAACATCATGCGTCGGCGAGAAACATGTCAATTTAGGAAATCAACGTGGATGATATGATATGGAGACAACCAGTCAAACGCACTTAAAAGGGAATCCTGATTTCCTCCAGATAATTGCAAATTAACTGCTCTTTTTTAACCCAACTTTCAAAACGGATCGTCTTCTAACTTCACTTCCTAGTACGCTCTATAAGCACATAAATCTCAAATGGCTAATGTTCCTTGTTCCTGTGGGGCAGGACACCGGAGAAAAAAGGAAAAGGGAATCTCGAGATATCTCATTAAAGGTTGTGGTCATGATCTTCTTAGCTATCTCCCCTCTTAGGAAATAAAGATTGGAAAGTCCCCTCGTTTGCTATTTCCAAATTCGAATTTAAAAAAAAAATGAAATAACCAGACCCCAACAGTGGTTTGCATGCAAAATCCTCATTTGCCGCGGTTCGACAACGTGATTAGGGCACCTTCATGATCGGAAATAGCTTTACTTAGGTCGTTAAACAGACACAATAATCCTCAAATTTTTTCAAAATTTTTTAGATGCGGTCACGTCATTCACTTAAATAGGAAAGACAGTCACCACCTATATATTCCAGCTTCACTTTATTCTGGATACTACTTTCCTTTTAGGGACATGCCTTTTCGCTTTGGGACGAAATAAAAAAATTAAAAAAAAAAAACAAAAAGAAGGAAAAGAAGAGAGAAAAATAGGAAATCTCTCTTGACGGCTGGATGGACGTGCGCGCCAGCCGCAAGGAGCTAACGGACGGCTCGGATTGCTTAGAAAAAGATATGACTGGAGTCAAATCTGCCACTCCCCTCAGTCGCGCTGGGTCACGCGGCAACTGTTTTTGCTTGGCGAGCAAGGCATTCTCCACAGCGCTACCGGAAGCGAGATTTTCGTTCGGCGAATTCCCTCCCTCTCCCTCGCTATGGCCATGATGATCGCGGAGCAGCGCGGCGGCGGCGGCGGCGGGAGCAGGAGGAAGCGCAAGAGGGCGGACTCCAAGAGAAAGCTCCTTGCCGGCGATAGAGTGGAGGTGAGATACCGCGCACGCCGCCCTCGTCCTCCTCGCCGCTTATCCCCGTAGGCATTACTCGTTGATCGTGATTCTTGCGATTCTTGCTTGTAGAGACTGAGATTTTTCCGCGTTTGAACGATGGCCGCATTGTTCGGGTTCTGCGCGTTTTCCACGTCCGGTTTGCCGTTTGCTCTGTTCGGCGCGCTTTGCGTGGTTTGTTCCGTAGTTTTTTTACGTGTCGTGTTACGGTCGACGAGCGCGCTCAGGAGGGGGCGGCTTGTGGTCACGTTGGTTCTCTGTCATCCTGAGTGCAAGAAACTCTCCTCGGGACCCTTTGATCGATGGAGGATTCTTTTCTTATCGCCGTTTGAGTGAATTTCGGTTGACTTTTCTGTGCAGGTAAGGAGCGAGGAGGACGGCCTTCTGGGTTCTTGGCACTCGGCGGTGGTCATTGGACGTGGCGATCATGTACGGGAGGTTCGGTACAATCATATTTTAGATGATGATGGCTCTGGTAAGCTCACTGAAGTTTTGCCCGTTTCGCCACTCCTCGATGGTTTAAATCCTGGTGATGTTGTTCGGAATGGTTTTCGGGGTAATATAAGGCCTTCGCCTCCGGTTGTGGTATTTGGTCCATGGGACCTGCCTTACGGGTGGTGCGTGGATGCTTATTACAACAACGCTTGGTGGGAAGGAGTAGTTTTTGACCATGAGGATGGCGCAGAGAAAAGGAATATTTTCTTCCCAGATTTAGGGGATGAACAGTTTACCGCGATTGGGGATATGCGCATCACTCAGGATTGGGACGAGAGCACGTGCCATTGGCGGAGTCGTGGGTTCTGGTTGTTTCTTCAGGTCACGGAAGCCCTCGAGGAAGAGTGGCCCCTCCCTGTATCTGTGAAGCAAATTTGGTATGACTTGCGAGCGAAAGGGGGTCTTGACACGACGATGGATTGGAATTTTCGTGATGAATCACTGTGGAAGAAGCTGGTGCTTGAAGTCATTAATGAAAATCTTGAAATAGTCTTAATGGATGTTTTACCCCTTTTGGATTCTGCAAGTGACCTAATGGAAGAAGACTGTCCCGTTTTCGAGTCACCAGCACCGGCTCTGAATGTTGAAATGCTTCCCAACAGAGACACCAATGGTCCTTGTTGTACCTTCCCTGTTGATGAGCCATCGATTGTGGAAAGAGCTGATCAGGACACTAATGCGACGGACATGGTAAATTGCGTCTTAGATGATGTCAATGAAACTGCTGCCGGATTTCATAGCTCGGGTTTCAGCAGTAAACCTGGTCAAGAGGTGCTTGATCCGGAAATAATGGGTTCTTTTGTGGTACATGGCGTTGCAATCACGAATCCTTCTGATGAACCGGAGGCTTTACCCCTGTTACCCTTTAATCCGGAAAGGAATTCTTGCAACAGTTCACGAATCACTGCTAAAGCTTCTTCTACAATGAACTCCAACCAAAACAGTATCCCTATATCCAATTCAATTTGCAGTAGCTCTGGAAATTGGCTACCTCTTGGTCCTGATTTGCTTCCAGGGGCTCAGTTCTGCCCCGATGTTATTGATGATTATGTGAAGGGACGTGGACATTGTTCAGCTTCTCTGGTAATGGATGTTAGAAAACATCTTTCATCTTTGGGCTGGGAAATGCAAGGCATGAGAAAGGGGACTCAGTTTAGAGTGAGGTACTTGTCTCCTCATGGGAAATGTTACTATTCTCTTCTGCGAGTCTGCCAGGATTTAATTGAGAAGAATGGAGAGATTTTATCACTTACATCTAAAGATGCTGACAAGAGCATGGTCACTTCACCTAGAGATCTGACATTTTCTTTACCTTCACAAGATCAGAACAGTTGTGGCCGTAATTCTGCTGTAGTATTCGATGTTCAACCTGTCTACTGTCCTCAAGCTGTTGTTGACTACTACATGCTTCAAGTAGAGAAGGGTGGTCACAGCTACCATGACAATGCAGCACGTGACCTGAGAGTGAAGGTCAAGATGCACCTTTCAGCAGTTGGATGGACGTTCCGTTGGGTGTATAAGGCAGGAAAATTACAGAAGCAGTATGTTTCACCTAGTGGATGTGGTTATTTTTCACTTCGAATAGCCTGCAAACGTTGCATAGATGATAATGGGCTCCAAAGTGCAAACAACAGCAAGCAAATGGAGGGGGAGTCACCAAGCATTAAACTTCCATATGTAGCAGGCAATCTCAACATTCAGAAAACCTCAGTGCCAGAAAATGCCCTTTCTGAAATGTTGGGTGACGAAAATACTAGCCAATCAGCGTTGGGAAAACTTCGTAATCTCAGTGTTGTCAATTCTAAAGGTAGTAAAAGATTGCGATCAAAGAAAGATCTAGTAATGCATTCTGAATCTCAAACTAGTAGTAGCTTAGAACAAGTCAGTTCAAATGCTATGACAGAGGGATCGACGAGGTGTTCTGGTTCTTTGTCCGAGTCAGGAGATGACTTAGAAACTAGTCAGCCATCTCCCACTATAGTATCAAGAAAGAGAGTTCGGCATATGGTTCCCCAGTTCTCACAGCATCACCCAAAAACTATATTGTCCTGGTTGATGGACAACAATGTAGTGTTGCCAAGAGAAAAAGTATTTTACCGCCGCAGGAGGCATTCCAGTAATTTGGCAAATGGGCGTTTACGACGTGATGGGATCAATTGTAGTTGCTGTGGCAATGTTTTTACTTTAAATGGTTTTGTTAATCATGCTGGAGGTGCCAACATTACCAACATGAAGCCAGCTGCCGCAATTTTTCTAGGAGATGGCAGGTCTCTGTTAGACTGCCAGGTACAGGCATTTCGTGCTAAAGGCATGAGTCGCATCATGAGACAAACAAGAAGGACGAGGGCCAGTGGTCTTCATGGCATCCTCAATGATTACATATGCTCCGTCTGTCATTATGGAGGTGAACTGATATTATGCGACGGGTGCCCATCCTCTTTTCATAAGGGTTGCCTTGGTCTAAAGGTTGGTCATGATCATTTTTTAAGTATTTTGCTGCGAACTTATGCAATTTTGCCTCCATCAATGTGTGTCTGTTTTGGATGTACGAGCAAACTTCTGAAAGGACAGCACAGTAACATCTGATTATGTTGCCATCTATAGGACGTACCAGACGGGGACTGGTTTTGCCCCTCATGTTGCTGTGCAATTTGCAACCAATGCAAGTCCAGAGAAGATGCTGGTTGTTCTGTGGATGACCATGTTTTACATTGTGACCAATGCGAGCGTAAATGTATGTATATAAGCACTTTATAATTGCTATTTTAATGCTGAATCCTTTTGTAACTGCTGTTTTCTCTGCTTGATCAAATGCTGTAGATCACATTGGATGCCTAAGGACGAGAGGGGTAACTCAATTGGAAAGGGATCATAAGATGAACTGGTTTTGTAGTAAAATGTGTGGAAAGGTACGTCAAACTGCTGTTGATCTCCTTTTCAGTTTCTACCAGTATTTTAAGGAGTAAATCACTAGATCGGTTCTCTTTGCTAATCTGGATACTTGATGGCACAGGCAACTTCCTCTTCTAGAAATATTTTCAGTACCGATACTTCTCACACGAGATTTGAAACAGACAATAAGAATTTATTCGTTTCCAATATTGAGAATAAATATAGTTGTTTTCCTTTAAATCAGACAATCCACCTGTAACAAGGGGCTAAAGGAAATACACATTAAACTACTTGATGATTCAGTATATAATGTCAGTACTCAATGAAGTCTAAATGCTCCAGAGGTGCAAGATCTTGATGAAAACTACTATTTGATGGCACTTTCTTACTTTCTATGAATGGAAAATTGAATGTAGAGAAGCCCTAGAAGTTTTTCCAAAACTCCATTTTCTTCAAATCCCACAGGTTTTTCAAAACATGTATAAGAGTCTTGGGACTTATGTCCAATTTTACATTTTTTAGCTATTATTTCAATCGTAATTGGCGCCTTCTTATAAACTAGTAGTCGCTCTACTCCATTTTTCCTTTCCATGGTCATTTCAAAGGGGTGCCATCATATAGTAATTTGTGTATATAGGTTGTTTGACATGAAATTGTGTTTCACATTATATTATAATGGCAGGTATCTGCAGGTCTGTCCGAGCTCTTAGAAAAGCCAAGAAGATTGGGAACTGATAACTTGACCTGGACATTGTTAAAATGTGTAAAGCCTGATCAAAATGGTGTCAATTTTCTTGATACTGAGGCTGCTGCAGAAAATTACGCCAGGCTAGATCTTGCTCTTGATGTGATGCATGAATGCTTTGAGCCCGTTAAAGAGCCTTACACTAGTAGTGATCTTGTCGAGGATCTTATTTTTAACAGGAGGTGAAACATCTTAATTCCATCCATAGCCGTTCTTTAGTTTTGTGATGTTAGTCTCTGTGCTCTAGCACACTTTTGAGTTTACTTCTCCAACTGAAGTCCTTTGGCTTATGCATGTCATTTCAAATTGTCGCATCCTATGCTTAAATCTTTTATGGGAAGATGTTAGCAAAATTATGTTGAAAATGCGGATCAAATGATGTTGAAAACACATATTCCTGAATTTGCAGCATTGCAGGATGTGCTTGGAGCCTTTCTCACATTCCTCATTCTTCTTTACTTCAGCATCCATAACTTTCCCAATGTTTAAATGCTTGTGTTTTTCCATTCTGCAGATCAGAGTTGAATCGTGTAAACTTCCAAGGATTTTATACAGTACTTCTTGAAAAAGATGATGAGTTGATCACTGTGGCAACCATAAGGTATACGTTATAGGCTTTTTAAATAAGTCCGTTATATTTTCAACTTTCACTTTTTACGTAAAATGATTGGAACATCTCTCTTCCCAAAACAAAGGATCTACGGTGGAAAAGTGGCTGAAGTGCCTTTGGTTGGGACGAGGTTACAGTACCGCCGGCTTGGAATGTGTCGCATTTTGATGGATGAGCTTGAAAAGGTACTTCTCAGTGTTCACCATGTTAAAACGTGAATGTGGTTGTGCGTCAAGCTATTTAATTTTTGTTCCTCCCTAATGGTTCTTTTCCCTCTAGGATTTTGGTCTGTGTTTTTTAATTCCCTGTGCATTTGAGTTTCTTTCATTTTTCTTTGCAAATGGAACATAGATGTTTTTTAAATCTGCCATATGTTGTCAATAGGATGTTTCCAACCCATCTTATTTCAATGTTAAATTGTTTGTTTATTGATCATGTTGGTTATCTGCTCACCTTGTCATTTTATAGACAAACCATTAGTTCAGAGTATATATGTCTCTAACAATATGAGAGACTGCCATGGTAAACCTTCTGTTCTGTTTATTTTCTCCAGATGTGACTCCCAAGATAAACCAAACTAGTTAAGGTTCAATTTTTTTTTATGATCTTATTCTTTTCTTTTGACAATTTTGCGGGACTATTAACAAGATATTTTTTTGGCGGTGCAAATCCAAAAACCCATGTTCAGAATAATGCAAGTAAGGAGACTTGAATTTTTCATAAATCTTAATCAATCCACAGAATGATGACCATGGATATGTCATTATATGACAACTAGAAAATGCGTCTTAGGCTCATATATTTTGTGTAGCTGGCTTTCTATTGTATATGACATTGTTTGTTTTTCATTTCAGGGGATTTTTCCTGTCCTAGATGGTATCTGGATGATATTTCTGTTTTGTTTAGTTTAACTTTGAATGTGGCTTTGATGCTTGGCAAGTGGACAACTTCTATGACAAGCATTTAATTGAAAGGAGAGTTGTCCGGCGCGATGAACTTTCAGTGGCAGAATAGAAACTTGATTGTCTTGCTTTTTGGATCTGCTGTTCTGATCCATATGCTTCTCGTTACAGAATCTGAAGGAACTGGGAGTGGAAATGCTGGTTCTACCTGCTGTTTCTAGTGTGCTAAACACGTGGATCACTTCGTTTGGATTCAAGAAGATGACAGATGTTGAAAGATTACAGTTTCTTAGTTACACCTTCTTGGATTTCCAGGGAACAGTCATGTGTCAGAAACGTTTAGCTGATATCACATTGGCAGGATCAAACTTACCCAGAGGTAAGTTTTGAGAAATCTCAGGCAAAGTAAAAGCAGCTGATAGTGTAATTCTGCCAGTGATTCAATCATCCATGCCTTGTTTCAGGGAGCTGGCATACTTTTGAAGATGATGCAAACCATCAGCTTGATGAAGTTGATTTGGTGGGTTCCAGTGCTGTCTATGATATTCTTCGAGAAGATACCACTGAGGGTAGTGAAACCGTCGCTGAAGGCCAGTTGAGGTACTCATCACGTCTCACTTTGCTACTGAGCTAACTTGGAAGGATTCAAGCATCAAAAGAAAAAACAAAAGTATCTGTGGAAAAATGCTTTATCTGTAGGAAATAAAAAAGTGAAATGCCTTGTAATTTCAAAAAGGGAACATGTCCATAATATTGGCATGGTTTCTTTAAGTTATATGCACTATGACACGCAATATTATAACTTAATAGGCACTCTAAGTTATCGAGGCCTAAGTTTGGAAGGCTAAACTGAATCAAGAGATTGTAATTACCTGTATGATTGACATCAGGTAAAAAAAAAGGGGGTATATATAGTCAGTATTTTGGCGCCTTGGAAATGACATGCTTGAAGCATGTGCTCCAGACCACAATTCTTAGGTAAGTTTGTCGGCAGTTAGACAATATGATGCAAATAACATGTAATCAGGACTTAACGGATAGTTGAAACTAAATTAGTGATGCATGATTACGATGACAAAGACAATACATTAACATTTCCAATACCAATGATGCTGATAACTCTTCACGCTCTATTCGTCCATCTTGTAAAATTTGGAATCCTTGGCTGTAAATTAGGAAGACACTTTCCATTGCATCAAGAGGAGGAAGAAAGGAACGAAAATCTTGAAGTGTTCTATTAAAGGTGATCTTGCTTGGGCTTTCAAAGGTGCCGTATATATAATTGTATATGCTCGTATAAACAAAGGTGGATGAGGCCACTTGATGCAGAGGAAGCACTGAAAGTTTACATGTGCTGGATGTCAATTAATAACAGAAGTTCTTCTCTTTAATTTGGTTGATGTTTGATTACCTCATCAATTGTCAATGATATTACTTGGAGATTTTAACGAGGCAATTACCAGTATAAGCAAATTTGATGCAATGTTTTATCCTTCAACTCATCACTGTGCATCACAAGATGGAAGAGAGAGGGAGTAGCATTTGAATATAGATGTATAGTATGCAGAGTGAGGTGGACTTGTTTATGACTGCATTTGGTAGATTGCAATAGACTAGTTCTAGATGTCAATTTGCTAAGGTTTTTTCTTGCTCTGTTTGATTCTGATCCTGTGATCTATAATGAAAATTTAGCTGATGATGGTCCCGTAGTTTTCTACTATTTATGAAGTCCTTGTTCTACTGAAATAGAGCATTATGCATAACCATGAAAACTTGTATATTAGGATGTGAACGAATAGTATGGTGGAATTTCTCGACTTAACCACTATGAGTACTGCCTGAAGGGAAACCTAGTTGTACAAAAAGATACAGAAACTTGTACATTGATTGACTGCTTTGATTAACTGCTTAAGAACATCGAGATCATTTGTGACTTATGATGCTTGAATTGTGATACAGACTCCCCTTCACACAATTCCGTAGTTGTGATGGAAGAGTTTTTTTTTTTTTTTTGCTTTTTTTTTTTTTTTGAAGAGTCATCACCCTCTTGGGGTGAAAGGTGGCAATGGCTCCATTTTATTTCATCTGAATCATCAGTCTCTGAATGAGATGTCCTCAGCAGAAATAGTTTTGCATTTGTAAAGAAGTTTTAATCAGGGGAAGGTACACTTGAGGCGCCTACTGTTTTTGCCAGATGTCATACAGCAACAAATAGTTAGCCCTCACTCAGTTATTATCCATTTTCTTCCCATTGCCCTGCTGGGTATAGAAATTTGAACGAACAAATATAATGCCCGAGTAGTGACAAAGATTAGTGTTGGGGACACAAGGAAAAAACCTGTTAAGTGTGTATTCTTTTAACTATGTGAGGGTTAACTATCTACTATCGGCATGACATATGGGACCATGATTTCTTTCAACTTTTTATTCATCTAAGTAGGAACTTACCTTTTAGAAGTTGCTTGCATATATATATAACTATTAGTGGCTCTGCTTCCATTGCTTATAACTGTGATTTTTTTTCTAGTTCTGCTGTTGGCGCTGTTGTTGATCATGCTAAAAGCTCCAGCTGGGAAAATTTTTTATTGTCGGTATGTCATTTTGTTTTTAGTTTCAATGAGCTCTATCATTTCCTTAACAGCCCCGAAAGGCTGATTTTTTTTTTTTTTTTTTGGGTTTATAGGATAATTTCGATGGCAAACGGTGTGGTGTTGAAGCCAGTTCTATACTGTCCAATCAGAATGCATTGGAAGTAGAAACTGGAGAGTACAGTGATGGAGGATTGAAGTGTTACCAGAGAAGGAAAAAATTGCAAAGCAGTAGCTGAAGTCAGTTGGCACTCGATTAAATTGTTTATCTAGTCGATTGATCCAGTGTGAAGATATAAACGATGAGTGGAGAGGATACCAATTTTGGCGCAAAAAGTGCCGGGGGAGATGGACATTGAGGCAATTCTCTCGTCAGTCATTCCTATGTATACAATTCTCATAGCTCAGAAGTCTGTTGTTTGTTTCTTCATCTATTGAGGTGGTGGTTTCATTTTTCACATTCGATGCGGTGTAAAGTGTCTGAGCATCGATTGCTGCCATTTCTCCATGTCACATTGTTTGGATGACCGTCCTCTCCCATTGAGCTACAGATTTTTAGTTAATCTGAGGTAAAGCATGTAATCCTCTAATCCTTTGCGGACGGTATATTTTGCTGAACCTCCACCTGCCTTGCCCCTTAAATTGGTAGAGATTCTTAGTTCACATGCTTTTTTCCCTTCTCTCAGCTTGTTTAAGAAGTTGCACATTGTTTATGATATAGCTGCCACGAAGTGGCTCATTGAATCTGGGCAGAAGTGGTTCAGCGTTTTCTTCTCAACGAGTGCAGAATCTAAAACTCAATCTCGACCCCTTTATAGCATGAACTAGACATGAAGCCATCCAGCGTTCGGCAAGGAATAAGGACATGCTACCCTTGTGGAAAGACTTCCATGTCATGAATTGCTCAATCTGAGTATTAAATGGGACTGCTTTTTTTTTTTTTTTTTAAATTATCGAGGATGGGTTTGCTCGTATGCTTATGTGAAGAATAACTTACTGTGTGCATGTTTGAGAAGAAAAGGCAAAGAACATTTGGGCGCCGATATGCTGTTTACGCCTTGGACAGAAAGTTCAAAATCCCTACCTTTTTTTCCTGAGCATCAAGTTATCTTTTCTTGCCAGAGAGAACATGGATGCGAATCTACGAGACTCACGTGTCTCGGCATTCTGCCTCCAATCCCGCGTCGAAAGGACGGGATTGTAATTCGTAGCGCTCCTTATTTCAATGCGGCAGTATCATTGTCGGCGAGCCATAGGGAAGCCGCACTTCCCGAAATCTTACTGCTTAATTTGGATAAATTAGAGGCCGATTAAGCTGCTTGGGTCCTGGCCATTGTAACATTCATGTAGAAATTAGGAGTTATAGGTTCTAGGGTAGGCAATTCCTACTTTAGAGCTAAGAACTGTCCACTTAGAACCAAAATATTAGAACTACGAGGCGGTCAGTCCTGTTCTTGAGTAGGTCTATGGAACTAATCCCACCAAGTTTCATGTGATTAGTGACTTGTTTTCCAGCAAGTCACAAATCCATAAGCAGTCAATTCAAACACAGGTCGTAATGAGATTCTAATGTCCATGCGGTCAAAGTTTTCTTCTAAAAACACACGACTAATACTTCACTTTCCTCTCCTTTACCAAAAAAAATAACTTCACTTTCCTCTCAATATTTCCAATAGTGAGTAGATTGAAGAAATTATAAAAAAGCAAATGGTAGCAATTAAGGTTTCCAACTTATAGCATGTAGAGGCGATCAAGAGCAAGAGAGGGAGGTGAGGCTGTGAATCTTGTTTGCAAGGATGGCCAAAAGTGTGGCCATGAGTTGATGGGAGTTGAGAGTTGAGAGATGAGACAAGGGAGCGAAGATGAGACGAGACAACTTACATGTGAGATTAGGAATTTAGAGTATATATATAAATAAATAAATAAACAATTCGGTGGGCAGTTTTACCTTTGGAATTAAGAATCGAATTGGTATTTACTTATTTTAATTTGGGAACCACTGATTCTGAGCTGATCCGATCCATTTCTAAGCGGTTTCGGTTCCTTTGCACATCCCTTGAGCAAGATTAGAGGAGTTCTATAAAGATATGTGATTTATATGCATAAATAAACCAAGCTAAGATTTTCCCCCATCGACAATTTCCCCTAAAACCTTGGACGGCTCTTTTTTTTTTTTTTTTTTCTTTCTTTCTAGAGATTAGTCTGGCTGATTTATTTTTAAGGTTCCGACAGTAGTCCAAGTCGTTCTGACCACGTGAACCCTTCCCTGCCAAATCTAAAATCTAAACCCACCCCCACAACGTTCATCATAAGGAAAACATATTAACTTTGTCTTATTTAATCAAATCCACCTCATCGTGTCTCAAAAAAGTATAAAGGAAAAAAGGGTCAATTTTTTTTTTTCAAATTTTACCAAATATGACATATTTACTTAAATTTTTTTATGATATCGAAACTCTAAACTTATACATATATTACATATTTACCCTAAATTTTTTTCTATGACACCAAAAATCCAAACTTACACTTTTTTTTGATCGAAAAAATCAAAACTTATAGTTGCGTGACATCAAAAATGTTAAGATTTTGTTTTGTAATGTCAAAAATCCCAAAAAAATTAGTATTATAGAAAAAGTTTAAGATTTTTGGTGTTGCAAAAGAAAAATTTAAAGTTTTTAGTGTCACAAAATGAAAATCTCAAGTAAATTTATCACATTACATAAGTTTGAAATAAATGTATCATATAGGTCAAAGTTTGGACTTTTCGGTATTAAAAAAAAATGGGATAAATATATCACAATAAGCATGGTTTGAGATTTTTAGTGACTTTTACCTAAAAAATAAAAATTAATCATATTGTCCCACAAGTAATCCCCTTAAAAAAGGGCCTCTTTTATTTATTCTTATATTGGTGATCGACGAATTTATAGTAAGCAACAGGGACGAGATCCTAATGCCCTCGCTCCTCCTTTTTGGATCCCTCGGTTGCCGCTGCCAAAGCCTCTTTTTCTCCTTCTACAAAAGACGCCTCTCTCTCCCTCTCTCTTCTCTCTCACTTTTTTCCCTTCCCTGTCCGAGAAGATATTGTTGTCCGAAATGACCCTTCCCTCCTCACTAACCCACCTTCTTCTTCCCCTCTTCCTCCTGCTCCGTCTGCTCCTGCTTTCGCTCCAATGGCGAACCTCCTCTTCGGCCATCATAATGAGCTTGAAGAACCACCGCAGCACGCACCCCAGCCGGACCCCGACCCTCCGAGCCAACCAGACCACGTGCCCGATCTTCTCGGGCACGTGGGTCCGCGACGACGCGCTCCCTCTCTACCAATACACTTGCCCCTTCATCGACCCGGAGTACAACTGCCAGATGTACGGCCGCCCCGACTCGGGCTACCTCAAGTACCGGTGGAAGCCTCTCAACTGCGAGCTCCCGAGGTACTGCATTCGTTCCTTTTTTTTTTTTTTTTTTTTTTTTGCCCTTTTTCCTTTCTTGGATTCGTTGTCTGTGGTTATGGAATGGAGAGGCTGTGGTTCGGCATGTGTGGCAGGTTCAACGGCGTCGAGTTCTTGGAGAGAATGAAGGGGAAGAGCGTGATGTTCGTGGGCGACTCGCTGGGCAAGAATCAATGGGAGTCGCTGGTGTGTCTGATCTATGCCGATGCTCCTCAGACGCAAACTCAGATGGCCAGAGGTGATCCTCTCTCTACTCTCAAGTTCTTGGTAATGTCCCTCCATCTTAAATCTCACTTGCATTTTCCATTTTCCATTTTCCATCCAACCCATATCTGAAATTTTATCCTTTATTTGCATTATTAGTTCGGAAAAATCAGAAGGGTTTTGGGGAAAAAGAAAATGGGATTTTTCAATCTTGTCCAATAGATCATTGGAAAAAGAAATGCCTCGCGTGGGGCCCTCTTGGCTGCGTTTGGGGTCAGCACTTTTGAGGGCAGTTGTTGCCAGCTGCAATACATAAAACTGAACACTGGCAGTGAAAATTTGGTTTTTAACTATTGTTATTTAGTACGTTCCTTTGGCTTTTCTTCCCCTCATGTCATGTTTGGTGGGCAAGTATGTTCAACTTTATTAATTGGAGTTTGTGGCAACGACAAGGCAGGACTATGGCGTGACCATATCGTTCTATAAAGCCCGGTACTTGGTGGACATAGACGTGGTGCAAGGGCGGAGGGTTCTCCAGCTGGACGACATCTCCGGCAACGGCAATGCATGGCGGGAGGCGGATGTGTTGTCGTTCAACACGGGTCACTGGTGGAGCCACACAGGATCTCTCCAAGAGTAGGCAAAAGCAACTTTCCTTTCCCTTCCCTTCCCTTTCCCCTTTTGCGTTTGAAGATTGGGAGTTATAAATTGTTTTAGAGACTTGTTACTGTGAATTTTATGGGCGGATGGATTATATCGGACGGAGTAATGACTGGATTGGAAATGGTGGATGGGCCCAGGTGGGATGTCATGGAATCAGGAGGGTCGTACTACCAAGACATGGATCGTGGGGTGGCCATGGAGAGAGCGCTTCGAACGTGGGCCAAGTGGGTCGATGCCAACATTGACCGCACTCGCACCGGCGTCTATTTTCTCGCCATCTCCCCCACTCACTACAAGTATATCTCTCTCTCTCTCTCTTCTCTCTCTCTCCCTCTCTAGGTTCTTATGCAATTGATGCTAAAAAAAAGGAATTAGCAAAGAACATTTCAATCGTTGATAATTCGTTGTACAAGCAGGTGTGGAAGACAGAAATCTGTCTGCTGATCATGAGCATAACTATTGAGTATAAAAATGGCATAAGTACGTTAGAAGTCCTAAAAATTATTACGGAAATGAATTTGAGTCTTAAAACTTTCAAAAAATGTAATTAAATCCTAAAATTTATTATAAAAGTGCAATCAAGTCCTAAAACTTTCATAAGTATAATTGAATCTTAAAACTTATCACGAAAGTACAATCGAGTTCTAGAACTTTTAAAAAATGTTATCAACAAAAAGATTTGATTGCGCTTTTGAAAGTTTTAGAACTCAATTGTATTTTAGTGACAAGTTTTTGAAAGTTTTAGAATTAAAGTGCACTTTATCGACAAGTTTTAAGACTTTCAATATACTTATCCTTATAAAAACTGTATATCTATCATGTTATCCGGAATAATTGTTTTGGCATTGTGTTTAAGAAATAGCAGTTCTCTACTATGTGCAAGCAAGAGAAAGGGTCTTAAAATCTGGGCCACTTTTCTAAGCTCGTTATTTGTAACCCTAGAAGAAGTATAGCTTTTAGCATTAGAAAAACTCGTTGGATATTGGGTTGTGAGTGGAAGCTACGCAGGTTGAGCATGAGCTTGCATTAGGCTTGTCTGTGTCCTAAAAAGCCAGCCCTCATTCCCTGTTTCTGTGAGCCTATAGTCTGTTGTCTACCATGAGCCAGCTCATCAACTTTTGGAGTTTGCATGCCTAACTCGTTAATTTTGAGGTTTGTTGTGCTTTTGAAATGTTGGGGACTCATGCTAAGGTTGAAGGCCAGCTTCCTCCATCTTGATATGAATTCCAACTGGAAAAATTACTGGCAAAAAACATCTGTCTAGCTCTACCTTTTGGCTGTTTCTTTTCTTAGAAAATTGGCAATGGATTGCTGCCAAGTATAGAGCTTTTAAACTAAATCTTAGCCTAAGAATCAGTGAACTCATCGGCAGAGTCCCACACTAAAGAAATATATGTTTTTAACAGATCTGCATTACTTTTGGTACCTCTTGTAATTGGTGTTTTATAGCCAGTGTTTGAAGGAGTAGGTAAATCCTGCCTACACTGCTATTATCTCCAAGAGCTGGTTTTAGATCGACTTAGTTCAATAACTAAATATGAACGCTGAAATTTTCTTTGAGTAAGAAACATAATTGACTCAAGTGACTGTATGATATGTAAAGCCCGGCTGAATGGAGCGCTGGAGCAACAGCCATCGCCACTGCCAAAAACTGTTATGGAGAGACGGTGCCTATGAGTGGAACTGCATATCCAGGTGAATACCTGGAGCAGATGAGAGTCGTAGACGAAGTACTTAAGGACATGCATAACCCTGCATATCTTCTCGACATAACAATGCTCTCGGCATTGCGAAAAGACGGACACCCTTCTGTCTACAGTGGTGAACTGAACTCACAACAAAGGGCTCACCCGGATCGTTATGCTGACTGCAGCCATTGGTGCCTTCCCGGCTTGCCTGATACTTGGAACCAGCTTTTTTACACGGCTTTGTTTTACTAATTTTTCTCTTGTTCTGATGTACACTAATTGGCAATTGTAACAATTTACTTCTCTGCCTCTTTCTACAATTTAAAGGGGGCGGCGTGAAGATGCAAATGTCTCCTTTGTCATGTAAAGAAGACTAAGAGATTGTTTTTTGCCGAGAAGTGCTGTGACTCATTTCTAATCAGCATCAACCCAGTCAAGAGTTAGGTTATGTTGGGTTTTCGAATATTTTCCTTCTCATGATGGAAGAATCACATTTTCTGTTCCACAATTTTCAAGCTGCGAGAGTTTTGAGCCTGTAGATTTTGGTAGGACTCAGAATTTACGAGCTGGAACTCGTTTCTTCTCTTATCCTCGCTTTAACAGCAAGCGTATATATGGGAAAAATCATAGAAGTAGAGATTGGAAAGCAAAACTCAAGCACCGAATCAATATGCGAAGTAGATCAGGAGGGTAAGAACACCGTTAGCTAGAAAGAAAAAATTATTTGGCGAGTTAGTTGGTGTAAACAGGATCACATAGTTTATACTGAAGTTTAGATACGAGCTTTAGACCTTCCCACGACACAGATCCCTCATCCCTCGCTTTTTAAAGCAAGCTTGACAGGAAACTAGCGCCAGAAGCTAGAGATAGCACATACCAAATTCTAAGACGTGGCGGCCCAACTAGAACACAACTATTCACACAATGCAGACATAATTTGTTACCAAGCTTGCAAAATGAAGCTGGCGCAGGACTACCGTCCGTAGAAAGCAAATACTAGCTCTGGATTGCCACTCCAAGAGCAGTAACTTCCATAATACTCCTTACGATTTCCGATGGCACCATTCCAGCATTAATGGTACCCACATGCTTGCCATAAGTTGAAAGGTGAACCCCGAGGGCAGCCCTGCTAGAAGGATCAAGGTTGTTTGACCATGCGGCATCCCACTCGATAGCCTTCGCAGTGCTGCATGCTACACTCGGTCCTCCGGGAACACTCAATCTTGCTGAGTTCTGCATGATCAGAAAAACATGAACTCGCCAGCATTAGGTAATATGAACTGGCTTGCTGCATAAAAGTGATCTGAAGAAAGTTCAGAAAGAACACCTGTGGGAAGAACCTCTCAAAAATCATCCTATAGTAGTAGCCTTCCTTCGTTGTGGGAGTGTTGTGCGGGCAGATATGTGAAGCATTCTCAATCATTTTATCTGTGACCTGACAAAATTATCAAGTGGGCAAGCGTGAGCAGTTGAATCCGATCCTATACAGTGTCAAATGTGGAGGAAAAGTCGGGAAGAGAAAACATCATTGCAAAACTAGTTGGAAGAGACGCACATGTTGGGCCGCATGTTCTTTTAAGGCCATCAATCCAACTGTAGCCGACACCATCACTAAACTGTTCTTTTTGCCTGTACAGTATATGCTGCAGAGCATAATATAGAGCACATCAATCTAAGGGGTCCAAAGATATAGACAGATTTTTGTATAAACAAATTTTCAGACCACAATTGTCGAACCTTTGGCAAGTATGGATGCTCCTCGTCATCAAAGGCCTTCCTAAGCACCCATTTCTCTATACGTCCTTCTTCAGGTTTCGCCTGCATACATGTTCAAATTAAGATATGTCCACGCGAAACTAATTCTCAAGAACAATATGGACAAGAGCCATCGTAAATTGATGGCATTGTCTTTTACCATTTTCCATTTAGGATCAATTGACATCGCAACATTGATGAATTTTTTATCCAAGAAGGGAACACGTGCGGCAATTGTGTGGCATCGTGCGGTGGTCATGCAGCGGTCATGCGACGATCGTGCAGCATATCGGCACCCAAATGTTCTTTGCCTTTTCTTCTCAAACATGCACACAGTAAGTTATTCTTCACATAAGCATACGAGCAAACCCATCCTCGATAAGTAAAAAAAGAAAAAAAAAGCAGTCCCATTTAACGAAAATCTCGCTTCCACACATACAAAAAAACATCTAAGAGAAGCTATCGCATCATATATCCAGCAAAAGAAACGTGACAAGGGGAGCATAATGAAAAGGGACATGATCAGGACCGGCATGAAGAGGAGCATCAGCAGTGGTGTGGGGGCAACAGCGGCAACACCGGCGGAAGCACCAGCAGCAGAAGAGTGAACAAGGCCAGGATGATCATCATCGACCTCATTATCTCCCCTAATACCCTCTGGAAACTCTCAGGTTCGTTCCTCTCATTTGTTCGAGTGCCTACGCTCCTCTGACTCTGGTCTAGCTGGGGAGAGAACTCCACTCATTGCCTGATCCTCTCTCTTATACGGTCTTCTTTATTAAACTGGGTGGGATATCTAAGACATGGGGCTACCGAGAGATATAAGATAGATAGATTGAATGCGCCTTGCCTTCTATACCATACGACTAAGGCCTTGTCACGAGCTGGATTCGAACCAGCATCTCTGGGTAAAGCACACACAAGAGATGCTGTCTTACCAAGGGCAAAAGGAAAGGTGAAAGGTATGAAAGTAGGATAATAAGCAACAATCCTTGAGGCTATCCACTTCGTCTGCACGAAGCCTCATTTTTCTTTATTGGCCTTCAAACTAAAGATCGGTTTGCAATCAACCATAGTAAACTTCTCTAGGAGGTCTTCAATCTACTTCTGTTAACAGAGAGAGGGAGAGAGGGAGAGAGGGAGAGATGGAGAGACGGAGAGCACCACTAATAATATTTCTATAAATGTGCAAGCATCGTACCGCACCGAAGGATGCATAGAATGAATGAAGAGTCCATGAGATGAAATCTTGAATGAAATGTTCTTAAGCAGTTAATCAATGTACAAGTTTCTGTATCTTTTTGTACAACTAGGTTTCCCTTCAGGCGGTACTCATAGTGGTTTAGTCAAGAGAAATTCCACCATACTATTCATTCACGTCCTAATATACAAGTTTTCACGGCAAACCGGATGTGGAAAACGCGCAAAACCCAAACAATGCGGCCATCGTTCAAACGCGGAAAAATCTCAGCCTCTACAAGCAAGAGACGCGATCAGCGAGTAATGCCCTACGGGGGATAAGCGGCGAGGAGTATGAGGGTGGCGTGCGCGGTATCTCACCTCCACTCTATTGCCGGCGAGGAGCTTTCTCTTGGAGTCCGCCCTCTTGCGCTTCCTCTTTCAAATTAAGATATGTCCATGCGAAACTAATTCTCAAAAACAATATGGACAAGAACCATCGTAAATTGATGGCATTGTCTTTTACCATTTTCCACTTAGGATCGATTGACACCGCAACATTGATGAATTCTATATCCAATGAGGGAACATGTGCGGCGATCGTGCGACATCATGCGACGATCGTGCGGGGTTTGTGCGGCAGTCATGCAGCGATCATGCGGCATCATGCGGCGGTCGTGCGGCGATCGTGCGGCGATCGTGCAGTAGTCGAGCCAGTAAATTACTCTTCTCATAAGCATACGAGCAAACCCATCCTCGATAATTTAAAAAAAAAAAAAAAAAAAACAGTCCCATTTAACAAAAGTCTCGCTTCCACACATACAGAAAACATCTCAGAGAAGCTGTTGCACCATATATCCAGCAAAAGAAATGTTCAAATCTTGGGCTGCAACAAGGTGAGCATAATGAGAAGGGACATGATCAGGACCGGCACGAAGAGGAGCATCAGTGGTGGTGGGGGCAGCAGTGGCAACACCGGTGGAAGCACCAGCAGCAGAAGAGTGAACAAGGCCAGGATGATCATCATCGACCTCATTATCTCTCCTAGTACCCTCTGGAAACTCTCGGGTTCGCTCCTCTCATGTGTTCAAGTGCCTACACTCCTGCACCTATCGGTACAGTGGCTTGACGCTCCTCTGACTCTGGTCTAGCTGGGGAGAGAACTCCACTCATTGCCCGATCCTCTCTCTTATACGGTCTTTTATTTAACTGGGTGGGATATCTAAGACATGGGGCTACCGAGAGATATAAGATAGATAGATTAAGTGCACCTTGCCTTCTATACTATACGACTAAGGCCTTGTCACGAGCTAGACTCGAACCAGCATCTCTGAGATGCTGTCTTACCAAGGGCAAAAGGAAAGGTGAAAGGTATGAAAGTAGAATAATAAGCAACAATCCTTGAGGCTATCCACTTCGTCTGCACGAAGCCTCATTTTTCTCTATTGGCCTTCAAACTGAAGATCGGTTTGCAATCGACCATAGCGAACTTCTCTAGGAGGTCTTCAGTCTACTTCTGTTGACAGAGAGAGGGAGAGACGAAGAGACGGAGGGCACCACTAATAAGCATCGTGCCGCACCGAAGGACGCATAGAATGAACAAAGAGTCCATAAGATGAAATCTTGAATGAAATGTTCTTAAGCAGTAGAGCACCACTAATAATATTTTTATAAATGTGCAAGCATCGTACCGCACCGAAGGACGCATAGAATGAACAAAGAGTCCATGAGATGAAATCTTGAATGAAATGTTCTTAAGCAGTTAATCAATGTACAAGTTTCTGTATCTTTTTGTACAACTAGGTTTGCCTTCAGGCAGTACTCATAGTGGTTTAGTCAAGAGAAATTCCACCATACTATTCGTTCACGTCCTAATATACAAGTTTTCACGGTAAACCAGACGTGGAAAACGCGCAGAACCCGAACAATGCGGCCATCGTTCAAACGCGGAAAAATCTCAGTCTCTACAAGCAAGAGACACGATCAAAGAGTAATGCCCTACGGGGGATAAGCGGCGAGGAGGATGAGGGTGGCGTGCGCGGTATCTCACCTCCACTCTATCGCCGGCAACGAGCTTTCTCTTGGAGTCCACCCTCTTGCGCTTCCTCTTGCTCCAGCCGCCACTGCCGCCGCCGTGCTGCTCCGCAACTGTCATCGCCATAGCGAGGGAGAGGGAGCGAATCGCCGAATCGAAAATCTCGCTTCCGTCAGTACGATCAATTACTCGCCAAGCAAAAACGGTCGCCGCGTGACCCCAGAGCGACTAGGGGAGTGGCAGATTTGACTCCGGTCATATCCTTTTCGAGCAATCCGAGCCGTCCGTTAGCTCCTTGCGGCTGGCGCGTACGTCCATCCAGCCATCAGAGAGATTTCCTATTTTTCTCTCCTCTTTTCCTTATTTTTGTCTTTTTTTATAGTTTTTATTTTTTTTATTTCGTCTTAAAGCGAAAAGGCACGTTTGTCCCGAGAAGGAAAATAGTGGCTGTGTTCTCGTGGACTGAAGCGGAGCTGTGGAATATATTGGCAGCGACCGCCTTTTCTATTTTCTGAATTTTTCACAATGTTAATTTGAGAAAATGATCCGAATCTGTTTGGCTACTTTAGGAACTCTCTTTACTGGCTTCATTGAAAAGATGTTTGGCTACTTTTATTTCCCCTATGCTCTTAAATGAAGATATCAATGATGCATAAATTTTACTGTCGACAGCAATTCCATTTATGCCTCATAGGCTCTTCTGGATTTGCATAACGACTTGCAAACAATACTGAATTGTTCTTTTTGCCTGTACAGTATATGCTCCAGAGCATCATATAGAACACATCAATCCAAGGCGTCCAAAGATAATAGACATATTTTTGTATAAACAAATTTTCAAACCACAATTGTCGAACCTTTGGCAAGTATGGATGCTTCTTGTCATCAAAGGCCTTCCTAAGCACCCATTTCTCTATACATCCTTTCTTCAAGTTTCCCTTGCATACATGTTCAAATTAAGATATGTCCATGCGAAACTAATTCTCAAGAACAATATGGACAAGAACCATCGTAAATTGATGGCATTGTATTTTATCATTTTCCACTTAGGATTGATAGACACCACAACATTGATGAATTCTTTATCCAAGGAGGGAACACGTACGGCAATCATGCGACAGTGATCGTGCGGCAGTCATGCAACGGTCGTTGGTCCATGAGTAAGAAGAAAAAATAAATAAACTTAAAAATTTTAAAAATTTTATCAAACGCATTTCTATTCTTGTTCTATTTTAATAATATAAATTTTATATAATTACCAAACACCTTATTTTACTTTGAAATTATTCTTAGAGTAGAAATAGTTTTTTACTCTGAAATTATTCCTAGAGTAGAAATAGAAAAAAACACTATTTCTGAAAAAAAATAACTTCCCAAAATAGAAACGTTGTCATGCGTATCCTTGATTGGCATAAACAAAATCACATGGTCTATATTGAAGTTTAGATACAAGCTCTAGACCATACCACGACACAGATCTCTCGCTTTTTAAAGCAAGCTTGACAGGAAACTAACGCCAGAAGCTAGAGATAGCACATAACAAATTCTAAGACATGGCGTCCAAACTAGAACACAACTATTCACACAATGCAGACATAATTTGTTAGCCAAGCTTGCAAAATGAAGCTGGCGCAGGACTGCCGTCCGTAGAAAGCAAATACTAGCTCTGGATTGCCACTCCAGGAGCAGCAACTTCCATAATACTCATTACGTCCCCTCCGATTTCCGATGGCACCATTCCAGCATTAATGGTACCCACATGCTTGTCATAAGCTGAAACGTGAACCCCGAGGGCAGCCCTGCCAGAAGGATCAAGGTTGTTTGACCATGCGGCATCCCACTCGATAGCCTTCGCAGTGCTGCATGCTACACTCGGTCCTCCGGGAACACTCAATCTTGCTGAGTTCTGCATGATCAGAAAAACATGAACTCGCCAGCATTAGGTAATATGAACTGACTTGCTGCATAAAAGTGATCTGAAGAAAGTTCAGAAAGAACACCTGTGGGAAGAACCTCTCAAAAATCATCCTATAGTAGTAGCCTTCCTTCGTTGTGGGAGTGTTGTGCGGGTAGATATGTGAAGCATTCTCAATCATTTTATCTGTGACCTGACAAAATTATCAAGTGGGCAAGCGTGAGCAGTTGAATGCGATCCTATACAGTGTCAAATGTGGAGGAAAAGTCGGGAAGAGAGAAAATCATTGCAAAACTAGTTGGAAGAGACGCACATGTTGGGCCGCATGTTCTTTAAGGCCATCAATCCAACTGTAGCCGACACCATCACTAAACTGTTCTTTTTGCCTGTACAGTATATGCTGCAGAGCATCATATAGAACACATCAATCCAAGGGGTCCAAAGATATAGGCAGATTTTTGTATAAACAAATCTTCAGACCACAATTGTCGAACCTTTGGCAAGTATGGATGCTCCTCGTCATCAAAGGCCTTCCTAAGCACCCATTTCTCTATACGTCCTTCTTCAGGTTTCGCCTGCATGCATGTGCAAATTAAGACATGTCCATGCGAAACTAATTCTCAAGAACAATATGGACAAGAACCATCGTAAATTGATGGAATTGTCTTTCACCATTTTCCACTTAGGATCGATTGACATCGCAACATTGATGAATTCTTTATCCAAGAAGGGAACACGGGCCTCCAAACCCCATGCGGAAGTAGCTTTGTTGGCCCTCAAGCAATCATATTGGTGGAGGGCTTTGATCTGCTTACAAATCGAACATGAAGGATTATCTATTGCATAACTTCTTTTCCTCGAAACTTACACAGACAAGGATTTGCTAATTGAACTTTTTGTCACCTTGTGACATGTTTCACGATGAAACTCTTCTTTGTTGGGGGCCTTGTGGAAGTATAAATATCCACCAAAGATCTCATCAGCTCCTTCACCAGAAAGCACCATCTTCACACCAAGCGACTTGATCTTTCGAGACATTAGAAACATAGGGGTGCTTGCTCTAATTGTGGTCACGTCATACGTCTCGATGTGGTATATAACATCTCCGATGGCATCGATACCATCCTGTTGTAGGTCATACAGAGAAAATCACAGGTTGTGAAGACATTATCCATCCATATCAAGAAATTAAACAGAAAGAAAACGATAGAAATGGATTCAAGGTTCAGCACAAGTACCTGTACAGTAAAGTGAAATTCATGGTGAACTGTGCCCAAATAATCCGCAACTTCCCTTGCAGCCTTTAGATCGGGTGAACCCTGCTCGACAGATGGAAGCACTTTAAGATCTAGAAAAGCATTTCCTCAATTTTCGATTTCCGAGATATAATCTGTGAAATACCTCTAAACCAACACAGAATGAATGAAGTTGTGCCCCCCATTGCTTGGCAGCTTTCGTGCTTGCCAAATGACGGGCAGTGACAGAGGCAACAAGTGACGAATCTAGGCCTCCAGAAAGCAAAACTCCAAAGGGCACATCAGTCATCAGTCTTTTGATCACAGCCTACGAATTCACTCACATATTAGGTCTCCCATCAACATCTCCAATTGGACGATAGGAACAGAGTATACATAACTTACATTTTCAAAAGCACGCCTTAGAGCAAGAGGATCATAAGGAATTGAGGGGATTGACTCTGAGAACCAAGGCGGATTATACCACCTCCTAAGTTCTCCTTGCTTGCTTGAATACAGATGACCGGGTGGAAAGCACTCAAAATGCTCGCAATCTTCATGCAGACCTTTCAGTTCTGATGAGATCCAGACCGAGCCTGAACATGAACAGCTAAAGAAATGTTAACCATACTTGGGATTTCTAGAAAACTTGGTTACTCATTTCTAACTCGCAAGGTCTCTCTACGAGGAGTTACCGTCGAGTCCCCATCCGATATAGAGGGAGGTGATCCCAATAGCATCGCGGGCAACAATAAAGCTGTTGTCTCGCCTATCCAACAACACAAAGGAGAACATTCCATCTAGCATGTCCACAAAATTCTCCCCATACTCTTCATACTATCAGATGCAATAAAAAGTGAAATTAGTAGTTTGTTAGCTCTGTTATCGAATTACATTAAGTCAAACTAGGGACTGCAAAGATATAAACAAAATCTTAGACCGAGAGTTTTGTGCACCACCCTAACCGCACTAAAGCTTTAAATTAGATAAACGGATTAGTCAACACTTAAATTGTGGCAACTTAGACAATTGACTGATAAGGAGATATCTGGCAAAAAGATGAAATAGCAGCTCAGTCTTCTATGAAAAAAGACAAAAGGAAGTGGAAGTATGCTAAGGGGCTCACCAGATGTGCAATTACGTCACAATCGCTACCGGTTCTGAATTTGTGGTTATGCAAAAGCTTCCTCAGCTGTTCATGGTTGTATATTTCTCCATTCACCTGAATTTGAGAAGGAAAATCTTTTCCTTTAGCACAGTCAGAGAAATAATGCGATCCTATTTCCAAAATCGAGCCCAACCGCCGGTGCCACACCGATTTTGTCTAGCACATTTCTTTCAAAGGGGAGAAATTTGGAAGCATGCATCGTCTATTCCTAGCCATAATCATGCCCGAAAGTAAGCTTAACGTACAGTGACAACGACCATCCCATCCTCGTTGAGAAGGGGCTGATCGCCGGAAGCCGGATCGATGACCGCGAGCCGCTGATGGGCCAGATAGCAGTCTCCATGCTGGTACAGCCCGCTCCAGTCGGGACCACGATGCTTCAGCCTGTTGAGGCAACAACTTGCATCAGGAAATCGAACCAACCAACCAACCATAAAAAGGCAGAATCTCGTACGCAGGAGGCCAAAGCAAACACGAGTCAGCCCAGAAAAGTTCGTCATCTTCCATATTTTATTGAATTATACCAAAAGTAAAAATAAAAAAAAATTGAAAATCGAACGGTGACGGATATAGCAAGGAATAAAGATTCCTCTACAATAACGTAGTTAGGCCAGGGGTCCCACGGCCGCGTCTGCATCTCGAAAGCAAGGCGTAGACGCTGATGGAGGTGACACTGAACAAAACATATTCAAAATAATTAATCGGCCAAAAAGCCGGCGACTGAATATTCTCCTTGATCCATCGAGTTTATGCTACATCAAGATTTAAAAAAAAAATTCAAAGAACTGCATCGATGCGGAACCAACCGCCGCACCACGTCCTCATCGTGCGACGTCAAAAAAGACGATCTGGGTCCCGACGAGAATCGATCTTTTTCTTGCCCTTAACCAAGTCACTGCGTCGACGGAAGAAAGGAGACAAAAAAAGAAAGAAAGAGAAGCGAAGGTCCCACGCGGCGCGCGCGGGAAGGAAATGAAACCGAAAGAAGTGGGGAAAGGAGGGAATTGCCTGCGAGAGAGCTCGAGCACTCGAACCCGTTTGGCCTGAGAGTCGCCGGCGAAACCGAGAACGGCAAGAATTCCACACATTCTGGCTACTTGGCGTGGACGAGGAATTCCGGAAAGAGGAGGTGGGGGCGAAAGAGAAAAAGGAAGCGGCGGATTGGGGGGTGAGCGAAAGGGAAGAACTTCCGAAGAGGGAAAGGTTGGGGGCAGCGAGATGCCGGGAGGGCGCAACACGTATGCGGCGGGGGGGAGCTACTGGAGCGACGAGGCGAACGGTGGAGGACTCGGCTCGGGGACGCCGCTTCTTCTACGGCCCCCCGCCACGTATTTATACTGCCGATTGCACCCTACCCACGGCGTCGTTCCGTCGCGCGACACGTGGTCTCTCCCGGTTCGCGGGCATGAGGAGACTGCTTGTCTGTCGCTGTCACGTGGATCGATTGATTTGATTGCCATTGGTGTGAATCTTACGTCGCGGTACCATGAGATCCCGTAGCGCGTGCATTATTGATGTCACCAACGTGAATAGTCGATTTGAGTAATTAGAAAATTACGGAATTTAAATATTACTAAAGGGTTAGTGGGAATCGGCGAATAAGCCACGCGAATCAGCGAATGATAAGATTTGTGAGCGGGTAATTATTGTATTTTGAATTAATGGATAAGTGACATCCATTTCTCTAGAATTTCGATCCATTTTCGCAAACGACGAAAGTTTGATCATAAGAATAGATATCAATAAGACGGCACAAGATAGGAAAAATCAATAATATTTTCGCAAATATGGGTTGGATATTATATTTAAAAGTATGTTCTGAGAGCGATGTAGATGAATGCATTGAAGTTCATGCTTGTTTGACTTCCGATCATATATTCTAGATATTAGATAGTGTTAAATGTTTTAAATTGTTTGAGATGGGTGATGTTAGTATCTCCAAATGAATATCTTGATCTTTTCATGTGCTTAAATAATATTCAAACGATATTTTCGAAAAGGGTAAAAAAAAAAAGTTTTCTTTTAATGATAAGTCGTTGAGATATAAGTGGTGTGGAAATGTCAACACAATGTGCCATAAATACATAAGCAACATTGATAATTGAAGAAGGCCATTGCATATTCTCTGTCTTGGAACATCTCATCTTATCTTACATGATTTCACCACATGACTTTGATATAGAAAGCTTACCAATCGAATTTCTTATAACACACCCATCCTAGTTCTGGCAAGACGACGAGAGCTTTCTGAATCTTTCACCAAACTAGAGCTAAAAAATTAGCATAGACACATCCCGTGCATTTTTTATCCACATGCTCATCTCTAACCTAACATCACTCCTCTCTTATTCTCTTTAAACCAAACTCTCATGTCGCTTTGGAGCATCCCAAACGGCACCGATTCCGAAAACCCTCACGTCGTCCCGATTCACAATCTACCCCGTCCATATGGTATACCTTAACATTACATAATAATGCATATAAAAATCAACGATTGACATGTTGAATCAAACGAGTGAAAAACGGAGAGTTACGTGAGGTTTTTTCTTTGATGTCGAGTGGGTGGGTGGGAGGTCAAACGTGATGCGGATCCACATCAGCAACGAAGAAGATAATGGGATACGGAGGTTTTATCCTCTCGAAAGTCTGGCTGAGCTGACTCAGCGATGCTCCCAGTAGCCTCCCATCTTTCCTCAATCGGTTCCAAGGTGAGCAACCGTAAATCAGCAATGGCGGATCGACTCATCAAGCCTTGCGGGCTCCCCAACATTGTCCTCCCTTCGTCCGTCCATCTTTTGAACCAGACATTAATCTTATGCCAAAAAATGGATAATCATGTATAACAAAGAGAAGAGAGAGAGAGAGACGTGTTTTGTGAAATAAAGACTCCCAGAAAATCATTCTCGACGTGGAAAACAATTTTGGTATTGAAGTCTTCTGTACTTAGGATAGATCCTAACATGATATACGCAGAAGATATTAGCCGATTAGTCCCATGCCACAAGCAAACCAAACCTAAAATCTCGATCAAAAATGATATATATATATATAGAAAGAAGTCAACTTCATCGTTGCCACTATTGTCAATCGTCCATATCTAAGGCGGCATCGATGCAGCTTTCTATTAAAATGGCCGATGATGTGAGGCATGGAGACGACTCTATTATAGAATTAGGAATGATAATTTGATAAATTGCTTGCAAAACGTGACACGCGACCTAAGGAAGCTGGCCTTTATCGGCATCGGTGCAGCCGAAGCCATTGGGAAGACAAATCGTATTATATGACAATCGGTTTCGTGTCTCATGAGGCTTCGAAACTAAAGATGCATGGCGAGCTAATTTAAGATCGTGCCGCTTGAAAGATTCGCTCGATTTGAATTTGATGCGGTTCGGTGGGGCGTAGTCAGAATCATAGTACAGCCCGCCATTAGAGAAAATGAAGGGGCATTTCTCAAATATTAAACTCCACCTTAAGTTAATAACTTGAAGTTTTTATGACAATGTCCCTCAAATTCTTATACAGTATCAAAGTAGAAGATTTGAATTTGAATGGCTCCCTCATGATTTATTTGGCAGTGGTCTTGAGTCCCACGAAAGCTCACACACACCGTGACAATTGACGCGGACAATAATAAGACTGGCTTGTTATGGTGTTACACCGCATGAAATGAGATGAAGTAGCATTCTCAATTCTATCAGGTTTGCAAGCTATTTTTGCTCTTTTAAGGGATGTATTTGTCTTGAGAAGAATAGGTACCACGGCAGGTACATTGTAAAGTTATCGAAATTGGTCATAACCCATTTCTTAAACCTTATATAAGTGGCTTAGTTGTTATATGGTTAGTCATATTCAATATATAAATCATAAATGGGTTTATTACTTACTCAAACCTAATTCACCTTTATGACTTTATCTTCATTTTCTCTTGCTCACAATAAATCTTGTGCCTACTTATATCACGCACTTATCTCTATTTGGGTATGAATTTTTCTAAATTGGGTTAATTATGGAAGCATTTCGGTAAATATGAATTCGGTATGATACACTATATTTGCATTGCATGGAAATGAGTCAAAATGGATTAAATATATTTATTTAGATCAGAACACTTTCGATCCATGCATTTAACGAGTCTAGTTCATTAACATAGATTGCACATATCGAGGTAGTTCGGCAACACGATGGTGCACATGGGAAATGGGAAGGTACTGAACAGAAAGAGAGTGGGACAAATTGGGGATAAGTACACTAATGGTGTCAAAAGTTGTGTACGGCGCTCATTTTGGTGCTAAAAGTTTCCGCTGGATCACTTAAGTGCCAAATCGGAGAAAAAATGCTCACTTTGGTGCCACCGGTGAGAATTTCCGGCCAAAATGATTACGTGGCTTTATATTTAAAAAAAAATATTCGATAAACCCCTTAAACGACGTTGTTTTTTGTCATACTTAAGAAAATGACGTCGTTTTGCCGTCCTACGTGGATGGCTTAGGAAAAACGACGCCGTATAGCCCATTTGTGATTGAAATTAGGGTTTTTTTTTGTTCATCCTCGCCGACCCACCGTGCTCGGCCACCGTCGTTGGGCCACTGTGCTCGGCCACCGTTGCTCGGCCACCGTGCTCGGCCATCGTCGTTGGGCCACCGTCGCTCAGTCACCGTCACTCGGCCACCATCGCTCGGCCAAAAAGTGATGGGAAAATAGGAGGCGAGGATAGAGGAGGAGGAGGAAGAAGGGGGATTAAAGGTGCAGAGAGAGAGAGAGAAGACGAGGTGTGCGAGGGAAAGAGTGGCTGGTGCTGGTGTTGTTCTTCGGGGAAGAAGATGCGGCTGCCATGGCTTCTCTCTCTCTGTTGGTGTCGTTTTTTGGGGAAGAAGACGATATTGCCATGGCTTCTCTCTCTCTCTCTGGTGTTGTTCTTCGGAGAAAAACACGGTGCCGCCATGGCTTCTCTCTCTCTCTCTCTGGGTGTTGTTCTTCGGCGAAGAAGACAACGCCGCCGCCATGGCCTCTCTCTCTCTCTCTCTCTCTCTCTCTCTCGATTTGGGGATTTAGGGTTTCGACTTGGGATTTAAGACGCCAAACGACGTCGTTTGGTTGTTTACACGTTGACCGGACTTTCCTACGAGCCACATCGGTATAAAAAATTATTAAAAAAGGTCACGTCGGATTTCCTGGTTCAGATCGGCGTTGGCACCAAAGTGAGCGTTTTTCAAATTTTTTGGCACTTAAGTAATCCGGCGGAAACTTTTGGCACCAAAGTGAGCGCCGTACACAACTTTTGGCACCATTAGTGTACTTATCCCGGACAAATTGGTTGGGTCTCCCGAGCAATAAACAACGCACCCTGCGATCCAACGTTGTTCACGCTAACGTTATTTAAGCCTTCACGCAACGTCAACAATTGGTTATGGATGCATGAGACCGTCCCGTGCTTCAATTAATTCTGAGTATTTTTGTTTGTAGCTTGTACTATATGGTCCCCTGTGCATTTGTACGTGTCGATCAGCCCCCCCCAAAAAAACGAAAAAAACAAACAAACAACCATCAGCACAAGCGGCAATCAAGGAGGTGTTCCCCCACCTTTTATCTGAATAATGGATGATGTTCGGGTGAGAGTTATTGGGACAATTGTTCAGAAAATCTTAGACTTACAAACAGCAACCAACCAACAAGTCACACGGGAGATATGTGTTGCTGGTGAGTGTGTGATGGAAAACAAGTCCGAGCTTATCAACGTTTTATGTTCTTTACGCCTTCACGCCGTCGCTATGGACCGTCACCGCAAGACCGCCACCCATAGCTCACCGGCCACCGCCCCCTCCAGTGGCCGGTGGGCTGGGCAGCAATCCTGCGGCGACGGTCAACGGCGACGATCTGTGGTCATACGGCGATTGTGCGACGGTTGGCGGTCGTGCGGCGATCGTGCAGTGACGGGCAACAATCGGCGATCCGTGAGTAATTAGAAAAAATAAATAAATACAAAAATTTATAAATTTTTGCCAAACGCATTTTTATCTTTTTTCTATTCCAAGAATATATTGTATAATTACTAAACATCTTATTTTACTCAGATATTGTTCCCATAGTAAAAGTAGAAAAAAATTATTTCTGAAAAAAAAATTCAGAATAAAAATGTTGCTACGTGGACCCTAAATTTATGATTTTTTAGATAATTTTTTCATAAAATAGTCCATTAACTAAATTTCATGCGCTTTCATTTAGATGGTCGGCTTGTACACGATGTTCCACGTCCGATTGAGCAACTTCCTTTCCACATTTGTCAAATTTCAAGTTGTCCATCCATGGATTATGATGGGCATCAAGATAAGTACAACAGAAAGAGAAATTTGATATAATGGGGACAGGATAATTTGTCGGTGCCCTACCAAAACCTTCGGGGATATTATCCGTTTCTTTTTTCTTAAAATTTGCAAATTACTAAATTTCTTTAACTTTTATCGAGTTTATTTTTCTTTCTCATCAGTTTCTTTGAATTTATCAACTTTTTGTTATAAATTTACCAATCTTTACTTAAGTGACTTACCAATTTTCTGGACTAAGTAATCAATTTGTTTTGAAATTCTAACTCTCATTTAAGTTACCTAACAATATTTATTGGACTTTAATTTTTTTGAATTGAAAATTTTGGCTCCGTTTGGAACCACTTTGGAAAGCCCTTTGTGGGTCCAAAGCCCATTTGCCCAAACATTGAGTGTTTGGGAACACCAAATAAAACTCTCCTTGAAGGAATGCTGGCATTCCAAAAGCTGAAAACCCAAGGCAGCCAGCATTTCGGGAATGGCCAAGTACTGTTCATCTTCTTTTTTGTCAAGGTGCTGTGATGGGTCGATGATGGGCAAGAGAGGCAGTGCGGTCGCGACACCCTGACAACCGTCGCCGACCTGTTATGTGACCTAGATATGGGTCGTGGCGAGGTGGCGAGAGGTCGCGCGCCTGGGTGGCGGAGGTGGCGAAGGTCAATTGGTCACGGCGCGCGACCTCCACCACCTCGCCGTGACCTAGATCTAGGTTGCAACACCTCCCGCCACCCAAGATGTCACTGCGACCCAGATCTAGTTCGCGGAGGTCACTTGGGTCGCGGCGACCTCCGATGAACCACGACCTTGCTTCGACCCAAATCTGGGTCGCGACGCGCAACCTCCTCCACCTCACCGCGACCTCCGACGACCCACAACCTCATCACGGAGGTGGCTGGAGGTCGCCTGGGTCACGGTGCGCAACCTCCTTCACTTGTCCGGACTGCCTACTCCTCGTCGACGACTACCTGTTGTGGTCGGCCAACTTTTTTTTTTTTTTTTTGAATAACAAATGGCTTTGCAAATATAATTTTCCCAAATACCATTTTACTTAAAGATACTTACAATGGACTTTTACAATAAAATTTACCAAATACAATTTGCATTTTCAAAAATATCTTTAACTCAAAGGCTTTTGCATTTTCCCAAAGACTTTTCCCATAAGTCTTCCCAAACGCACCATTTATCTCTGAATCTTACAAAGGCCTTAGATTTATTAACTCTTACACGAACTCCTCAAGGTCTTACATGTGTCACTAGTCAGCTTTTCATTTATTTTGATTTAATAATTCTCATTTGAATTACTTGTCAAAGTCTTTATTACTTTTTCATTTGCCCCTTTAGAAACTCAACATTGATTGACAGACATTATAGATATGAAAGGATGTAAATGAATTCATGAAGGGAGGGATTGATTTAGATGGATGGAATTACTGTGCATGTCGAAGCAAAATCGTCTCACATACGGGTAGGGTTGGCTATCCGGAAAGGGCAAAGCTTTGACAAAAACATGGTTTAGCGGCATCGCTAGTTTCGACGATATCAATGAATGTGCATGGTATTGGCTTTGGGGGAGAACATGCAAACGTTGCCATGGAACAAACATTGTGCCATATCTGTGGGTTATCCTGTGTCCACAACCTAGGCTTGGCGAGCTAATGGCACGACGTTTAGAAGGGGAAGCAGAACCCCCGAAAACAAGCGTTAGGCACATATAAAAGCAAAAACTTTTGGGGATCACATTCTTTGCTAGGTACAATAATGCGGGGTGATTTGAATCTCAGACTGAAATTTCATATTATGGCTGCAATTTCTGAGATCAAGAATCGAATTGAAAATGTCTCTAAAGTACCGCTTCTTTTTTAATAAGGTTATGATCGGTCGCAAATGAATGTTTATGGCTTAATTACATGACATGAAGCCATCTTTTACCACGAGGTCAAGTGACGGTTTCAAAAATAAAAATAAAAAAGGCTACGCGAAAGATCACGGAAATAAGAATTTTTTTGTCCCATTTCCAATCTTGCAATGTTGGTGTTTATATCTACCATAATGGGTATTAGATAGACAAGAATTGAGTTTCCGTTCAAGGTAGAGTACTAAAAATTTCATAGACGAATTTGATGAATGAAAATCAAATTCTCTCTTTAAATATAGATTAAAGATCAAAACATGATCAATTTATCAAAGCTGACAATGTTTGAAAGATGCAGGAAAGTTGTGGATGATGTCGAGAGAGTATTAGCAAGTAATGATGCGATTTGATTCTCTCTGTCTCCATCTAAAAATCAACACCATGATCCTATTAGCAAGTAATGATACGATTTGATTCTCTATGTCTCCATCTAAAAATCAACACCATGATCCACAACCTTAGACGGGTCGCCATCTAACTGAAATTGCCGGACTGACCTTTCTATTTTTACATCCTTGTGATAAATTTACATGACTTGATAAGATTAACCCCACAATATGCAATTGACGAGATCAAATTTAGATTCCACGAGCATGTGGATTGCTATCATTAATTACTTCTGATTGCCCAAATTAATCTTATACTTTTGAACATGCATTTACGATATATCGGATCTAATTCCCTAAAAAAAAAAAAAAAAAAAGACTCCTAATGGGGGTTCAATTCCACCCTAGCCTAAACTTTTATTTGTGTCTAAAAAAAGAAAAATCAGAAAATTTCACTATAATCCCAAATCTGTCCCCACACAAATCCAAAAAATATCATTGGTTTCTTTCAAAGCATTAATATCGAGAAGCTATTGTTGTACCATACGCAGGTGATAGTGTTGAAGAAGACACGGTTCCCTCTAATTGGCCATGATGTTAATAATTTTGAAGAAGCTGGTAGAGATTTTTGGACTTGGGGGCAAATGACAATGTTGAGCTTTTGTTAAAATAGTTTTGGTTGTAATAATCATTTGAGTTGCTCACTAATACTTAACCAATTTTTTTTTTTTAAATCTATTTGTACTTCCGGTTACTACATTTATTTGTCTTGCTAACCAACTCTTTTATGAGATTAATTTACCAACTAATTTTTGTGTTACCAACTCTTATCTAAATTAGTTAGCATTGTTGAAATGGATCCCAAATATCTTCTTTTCTTTTCTTTTCTTTTCTTTTTTTAGGGATAAGTTCCTTGAAATTCCTAAGATTTGTAATAAAAGTTATATTGAGTTATAAAATTTTCAAAATGTACAATCAAGTCCTGCATAGTCAAATTAGTTTAATCTAGTTATTCCATCAATTTTGTCCAACTTGACTAATGAAAAAATGAAAAATGCCGACGTGGCTTTTTTAATTTTTTTTCTCAAACCTACATAGTGCTAACATGGCTAAAATATGAAGAATAAGGCCAAATGGCGTCGTTTTGATCCATATCTAATTTTATAATTTAATATTATATAAATTAGAATAAATATAAACTAAATTAACAAAAAAATGCAAATGCTCGCTACCACCGCCCAACATTGTTGGAAAGGGCTCTAAAGAGAGTGGGGCAAGGGTTGACAACTATAAATTTAGTTTATATCATTCAAATCTAATTTAAATAATACTTAGATGAAAAAAATCAATTTTGAACTAAAACAATTTCGTTTTGGCATTATCCTTTATGTTTTAGCCACTAGCATTACGTAGATCTAAAAAAAAACACACATTAGTGTTTTTCATTTGTCAAGTCAAACAAAGTCGATGAAAGGACTTGATGCATTATTTTGACAAGTTAAAAGACTTATTTGTATTTTTTGAATATTTAATCTTACTTATAATTCCGTGATAACTTTTAATATTTTCGATATATTTATTCCTTTTTTGTCCCTCCGAATCGACCCGACACTGACTCATGAACCAATCTCCTAGGATGGCGGATGAACCAAGGAATCCATGAGGGGAGAGTCGACCCCGCAAGCAAGGCACGAGGGCAAGAGTCAGAATCACATGCCTCAAGAGTCAAAAATATTGAATTTGATCCAGCATGATGCTGGAGTTCGATCCATATGGTCCCCACCATGAAAGGAACAAAAGAGAAAAGAAAGAAGAAAAGAGGAAAGAGACCCATCGATCGGACACTGATGAGGACCGCAACTGCATATCGTAGAAAATCGCAGTTTCAGCCGAGGACGGGGCAGAGAAATTATGGTACGGGTGTCCAGTTGGGAGATGAGAGATGACACCGGTGGATTGGGATGGACATTGGTACTGTTTTGGACTTATCCAGCATTATTGTAGTCCTGTCCAGTTTAAAGGACTGAGTCAATGGACAGGGAGCTCCAATAATTCTCAGTGGAATCAATATGGCCAGTCGGTCCCTCCAACTATAATTTCCAGGAACTGACTTGTTTATTTTTTGGTGTTATTAGAAATTTATTGTCAATGAAATCACGTAATCTAGACTAAAATTTAGATATCGAGTAGTAGAACGAGCTTGCGTAGCGAGAGGGGAAAATGAAATAGTGCTAGCAGATTTCGATGTGATTTGCTTACATAACATGTAGTTAAACGTCTTTTTGATTGAGTTTGATGGTGCACATGTCGTAGCTAGTCGGCCCGCAGTTAGACGCGAATATCTTCATGTTCTTTGACAATCTGACCCTTTAATTCATGCTTAATATGATAGGTCACATTAAACGGGCTAACATATTGCTTGATAGGGTGCCTACAACGATTATGTTGCAAGGTACTTCAATTTAGAATCTATTTCACAAAAACGAAAAAGAAAAAAAAATAAAGAAAAAGGATGGTTAAGGGATTGACTTGGTCGGAAAGCTACATGACCTTGATGGCTGAACTCCATATATCTTTCAGCTAGTCCTATTCGGATAACATTTTAGTGGACGCGTGATGTGATGAAGTCCGAAACAAATCTTTGAATTGCAGTTGCATTGTCCAAGTGACGTTGTATTCAGACTAACTTCCCCATATGGATATGATATTTTGGGCATGAAGGCTAAAAGAGAAGGGCAGACACGATGAAGTGGGAGAAAGATTGTGTGGCGTGGGAGGATTATGGCCGTCATTATTGACTTAATTCGTGTGGAAAATGATTGACGGGGAAATTTTGGATAGAACATCTTCCGAGGAGCCAGCCTTTTGGGAAGACCCCATTATTCAAAGAGAAGACGGAGGTGTAAAGTAGGATTTGGCTCAGGATTTGCGCATCTTTAATTCCAGGGCTCGAAACAAAGCACGCATTCGGAGGTTGATGATGCACAGCGAAATTAGGTTTCCAAAATTGTAATTTAATCGAGACTTAACTGTGAAGAAAATATAATCCAACTCTTTTTTTTTTCTTTTATCAGTCATACTTTACTGTTATTCTAACTTTTCTGTTCATATTTTATTCCTGTCTCCTTATAGGACATATATACCTGAAATTATATAGTTTTGCTTTGTTTATGCAGGGCGACTTCGATTAGAGTCGTGGCGATGTGGCTGCAGCTGGGCATGGAAGGAGAAAGGGGTAAGATGGGCGACCGACAGCGCGAAGTGAAGGGCACGTGGATGGAAAAGTCGTCTGCACTTGGCTACTCGTCGGCGATTATTGATGGGGTAACCGGATAAGAAGCGGAGAACAACCGACGCGTCCTTGCAAATTAAACGTTTATCGCCCACCGCAAAGATCAATGCGTAAAAGTCCGACTCGTGTTCCACGGGGCGACTTTGATTAAAGCCGTGTCGATCTGGCAGCGGCTGGGCACGGCAGGAGAAAGGGGCAAAGATGGGCGACCGAAAGCGCGGAGTGAAGTGCACGTGGATGGGAAAGCTGTCTGCACTTGGCTACTCGTCGCGATTATTGACGGGGGAGACCGGATAAGAAGCGGAGAACAACCGACGCGCCCAAAAACTGCCAACTGCCGCGCTGACGTCTTTTCATCGGATCGTTTTCCAGGATTTGAACGTGGACGCTTTTCTTGGAAGAACAGGGTTTGACCGTGGGCCCCGATGAGATTGGTGTTTATCATATCAGTCTTATATTTGGGTAATGGATATCTGAACCGGGGAGAGCGAGTCACGTCATGCACGCGGCCTCATCCATTTCACTCGCCAAACAGATAAACATTGATGGTTTAAAAATCCATATCCGAAAATTCAAACTTTTGAACTTGAGGCCGGCCCCATGTTTACTAACTCTTGTCATCACATTTTAATCCGTCCTTATAAATTAAACTTTTATCATCCACCAGAAAGATCAAAGTGGGTTAGAGAAATGCATATCATTCATCTGCTAATCTAAAATGATGATAGACATTGGCAAATTTTTGCTTCACTTATCCAGTACTAATTCAAAAGATGATGACTGTCCACAAGTTTTGGGTAGGTCCATTTGGATAACATCACTCCATTACATGCTACCCACAAATTCCAATTGCACAAAAAAGGAGCGCGAAAGCATGCGAACTCTCGGTAGGTACTTGTTCGATGCGGAACTTTAGCAGGAGCGGAATAACAAAACAGGTGGGGAAAAGACTAAAAACATAAGCCCAGCTCTCAACTAAGTGAGCCCACGCTGAATGGCCCATCTGAGGGACAAACTCACATGGGCCACTTTTATGGGCTTCCTCAAGGCCCAAGAGATAGTACGCAACTTCGCACGCCGTTGGCTGGGAAGAACTAGGGCAAATGCTTCGGCCAGGCTCGTAAGCCGAAAGGCATCAGCAGCCGCTCATCTCCTGAAACGAGACACCATTTCGACCGTCGGATTATTCCCCCTTCCTCTTTATAAAATGCAGGACGCCCCCATTTCTGTGCACAGCCAATTGCCACGCCGCTGGAGCACTTGTGGAAGCTAGGGTTTTCGGTTTGCACGAAAATCCTCCGTTCGATTCGAGTGGCTGTCGTCTTCTTCTTCGTTCTTCGTTCTTCGTTCTTCTTCTTCTTCCTTATCGATGCTTGATTAGCTGGGTTGTTTCCGCGTGAACTCGATTTCGCATGTGTTTTACATGTCTGTCTGTCTGTCGATCTGTGTGAGATGAGGGTGGATTTGTGATTTGAGCTTCGCTATCTGGTCTGTGAGGAGATTTTCCTATTCCCACGAGACTCGTTCCCTTGAAGCGATATTACTCTGTGTTGCTTTTTGTCTTATAAAACTCCCTCGGCTTACGCCTCGTTGCTTTGGGAGAAACAGTGGAGCAGCTACATATCCCCACTTTCAATCGAAATTCATGTACCTTTTCCTTTGGACGTTTTCCTCGTATTTTCCTGTCCTTCGTTTGTTTGTTGATCTGTAGGTGAGACGGTGATGAGCTCTACAGACCTGTAATGACTTGCGAGAATGATCGCAACTCTTTATGAACATCTAAGGGACTGAGTCTCACCATACAGATGCATCCTCTCCCAAATTTGAAAATTGAAATCGAGTAATCCAATCTAGTGGTGTTATTGTTGTTATTGCGGCAAATCAACGTTTGGCTTCATATTGCTGTCGAAGCAATCAATGACATGTGGTTGTCTCGGGCATTAGTTTCAAGAATGAAGCCGATAAAATCGTTCCCCTCGCTATCCAGTGCTTCATTCCTTGTGAAGTAATTCGGACGTCGGGGAACCACATTATCTTATTGCTATTGTTTTGGGATCCACAAATCAAAGCCTTTTTCTTTTTCAACCCCCTGCCAGTTAACGTTGGTGAGCCTGGATTATCAACAGGCTAATGACATTGCCCAGGAGTACCCCTGAAGGAGTAGAAGAAGACGACGAGTGAACTGCTCGCCGCATTAGACCTTCAGTCTTCGGTTCGTGAGCAGAGAAAATAGGGGGTCTCTTCCTTCGTGAAGATTGCGGACTAGCACACCCGATTTGAATCCAGGCGGAACAAATGGAAGTTGGACTGGACAAAGAAATAGAGAACTAGAAAAATATAAGAATGACAATAATGGGAAGGGATCTTGATTATGATTATTTCGGAGATTTTAAAAATGAAGATCAATCTGTAAACCTAACGGAACAACACAAATATAAGGGATCAGTATGTTACAACTCTTAAAACTTGTTAAAAAATATATTATTAATTTTTAAAATTTTTAAAAATGTAATTAAGTTTTAAAATTTGACATGCAATCAAATCTTAAAATTTTGAAAAAGTAATATTAAAGGAAAGATTTGATTTGACCAATTTGATAAATTACTTTCCTTTTGTTTGACTAATTTGACATATTTTAAAATTTCATCGCATGGAACTCGATTATACTTTTTTAGTAAGTTTTATGACTTAAGATACTTTTTGAAAATTTTAATATTAAATTATTATTAAATTTTAAGACTTTCAATATATTTATTATTTCCTAATATAATATGTAGGAATGATGGCATCGTTCAATTGGTCTATGGGGCTCAGCCCAATTTACAAGGTGTCATTATAAAATTGTCGGAAGTATTGGATGTCCAGCCCAATTTCCAAAGTGTCAAATTACTAGTGCGGTCTACAGCAATTCAAGGCAAAATTCCAGGCTGGTCTGCGAGTGTGTGGGAATGGAACGAAAAAATGACTGACCCTAGTGGCTACTCACGGGACTGACTCCTATGCTTCCTACGTTTCCTTTGACGGTGGATTGATTAATGGCAGGAAAACGAAACGTGATTGAGACCCCTTATGCCCCTGCTGCCGTCATCTTCTACGTATCCAACGAGAAACCGTGTTATTTGACAATTGACATAGCAAACGAGTTTTTTTTTTTCATTTTTTTCAAGAGAGTATATGTGAAACTACGAGGGCATTTATTTTCACGCGCTCGAAAGATATTTTTAAAAAATTCTCCAAAACGACCATCGTTTCACAACACCCGACTTCAAATCGGCCCCCTCAAGTGTATGAACACGTGCCAATTGCCCCCTCGTGGTCACATCTTGCCGGGAGAACAAACATTCTTAATCTCGAAGTAAGCCCTAAAACTTCCAATTTGCTAGTCCATAAACCCTAACTCGACATGAGAGAGAACAAGTGAGAAATCATAAAAATAAAGTCAAAGCAATAAGGCGAGTGATCGAAGCAACTAGAGTTTAAAGCGAGCTCGAGCTCGATTTCAACCATCAATCTACATGCGGTGGAACAACGACTAATGGATCCCGCAATGATCGTATTATTCCCCTTTTCAATATAACCCCGGGAAACAATTTCCAAATTATTTAGCATTTCGGGATGCTCGACAACACAAATTCAAACGATCGAGACACGTATGATGTAGGGGACCGATAGAGGGTCGGGGACGGAGATATTTAGGTAGTGGTCGGTCGAGAAATGTTGCCTCCCCCTCTCGGAAGGCAGAAGCGCCAACGGTCGAGAGATGATGCCAAAAAGTAAAAATATTAACTCATCAACCGGCCCTTCCGCAGAGCCTAACGGTAACTTCAGATCGCCCGCCTGCCCTGCCCTGCCCCGCCTCGTGCCTCCCCTCGCTCCCTCTTTTTGTCCCTGTCTGGCCTCCCCACCTTACGAACGAGTCAAATTCAAAACGGGGGGCCCCACTCGGCCGCCGAGGTTGCTTCCTCCTCCTCCTCTTGTCCGGTTCGCTCGGTCCTCGTCCTCACAGCGAATGAAAGGGAAAGAGCTGCGACCTCGCGAAATTTAGAGAAAGAAAAGAAAAGAAGAAATCAATGTGAGCACAGGGCATATTCTTTTAGGAGTAAAAGAAAGCGACCATTTATTGACCGAAGAAAAAAAGAAGGAAGAAAAAAAGAAGGCGACCGTCGTGGCTTAGTGGTGACGAGAAAGCGTATTGAATTGTAACCAAGTAACGTGTTTTGACCTTCGCTCCTAACTTTGAACCCTCCCTTTCGGCTATCTGCCCTCGCACCTCCACTACTCCTTTCCCATCCTCTAATTACGTTATTACCCCCCTTCCCATCGGGCTTGCTTTTCCTTTTTTTTTATTGATTTTTTTCTTTTGTAGATTCCGAAAAACGTTGAATCCTGATAATAAACCTTGTTCACGTGCCTGCCTGGAAAAGAAAGAGTAGAAGAGCTACCAATTTCGAAATAAAATTAAGAATCTTACCATAGCTAATAGAAGTATGAGAGGGGAAATTGTATTTTTTCGTATCTATTCAAATATATACAATTCCGTTATGATTGTTAATCATCGACAAACCTCTTTATAAAGTATTAAAAAGAGTAAGAAATCTTTGACGTTATAACCACCAGTAACGTCTGGTGCGCAAAACATATAAAAAAAATGAAAATATTATAGGTCCTGAACTTTTGTGTTATAAATAACTCTTAATATGATAAACGTAACAAAAATTTAAATTTGAGTGTACAGAGGAGAATTTCCACGCATTGAAAATATCATGACAACACAATAACTATCTGCTTCAATTGAATCATAGAGAATAAGTATCCAATCTAACAATATTAATAAATTCAATTTAAACGCTCCACTTGATTTCTCACTCTTAAAATTATTTTATATTTTCATTACAACATAAGATAACCACAACAAGCATATATATTTTAATTTCACGATTATTTTCGGATCAAGCACCAAGAAGTTAAAAAGAGGGACCAAACAACAAACGGCAAAAGCAAATAATTTTTTCGCAATTTCCTATTTCATTAAAAAAAAAAAAAAAAAAAAAAAAAAAAAAACCTCCACAATATTAGCCAGCAAAAAAAGCTGGGAGGCCATTTTGGTACTTTCGCGTTCGGAGCGTCTCCATCCCTGGTCAAACCATGGTTGAATCTGAACGTGAAAAAATCTCGCCCCATCATACACGCACTCACCGGAAAAAAACCACTTCCCCCACCATTTATAAACGCTTCAATCTCTCTCTCTCTCCTCACTCTATCAATTCTAAAAAGACCACTTTTCTTCCTCCTCCTCCTCCTCCTCCTCCTCCCCCTCTCTTCTCCAGAAAATCGAACGTTGCGGCGAACAGGCGAAACATCCTCGGACGACCAGGAGCACGGAGCGCTTGCCTGAGATCGTTTGAGCCGGAGCCATGTCTTGCTCGGTCGCAGTCTCCAACTCTCCGGTCTTCTCCCCGTCGAGAGTCATCTCGTCCTCCCTCTTCTGCAACAAGGCCTCCATCCGCTCTTCCTCTCCCGAGACCCTCTCCCTCCCCCTCACCCACCTCAAGCCCTCCCCTCCCCCTTCCTCCTCCTCGCCGTCCTCCTGCTCGTCGCCGTCCTCCCCGTTCCGGCTCCGGCTCCAGAAGCCGCCGACCGGCCTCTCGAACGCCTCCTCGTCCGCCGCTTCCGGCGCGGTCCAGGTCCAGGTCCCGGCCTCGGGCGCGTCGCCGACGTTCTTGAAGCGGAAGAGGCCCACCAGGCTCGACATACCCGTGGCGGCGCTGAGTTTTGGGGTGCCGGCGACGCCGTCGGCGGCCGCGAGCGATGTCGTGGAGGAGGAGAGGGAGGAGTACGGGTACTCTGTTTATTGCAAGAGAGGGAGGAGGGAAGCCATGGAGGATCGGTATTCTGCTTCGGTCGGTATCCACGGAGATAGCAAGCAGGTAACTTTTTTCTTCTTTTTTTTTTTTTTTTTTTTTTTTCAGTTAGGGCTTCTTCTTTATAATTCGTGAATAGCTTGCGTTCGCGTTGGATCGCGATCTGTTCCTTAGCTTTAGTTGGAGAGTACGATGAAAATCCCAAAATGGTTTATGCTACTGTCCTCGAATTGTTCAGGATGAGATTTGCTTCGTATGTGTGATCGCCAGAAAGAAACTGGTTGGAACCTTAGGTTACGGACTTAAGTTGTTAAAGCTAGAATCCAAGAAACGGCAATGAACTCGAGAAAAGTTTTGTTCTGACAGGAACTTAGTCGGTTCAGTTCATTGTAGCACTAACCTGATTCTGCTACTTTCAATGTGCAGGCGCTGTTTGGTGTATTTGATGGGCATGGAGGTGCAATGGCTGCTGAGTTTGCCGCAGAAAACTTAAATAAGAATATCATAGATGAAGTGATGAGAAGAGACGAGAATGAAACGGAGACGGCTGTGAAGCATGGTTACCTGAAGACTGATTTGGATTTTCTGAATAAGGAATCACGAGGCGGCTCATGCTGCGTGACTGCCTTGATTAGAAGGGGCAACCTCTTTGTGTCTAATGCTGGAGATTGTCGAGCTGTTCTTTGTAAAGCTGGCGCTGCAGAGGCTCTTACATCTGATCATAGGCCTTGTAGGGAAGATGAAAAGGAACGCATTGAAGCAGAGGTGAGGATTTAGAAATTATCTAATGCTGTTTTCCTGAAACTTTGCATACCGCTGGAGATTTATCTTAATGTTGTAAGTTCATTTTACTTTGCAGGGTGGGTATGTTGATATTATTCATGGAGTCTGGAGAATTCAGGGTTCTCTTGCAGTGTCCAGGGGAATTGGAGATCGGCAATACAAAAAGTGGGTAACAGCTGAGCCAGAAACAAAAATGTTGGAAATTGAAGCTGAGCATGAGTTCCTGATTCTGGCATCCGATGGTTTGTGGGACAAGGTGAGCTTCAATTTCTGGAAAAACAAATGAGCATGCTAATTATTCGTGAATCCTTTGGAAGCTTTATTGTAGAGGAACTGAAGTTCTTTGTGCGCTTGATTTCAGGTCAGTAACCAGGAAGCTGTAGATATTGCTCGGCCTTTATGTATGGGTACCGACAGCCCCGAACCAATGCTCGCCTGTAGGAAGCTTGTGGACCTCTCTGTTTCCCGTGGCTCTTGCGATGACATTAGTGTGATGCTGATTCAATTGGGTCGATACATGTAATGGCTTACGTTGTTATGACTGAGAGAGACCGGACTAGCATTTGACTTAGCTTTGCCTAACTGTTGCTGGAGCTGATTAGGCTTCTCGACAAGATGATACTCTTCTTCGTGTTGCTCGGCTCTGGTGGTGACATTGTTGATGATGACGACACTTTGTTCACTTTATAGGCTTCTGCTACTCTGATATAGTGCCTCCATTTAACCATTCTTTTGGGGATTTTTAAGACCCCTTACATTAGTGATAGGATTTATTTGACTAGTACGACATTCTATTCATTCTTTACATGTAAAAAGATACTGCGTTGTAGATTTATATGAAATTGAGTTCTTTTACCTTAGCCACTTATGTTCTGAAATTGCTCGAGTTATCAAACTCTGCTTGTGTCAGAAGCTTGTGAGATTTCTATCTATTTCATGAAAGCTAAATTAAGGATCAAGCTATTGTATCAGCCTGCATATGTTAGGTATGAGCGTAATCTAGGTGGGTGGTTCCTATCCCTGAATTGGGAACCATATACTAAGGACTGGTTCCAAAAAATTAGAATTGAAAATCAACTTTCCGTTTCCCGAGTGGATTCATGAAACCGCTCTCTAATCTCAATCCCTCATCACCATTTTCACATCTCTCAAATGCTTCAAGTGAGATGGAGTAGCTGAGAGATGTCAAGATGCAGGTAATGCCCATCTCTCACCACTGCTTTTACAGTTAGCATGACGAGGTCTCCTCCATTGGATGGTGTTCTCCAACCATCGCAATTGAAAAGAGAGGGATTTTAATTGGTTGGCAAGAACAATTTAAGGAATGGAATACAAAACATTATGACTTCCTTTTCACATTAAATAGAGCGGGCAACTGATTATTTAAGAAGCATAATTAACTATCTGGTATGTGACATGAAACACACACAAGTTCTTAAAATTTTGAATTGAGTGCACTTAAGCACGCGCACACACTATGTAATACCAATCTAGTCAGGGTGAGTGAATCCACACCTAAAATTAAGAACTAGACCTGTTTGGAAATCAAACCAAGTCCCCTGGGAACCACCGATTCTAGGTTGATCTAGTTTGATCTGGTTCCAGGTAATTTTCGATTCTTTTGCACACCTCACATATATATAATGTTTTATCCTTATGTATATAGAGTGGGTCTATTTGCTAATTTCACTATATTTATATTTTCCATTTTCATGACTATGAAAGTCCTTCAAAATACATGATTTATGGTCTAATACTATCCCGTGTCTCTATGTTCATTCATTTGATATGATCATATAGCGGGATTCCCTTGTGGTCTTGGAGTTTGCAATAGATGAGTTGCGGCATGTGGAGCTTTTTCTTCATGCCAGTTGCAAAAAGTTAGTCTTTCAAAGAGTGATCTTGATATCAAGAAATGGATGATTTTTCATGATTCATATCATGATTCGATATCATGCTAGTTTGTGCTGCGATTGGCAAAGATACTTCCTCCACTCTCTCTCTCTTTCTCTCTCTCAAACGTTTCTCATGTTTTTCTAGTGGAATGGAGGCAGAATCGTCCTTCCTTTCCTTTTTTCCTTTTGTCTTTACTTAAAAGTGCTATAGCGCAAGCAAGTGCCTTCATACTAAAAAGATTGTTGAATGAGTTATGGAGTCTTGCTAGTGCCTTCATACTAAAAAGATTGTTGAATGAGTTATGGAGTCTTGCTAGTGCCTTCATACTAAAAAGATTGATAGATGAGTTATGGAGTTTAGCTAGATGACCCAACACTCCAACGGCCAGCATTTCCCGCTGTAATAAACACGGAGAAACCTAACAAGAATGACCAATTCCAGCGCAGTCCATGTAAGATTAGATATGTGACGACGACGATTCCACACCACATAAAAAAGAGGACTTTCATAAATGGCGGCGGACCACCGCCCCCCAAGAATCCACTTGCTCAGTGGACGAAAAGGCGATGAGCTGCGGCCAACCCAACAAGGCTTTTTTGCCCATGTAAGCATGAAGCAAGGCCCATCCCAGCATTCAAGTCCTCCTGCCAAAAATGAGTTTTAAAATTTGTGCCTCGGGGCCCTACCCACGCCCCCCAATCACGTTCTCCGCAGCGCTTCTGTTGCTCAAATTGAGTGGTCTTTAGAGGCTCTTTTCCTCGCCCGACCTGACTTGGTCACATGTCGGCGGTGGTTGCAGCGCGTCGCGCTCCACATCCGAACAGTTCACATGCGATTGTGCGTATGTCTGGACGACACTGCGATGTCTCACTCCGCGTATCACGTATTTCTGAGTTGGGTTGTCTCCTCCTGTATTTGTCCTCTCAAATCGCGGGCCAGATTTGCAGGAGATCCCGATCCAGCAATGACGATGTGTCTGTCGTCGCTAGAAGACGTGGGTTTTGGGATCTGCCGAGTTCTTAATGAATGCGTCGCGTTTGGTAGTGCTCTTCGAGCATAAATGCGCGCGTCTTCGCGTTTCCTGCTCTTCGTAGTTCGTATGGCGCACGACGTTCCTCCTAACTTGTCGCAATGTTAATAAAACCTGTGGAGTCACCAGAAGTGATCATTGCGTTTGGCGCTCGACGGGACAGCTAATGAGTCCATCACTCCTTTTGTCTTTCTATTGTTCGGAAGGAAGTGGACCGCTGGTGTAAAGTAGTGATTTAGTTGAACTCTCAAATCGAGAGCGCGGGTAGGGACGAATAAATTGCTTATAACTCCTCTTTTGGTGGTTCTAAAGAGAAAGTTATCAAAAAAAAGTCTTATATCCATGCCATTTTAGATATACACCTTCTAATTTAGCCAATTAATTATTAATATATTATACTTGTACCAATTCAATCGTAAATCTTACAATTGCACTCGATTTATCAATGAAGTCATTATAATTAATTTTGACCGACCATTACTAATATGGCAATCTAGTAAGGGTTGACCTTCATATGTGGACAATTTTTTTTCAATTTTTTTCTTTTTTTCTCTATTTTCCTAACCTTAGGCCGAAGAGGTCACCAACCAATCCTCCTTAGCCACAATCGAGGCCAGCAATTCTCGCCTAGTTTAGCATGGTGTCGTGGCCCTATCTCAAATCAGGTGAGGGCGTTGTGGCTTTTGCTTGCACCTATGGGTTTGTGAAGGCCCTCACCTGTGGCCAGCAAGGGTTGACCAATGATTTCACTAGCCTAGGTTTAAGTAAAAAGAAAAGAAGATAAATAATAGTTTTTTTTTAAAGAATTTAAAAATTATTCACACTAAGGCTAGTTGTAGATTGCCATGTCAAATTAGTTGAATGACTAAATTGATAAATAATCAAAAGTATTTTGGATTAAATTGGTACAATCGAAATGTTCATGACTAGATTGGTATAAATGCAATAAGTTTATAACTAAATTAATCTAATTAAAAGTTTTAGAAGTAAATTGATATAAGCGTAATAGGTTTATGACTTGATTTTTGGTAATTTTCTCTTTTTCTAAATATTGGCCTTTTTGGAATCCGTGTCATGGAAGGTTGAGGCATGCGATTCGTGGTTGTAGAGGGAGGCGGCACGATGTTAATTAATTAGCAGCTAAGTCAGCTTAAATTATAATGCAATTGCGCTTTCAGTCCTCTATCTTTAAGTACGTTGGACGCCCTCGAGGATCGCGCGAGGATGCTGCAAAAAGTAATCATGCGAGGCTTTTCTGCAGTGGAGAAAGAACATCGCATTTTCGGTGATGGGTATTTTGTTATTATGCCTTGGAATATGTGAGAAGTCTGACAGCATCCTATACTTCGGATCGAATAAACCCGCCAGTTTACTTCGCCCCCTCTCTTACCAAAAATGTCCACGCGTCAACAACTATCGGATTGGATCGGGAAAAGGCAATGGTCATGGATAATATCTGTATGACCGCAGGAATGATCAAGCGAAGCCCCTGCATTTCTAGAAAGACAAGACGTGAAAGTCTTGAAGCCCGGATGGAAGCTTCAAAGCGATTTTCCATTCTTGTCAATTTGGCGAAACGTGTATGGTCTGTGCTGTGCGGATGGGAACGAGGAGGTAGAAACGAGGCCAGGCAGAGTGTGAATACGGAAGTTTCTTGAGTATGTCTTGCCTTTTCCGGGGAATGCGTGTCGATGAACGCGGTGCGAGCTCAGCACGTAAATTAAATGATCTCGCTTAGATATTTGATGACATCTGCCGATTCGTCTAGGATTAGGGGGCGAGGACTTTCCGGATAACTTGCGAGACGATTGTGCTGATTTTTCATTAGACGGTCGTGGAAACTGCGCGCGATGCCGAGTGGGGGCCCCCCGGTTTTGTTAAGACGGACTTGTGTACGGCACGCGCTCCGGGAAGAAAAAGAGGAAGAAAAGGGAGAAGCAGATCCCCCGGAATCGCTTCCTCAGGCACTGCACTGGCGTTTCTTCAACCCGAAGTTTCGCTCTTTCTCCACGTCGACGTGGATCCTCCAATCGCCCTTCCCTTCCCCGACCCGATGCGTGTCGTCACTGGCTACGTGATCGCGAAAAGATATTTGATTCCCTCCATCCCTTCCTTTACAAATGCAAAGTTGCCCACGTTGTCAATGATTCAATTAAAAAAAAGGGGTCCCGACTCTTTTCTAGGTTCGCCGCGCCACCTCTCTTTAAATCTTTGGGTCGTTTCCGTGCCAGGTGTGATTCCACGTGGAGAAGTAGGCCGAGTCTAACGAGTGCATTTCCACGTTACCCATTTCCGGGATTTCTTTTATTTTATATTGAACCCGAAAGAGGACGGTAATGATGATCCACGGAAGTTTGTATTTGCTTCCGTTGCTGTCTTGTTTTGTGGCCACTGGCCATGTAGGTGAATTCAACTTGTGGACAAGCTTCCTCCTCCTCCTCCTCCTCCTCCTCCTCCTTTCAGCTTCCTTTTTGGTGAGTGTTACATGATGGACATTCCCCCTTATCCGTTCTTTAATATCCTCCACATCGTTCCTCTTGTTCTCCTGCGGAATCGGCTAAATTAAAATAATGAGAAGAAATAAAGAATAAAGAAGTACCATCGTTTGTGCAAACGTCACCCACAAATATGCGTTATTGATCCGTCTTGTTCCGATTCTTATAAACTAAAAAAATTTGTTCTTTGGATGCTCTTTAAAGTAATCAAACCAACGCAAACTTTTTTTTTTTTTTGGGGGGTCGGTAAACCAACACAAACTTTACATGGTATAAATTTACAATAAAGTTCATCCTCGCAAGCATTAAATCAGTAGACACCCTGACTGTAGATGTTTTATCTTGTGTTTTCCTTTAGTTCAATAGACAAAGTAGTAATAATATCCGGCGTTGGCACTCGACGAGTCTTATCCAATAAGGCGGCGACCTTAGCCCTTTTCACGTCACAAACACACAAGAATTGGGATCTCTGGGTCTCTGTCCATCATTCGTGAAGTAACCATCGGACCATTTTAGTCCTCATATGTGCTCTTTTTCAAGAGTCAACATGCGAATGGAATTTGGACCTTTAGATTTTACTTAGCCTGCCTTTCGTCATTTCTTAGCCCCATGCAGAGAGTTTTTTAAGCAATTACGAGCGGCCAATCACAAAAATAGGAGAAGCTGAAGAAAAATGGGCACCACGAGCTGAGGGAAAGGAATGGGCCTCCTCATCCCCCGATAAGATACGGATCTCTGGCATACGATAATGGATGGAGGGGCCTGTCCAACTCCGGCAAACGCAAATTCCACTTATAAATATATATATATATATATATATATATATATTTATATATTTATATATTTCCAATACGTCCGACGCTACGAATAAATGAAATTATTCGTAAAGGAAGGAGAGTTTTATTTTATGGAGGCCGGTGGTGCACGTCACCCACCAGACTCCTACTCGAAGAGCTCATCACTTGCGAAAGCCACGCCCCAAGCATCGTCTGCCGAATCCCGACACATTCGGCATCATCCCTCCCCTCCCTCGCCGGCCATTCGAGAAATCACATCCTCGCCCGACACGTGGCCCTAGGCCGGTCCGCCACGTCGGCCGGCGAGGGTGGGCCCCACAGTGTTAGCTCAAAACACCGGTCGCAACCGAAACCTGTCGTTTCTCGGGGCCATGTGGGTGGGTTGCATCAGCATTCACCAAGCGCCTTTTTGGTGTTGCCAACTTGGATTCTCTCTCTCTATAAATAAATATACATATGCTTTTTTCTCCCTTTTTTTTTTTTAACCTTTTCACCCGACGTTTCATGACGTGGGCGCGTCCATCACATCTTTTTCTCTCGGCCGAAATAACTCGAGACCAAGCGGTCGCGGGTCCATCACAAGACCAATCCTAGCCGGATACATGAACAACGCACGTGATCATTAGCATTCACGAACCAGCTAAACCAAACAAAAAGAAAAAGAGATTTTACGGAACCGGCGGGACACGGATCCGAATGGGGGGATGCTTCCTGCGTGCGGATCCACGTCCCAACCCTCCCCACCACCGAAGAAAACCCATTCCCCAACGAAGTCTCCTGGAAATTGCCCGCGATGTTCCACGTGCTTTTAGTACCCGGGGGGAGCGACCCAGAATTTCCCGGCAAAAGGAGCTCCGGTGAAGGAAGAGAACAAAACAAAAGATTCTCTCTCTCACTCGTCTTTCGTGGGGAACGAGAGAAAAAAAAAAAAGAATTCGAGAAAATGGAGGCGAATAGGCGGTGGGGATAAGGCTGGAAATGAAGGATCGCAACATCCCTGCCCTCTCGATCACCTCTCACACGTCAACCGCCACCGGTTATAACAGTTGCCCGCCCCCCAAGAACTCCCACAGCGTCACCCTCCCCCCGACCCCAGCCCCAAGCAAGCAAGACCGTCCTCTCCCTTTCCTTCCGACTTTCTCCTTCATTAATTTATTTAATTCCACATCAGGGTCCGGAGAGGATAAGTGAGTTAAAAAAAAAACAGAACGGAACATCCACGTTCCATGTTCCGTGTTCTCTTTCCTTTCACGCGCCTCCCCGCCCGCCCGCCCATATATATTCTCGTTTTCAGCATCGGACCCCCTCAAAAAGTGACCCCCAAGGAAAGAACACACGCTCCTAGTCCTCCCACAATTCCCTCTGCTTCTTCTCTCCATCGCTCTTCTACTCTGCTTCAGACAGACCTCACACCCCGCAAATTCGGAGAAAAAGAGGAACAAGAATTCGCGGAAGTCTTTTCTCTTCCATGGCTTCGTGGGTCAGAGGCCGGTGCGTCGGCCGAGGATCTTTCGGCACCGTCAGCCTCGGCTTCGACAAGCGAACCGGCGAGGTCTTCGCCGTCAAGTCCGTGGACACCGCCTCCTGCCTTCCCCAGCAGATCGAGTCCTTGGAGAACGAGATTCGGATCCTCCGCTCTCTCCCGCCGTCGCGTCACGTGGTCGCGTACCTCGGCGACGACGTCACCCGCCACGAGGGTCCCGCGAAGACGACGTGCCGGAACCTGCACATGGAGTACGTGCCCGGCGGCACCGCCGCTGACTCGGCGGCCCGCCGGGGGAGCAAGTTCTCCGACGCGGACGAGGCGATCGTAAGGTCGCAAGCCCGGTGCGTCGTCTCTGCTCTGCAGCAACTTCACGCCGGAGGCATTGTGCACTGCGACGTCAAGGGGAGGAATATTCTGGTGGGTCGGGATCCAAGATTGGCGAAGCTCGCCGATTTCGGCTCGGCGATCAGAATCGGCGAGTCGGGGGATAGGATCGCGCCGCGTGGGAGTCCCCTGTGGATGGCGCCAGAGGTGATCCGCGGCGAGCGCCAGGGCCCGCCCAGCGACGTCTGGTCTTTGGGCTGCGCCGTCGTGGAGATGGTCACGGGCCGGCCCCCGTGGGAGGATCACGGCGTCGACACGCTGACCCGGATAGGGTACTCGAGCGAGACGCCGGAGTACCCGGCTCAGCTGTCGAAGCTGGGCCGGGACTTCCTCGAGAAGTGCCTGAGCAGAGACCCGGAGGCGCGGTGGAGCTGCGATCAGCTGCTGCAGCATCCCTTCTTGCAGCAGGACGCGGCGGACGACTCGTCCCCGCGGTGCGTGCTTGACTGGGTCAGCTCGGAATTCGAAGACGAAGACGACGACGACGACGACGAAGACGCCGACGAGGCGGGCGCGAGTTCGAATTCCGTCTCCGACGAGGACGTGGCCGACGCCAGAGCTAGGATCGGTAAACTGAGTTCGAGCGGAGGGGCGAATTGGGAATCGGATGGTTGGACGGTGGTGAGGAGGAACGGAGAATGCGACCCTGAGGCGGAGGAGGAAGAGGCGGGGACAAGCTCGCAATATCGCCAAACGTCAGGGGCAGAACGGGGAGACGGGAGCGGAATTCCGGAATATTCAAATTCGAGCGGCAGGCTTTTTGGCAACGGAGGCCCAGTCGTGCAGTGGCAGCTCGTCGTCGGGGGAGGAGGGTGGGGTTGGTGGTGGTTACTTAGCTGGTGGGGAAAAAGAAATGGTCTTTTACAGCTTGCTGCGGGGTGCGGTGGTGTCGTTGTTACATTATTATTGTCATTGCTTGTTGAGAATCTTGTCCCGGAATATACCTTCGCTTTTCTGTTATTTCACAATTTCGCATTCTCTGCCGCTTTTCTTATTCCTCTCGTGGTCGATCGATGAAAACGAGCGCTTTCACGGCCAGCAACAATCCATCCAGCATGAGCCGCGTGGCCCCCCGTCCTGGGAGGCGCTCCCTTTTCCGTTTTGCTTCTTCATAGACACATCGTGCACGTGAAGCTATATTCGGAACGCCCCTGTAATGCGCGTGATGCGTCGTGAGCAGTCGCGCGATCGAAGGCCACCGCGAGCATCGGAATTCAGGCGATCCCACGTTTTTCGCTGAGTCAGTCCGTTTCCAAGCCAAGTCGATGTCGAAATGGGAGTCAGTCGTAAAAAGCAAGTTTAGAAAGGGATGGGCAACGGATGAGGACCATGGGTGGGGTGAAGATAAGATGACTTGCGTATGGGCGTTGGCACTTCAGCGACCGCCGCGATTGGATATTTAGCATTTGGCACTCGTCGCGACACATGAGCAGGACTCGTCCGAGGATTATAATTGATTTAGACGGGACTCTAGTTGGCTGGTGGTTTATCTTCCTCGTATGCTCAAAGCTCGGCTTGGAGCTATTCTCGTCATTTTTGGATCAAGCAGGTGATGTTAATGCCTTTGAATCGATTGCCAATTCAATTCCGTACGCAACGAAAGACTCCTCCGATGGAATCCATATGCACCGGACACAGGCAACTCTGGCTCGTTCGCCACGTCTTCCAGTGTTCAGTTCAGTCGCTCCTCGTCTCCTATCCATTTATTTTTGTTGTTTTGCCCCAAGTGGAGAGAAAGCGTGCCCAAGTGGTAAGACTTTGTGAACCGCCAATCCCAGGTGAACGGGTGGGAGACTGGAGTGCATGGAGGATGACTCGGGACTTGTGCTGTTGGATGGGATGGACATTAAAAGCGTCATTTGACCCCAGGGGGGTCTCCCGTCTATTGGTCTCGATGGGGAGACGACTCCGCTCATTTGCTTATCGCCCACGATGGGGCTTATATGCGTCCGTGACCGAAATACCAATCCCTCAGTGCACGATTCACGCTTTGATTTAACAATAGGATTGGCCAATCACATCTCCACAACGAGCCTCTCACGTGAGATGGAATTCGTCGAAAAGGTTCAGCGATGAACCCCTCGCGCAGGCAGAGCCATTTCTCTGTTTTTTTTACACTTGTCGTTTCTTTACTTGTCTCATATGGCCCGTCATTCCCCCTGGGAAGACAGCCACTCACAGACCATGGTTTCACTTTAACCTTGGATTTGGCCTTAACCCGTGACACACTGAGTGAGCACACACGGCGAGTAATGTTAAATTAATTAAATATTAAATCACATCTTTAATTAACAGTTTAAGTTTTTAAAATAATTGATTATGATCCACCAAATCTCACATGATATTAGAATTAGGAATACCTAAGTTCAAATCTTTGAAGCTTTATTTACCTTGACAATTAAATTTCTAGACTTGGTACTAGGCAAAAGACTATATTAAATGTGAGTGTGGTGTTAGAATGCTTTAAATAATAGGTATTGAGTTCAAATCTTTTTAGTCCCCGATTGCTTCCTCAATTAGATACATCCATGCTTAGTCATGAGATATTAGACCAATTGCTCCCTCAATTAAAAATGTCCATGTTTAGTTAAAGATACTAGACTAAGTATGAGGTATTAGAATTGGAAGTATTGGGTTTAAATCTTTTAAACCCTAATTACTTCATAAATTAAATATGTCCATGCTTGACTAAGTACGAGGGAAATCTTTTCAGACCCCAATTACTTCCTCAATTAAATGTGTCCATACTTAGTTATTGATAAAAAGTTCAAATTAAAAATGATGGGAAGTGCTAGAATAATTAAATATTAAACTATACTTTCATTTAAACTTTTAGATGAATACAAATTTTTATATTTAATTACTCTAACAATCAACACACTACTTTGACAACTAATCTACCTCGTCCTCCTTGTATTTGTTTATCGTCTTAAGTTGGTTGGCTTGAGCTTCTCTCCCAAGCTCGTCCAGCACGATCTTTGTCGCCCAACCTACGCCTGTTCCGGTTGATCCCAGATTGTGCCAACAACCAAGAGCAGTATCGATGTTCCGTGTCGATTCTTGATTCCACATTCAGCTACAACTCAACAGCCTGATGAAAGAGCTGTCAAGAATCTTCCACGCACATCCAACACGCTTCCTTTTCCCCTTGCTTTAATTCTTCTTTTTCCCGGATTCTTTTTTTTTTGCATATGCGAGTGATTGGACGCTTTAAAGTTCGTACTGACAACTGACAAGATTGGTTTTTGGATTGGGGCAAAGGATGCCTTCGGCCGGTGGCTACTCGGGGTACAACTCAGGTGTCACCACAAAGGCACGGCAATGAGCCAGGTTTAAAGACGCGATCAGATAGGAGACAGAGCATGGTTGGATTTGGCACCTTGCGGGATTCATCGCCAATCTTGCCAGCCTGTTCCGAAGATTACCTCGGAGAGTGATTATCGATCTCCTCGCTTCCTTCTGATTGAGGCAAACGAGGACGACAGCTTTTGATGGGATTTGCATTTATTTATGCACAAGCGTGGACTAGCTAGACTCAAAGAATAATGTTAGTACGCCACGCCGTCACGGTATTATCCACAACTTCGGTCTCGGGCTAGATCGAAGCCAAATAAGGATGATTTTGATAACAACCACGCAAGACAGAGCTGCTGCTGTGTCTTCACTTTAATTTAATTTCATTTGTATTTTAAGTTTGCCTAAATTGTTTTTAGATCTTGTTTGTTAAAAGAATCATGAGACTGTTATTTCTCTTATTTATACATGTAACTCTATCAATGAAATGAGATGGCAAAGCAGAATTTGCAATTACTCTCTTGTTTCTATTTATTTTTATGATATCAAAACTCTATAGGGATACTCGAAATTCTTCCCTACGAACTAAAATAATGGTCTTTGCTCCCAAATATCATTTCTCTCAAATCTGGACTTCGCTAACTTTACAACTCAAAATTCAGCATTTTACCCTCAAATTAAAGGTCAACAATTGATCAAGTTTGTCATCCAAGAATGGGACATCCAAAATAGTCATATTTTGTAGTGTTAGAGCGGTACCAAGGTCTTGGTACCATGTGATGTTTATTGAAGACTTTTGGAAGTCCAATATGCTTGAAGAAGCGAAATAGGGCACCGACAGGAATCGCGGTATACAGAGGTACGGACAGCTACTCTCCTGCTCATCTTTGATCCTCGTGGTACATTGTCAACGCAGCTCCGATCACTGACTTTCACCTTTGGCAATCAAAGCTCGGGAAATGGGATACAAGTCCGTGGCCCATCTTCTGATGGATGAACTCCGATGGGCTGCAAAGCGCAGGAGATACTTCCTAGGCCGAAAGGTGGAGAAAGACCAGCAACACGAGAGCCCTGGCTTGACACATCTTGGCAACGGCATTTTGTATTGGATCACACATTAGGCTTTTGACGCAAACACTGCAGTTCTGCCGAGTGTGTCCAGCAGATTTTTCTTCGTCCAAGTTCAAACAGCCGTGCGCTCTACAATGAAAGGATGGTCCTAGCACTTTTGCAGCCAGCTTAAACCGTTGGGCCTTTTCACCTTGATCTTATTATTTTTCGGACACTATCTTCTCAGTCCCTTTCTCGGTCCTCTTAGGGAAATTTGATGAAAGCCGTAAACCAGCACATAGAAGACTTTCAATATTGTTGGCAATTAATTTTTCTACGAAACCTTTTTTGATCTGTGGGAAATGGGGAAAAGGGAAATGCTTCTTTGTTTGCAAAATCGAATCGTTTCTCCAATTTCCTAGGAGGAAAAAGAGTACAACACGTGATCATTGAACATAATAAGGAACTCATTCCTACGGAGGAAGGTCCTCAAGACCCCGGGAATAGGTATCAGTGAGTTATGAAGATATTCTGTATTTTTTGACTACCTTCCTCAAACCACATTGCTTATGAATGCTATCCTAGAACATAATGAGGAGCTATAGTGTTCCCAGGTGAAAAGATTTGGATGCTTCTTTGCTATATCGTAGATTTCCCTAATACTTCAAGCATTATTCCTTTCCATAAGAGAAGTTTCCCTTGGAAAGAGAAGCAAATGCAGAATTAGGAGACAATGTACCGTCTTACCTGATGCGGAAGACCTATCATAAATCTTGGCATCCTGCAAAATTGACATTGTAATGAAAGCACACGCTTTTTAGTTCATCAGTCTCATTATTGCCAATGCTGATGTCCATTATGATCCAATTACCTCAGTTACAGTGGAACTGCAGATGATAGTCATAAGCTGTGCGTAGCTGAATTGAAGAGCTCGTGCCTTTTCTTGCAAACTATTCAGTGCATTTCTGAAACTCTTATCGAAAGACCCCACTACTTCAAGTTCTATCTGTGCTCCAACAGCATTCCAATCTATAATACCACTTGAGGTTCTATCTGAGCTCCGACAGCATTCAAATTGATGCCTAACTCTTCAAGCTTATGGTATGTGTGTTCAGCCTCTGCTTCATTTGCATCAATTGCTTTGAGAGAATGCGTGACTGGTCGTCTCATGTTGTTGTACCAAGGGCTTTGGCCTTGCGTCTCGTACGAATGATGCCGTGTTGTTCTCTTTGATGGGTTCCCAATGCCGCCATCAAGAAAAAAACTGATCCTGCAAAATCATGGAAAGCAGGCATTTCTTTCTGAGACGCAGAAGAACAAGAAAGGAAATTTTCTATAAAGAGCTGGAGTTTCTAAAAACCAGTCTACAAAGACCATTTTGTTTGCTAGTCTCTTGCATGTCCTCCCAGTGGCTTAGTTGATTACTGTAATGTCTAGAAATCTGGGAATGCAAGGCCAATATCAGTCGGAGCTCAAAGCTAATCACTCTGCTAATAGGGTGGTGATGACAGAGTCAGAAAAATAGAGGAACCTGGTTCATCTAAACATATGGGTCAATAAGTTCAAAGTCTTTCTGTGAACTTCATCGGCTGCACAGAGATTATACTTCCGCCTGATCAAAACTGAGGGTGGACGGATCAGAATGTTGTGCAGAAGCCATGCATGGTCCAAAAAGATAATAAAAGAATGTGAAAGACGAGAGTCACAACAAACTGTGTTATCAGTTGCTAATGGGCGTACGGTGTATCTATAGCTATACTAGGAGAAGAAGCGACTGTCACATTGAACCAACAAGAGATGACGGTGATCCAAAGCCAGGAAGGTAAGTGCAAGCCATGATACTCGTTCAGGCTGAGGCAGAGTAAGTGCCAGACCAAAAGTTTCCATTTTTTCGTACCTAGTTATGGAAATTCTTCTTTTTTGTACCTATCTTGGCACCTATCCAAATTCTGGAGGGAAAAGGAATTTTGATCTCACATTGCTGCTGGACTTCCCTTCTCCAAAAACTTTCCTCCTTAAAGAATCTCTAGCGAGTTCTTGCGAAGAATCTAGTACAGGGCACTGTCCAAGTAACTGAAAAGCGTGTTCGGGTGCACATTCCCAACCTTTCTCAAGGTGGGGCCCCAACAAATCGGCCTTTTGGAGGGATATGTGATTGAGCTCCTCACATGCAGATGGGATTGGAGGAAGAAGGCGAGCTTCCGCGATCAGTCTTTGCTGTGTATTACATGTTTTCGTCTCAAAGGAAATAACAGAAAATGTTACAGAAGCAATCATGTCTTCCATTCATGAAATACTTCCAAGCACTTTGTGCATTCTATCACAATATTTAGATCATCTACATCTTCACAACTTATTGATATATATAACCCTTTGGTTTGAATAGTTTTATCAGTTTAGGTGGTGGATGTTCATGTTTGGACTTCTTGTTTGGGGCTACCAGATTTATGTTGTTAATTTCCTGGCGCAGATATTTGTGTTGTAGATGGGATCAAGCTAAAGGTGAAATCAAATTTGCACATAAATGTTTAGGAAAATACTTGCTCTATGATTTTTCCTGATGATGGGCGAGGTTGAGCACTAGGGAGAAATCTATAGAGAGAAACTTTGTATTACTTGTGTGGAGAGGAGGCCAAGTACATAAAACTGTCCATTTCTTGAAGAATCATCTCAATACTCAGTTGGGGTCAGGATTTTCCAAAATTAAGAGATCCAGATAAATAGATGGTCCCATTCATTCGGCACAGAAAAACAGAAGACAATGAAATATTAGAGAACTGCTGAGCTAACCTCTAAACATATGGGACCTTTCAGAATTTCAGCACATCGATCTCAGTATGTTTCAGTTTTTCCTAGTAACCCTAGGAGCATTTCAGTCTCCGGGAGCAAATTGTGAAGTTCCATAATCTATCCAAAAGAACATGCTCAAAGCATGAGTCAAAGGGGCCTACCGTTCAAACCAGAAATGTACTTACGACTTATGAACTAAGAAGAGTGAGAATAACCTCTGATTTCAGCTTATATAGGGAGTCGATCTCAATTGCAGCAGCACGTTTCTCCGAGAGGCAGATTCAAACACGATTAAGCCACTCCTGAAGAAATAAATTTTTCTTAGAAGGGTGAGTCTGGAATTAGAAAATCCAACCAACTTATGATAACTTTCTGCGACAAAGAAGGCGTGCCGGATACAGAACACAGCATGCACCGAAATAGAAAATCTCATTTAATCCTTATTGGCGTGATTGTGGTAATTTTCTTTCTCAGATAAATGGAGATATAGGAATAATCCCATGAAAGGCAAAAGGGATAGTCCCAAGTCAATTTGAAAATTCAATGAAACCACATTTTCAATCAATGTATTCCAAATTGAAAGTGTCAGCCAGAAAAGCCAGATATGCACCAGATGAAAAACAAAATGTCCTCAGTTGATCACCGTCACCAATATAACGATAGAAGTCCATGTGATCATCCATTGGACTTGATAAATCAAGTGTACCATGTAGAGCAATTTCACTCAGTCATGGGCATCACACTGCAGAGTGCACACTCACAAACATTGACAAAACCCAATTCAATTTCAACCACTTGGGTGGAAAAAAGAGAACAAAATTTAACGGTTGCTAATCGGAGAACCATGCAGAAACCAGATTAAGAGAAATGGCTTTTTAATCAAGACAAACCAGCAAGGGTAACACTAAGCTGTAGAACAAGAAGCAAATAGGTCTTCTAGAAGAGACAATTTAGGTAACTGTAGGGATATGGTTTAATGTATCTTGACCCACAAAATCGATCCTGATAGAGAATTACCTCCATCAAAGAAATTTTCTGTGCCAGTTTCTCGCTTCCATTGACAAGGATTCCTAAGCGACAGCTTCTATCGTCAAGGTTTTCCAACTCCAATAACTGGAACAAAAGTACATAAATAATGACAACATAAATTATGCAAAGAGAAGTGGACAAAATGAACTCTTATCTTAATCAAAAGGTCAAATAAATTCACGTTATATACCTTTGAAGATGACGAAAGAGTAGATTCAATCTCTCCAGCCAACTTCTTTGCCTCTTCAGCATACTCCTGTACAAATTTTAAGCAAGTTACTGTAAGTCACTCGACTAGACAGAGTGCAGGTATATCAAATGCCACAACTTCACAATCTTCTTCAGAACCTTCAATTTAAGATGTCCAGGCTCGTTACACAGCATGGTATCCAAACTCAACAATTCAGTGACATATTCTAAATCTGCCCACTCCAAAGCATTAGTAGAGCCCAAAGAATGATTTTCAATTTTTGTGAGGCAACTTCTTACACCTTCTGCCCACCTCTGCGCGTCAACTAACTTCTTTGCCATGGTACGTACCTGCATGTGATTGAAGTACATATTCATACATAGTCGAATCATAGGCATATAATCTGAGAAGAATTTCATGTAGCTAAAAGGCTTTGAACTAACAGGATCCATGTCAAAACCAGCCCAAAGAAATTGTTCAGCTTCTTTCAACAGTTTTTGATAAATATCCTTAGAGAAAGGATTTTTAAGAGCATCGGTTGACTGCAACAGCCATTGATCCGCAAGATGAGCCAAAGTAGCATGGCCACCTTTTACCTACAAGAACATATAATCCAGAAGAACATTCTCTCTTACTGAAGAACAAAAGGCAAACTAATATAACAATCTTGACAAGGACAATCAACTCCAGCACAATATTAAAGAACAAGAGGAGATTAGCACAGATTCTAAAACTCACTAAACACCACTAAATTTCACTTTGTTCTTCATTGACATTTATTCCAACACCAAACAATTATGCAGTGACCTTGGTAGAAAAGAATTTCCTAGAATGTACATAGTTTGCCAGTCAACCAGTAAAAAACATTGGCAACTAAGACCAAAGCAATAAAACCAACTTCAGCTAGACTCTTCCATAAAACAAAGATCACATAATACCTAGTAAGATTGACACCTCATCCAGTCATAAATTTATAGAATGAACACCAAGGCTGAAGTTGTTTTAATTGCTGCAATTTGTTTTCTACATGCTTTATTTGATACCTCATCCAGTCTCTTTGTTAATTGACTAAGCAAGTCTTGTATCTGACAATACCTTTTCGCTGAAGAACTTGTTTCCCTGGAGAAAGATCTTTGCTGGAGCACCTTACTCTTTTGAGTCTCCTCACCGTTGTATTTATCGACAGTGAGCAGCAAATCACTTAACTCTGCTAATGTATGATGGTAAAGGAGGCAATGTTTGCTAGGTTTACATTCACAAATGTGTTGCCAGTGCTGCACAAAAGGGGTCTGATGATGAGATCGAGAATTACCAATTCTGGCTTTAAGCCCAAAAATGATGATGAAGAAGAAACACTTCATATGATTGGGTGATCCATTTCTTTGAATATGAGCCCAACCAAAGAAGATGTTATTTTCGGTGCCATGTCGGATCAAAGACAGGAAAGTATGTCACCAGCAATAATGTGACAAATCAAAATTAGAACCAGAACCGTTGATGTAATCAGATTTTTCCTTGCAAATTCAATCATATCATACGCTTTTTAACATTATGACTTTAAGGACATATTTCATTATGACAGAGGCCCTTGTCATGAAAGCTTTCACTCATTGTGCCCGGCTAAGTGGAATAATCCAAGTTCCATGAGTTCAAGATCCCCCTTCAGGGGCAAATGTTTTTGACATTGCAGTATGGCACATGTACTAGGCTTGTATTTGCACTACAAATCAACTAATTTGACAGGATAATAAACCAGAACACAGTTTCCACATACCTCAAGACAAACAAAAGCAGATGGCCTACAATCACATACAACTGCAGAAAGATAAAGATATTGCTGACATATAATGCACTTAGGATCCTACAAAAAAACCAAAACAAATTCATCAACTAGCATCATATGGACACAGTCATCAGAAAGCAAGAGTTAAACATGAAAGGTCAAGTACCTCCTCAGTCCCCACGCATTCAGGACGTGTCCGTGGTGGCATTGGAGATGATTTTACAATGCCATTTTTCCAGAGTCGCTCCCTCCAACTTTTCTGCTTTGTATAAATTCTAGGTAATTCTTTCGCCAGAGAAGGTGATGCTTTTCTATCATAATTACTCTGCATATTGCACAAGAAGGCAATTAGGGACATTTCTGTAATATGGAAAGACCTCCTAGTAAGCAAAACTTAACTTTAGAAAAACAAACTGTTATCAAAAGGAAACAGAAATTATTAATCCTTCCCATCAAACTAATGAAAGAGGCAAACACGGAAACTATGTTGATGATGATCATGAGTCCATCACAAAATACCAAAAAACCAAAGAAAATAGTCCCAGTAAAGATAGTCAAACGCACAACAGACGCCGCACCGCCTCACCTAGTTTCCGCGTCTTGTCGGCGAGAACGCCGCGGTAGCGCGTGACTCGATCGAGCTTCGCATTGGAATACTCCTGCACTTCGCTCGCCTCTTGTCTCAGCTCCAAGTAATCCTGCCTCGCAAGCTGCATCCGGAAATCGCTCTTCTCAGAGCTCGGCAACAGAGTAGGAATCCACCGAAGCAAGAAGCAAAAATTCGAAACAGGCAAATCCCCCAACTCAATCGGGAGCCCAAAACAGAGCGCGAGACGATCGGAGCGTTGCTAAGTCCTTGAAGCCCGCAAGCCGCGGCACCTGCTAACGGCCCCCTTTGGCATAGGAAGATGTTTTCGTAGGTTTCGACAAATAGTTTCTGGAAAATCATTGGAGGTTCAAAACGAGGAAAAAGACATTCTCCACGACCTTAAAAATCCACGTCGCTCCGTACGCCGTCCCACCAGTTATAGGAATGATTTGTAAAAGGTAACGACAAAACGACTCGATGACGACAAAACGACGTTCTCATGCCCCCTTACCGTCGGTTACCCTTCCTATTATAAGCAAACGGCTTAAAGAACCAATTGAACCAATTTCAGCAATTTAAGCTCACCTTGAAGACCCCAAATTTCACCAACTGAAGATTAGCAAAGAGAGGATATAAAATCGTTGCCCAACTCTCTTAGCATCATCAAGACTTTTATCTCTCGAAAATACTCAAGAGTTGTCATGAAATATACAGTAATAATCTTGATCCTTCTGCAATGTTGCCTTGCTTTGAAGGCGAACTCGACGATCCTGCATAAGTACGAGTCGATTTTCAACTTTGGCGACTCTCTAAGCGACACTGGGAACTACCTCCGATCTGCGGGGGATCATGCAATCCTGCCGATGTCTCCTTATGGCAAGACCTTCTTTGGGCATCCGACCGGTCGTTTTTCAGATGGACGTCTTATAATTGATTTCATTGGTATGTTCTCCTGATTCTTCTTTCCTTTTTGTAAATGCATGCTCGTGTTAGGGAAGAGAGCAAGCATTTAAATCAAAAGGCCGCAGCTTTTGTTGAGAATATTTGGATCATCAGCAGTATATATCCAAGCTCAAAGACGGATATTTTTCTATATTTGGTGTTGATATTTCACTAACGACGGTGCATATTTTTCTTTCGAAACGACATGTGTATAGAAAAAAAAAAAAAAAGGAAAAAGAACTTTTCGTTTAAAGTGGAGTTAATGACAATCTTTAGCTGTCTTTATTATCATTGGGGGTGTTAATGTTAGATGTTTAACTAGTGTATATGCGTTACGTATATGAAAATGCAGCGGAAGCAGTTGGGTTACCCTATCTAAAGCCATATCTTGAGGTAGTCAACGGGTCAGTTGATGCTCGTAGAGGAGTTAACTTTGCAGTTGCTGGTGCCACAGCGCTTGATCCAACATTCTTTGCAGCTCGAGCCATTCCAGCAATGACAATGACGAATCATTCCTTAAATGTTCAGCTCGACTGGTTCAAGAAACTCAAATCTTCTCTTTGCACAACCCAGCAAGGTAAATAATATAAACCCTATTTTTTCGTGCTTTTGCAATATCAAAGGAAAATAAAAGAAGTCTTTTGTTGAGTGACTTCAATATTGGAATATATCATTATTAGAATTTTTAAATTGATTACTTGAGTCATTTGATGATTTGATTTTTGTTTTTGTTATTTTCTTTGTAGATTGCGATACATATTTCAAGAAGGCTTTATTTTTAGTGGGGAGAAATTGGTGGAAACGACTATAATCTTGCTTTCGCCATGGGTGCAACCTTTGAGCAGCTCCGTCCCATTGTGCCAAATGTTGTTGGAGCCATCGCCAATGCCACCAGCGTATGGCCCTTTTCTTTTCTTGCAAGGAACAAAGCATAATACTATTTGTGCAATAAGATCTTGCGTGGTTAACCTTTTTTTGGCACTCCAGTAAGTTTTTCACGGCATGTGATTGTTTTAGATGCTCATCGAACAAGGGGTGGTGGAGCTAGTAGTGCCAGGGAACCTGCCAATTGGTTGCTTGACATCGTATATAACAACAGCTCCGCCCTTTCTCAAAAACGACGCTAATACGACAACTGGTTGTCTCAATCGTTATAATGAATTCGCCAAGTACCACAACAATTATCTCCAACGAGAGTTGCAGGTTTTGAGACAAAAATATAGCCATGCAAGAATTATCTATGCGGATTATTATGGAGATACCATGCGTCTCTTTGAATCACCAACACAGTATGGTGAGTTTACTTTCTTATAGACATATAGAACCTTCAACTATGTATATAGATAGAAGATTTATCCTACTTGCGGCGTCTTTATGAACTTATAAGGATGAGCGGTGAGATCAATGTCCTCTTTTTCAGGTTTCTCTAAATCAACACATGTAGCTTGCTGTGGAGCTGGTGGACCATTTAATTTCAACGTCAGGATGATGTGTGGGTCCACGTCAAGCGTGTGTAAAGATCCATCAGCCTCCATATTTTGGGACGGAGTTCACTTGACCGAGGGGGCGTATCGGCACATAGCCAATGGCTTACTCGACGGTCCCTTCACTTCTCCACGTCTCGTTGCCTAGTAAGTCCGAAGGGGATGACGCATAAAGCTTCAATTCTAATGTCAAAGATGAATGTATGCTCATGGTCATCGAGTCATAAAGAGTCAGTGTGTTGGGTGGATTGACATTTTGTTATTCTACCTATTTTTTTTCTTTTTGTTTCAAAGTTCTATCCTGTAACCTTTTCTTGTTGGATCATCATTCATGTGATGAGTCATGAATAACGATGGAAACAAAATTTTACAAATTATTGTTGAGATCGCGAGCAACGCCATCAGCACAAATTGTTGTTTCCATTCTCTCTTCTTCTTTTTTTATTAGCTAAAGAGTAAGAGATATATTGACCTTTAAATCAAAAAGTTATACAGATGTACAGCATGGGTTCTCGGCACCAAAAAAACTTACACTCATGATGACAGAATAAGTCAAGGTGAGTGGAAGGGTGTACGAGAGTGAGAAAGAACAAACAGCAAAAGAACAGAAACAAAGCAGCCAAACAGCAGCAAAGAGAGCCAAAAACATTGGCCAACAACAGAAGAGGGGAGAGGCAAGCAACCACCAAAACAGTGGCAGCTCACACAACAAACAAGTCACAGACTAAAAGCGAACTAGGGGGACGACAACACCGCATTTGAGGGTCACACGACAGCAGCTTTGAAGGAGCAAGATAGCCGGAAACGCCTCAACAGTGCCTCTGACGAACCGGAAGCAGCTCCTTCATCGAAGAATCCATAACCGCACCAGCAAGGAGAACCTCCGAGGAAAAGGAGGGTTTGGATAACCTCCTACTACGCCTGAAGAAACCATGACTTGCTTGTAGCATATGTTGGAAGTTTGTTTGTTAAAACAAACTGGGAGTGTCTTTTTCACTTGTCCCACGTAGGTTTTGTGGGAGTAAGTGGGCCTATTTAAAAGTGTGAATTTCCTTTGAATAATCAAAGGAATAATTGGGCGAGGCTAGGCCTCACCATACCCGCGTGCGGGTGCGCGGATAATTGCGCGATTATTTGGCGCACTTAGCACGCTTGCGTGCCCGCGGTTTAATTAGCACTAATCCTTTCTATTTTCTTTCTTTTCCTTTTTTATTATTTAAGTTCTAAAGGTTGTTTTTCCTTTTTGAGAATTTTCGGAATTATTAGTAAAAAATAATAAAATCGAAATTTTAATTATTTAAAAAATTATTATTATTATTCCGAATTTTCTTTGTGTCTTTTTAAAGACAACCTTTGGAAAGATACTTGTTCGGTTTGCAACTTTCCTGAAGAGTTGTAATTTTTCCGAAGAATTGTAATTGTTCGGATTTTCAACTATTTCCGATCGGACACCTTTGTTCATTTGGACGAATTTCGAATGGACATGTTTGTTCATTTTTCTTGAAGAGTTGCCTTTGTTTGAAGAGTGTCATATATATATTTGTCGATATATATATATATATATATATATATTTATTTATTTATATTTGTCGGAAAGAGAGATTGAGTGATCATTTTATTCCTTCTCGATTTTTCTTTCTAAAAAAAAACGACAGACCATTCTTTCTAATTGTTTCCTAGAGAGACCACGGAGAAATACTAGAATTGCTATCTAGTATTCTCACCCGAGACTTTGTTGTATACTAAAATTATTATTATTATTCCGAATTTTCTTTGTGTCTTTTTAAAGACAACCTTTGGAAAGATACTTGTTCGGTTTGCAACTTTCTGAAGAGTTGTAATTTTTCCGAAGAATTGTAATTGTTCGGATTTTCAACTATTTCCGATCGGACACCTTTGTTCATTTGGACGAATTTCGAATGGACATGTTTGTTCATTTTTCTTGAAGAGTTGCCTTTGTTTGAAGAGTGTCATATATATATATATTTGTCAGATTTCGGAAGAGAGATTGAGTGATCATTTTATTCCTTCTCGATTTTTCTTTCTAAAAAAAAAACGACAGTCATTCTTTCTAATTGTTTCCTAAAGAGACCCTGGAGAAATACTAAAATTGCTATCTAGTATTCTCACCCGAGACTTTATTGTATCCTGGAGGATTTTTGCCGGTGACCATTAGCAACGTTGTGGGGCAAATAAATCCTTAAAGAAAGTGATATCACGCCTCAAAGTCCGAGTTGTTTTACTCGATCCGATTTCATTGTTCTACCCAATTTGAAGCCATATTTTTCACAACAGCATCCGCTGAAGGAGACGCCAAAAACACCATCCCGAAGAGGTGAACGGGATTAATCAAAAATAGATGGATGGATTCCCCAGCTCTGTTGGAGTCTTCTTTTTCTAGGAGTGTCCGGAACCTGTTTGAAGGTTAGAGCCTTGTCTAGAACGGCTTTATGGAGGTGCAACTTTAAAGGTTAGAGCCTTGTTTCCGTTCTCTTTTCGTCCATGCTTTTTCCCATTATTTTCATTCCCACTCCACCTCTCTCTTCCCCAAATCCGCGGTACACAGACCTCCTCTGCTGATATTGCCATGTCGTCGCAACCGTCGTGCACCAGGAATGAAAAAATCGCTTGTAGAGCATGGATAAAACCAATGTATTATCAAGGGAAAAAATGAGTGCTGTCAAGCTGCCCATCCTCCTCTAGTAGCGCATGGCTGGTGGTTGCCCAACCTCTACCTCGAGCTGAAGGTTTCTCTCTTGACCCTTCATTCGATTCCCGTCTCACTCTCTCTCTAGTATTCATGAAGATTATTTCATTTCCCTCATCTCTCGCAAGCCAATAGCAAATCGACTTGCTGATTTGCCCTGTTTAGAAAGGCATGGCATTTTAATCTCTGAGATGTTTAAACATCATTCTCTAAATTTCTCCTGCACCCTTGAGAAGAAGTTTATCCGCAATTTTATTCCTACCTTCAGTTTCCTACTTTAGACAATTTTACTTTCACCTTTGAGAAGCATGATTTCACTATCAGTGCTGAATCTCTTGTTGAGCGTATGCATCAACTAGTGAGTCAATTTGAACGTATTCCTTTCAGCTTCTCTAAAGCTTCCTCATTCATAATGGAAAGCACTAAGAGCATCCATGGCGATAAGATCTTGTTAATCATTATGCCTTTTAAGGCAAATCTGATTTGCAAGATTCTCATCATGTGCCTCCGTACCAAGTGAAGCTCCACTAATGATATTTCTCTCTCTATGAGGCTTTGGGCGTGCATGAAATCATCTCTGTTCTAGAAATAGTTTCTGGAACAGAAAGAGATTTTTCTATTTTTAGTTCTGGATGAGTTTCTAAGCAAAAATAACCGTTTGATAACGATACAAATTTTCTATTCTAAAATAGAAATTCGTTTGATAACGACACAAAATTTCTTTCTTTTGGATGGCGGCGGCGGTGGCGGTGGCGGCGGCGGCCGGCGACCGGCGGCCGCCGGCCGCGGGCGGTGGCGACGACGGGCGGTGACAGCCGGCGGCGGCGGTCGGCGGCGGCGGTGCAACCGGCGGCCGGCGACCAAAGGCGACCGGTGGCGGCGGCGATGATGAACGATGAAAATTTTTTTATTTCTCATTTCGATTTCTAGTCCAAATCTATTTCAAAATAGAAAAATGGAATAATTTTACCAAATGGAATTCTATTCCAAAATTGTTTCTGGAATAGAAAAACAATTTATGGAATAGAAATTGTGGGCAATCATGCGCGCCCTTTGCTGCTATGGGCCATTTTGAATAGTTTCTCCTTCTCTCTTGCTCATCTTATCATACTACATATGTATTGAGCCACCAAAAGGAAGTCTGGGATGTTAGCGTACGTTGCTATCAGTACTCTCGTTCTGCGTTCTTGAGGCATCAATGTCAATGATGATTTCAAAACTGAACTACTGGCCAATGTTGAAATCAACAAAGAAACTTTGAAAAGGATGATGCTGCTTTTGACACCCAAAAGATGGGAAAATCGGTGAGATGAGATTCTTCATATCGGAATTGGTGATGATGAGAAGGCTCGGATAAGTACACTGTAAAACGTTATATACACCACTTACTTTAATGTGTGCGATACTTACTTTAATATCAAAAGTTTTCGTTGGTTTATTTAAGTGCTAAATCAAATAAAAAAATAATCACTTAAGTGGCAACGGTGAGATAACATGTCATTTATAATTAAAATTATAATATAACTCGACAAATTTTTTAAAAACTCTAGTCCACATGGTATGGTTGGCGTTGGAATGATCGTTTTTTAATAATAACTGGTATTGAAATGATCACTTCAAATAAGATTTGGCACTCAAATGTTCACTTTAAATAAAATTTGACACTCAAATAATCGGTATTTATAACTTTTGGATAATGTTGTTTAAGGGTTATATGCTAACTAGGCACATCGGCAAGCCACGTAAGATTGAGAAATTAATAAAATATAGCTACATCAGATTTTCGACAATCTAGATTGAGTTGACATTTAAATTATTATTATTATTATTATTATTATTATTATTATTATTATTATTATTATTATTATTAATAAAAAGTGATATTATGGTTATTCGAAAAAAAAAACTTTTGGCATTAAAATGAGTATTATGTACAACTTTTAACACTTCTAATATACTTATGCTTGAGAAGGCAATTGAAGCCCCGAAAGAAAGACTCAAGGAAGGTGTGGATAAAGAGATGTGTGGAAAAGTGATAGCACCAACGGCACCATCAAGATCTCCTCTGCTCCTCGCCTCTCCACCAAAGGGATCTTCATCCTAGGGGGAGCCTGGGTCTAAACAAACCTAAAAGAAATGAGTCATCCAACTTTAGCTCCTTGAGGCTATTATAGGTGTTCAAAATAGTGTCAATTCACTTGGCAAATATCTCGCTCGTTTGGAGCAATCTATTCTCAGCTTTCAATACTATAATTTTGTTCGTTCGTTTCCATAACCCTTAGCACCTAATGCAAAAACTCCTCCCTCAATCCAAAAGAGATCCCGTCGTTCTTAGACCACTAAGGATTTGACATCCTCTATGTTGATTTCATTTATTTTTGTGCTTTGGTTGTCTCTGCTGGATCTATGAATGGTTTTTTCTTTTGTCATTTGCATCATTGCTTATTATTATTATTAGGAAAAAAGTCACGAAAAATTCTGAACTTTACCCAAAATGACACATTTATCCCAAACTTTTTTTTTTTGTGATGTGAAAAACCCCAAACTTTCCAAACCGTGACACATTTACCCTAAACTTTTTTTTGTGACACAAAAAACCTTGAACTTTTGTCGCGTGACATATTTACCCCAAAATTATAAGGTATTTTGGTCTTTTCATTTTTCTAATTTTTTTTTCCTTCTTTCTTCCCTTCGCCTGTTGGCCGGCGGAGGGAAGCCAACGTCTGGCGTTGGGCGAGGGCCGCCCTCGTCAGCGTCAGGCGAGGGCGGCCCTCTGCTGGGTCAGGCGAGGGCTTCCCTCGCGTCCTTGCCGGCGTTGGGCGAGGGTTGCTCTCGCCAGATCTGGCGAGGGCCGTCCTCATCCGCGACCCTCGCCTTCGTCTGGCGAGGGCGGCTCTCACTTGCGTCTGGCGAGGGCTGCCCTCGCCGGCATTGAGCAAGGATGGCCCTCGCCGGCGTTGAGCAAGGAAGAGGGGTGCCATCACTCGACACAGGTGAGGGCGGCCCTCGCCCGCGGCCCTCGCCATACGCCGGCTTCCCTTTTGGTTTAATCAGTGAACTAGAATTCATCCCTATGATCTTTTGTGGTCAGCCACGCTTTGTTCATTCTGCAATTCTTTGATTGAACACTGCTGAAATCACTTCAAGTCGCCACAAACGGGTGATAGCTAGCGACACCCCGTCACAATGTGGCATGTTACTAGGTTGATAAATGAACGCAAAAAGCTCTTGCCAATACTTTTATACCATCTCTTCTTCGATGACATGTCTATTTTCTGATATTGAAACAGTAACAAGGTCTTAGGCCAATGAAAGTGAGTAAAGTCATCTTCATATTGAAATGGTACAGTTTGAAGGGTGGCAAGATTTTCCTGAGCAACATCTTTATAGCATTTGTCATAGTAGATACTCGATTAGTTGCCAACGCTAGATCAGTAGTAGACTAAATTACTTGAGCTAAAGTGAAAACAGTTATATCCTGTCATGCATCATATCTTGAGTTAACTCTATTGGATTTCAATTAAAATGGCTTATTTACTCCCCTGAATAACCTAACAGGCTTGCTGAGAAGGAGAGTGGAAGCAGCTGAAGGGTCATAGATTGGAATGGATCCCGTGTCCTAGGCGTGCTTGCTACATTGAGGTCAATGGGTATGTGGAACTTTATCAATCAAATGGCACTAATGATGGACTTCATTCGATGCTTTTACGCATGGAATGTTGGTTTCCAATTGCATTGGTTACTTCAGCAAGTGCTGAGTAAGTCGAATTTGTGGTTAGCATTAGTACTATTGTGGTGCTAAACCTCTGTGCTTGAAGGGAACTTATTGAATCACTGAGATTCTAGTTTGTTAACAAGTTGTTTGAGTGCACCTTAGAATTGGTAACTTCAGCCTTTCGACATGTAATGGAGACAATGTTGAGGGCAAATTACAAACAGGGATCAATAACCAACACCTCTCGTGCAGAAGTTTTAGCTGGAGACTGGCTTTTTCTTTTGTACATGTGCCATTGTGTGGTGTCTGTATCTGATAGTGGCATTTACTTGTTGCAGGAGATTATTGTTTAAAGCCATACGTGATGGCTGAGCCAGAGGCCACGGTAAACAAGAGAACGGAGTTGGACAACTTCCTCATGATAGCAAGTGATGGGTTATGGGATGCGCTCCTGCCAAGTCGTGAGGAGGTGCCTCGATAGATATATAAAGAGGAGGTTCCCTGAGGAGCTGAGAGGAAGTAATGTCGTCGAGGTGGCTGCACTGCTAGCCAAACTGGCCATGGCTCGAGATAGCCAAGACAATATCAATGTGATTATGGTCAAGTTGAAGAAACCAAACTAGTAAAATGTAAATAGGTATTGTGCAACTGAGAATGTTTCTTAATGGCCAGTGTTGGGCTAATCAATGTTCATCTTGTATAATCTATTATACGGACTTCTAGTTGGTATTAAAATGCCAGATCCTCCATGTCATTGCTTCGTGGTGTTTATTGTTTATGCCTCAAATGATGAACTTTTTTTCCCAAGATTGACAAATACAACATCAACATTGTATTAATCTCTACTTGTGACAGATACTCTGTGTCCGTCCATTAGGTGGAGTCCACTTGACCTTACTACTTTGCGACTATATGCCAAACTTGTTCAATTGGTGAACTTGAGAATGTTGAGGTTGGAGTACAAGTGGTTCCCAACTAAAAAAGATAATGAAAATAGATTGTGTAGAGCTAACCTTACTAATTCGATAGAGTGCATAATAAAAAAAGAAAGTAAGGAGTGTACAAAAGTCATGAACAAAGTCAACATGGGAAGAGCTCTCTCCAAATGAGCAAAAATAAACTTTTATACCTTAAATTCTTCAAAAACCAAATAGATACAACTGTTTTGTAGAAGGCTATATCCTAACAAACATAGAAATTGCTGCAAAGCTTTTTAACAACACCATCACAAGAAGGAAAAATTCAAGAAACAAAAGGGACCTTGCGAACTCTAAGGAAACCCTTTCTTTTCTCACTTCTAAGCAAACCATCTTTGCTATGGCACATCTCAGACTCTCTCTTTTAACCAGCGAAGTTGAGGGGAAAGAGAATAGCACTCGTTTTATAACGTCTCTTCACTCATTTCATCCTCCAATCTTCACCCTTATTCAGCTTGGAAGTAGGTTCTGACATCATGAAGCAAAGAAAAAAATTTTGAAAAGAAAGAAAGCGAGGACTTTCCAAGGCTGTATCCAATAGATTCAAATATGTCAACACGTCGGTCCACGTGACACTTCATAATTGGTTCGGGACCATGTTGACTAGTGCTCGGGGACCATCCAATATTTTCTCCGCTTACTTGGATTGCGACACACACATTCGGCATGTCTGGCCCACTCTTTAATTTATATGATGAATGAAATGATAAAAAATAAAATTAAATGAGTCAAGCGGGTCGGCATGTCTGGCCCACTGTTTTAATAAATTTTCGGCCCCTCAAAACCCCTCGTCATCGTCCCATTTCTTTGTATATCTTATAGAGCCCATTCCTTTTGTTTTTCTCACCATCAGGCATTAGCCCACCTGAACTTAAAGAAAGAGCAAGGCCCAGCCCATATCCTCTCCTCTTTCTCCGACCCACTCATGTCAGTGAGCGCGCGGGAGAGGATGTCGACGCGAGGAAGCGTGAGCACACGCGTCTGTGATGGAACCGCGAGCAACCATGAGTGACGAGGGTGAATCCGAGGCAGCCTTCTAGAAGATTGCTAGAGGGCATGCTCGAGGATCATGACGCAGCGGAGGATGCTAGTGCAGTAGCTCGTCGTCGAGTTCTGCAGTGAGTAGCAACAGGTCATTAGCGTTGCCGCGCTCAAAGGACAGTAGCTCGAGTCGACGGTGGTCTCGCCATGCAGGGCAACGTCACGAGCGTGACGGCACAGTGACGCAGCCGGCAAGTCTCAAGTGGCAAGGGACTCTCGGCCAAGCTTGGCCGAGCACTCTTATCTCTCTTGTCTCGCGTGCGTGCGTGTGTGTGTCTGTGTATTGCGATGCTCAATATGTATTGTGTGGCCTCCTCTTCCATCGTCCACGAGAGTCCTTTTATAGGTGAAAGGGTCTAAGCGATCGAGGAAAGGAAGCGAATCTTATTTCTTATAGTGGATGCTTGAAAATTTTTCTTTTCGCTATTCTTCATTGTCCGAATGTCACCTTTGTGGAGGTCTATCTTTTCTCTCCTTCTTCATCTTTCCTTCATTTGCATGTATTGCACGTCCATGCGCCCTCAGTGACGATTGACGAACGTGACCCTCTTTTCTGCCTTGAAGGAAAATATAATGAGATAAAAAATTTATGTCCCCACGCACAGTAATATTTCTTTCCCTTCTTCCCGTCTAGAACCTTGATTTGTCGTGATGCCCAAAATTTTTTTGAATGGATTTTCCAAAAGAAATATTGTTGCCAATTTATGTCCATAGGTCAAAGATATGTGCAAATAGAATATTATTCCTCCCTTTTTCGGAGAATGGGGCCAGATATAATTTTCCTTTTTGCTTCGAAACTTCTCTAACCAAATCTACTCATTCTAAAGATCACGATGCCCATGCCGTGAACCTTCCTAAAATCTTCCCAAATTTGACCAAGTAATGCAATCTTTCCGAGTGTGGCACCAATGTACAAAAATTTCAGTATCAATAATGTAGCGGGCTTGACCAAAGTCTAATACAATACTATCTTGGGCTTAGTCCAATTAATCAATTAAGCTCAAAACTATTCACTTAAGTCCATTAGCTGCCAATCTGATTGAAATGTAAACCATATGAGCTTATGAACTATTAATACAAATGCTCTTAATAACTATATGTTGTTTGAATTAAATATTTTTGTTTAGGGGTCAAGGTCAATCCCTAATTTTTATGCAATAAATAACTAATTGGATTGCACCGAATTTAGGTGTCAACAATATGGATATAATCTTAGGACTCCATCAAAATAGAAATTCCCCTCCAATGGGTTGCTTCACAAATTGTGGAAAATTAATCAATCCGGTATTAGTATGAAAATCATCTCGAATTTCTAAACCTATATTTTCATAGAATAAATTGACAATAGATTAAAATTTTGAAATAATGTAGATGCCACTTAAAAGTGAGATCTCAAAAGTGGGAGAGACAAACTTGTGGAATTTGTTGAAATGATCATTAATGTCATTTGAGTAAAAAAAGTTTTGAAACAGCTCGGAGTTGTCCAAAAAGCTATGCATACCAAAGAACAAGATTTATAAGCGGTGTAGGACGAGAAGACTATCGGATTGGGAAAAAAAAAGAAGAAGGGTTTTCAAACCAAGTGGATGCCTCAGTAAACAGTGCTATGGCAGCACCATGGTACTTTGCAGATTTGCTGAAAATTCCCCAAAAAAGATGGTAACAATTGTCGTTCCACAGAGGTATATAGAGTGGTATGAATCATAAATAATGTTCAATCGGATAATCTAGTATGACTTGTGCATTGAGGATAGATTAATGGTTTCAATACTGTCAAGTATACCGACATTCTCCTGTAGAGTAATTATCAAACGGTAAAACCGGTTTTAATTAGCATTGAAGATGGCACTACTGCAAAAGTCCACTTATCGTCTCTATATATGCTACTTAGGTCTTTTACCAATAACTTCGTAGTTACTCATGAATGGAACCAAGCAATAGCGTGGGTGATGCTTTGTCTGTCTCAACGTCTTTTTGTCCTTCTGTGATGGGGAAGCTCTATAGGAATTTTGGCTGTTAAAAAGTAAAACTCACATAATCTTGCTACCCAGAGTAATCTCAATATTTCCACAACTTGATAAGGGAAAAAAGAAATGATTCGACCGAAATTTCTTAGGTAAATCAAATGAAAGCAGTGAATTTTCTAATCATATAGTCCACTCGATTATTTTATTCAAAGCGATATTTGACACCAAGTCAATATTTTCATACACCATAATAAAAGCGTTGCTAAAAAAAAAACACACATATCAGCACATTATTGATTTGGGATTATTAGCACTTTTGATGCATCGATTGTAAGAGTTTTCCTCTAATGTGGACTAAATTAATTGACATTGTTATTTACCGTTTTACGAGATTTGGTCTTAGGTGAGATAGAAGGTTTCTTAATTAGTCTAATATGGGGTTGGCTAGTGTGGGCCGAGTTGAGCCTGGCCCGTAATGAGGGGGACTGGCTGAAAACTCTATAAATAGTGCTCAAGTCTCTCTTCTAGCCCTAATCTCACATATCCTCACCTAAGGGACGTTACTCTAACGTCAATCGTGAGGGGCCGCCTCATTAAGTCAGTGATTCGGAGGGTAATAGAGGAGAAGGATTTGCGCAAGGAACATTGTGTTTCCTCCACTTCCGCTTCAAGAACGATGAATCCTAAAACAGGTGCGTCAATCCTTCTATTAACAATTGCTTCTTCTTGTTCTGATTATGGAGATCTTGGGTTGTGCATAATCTGCACCCAACATGTGGTATCAGAGCCTCCATAACCCTAGAACATGAACGCAATTGGTTTTACCCTAATCTGTGTGAATTTGCCCTAAATTATACTGATTTGCCCTAATTAGTATAATTCTTGCCCTAATTTGCAATTTTTGAGATTTAAAATTCAATAAAAATCATACTTTATTGTGAATTGAAGCTGGCTTAATGAGATACAATCATTATGAGAAAATTATTGAACTATATCTTCAGATAATGAGAAAAACTTTTGTTGCTCATGCATATTCCTTTTAACCTTTGAATGATGGATGTCTTAAGAATCTGTGACCAAACTGATTATACTAATTTACACATCTGCTGAATGTGGATAATGCATGTCAATTAAGTCATTGTGCATTATACTAAAGAAAATCATATGGTCACTAGTTAATATCCATCAAATTGAATATTTTTATGGTTAAGGAGTATGGCAATATTTATGCGAAACAATAGTATCTCTTTGTTATAATTTAGATATTTAGTTCTGTGATTTGACTCAATTTATAGGCCACCGGTTGAAGTAATGATATTTGTTACTTAAAATTGACTGATAAATTAGTTGTTGGCCTTGGAGTCATGTTTTGCCTTATGAAATTCATGAGCTATAATAGATCGACCCGTTAGGCTTCTCGATCGATGTACCATGTATTGCTATTGATGTTGATTGATAGATTTTCTAGATTAACATTAATAGAATCATTGCAATCTATAATTTTGGTGCACAAGAGAAGTTTCTGTGTTCTTTGTGATTGGTGATCTCATTTGAATTTATTTTTCAGATTCTCTATATATATATATATTTATATATATGTATGATTAATGAATAAGGCAATGTATTTAGCATGATATGTGATTTGAGTGATATGTGCCTCTATCACTGAAGTTCGAATCACATGTATATGGTTTATGTGAGGTATAAATATATTCCTGGTATGAGAGAATTTCAAGGATTCAATTGAGTAGTGACCGCCAAAGTGGCACGCTTGATTGGGTTTGAGAAATTTCGATCTCGTATGTTATGCAGGATGTCTCTGGTCTAATGCATGGTCATACTCCCAAAGGAGATGATTGTGTTTTAGTTCATGGAGGGATACATAATGGTGCGGTGGAGGAGTGATCGGTCCTAGTGGCTCATCTCGCCCAAAGGTGATGAATTCACGAAGATTGGAACATATTCTCATAATCGCTATCATGTGGGAGTGTACAACCGCATGTCATGTATTACATCCAAAGGTGATTATATGATTATGCGTGTAACTCTCTGGATGTGTATTTGTACATCAAGTTATACGATGCTCACATGATGCTAATTATATACATTACTTGTTTTTCAGTCACCTTTCTGTAATTAATAACTCCACTATTATTGAGGTTTTTACTGCTTCAAATTTTAAGTTGTGGACATATGATTTGCTGCTTAAGAATAAAGCACTAGAATTTGCTCACTATCCATGAAGCGGTCTATTCTAAAACACTTGAAAAGTGGTTTGCCTACTAACTGCACTGCTAAGAGATGATAGAAGCCTCAGTGGCTTGTAATGATATCTTGTCTAATACCGAAATTAGGACACATTTGCAATAATTGCGTTTAAGTCCTAATGACATATACATCTAGTATATGGCTAAAAGGTTGTCAGGTTTAATAGTGGCCGTGAGTATTTTGGCAAGTATGACAATGCGAAATAGCTTAAGGAGTCATTTGTCGAATACTTGGTAGATTCTGGGGTGGTCATTTAATTACTATATTTGTAAATCCTGATAAAAGATTTGGCCGAAAGGCAATATGTAATCTATGAAACATGTTTGGAAACTTACTGACTTGTCTAAAGATCACAAGTTCTTTAGTTGCAAATTGGCGTACAAAACTAAAAGGATTTTTACTCTGAAAGAGGGGTGGATTGTTAATGGCGAAGAAATAATTATTTCTTTAAAAGATTCTTTTAGAGTGAATGCGGCAACTGGATAGACCGAAAAGTCTTATTAATAGTTTTATATAAGTTTCCAAACAATATTAATAAAGTTTCATAGTGTTGTCATTCTGTTCAATCGATAACAAAGTAATTTAATACACTGCAAGGTTAGTGGGAGAAAATTTATTTTTCTCATATTCTATGTACATGATACATATTTATATTAGCAAGAAGTGCAGTGTAGTAAATAAAGTTCTATATCTACTATGTAAGTAGAGTTTGTAACTTTCTTATAGGCTGTTACTTGGGTTATTATGCGTCGGAACCTTATGATGGAGTTGACCATTTTGACTTTATGAATAGACCCATACGGTTGAATTGAGATAATAAATTTGTTGTTTTTTAATAACAAATGTCTCAAGGGGTCTAAATATATGGTGGTCAAATATTTTTGACTATAAAGAAACGGTATAGAAATGTGACTTATTATTATATAATATATTTTCACAGATGATGTGGTTGCAGATCCACTAACTAAAGACCTACGCCCATGTGTATTTGAGTGACATGTCATTAGCATGAGCCTAGGAGTATTTTCGGATACTGTTATTTAGTGGGAGCTACTTTGGCTTTACTTTGATAAAGTTCACATCTATGGTTCGTTACTTAAAGTAACGGTTTGATATGTATCAACTTTTGCATTCAATAAAATAATTTTGAATGTGTTATTATCATGTTGAATACATATTGATAAAGTCTCAAGGTATCACCTTGAGTGAAGGCTAGGGGCAGTTCATTATTAGCCTTGTGCATATATTCTTGTAGAAGGTTAACCATAAGGACAAGACATATGTGGTTCAAATATGTGGGTTCATTTGAACCATAACTTCATTCTCTTGTGACACAAGTTTTTGTGTCGCCTAAGTAAAAGAATCATATGTGGGTTCATTAGAACCGTGATTTTATTCTCTTGTGGCACAAACTTTTGTGTCGCCTAAGTAAGAGAATGGTGATCGACAAATGGATCTCTCATGAGAGATGTTAGCCATTTGCCACACTACCATATTGGATCCATATCAATAAAGTTGAAAGCACTTGTGACCATGGAAGGCTCTGTGTATATACATGCAGTTACCGCTATGATTCGGTGTTAGAGACTTTATGGGATATGATTGACTATTAAGAATTATCTCTAGACCAATGTGCACACATACAATACAATTTCAATTAATATAGTCCAAGTGGGAGAATGTAAGAGTTTTCCTCTAATGTGGACTAAATTAATTGACATTGTTATTTACCGTTTAACGTTTACCGTTTTACGGGGTTTGGTCTTAGGTAAGATAGAAGGTTTCTTAATTAGTCTAATATGGAGTGGCTAGTGTGGGCCGAGTTGAGCCCGGCCCGTAATGAGGGGGACCTGGCTGAAAACTCTATAAATAGTCTCAAGTCTCTCCTCTAGCCCTAATCTCACATATCCTCACCTAAGGGACGTTACTCTAACGTCAATCGTGAGGGGCCGCCTCATTGAGCCAGTGATTTGGAGGGTAATAGAGGAGAAGGATTTGCGCAAGGAACATTGTGTTTCATCCGCTTCCGCTTCAAGAACGATGAATCCTAAAACAGGTGCGTCAATCCTTCTATTGACAATTGCTTCTTCTTGTTCTGGTTATGGAGATCTTGGGTTGTGCATAATCTGCACCCAACATCAATAACTCCTTTCTATTGGATAAAGGCCTTTATAACAATTAATCTTTTTAATTGCTCGCCTTCTTTCTAATTCGCTACAAGTGAAGAGTCCTCATGAGGTTTTTATATTGCAAACTGCCCAATTGCTCAATGCTTTAGATTTTTGAATCATGTAGTTATCGTAGGATGATAAGCTCGACACGAGGGATCTTTGCCTTGTGTTTTCTCGGGTCATTCCAGGGTCTTTGCTTCTTTGGTTGGTTGTGTCCTTGTAGTGAGTTTGCGACAATCTGAAAAGCAACATAGTGGAGATAAATATCACTCCCGTGAAAGCAGTCCTAACATGCCTACAAAAGTACGCATTCGATTTCAGGCTTCTCACATTCATTCGTCGATCACCCCTAGTGTTGCAACGCATCTTAGACTTGCGCAAAATGTTGATTTGGCCCTCGTTGTATATCGTCCAAAATAGAGTCGGAGGTGTTAATGTTTTGAATTCTCCGCCTGTCCATGTGTTTTTTTCTCGGGAACGGGTCGAAAGAGAGAATTTGAGGGAGCTTGAGCACGGTACCGAGCTTGCGATCTTCAGGCCCGGCCCATACGAAGAACTGGACTTATATCATTGCAAGGGGAGTTGGACTGGGGGGTGCCGGACCGCGGACACTGGTCTTTAATAAGTGCGGACTGAATCGGCTTAAGCTGCACATTCCATTGGGCTTAAGGCTACCTTGCTTCTGATTAAGACATTCACAAGGACTGAAGCAGTACTAAGTAGACGGTGCTCTTGTAGAGAAATTCGTCCTTGTCATGCTCGATGGTTATGGTTATGGGCTTATTAAATGAGAATTTTGTCAGTATTGGTCAATCAAAGTGCAGCAACATCCACTCAAAAGAGTAGCGCATTAGTGGAGGGGAAAGTAGAAAGGTTGATGTGCGGAGTAGAGGCCGAAGTCCACACTCCTCCATAATTATGTGACACGGGTACCATAGTGACACTGAACAATAGCCACTAGGTAATAGTTTCCTACGAATCCTGAACATATTAGGTTGACATGAGAGATTGTGCCTTAAAATTCACCCGAGATGTGAATTCACTAAAGTTACGTTTGGTAGTCAGGATAAAAATCAGAATAAGATAATCCTATTATGTATGTGGTTATTACCTAAGATTGAATAAAATATGATGTAATGGAGATATGATTCGGATAAAAATATCTCATCAAGGATGTGAGATAAAAATGGATAGAATTTCTTATCTCTATAGTATACAAATTATTTTCTCGAATAATGAACTTCTTAACTTCAAAATTTAAAATAATAATCAAATATAAAATTATACTTGGATTCCAATACAAAAATGAAAATTCGAAATAACAAAAGAAATGGTGAATAATTTTCATTTTTATTTATATGTATATTTGAAAGAATCTATAATAATTACAAATTTAGATATATTGCTATAGTTTATTATCTGATAAAATTTTAGTAGAGAATGATAGAGGGAGATGTACAAGATAAAAAGGAGAGGAAAAATAATTAAAAATCAAGTAAATAAAATTGAAGTAGAAGAATCTCAATTCTAAACGAAAAAAATTCAAACTTGAAATGAATCTTTCTAGTTCTCCTATCTCCTTTTCCTTTGTATTTCCGATTCATGTCGAATCTTCATGAATCCTCCGTAATTCTTTAATCATGTCAAAGTTCCACAAAAACGATGCGAGAGTCAAAAGTCCTTATCTTGCATAGCTCTCTATTTCAAATCAAAATACATGAAAGCAACAACAATGTTGAAACTTCTCTTCCATAACTATGTGGTTTATGTTAAAGCTCAATGCAAGTCTCAAGAGAGTTAAAACACTATATATATTAGTACTCAAAAATTGAATAATCATGTTTTCTCTCTTTTATTAAATTTAGCATACATTGTCTAATTTATCTTGTTATCATCAACATTACTGTATCCCGTTTACATTTGTTGTCATAGTCGAACTTGGGACTCTAAAATGCTACAACGAGCTCCTTTTTAATTTAAGAAGTGGATTGCACAATAATTATGAATTGATAAATAGAACTTATCCCTATCTATGCTTATTCAAGTTTATTTATATCGACATGCCGTGGATGGAATATGAAAATATTCGATTTTATCAATGCGATAAAATATTGTAAAATCTTTAAATTTTATATCATGTCCTGTTTTAATCCTATTCTGATTAGAGGTTCATATGGCCAAACATGGTCAGAAGGCATAGGCTATTCTAACCACTATTTAGGGAAAAAGAAGAAAAAAACAAAAAAAAAAAGGAAATCAGAGGTAAAATTGAAAAGTTTGTTGTAAGAAAAGTGTAAGTGTGAAAATACTGCTCTCTAAGAGTCACAATTATAGCTTTATGTCAAGTAGGGGTGAGCATGATCCGGGTTGGTCCGGGCCACCCCCTAACCCTAAGACCAACCCGTACAGTATTGGTCCTCAATTTTTAAAACCGAGGACCAACTCTATTGAACTAGGGACCAAGGACCGGACCGACCCAATGGGTGGGTCCAATTCCAGGGTCAACTTGGGACCGATCGATAATTTTTTTTGTCTTATTATTTATACTACCTAAAAAAGCAAACATACAAATTTAAATTACACATTCATCGACAATGCGGCATTGTGCAACTAAACTATAAATACCAATACATATTTAGCAAATTTAAGATGACACAATAATAAAAATTTCATATCTGCTAACCGTTCATCGAGATATGGGACAAGATAGAAAGTTCTTGTAATCATCTATCTTTAATATTCATAACACCATATGCAAAAGTGTTTTCCCCGCATTTGATCATGTAGAGTCCACTCAACCAAAAAATGAGCTTCACACCACTTGACTAGCAAATCACCATAGTAATTGTAGTATTACTCTACTCTTCAAAAATTTCTACCATTTGACATAAATTGAAAAGCAAAGTGCAACTAAAATTCATTAGTAAAATACAATTAGACCATAAAAAGTTCAAAATACTTAATATAAACCATGAATATATAATTTCACATATTGTTAATTCACTTGAACTTCTAAACACCCGAAAACAAAACAAACAACAAATAATTAATACTCAACAAAAATTTTAAATTGAAATTACTATTAATGATATTGATAGAACATCTTAATATAATATAATATAATATAACAAATATTTTACTTAGATTTAAATATATAAAAGAATTATAAATAATATAATGTAATATAATATAATATATAGAGTTGAGCCTGGGAGAGTTGGATCGATCCAAAACTCTTAAATCGATGACGACCAACTCAGCGCAATTGATTTTGGAATTTCAAAATTAAGGATCGACCCAGTCCTCTTGAGAACCGGACCAAGATTGACAGGGTTAGTCCGGTCAAGCGTCGACCTGCGACCGCTGCTTACCCCTAATATAAGGGGCTTAGCAGCCACCACACCCCAGCCCTCCGCCGACAAAAAAAACCCTCGCTTGTCCTTACATTTCCCCTTCCCCACGCCTCCTGCTACTTGATCGCTCTACCTCTCTATTTTGCCCAGCGCCACCACCATCGTTATCTCTCTCTCTCTCTCTCGAATTCCGATTTCTCTCGCCAGAATGGCCTCCAAAGAGCCGGAGCACGAGCACCGCGAAGACGAGGAAGCCCCCGCCGCCGAAGACGAGGACACCGGCGCTCAGGTCGCCCCCATCGTCCGCCTCGAGGAGGTCGCCGTCACCACCGGCGAAGAAGACGAAGAGGCCATCCTCGATTTGTACGTCATTCGCCGATCATCTCTCCCATCGCTTCATCGCTATCTGATTTCCTTTTCTCTTTTATATTCGTCGGTCGCTTTTCGAGGTAGTAGTAGTGGTAGTAGGGTTTAATCGCTTTTCTGGTTTATCTTGGCATGGATGCGTAGGAAAGCGAAGCTCTATCGATTCGACAAGGAAGGGAATCAGTGGAAGGAGAGGGGCGCTGGTTCCGTTAGGTTTTTGAAGCACAAGGAAACTGGGAAGGTCCGGCTCGTCATGAGACAGTCCAAGACCCTCAAGATCTGCGCCAATCATCTCAGTGCGTACAATTTCGTGCGATTAGGGTTTTTTTTTTTTTAATCTCGATATGTACCGTCTTCGTTTGTTTCGCCAGTTCGCTGCCCTTCTTGACTCGGCGTGATTTGGCTATCTTTGCAGTTATTTCGACTATGTCGGTCCAGGAACACGCCGGGAACGACAAGTCCTGCGTTTGGCACGCAAGGGACTTCGCCGATGGAGAGCTGAAGGACGAGCTCTTCTGTATCAGATTCGCGTCCGTCGAAAGTGAGTGGATTCTTTACCTTTGCCTCTTCTTTTTTTCCTGAATGAGATTTCATTTGCCAAAGCTAGGAAACGGAGCCTGCTGTTATAATTCGCAAACAAAATCAGTAAATATTGAACGTCGATGAAATGCATCATAAGATAGGAGCAGTTGTTTGGAAGAAAATATTAATTGCATCCTCGTGTACTCTGATTGGCTTTGGCCATGTACCAAGTGAGCTGTTGTTATCTATCAGCTGGTTTTTGTTTGGAATCATCTAACTCTAATTGAGTATTCACTGGCTTTATTGTACGGAAAATTTGCCTACTGGGACTTTGTTTTGAAGCTTCTTCTCCTTTAAGTATTAAGATTAATGATGTCTAGCTCTAGTGAACAGTGGCGAATGAGATGTTCTAAGTTGAATCTCATGGGAAGTAGAATGGGCTACAAAGTGATTTAGGACGGCAGAATTTAGTTTAAATGCTGGGAAGTAGATGTTCTAAGTTGAATCTCGTGAGTTTGTGATTAATTTTTCACTATTGTTGATTTGGAATTGAATCTGATGGAATTTCATCAAAAGATTAAAGAATGATTATCACAGTAACCTATGTACAATGGGATTTACACTGTCATGCAGCAAAGATAGTGAAACCTTCTATGAGGCTCTATCATGTTGAAAAAGAGATTGGTAATTTAAAGATCCCCGAAGGTCTGAGGAGGTTTAATTTTAAGCTGCATACTTGGAACATGGTTTGGATATTGGATGTTTCTTTTCCAAGAGCAGCCAGTCATTCCATAGACAGTATGTGATACCTTTTGTGTACAACCCAAGCTGAATCCAGTTCCTGGCTAGTGGGTGAAATATATCCTCAGTTTGTTCTGTCAACAAGGGAATTGGGGGATTACAGGACTTGAAGGGTCAGTAATATATGCACATCGTTATAAAGGATGCTGAGTAGTGGAGTGGTACTGTCTGTAGAAGAACAAGCAGAACCTGACATGTGAGGTCGGTGAAATTGGGTTTACCACACAAGTCTATCAAAAGCTTTTTTAGGGGGAAAAAATCTAAGGACTTTCTCTATTGGTTGTTCCTCCTATTAGGTGAGTGAATGTCCCTTGAAAGAAGAATGGACGAGGTAAATGAACTCATGGGAAAATATATATATCCCTCTTTAGTAAAATAATATAACAAGGCAAGAGTTATAGAAGCTGATGGAGGCTCTTAAATTTTTACTGGATTCAAGATCCACTTATGTTACTGTTTCAATGGTGAGATTTTCCAAGGTTCACATATATTTCGCTAATTCCTTTTTTGAGTTCAAGATACTAAAGTGGAATCAGAGAATTAATAGATCTGAACCCAGCTCATGTACCGCTTTAATGGGCTAACAGCCCAACCTTGGGAACATACTATAGCCCCAGGTGGCAAAAAGCCAACATTGAGGTGCCAAACCTCCCCATCAATGTGAATTTTCAAAGCCTAAATCTTATGCCTATACTCTTGCAGCAATAATTGTCTTTTGACTCTCTTGGTCGTTCTTTGCCCTTAGCTTGTCTTCAGCTGGAACAAGTTGAACAACTTAACACTCGGAGTCCACTTCTTTGTTCTCGTAGAGTTACCAAATGGAAGTGTACTCCTAAACTGGGTGAAGAAGTTTCTATTGATGTTTAATTAAGCTGTAACTTTGTTGATCTGGAAATGTGGTGGAGTTGGTACTGAAATTTCCTCTGGATGCTCTCTCACCTGGAGAAAGCCTGTAGGCAGATGATAAGAAAGTTCATGCGTCTGCATTTCTAGTGACCTAACTTTGTTTGCAGTTATTGTCTCCTTTGATTGCTATAGATGATTCCTGGGTTGCAAAGTCTTTATTGTTTCTTCTCTTTTTGCTGTATCAGATTGCAAAAACTTCATGGAGATGTTCCAGGAGGTTGCTGAATCCCAACAGAAGAAAGAGGAAAATGAAGATGCAAAAGCAACTGCAGGGCTCCTTGATAAGTTGACTGTTGAGGAAAAGAAAGCAGAAGACAAACCGGGTGAAGATGTGCCAGCATCAAAGGAAGGCGAAACGGTAACTGAACCTGCCCCAGCAGACGGGGAGAAGAAAAGTGATCCCGCTTCCTCGGCTTAAAGGGGGATACTGCTTTTGAACCAGGATCTACTAGGCAGAATGAAGTTGTGGCTTTCTGAAGGTCTTTTTCTGCCTGTCTCTAGGCATATGTCTGGGTTGGTCCTCTAGTTTCTGGTCCGTCGAATGATTTGTTGGTCCAGACAAATAGAGTCAAGTCTCGGATTCGACGGCGGTTTATGGTCTTGGGTTTGTTGAGGGTTTTCACTTTTTCTTTCACCTTCACAATGCTTGAAAATTAATTATTAGTTGGTGGAAATTACAGTAAGATGCAGTGACAGTATCACCAACATTATTGAGTTGGGTCATACCTGCATACGTTATGCTGGTTTTTTCTGTGCCGTGTGACGAATCGATCTGCATGATGTCTGCAGATGGCTTCCTTTTCTAGACATGCGATGGGGAAATGTTATCTTTTGTTTTGTTTTTTCATCAATTAAATTATTGAGCAACCCAAATTATATCTGTTGAGGCTGAATTTTTGTGGTTTTTATTGGGTCAGCTGCGGGCAGTGCTTTCGAAAGAAAGATCGATGGTTTATGTGGTCCGCATACGATGCTGCGTATCTGCGACTGCAACAATGGATCATGAGGGTGGGGAACCACGGGCCATGCCCTATGGCTGCTTTATAATTGGCGTCGTTTGTGTCACACCCCGACTTAAGAAAAAGGGCATGACATCGGCCATCCTTTCTCCAAAGGACGCAGTCTCAACATAATCAAAATTTAACCCGATATCCACATATATATATTCGATAAAAATGGCATTTAGTTACAACATTAGAATATATCTATAATCCACCAAAACATAACATAAATATTTTACAAGACTAACTTATAAACCTATTAACTATGCATAGGTCATACCAAAAAGTTTCCCCACCACAAAAGTCCTCCCCGAACGGACGCTCACGCCTACTCGCGACTCGCCAAGAACCCGAAAAACAAGTTTAAGAGAGGAGTGAGCTACCACTGCTCAGTGAGTAACACATTTCTTCTAAATGGATCGAGAAATTACTATGCACATTTAAAACATAACTCAAACACATAATCATAACTCAAATACCGAAAATACTAATGGTCCAGTTCATTAGTCAATCTCATAAAACATGCATCAATGGTCTATTCCATTGATTAATCTCATCAAATCACATCGATGGTCCATTCCATCGACCAAACTCAAATCACACGTCAATGGTTCACCCATTGACCAATCATGCTCAATTGTCTAACCATGGTCACGCGTAACGTCCGCGACAAGACGATCAAGATTCCCCCTTGGCAAGGTCTCCACCTATTATTAGCCGGTGGCTCGGCCACAAGGATATCCTAGACTAAGATGCGCATACCCACACACCCCTCAGGGTGCACGAGACATTGAAGATCAACCACCAATCACAATATCCAATAATCCAACATTGGAATACAAGCCACATCACAACTCAAAATTCGATAGGTAAATATCAAGCATTCTCCAAAATATTTCATGATTCTTTTACAAAGAATTTCACAAATCCTTTTCAAATAACCGTTCAAATCAACGTCAAAATATAACTCCCTTCAAACAACAAAAATGTCAGTAATAGCTCGATCCTATTTTATGCAACAAAATATGCTTTTTATCAACTCATAGAATATGTAATCCACCATATTTCTCAAACATGAGTTCAAAATACAAAGAAGAAATAGTGTCACTCACCTGGGAAAAGCCAAAAATCAATTACAACGCTCACTCGAACCAACGCACTCGGATTCCTAACAATTAACGGAAAAATAATATCAAAAGACCGAGTAAAAAAATGATATTCGCATAACGACTCGCCTATACTAGACCTAATTGTCGATAAAACGACACCTATGCGCAACAAAAGCTCGCACTTAACATAAACCCCGATTTTTCGCTACGCGCAACCCATGCGCCAACTTCGACACGCCATAACTTCCTCCACAAAAATCCATTTCAAGTCATCTTGCAGTCTTTAGAAAGCTCTTTTAACATACAACAACAACCCCAACTCAGCCGCCCCAACACAGTACCGGAAACAACAAAAAAACAGACCCGAAGCTGCTGTTCGCTACAGTAACAGAACGCGCCCCAACTTCAAAATTCCGTTCGGACAAATCGCAAGCTCAAATCACGATCTGTAAGATGCTATAGTTTCACAACATCCCAAATTACCATTTCTACAAAAATATGCAGCTCAACGACTCAAAAATCGGGCTTCGCCATACAATTATCCGAGAATTCCGAATTTCGAGCCCTAAATGCGCGATTGCTTCAAGTAGATGATTAAAGGCTTCAATTTCTTACCGGCGTTACAAAACACACTTGATTCGGCTTGATGAGGCGTCCGGATCGCGTGCGCGCCAAATTTTCTTCCCTTTTTTCCCTTTCTCTTCTTTCTCTCTTCTCCCCCGTTTCTCTCTCGATTCCCCCTGTTCTGCCCGTGCTCTCCCCTTTCTCTCCCTCTTTCTCTCTTTTTTTATAGCCAGCCGAAGCTTCTCCACTTCCTCAGTCTCCCTTTTTGACTTTTCGAACCCTTTTCTTTCTTTTTACTAAAGAGCCCATATATTACAGTTCGGGCGAATTATTATGCAAGAAATGTTAAAGCAAATATTTTATGCCTTCCTCTGGCAGATAAAAATTGCGAACTTTTAGGATCTTGCCCTTCCAATTGAAGTTTGCGAATGACAAAAGGTCCCAATAGTTTTTGTTTAACTGGGAAAGGATATGGCTACGCTTGGAAGGGTCGCACGGTGGGAATGGCTATGCTCGAGTTTCGTATTGAGGGTTTCGAGTCCCTTCACGATCTAACAATCTCTCCTCCTCTTTGGCAATGGCGTCCGTGAAGCAGCCAAAGAAAGGAGAATAAAGAAAGCGAATGTGAAAAAACGCTTGAGAGCTCTAGCCCCCAGTGGCGGTGGCCACTCAAATGAAACCAACGGACTAGAGACTCACAAAAGGGGTCACTATGACAGAGACTTCACATCTATCATTTCTTTGATGTGGAAACTACACCCAACACCCCCATTTGTGTGCATTGTATCTTCCTTTCTCTCCTCGCTCTTAAATCCTATTTTCATGTAGGGCTCACAATTCTCCGTGCAGTGTACCAACAGGTAAGGACAATGGTACGGGGTACCAACAAGCAGGGACCATATTACTGTTGGACATGCCACGTAATTATTTGGGAGAAACGAATAATCGAAAGGAGGATTTGGTTGTTGAAAAGGGGTCAGATGATGGTCCTTTAGTTTTGGCTAGCGATGCATCTCTCGTGCCTTGAACTATTATGGATCATCTTCCCAATAATGTAGTCTGAAACTTCAAAGACTTTTCGAAGGAGCCAAAGTCGGCTAGTTTGGTTGAGCTCAATGACCCACTTCCCATCATGTTCCTTGAATGGGGATATTCTTTTTTCCACAATGTCGTGTCTTCATCACACATGCGTTAAATCATATTTATCGAGGTTATTAGGTACAAAATTATAGCGGGTTGTCTGTGAAAGAGAGAGTGGGAGATAGAAGGAGAGAGGAGTTGGCAATAACATCCGTTCCTTTTAGTTTTCTTTATTCAGTAGATAACATCAAATTTTAAGGCGCGTTTGGTAACGATTACTTTTTAACCGATTTTGACAAAAAATAATTATTTTTAATTTGTTCAGGGAATTGATTCGAGTAAAAGAACGCGTTTAGTGTCCAAAATTTCGATTCGGAATAGAATTACGTTTGATAACTGTTCATTGATTATGTTCCAAATTAATTTCTTTTAATTTTTAAATAATTTTTTAGTTTTTTTCTTTTCTTTTTTTTTTTTTTTACTTTTTTTTCTCCTATTTATCTTCTTTTCTTGTGGCTGGTGGCGGACCGGCGACCGGTCGAACGAGGGATCGGCGACCTCGAACGAGGGTCGACGACCTCACCAGAGTCGCCGACCCTCGTCGGTCCGAGCCTTGCCGCGGCTAGGCGAGGCTCGCCCGGCCCCGCCAAGGCTCGGCCTCGCTAGTGGACGGGCGGGCCTCGCCGGGGTGGCGAGGCCCGCCCGGCCACGTGCCGGCTAGGCGAGCCCCGGGCGAGGTGCGCCTAGCCACAAGGGGGCTAGGCGAGCCCCGCCGGCCTCGCCCGGATCTAGAGGCTCGGCCTCGTTGGTGGCCGGGCTCGCCTTCGCGAGCTCGCCCGGCCAAGGCGAGGTCTGGCGAGCTCACCGGACCAGCGGCTGGCGATCGGCGATGGGCAGTAGCGAGCGGCGACGGATGACAGCGGACGGCGGTCGCGGGATGACGGAAGAAAAGAAGAATTTTTATTGTGTTGATTCTTTTTTAGATTCTCGGACGCAGAATCATATATTTCTTTTTATTCTTAGATCTTGTCCTAAACTGATTCTAGGAATAAATTTGTTTCCGGAATCAGTTTGGGACAATAATTTTACCAAATGCGATTCTCGTCTCAAACTGATTCCGAGAACAAAAAATCAGAATCAGACACTATTTAGCACGTTACCAAACAGGGCCTTAGCATCTCATACTGTTCACCTCAAATCACGATCCATCTATGTCGATTATTGCATCTTGATCACCAAGTTGCAACCGAGGAAGAAAATTTAACGAACTACAGGGAAGCAAAGCTTGACGTTCATTTACTGCTGTTATTTCATGAACCATTTGTCAATATTTATCATCATGTGACATACTTGCAAAATATGCAGAAGCATGACCTAGCTCTGGATTATAAAGTTCATATTGCTAATCAATGAACAAGTGGAGTCTTGGGTTGCTTAATAATCGGTGGCTACTCTCGATCTGTATGCGATGCCACCTAAGTGGAAAACATTAATTTCTTGCGCTCTAGTTCTAGAAATTAGATCGTTTGGTATCCTATAGGAAGGATTAAGCACAAACTAGACAGCTAATATGAAGAGGCACCGTATAAGATAAGATTATTCCTCTGGAACAAGGTCCCCATTAATTTAGGCTGACCAATACCACAGCTACAAAAGTGATTAATGTGAGTCTTAATTCAGGGTCAATTTTCATGCCAATGCCATGACTTTGGCAAAGTCAACACATTAAAGCATTTAAAATTAAGTCTGATCTTTTAATGCCTGAGCCGGCTCACCTAATTATATGCAATAGTTCGGTCCAAGTGTGGTCACTCAACCATGATTTGTTTATCCAATATGAGTGCCAAACTAAATTAAAGTGACTTTCAGACAAGAACTAAACACCGCTCTTTCAAAAATGAAAGGAACTGCAAGGATTTTGGAGAGATTGAGAATAAAGAAGAGGAAAACCATTGACCTACCGAGAAAGGAAGCAAGTAGTAATTTTCTTGGACAATGAACTTTTTGTCAGTGACAGGAGTAAAAAAGGGTTCTACATTCGATATGAGTAGTTTTCGCTGTGCTTGGTATCAGTCCAGAATTGAACTCACGACGGTGCTTAGGAAAAATTATAGAGATAAAAAGCCCATATATTATACTTGAACTTGGCAAGAAATCAAACGAAAAGGATGCTGCATCACTTGTAAAGGTTAAGAATGTTTGATGAGTTATCATGACTCTCTGCATATAAATGGAAAAGCTAAACAAGGTTTGGGCTTTTACTTCGGCTGTAAGCATGAAAAAGGTGGGTGCGTGCATGGTTGAGCAAGAAGATGATGAAAATCATGCAAAGAGCACTGTTTGGAAGGGTGGTCATGCTCAAGGAGGGAGGTAGGAGGCGAGAGGCGAGAGGCGAGGGGCCAGATAAATAGCATTTATTGCATTTTTTGGAACAGTTGCCCCTCTCCTCTCCTCTCTCTCTCTCTCATTCGTTATAAACACATTGGCAGCTTCTCGTTCCTGTCCATCATTGCTTTGAACCCCCCTTCTCTCTCTCCCCCACTCTCCGAGTCTTCAGAGTCGTCAGCCATGAATGCACCTGAACAAGCTTCTGAATTGGGAATATCTCAACAGGTTGCGTTTCTATTCCCATTATCTTTCTACGGTTTCCCTTTGGAGTTTCATTCGTCCGCTTTTCATTCCATTCATGGATAATGTCTGTCTTTTCTCTGTTCCCATTTTTCGTTGCCATTTTCTCATTCTCATAGACACTGGATACTAGCAAGATTGCCCAGAACAATGCTCTTGTTTTTGCTTGACTGTTGCACCATTTTCGGTGCATTCAACTTCAGTGTTGTTGCTCTATCGCCCAATTTTAGTGAACTGATACAATGCTTTTCTTTAAGTTTACCTTTTCACCAGAATCTTTGTTCGCCGAATCGAGTGTCTCTTGCTTTACGTACTGCAGTCTACTGTTTGAGTAGCGGATGATATTTTCTCTTTTGAAATAATTCTTTGGCAAGTCGAACAAAATTGGAATGTTTCGGAGTGACTCAAATTTAACACGTGAACATGAATTAACAGTCCCAGAGCTTGTTGATTAGCATGGGAATATGCAACTGCTCAAGTCTGCAGCCAAGGACTAATCTTTGGAAACTTTTGCACTCTGCATGGTTCTCTCTGAATTAGGTTGTCTTTTGCTGTTTACGTGATTATGCATCCGCAAAAAGCAGAGCTTCAAGTTTTCCTCTGTATCTGCAAAACGCTGAGTGTTCATTCATTTATCTTTTAAACAATGACTTTGATTAATTGTATTCGAGTGTTTACTGAACAGTATTTGCATTTGCCCACACCCTTTAGTCTAAAGTCCTTTGAATTCATGCAAAGGCTGTAGGCAAATTCTTCTCTCTTTTCTTTTCATAAGTTACATGCGTTGCTATGACATCGCAGGCTGCCTTGCGCTCGATTCCGTTGAAGATATCTGAGGGCCCTAGTTTTTTTATCTACTTAAGTGCTTTGTGTGATGGTTCACATTGAATGTGCTTATAATCTGTGAACGGCAAGTAAGCTTGTAAACTTGTGATGGTATCTGATATAGTCACTGTTGGAGCTTCTTCTCTCTGTTCTTTCCATTCATGTGAGTTGTTCACGGTACATCTGGTAATGATCACGTTTCTCTGAATTAGAATGTGAAGAGGGTGTCATCTACAACTGTGCTCACATTGGCTTACCAAAGCCTTGGAGTGGTATATGGTGATATCAGTACCTCTCGTCTCTATGTATACAAGACTACGTTCTCCGGACAGCTGAGCCTTCACGAGAATGACGAGGAGATCTTTGGTGTGCTTTCATTTATCTTTTGGACGATGACTCTAATTGCACTGTTCAAGTATATCTTCATTGTGATGTCTGCCGATGACAATGGAGAAGGTATGGAGCAGAGCTTTATCCTCACATTTGGATTTTCTTGATCAAGCAACCAAAAAGGAACCATGTTTGCTCCTTGCCCGGAGAATGCAAAGCAGAAGCTGCTGATGGTTCCTTTTTGACCGTGCATGCTAAGCAACCTAACCTTGCTGTGTCAAACGACCTTACAAATCATTTGCCTGTAGTGCCATCTGTTTTTGTCTATGTTAAATTAGAGTGTGGCTAATTTAAAGATCCCCTAGTGTCTGAGGAGGTTTAATTTTAAGCTGCATACTTGGAACGTGGTTTGGATATTGTTTCTTTTCCAAGGGCAGCCAGTCAATCCAGAGCAGGGACAGCACGTGATTACTTTTGTGTACAACCCAAGCTGAGTCCAGTTCCTGGGTAGTGGGCAAATGATATCCTTGGTTGTTCTGTCTAAACTAGTGAATCGGGGGATTACAAGACTTGAAGGGTCAATAATATATGCACATCATTATAAAGAACACTGAGTAGTGGAGTGGTACTGTCTGTAGAAGCACACCCAGAACCTGACACGTGAGGTCGGTGAAATTGGGTTTGCCACACAAGTCTATCAAAAGCTTTTTTAGGGGGCAAAAATCTAACGACTTTCTCTATTAGTTGTTCCTTCTATTAGATGAGTGAATGTCCCTTGAAAGAAGGATGGACAAGGCAAATGAACTCATGAGAAAATGCTCTGTTCCTCTTTAGTACAATAATATAAAAAGGCAAGAGTTATAGAAGCTGACAGAGGCTCTTGAATTTTTATTGGATTCGAGATCACTTATGTTACTGTTGCAATGGTGAGATTTTCCAAGGTTCACATATATTTCACTAATTCCTTTTTTGAGTTCAAGATCCCTCTACTAACTGGAATCAAAAAATTAATAGATCTGAACCCAGCTCATGTCCCACTTTAATGGGCAAACAGCTCAACCCTTGGAACATACTATAGCCCCAGGTGGCGAAGAGCCAACATTGAGGTGCCAAACCTTCCCGTGATGTGAATTTTCAAAGCTGAAATCTTATGCCTATACTCTTGCAGCAATAATTGTCTTTTCACTCTCTTGGTCGTTCTTTGCCCTTAGCTTGTCTTCAGCTGGAACGAGTCAAACAACTTAACTCTCAGAGTCCGCTTCTTTGTTCTCATAGAGTCACCAAATGGAAGTGTACTCTTAAACTGGGTGAAGAAGTTTCTACTGATGTTTAATTAAGCTGTAACTTTGTTGATCTGGATATGCGGTGGAGGTGGTATTGAAATTTCCTCTGGATGCTCTCACGTGGAGAAAGCATGTGGGCAGATGATAAGAAAAGTTTCAGTGTCTGCATTTCTAGTGACCTAACTTTGTTTGCAGTTATCGTCTCCTTTGATTGCTATAGATGATTCTTTGCTTGCAAGGTCATTATTGTTTCTTCTCTTTTTTCTGTATCAGATTGCAAAAACTTCATGGAGATTCTCCAGGAGGTTGCTGAATCTCAACAGAAGAAAGAGGAAAATGAAGATGCGAAAGCAACTGCATCGCTCCTTGATAAGTTGGCTGTTGAGAAAAAGAAAACAGAAGATAAATCAGGTGAAGATGTGCCAGCATCAAGGAAGGCAAAACGGTAACTGGACCTGCCCCGGCAGACGGGGAGAAGAAAAGTGAGCCTGCTTCCTCGGCTTAAAGGGGGATACTGCTTTTGAACCAGGATCTACCGGCTGCAATGAGATGTGGCTTTATGAAGGTCTTTTTCTGCCGGTCTCTAGGCATTTGTCTGGATTGGTCCTCTAGTTTCTGGTCTGTCAAATGATTTGTTGGTCCGGACAAATAGAGTCGAGTCTGGGATTTGACGGGAGTTTATGGTCTTGGGTTTGTTGAGGGTTTTCACTTTTTTCTTTCACCTTGGCAACACTTGGAAATTGATTATTAGTTGGTGGAAATTACAGTAAGAGGCATACTTGCATATGTTATGCTGGTCTTTTCCGTACCGTGTGAAGAATCGACTTGCATGATGTATGCAGATAGATTCCTTTTCTAGACATGCGATGGGGAAATGTTATCTTTTGTTTAATTATTTCATCAATTGAATTATTGAGCAACCCAAAGTATATCTGTTGAGGCTGAATTTTTGTGGTTTTTATTGGGAGAGCTGCCGGCAGTGCTTTTGAAAGGAAGATCAATGGTTTATGTGGCCCGCATACGATGCTGCGGATCAGCGCCTGCAACAATGGATCAAGGGGTTGGGGAGCCACGGGCCACGCCCCATGGCTGCTTTATAATTGCTGTCGTTTCAGCAAATTATTATACAAGAAATGTTAAATATATATCTTATGCCTTGCTCTGGCAGATAAAAATTGCGAACTTATAGGATCATGCCCTTCCAATTGAAGTTTGTGCGTCTCTTATATTCACCGTTTCGCTCGTATACGTTGGATTTCAAAGTTGGACAGCTTCAGATCTGGTCAAATCCCTTATGCAGAGCTCCTCGAAGAAGAGCAATCGAAGAAGCGAATATCATATAGGAAGGCAATGGAAATGTGAAAAAAAGAAGAAGAAAAAGACGAATGACGAAAGGTCCAAATAGTTTTTGTTTAACTGGGAAAGGATATGGCTACTTTTGGAAGGGTCGCACGGTGGGAATTAGCTATGCTCGAGTTTCGTATTGAGGGTTTTGAGTCCCTTCACGATCTAATGATCTCTCCTCCTCTTTGGCAATGGCGTCCATGAAGCAGCCAAAGAAAGGAGAATAAAGAAAGCGAATGTCAAAAAACGTCTGAGAGCTCTAGCCCCCAGTGGCAGTGACCACTCAAATGAAACCAACAGACTAGAGACTCACAAAAGAGATCACTATGACAAATACTTCACATCTATCATTTCTTTGACGTGGAAAGACGTGGAAACCACACCCAACACCCCCATTTGTGTGCATCGTATCTTCCTTTCTCTCCTCGCTCTTCAATTCTATTTTCATGTCGGGCTCACAATTCTCCGTGCGGTGTTCCAACAAGTAAGGACAATGGTACGGTGTACCAACAAGTAAGGACTATGTTACTGTTGGACATGCGACATACAAACGAACGATCAAAACGAGGATTCAGTTGTTGAAAATGGGTCAGATGATGGTCCTTTGGTTTTGTTTGGCGATGCATGTCTCATGCCTCGAACTATGATGGATCGTCTTCCCAATAATGCAGTCTGAAACTTGGACTTTTTGATGGAGCTATAGTGGGCTAGTCTGGTTGAGCTCGATGACCCACTTCCCATCATGTTCCTTGAATAAGGGTAATCTTTTTTCCCATAATGTCGTGTCTTCATCACACATGCGATAAATCATATTTATCGAGGTTATTAGGTACACAATTATAGCAAGTTGTCTGTGAAAGAGAGAGTGAGAGAGAGAAGGAGAGAGGAGCAGGCTGGCAATAGCAGCCGTTCCTTTCAGTTTTCTTTATTCAGTAGATAACATCAAATCTTAGCATCTCATGCTATTCACCTCAAACCACAATCCATCTTTGTCGATTCTTGCATGTTGATCACCAAGTTGCAACCGAGGAAGAAAATTTAACGACTGCAAGGAAGCAAAGCTTGACGTTCATTTACTGTTATTATTTCATGAATCGTGTCGTGTTAATACTTATCATCATATGATATACTTGCAAAATGTACAGAAGCATGACCCAGCTCTAGATTATAAAGCTCGTATTTCTAATCAATGAACAGATGGAGTCTTGGGTAGCTTAATAATCGGTGGCCACTCTCGATCGGTATGCGATGCCACCTAAGTGGAAAACTTTAATTTCTTGCTCTCAGTTCTAGAAATTAGATCCCTTGGTATCCTATAGGAAGGATTAAGCACAAACTATACAGCTAATATGAAGAGGTACTGTATAAGATAAGATTATTCCTCTAGAACAAGGTCAAGCTAATTTAGGCTGGCCAACACCACTGCTACGAAAGTGATTAATGTAAGTCTTAATTCAGGGTCAATTTTCATGCAATGCCATGACTTTGGCAAAGTCAACACATTGAAGCATCTAAAATTAGGTCTGATTTTTTAATGCCTAAGCCGGCTCACCTAATTATACGCAATAGTTCGGTCCAAGTGTGGTCGCTCAACCATAATTTGTTTGTCCAATATGAGTGCCAAACTAAATTAAAGTGACTTTCAGACAAGAACTAAACCCCGCTCCTTCGAAAATGAAAGGAATGCCAAGGATTTTGGAGAGATTGAGAATAAAGGAGAGGAAAACCATTGATCTACCGAGAAAGGAAGCAAAGTTTTCAATTTGACACGTCCCAAGTGATTGGCTCTATTACTAGCAATAGTAATTTTCTTAGACAACGAACTTTTTGTTAGTGACAGGAGTAGAAGAGGGTTCTACAATTGAGATGAGTAGTTTTCGCTGTGCTCGGTATGAGTCCAGAATTGAACTCACGACGGTGCTCAGGTATAATCATAGAGATAAAAAGCCCATATATTATACTTGAACTTGGCAAAAAATCAAACAAAAAGGATGCTGCATCACTTGTAAAGGTTAAGAATGTTTGATGAGTTATCATGACTCTCTGCATATAAATGGAAAAGCTAAACAAGGTTTGGGCGTTTACTTCGGCTGTAGAAAGTATGAAAAAGGTGGGTGGGTGCATGGTTGAGCAAGAAGATGATGAAAATCATGCAAAGAGCACTGTTTGGAAGGGTGGTCATGCTCAAGGAAGGAGGTAAGAGGCGAGAGGCGAGGGGCCAGATAAAGAGCATTTATTGCATTTTTTGGAACAGTCACCCCTCTCCTCTCCTCTCTCCTCTCCTCTCTCTCTCTCATTCGTTATAAAGACATTGGCAGCTTCTCGTGCTTGTCCATCATTGCTTTGAACCCCCTTCTCTCTCTCCCCCACTCTCCGAGTCTTCAGAGTCGTCAGCCATGAATGCACCTCAACAAGCTTCTGAATTGGGAATATCTCAACAGGTTGCGTTTCTATTCCCATTATCTTTCTACGGTTTCCCTTTCGAGTTTCGTTCGTCCGCTTTTCATTCTATTCATGGATAATGTCTGTCTTTTCTCTGTTCCCATTTTTCGTTGCCATTTTCTCATTCTCATAGACACCGGATACTAGCAAGATTGCCCAGAACAATGCTCTTGTTTGCGCTTGACCTTTTGCACCATTTTCAGTGCATTCAACTTCAGTGTTGTTGCTCTATCGCCCAATTTTAGTGAACTGATACATTGCTTTCTTTAAGTTTACTTTTTCACCAGAATCTTTGTTCACCGAATTGAGTGTCTCTTGCTTTACGTGCTGCAGTCTACTGTTTGAGTAGCGGATGATATTTTCTCATCTGAAATAATTCTTTGGCAAGTTGAACAAAATTGGAACGTTTCGGAGTGACTCAAATTTAACAAGTGAACATGAATTAACAGTCTCAGAGCTTGTTGATTAGCATGGGAATATGCAACTGCTCAAGTCTGCAGCCAAGGACTAATCTTTGGAAACTTTTGCACTCTGTATGGTTCTCTCTGAATTAGGTTGTCTTTTGCTGTTTAAGTGATTGCGCATCCGCAAAAAGCAGAGCTTCAAGTTTTCCTCTGTATCTGCAAAATGCTGAGTGTCCATTCATTTATCTTTTAAATAATGACTTTGATAAATTGTATTTGAGTGTTTACTGAACAGTATTTGCATTTGCCCAACACCCTCTAGTCTAGAGTCCTTTGAATTCATGCAAAGGCTGTAGGCAAATTCTTCTCTCTTTTCTTTTCATAAGTTACATGCGTTGCTATGACATCGCAGGCTGCCTTGCGCTTGATTCTGTTTAAGATATCTGAGGGCCCTAGTTTTTATCTACTCAAGTTCTTTGTATGATGGTTTGCATTGAATGTGCTTATAATCTATGAACGGCAAGTAAGCTTGTAAACTTGTGATGGTATCTGATATCGTCACTGTTGGAGCTTCTTCTCTCTGTTCTTTCCATTCATGTGAGTTGTTCACGGTACATCTGGTAATGATCACGTTTCTCTGAATTAGAATGTGAAGAGGGTGTCATCTACAACCGTGCTCACATTGGCTTACCAAAGCCTTGGAGTGGTATATGGTGATATCAGTACCTCTCCTCTCTATGTATACAAGACTACGTTCTCCGGACAGCTGAGCCTTCAGGAGAATGACGAGGAGATCTTTGGTGTGCTTTCATTTATCTTTTGGACGATGACTCTAATTGCACTGTTCAAGTATATCTTCATTGTGATGTCTGCCAATGACAACGGAGAAGGTATGGAGCAGAGCTTTATCCTCACATTCGGATTCTTGATCAAGCAACCAAAAAGGAACTATGTTTGCTCCTTGCCCGGAGAAGGCAGAGCAGAAGCTGCTGATGGTTCCTTTTTGACTATGCATGCTAAGCAACCTGACCTTGCTGTGTCAAATGACCTTACAAATCAATTGCCTGTAGTGCCATCTGTTTTTGTCTATATAAGTATCACAGTCGTGCACTTATGGACTGCTTTTGGCCCTGCATTAGGGCATATTAGCAGAAAAATATTCTCATTACTTGGAAGGCATTTTCATGTTGATACGTTGAAAGTGTGATACTTTGCTGTGCTGTAGTATGTTGCTCATTATGTAGAGTTGAAAAGCCACATAACTGATACAGCAATTTGAGAACGATGTAGGTGGGACATTCGCCTTGTATTCTTTGCTTTGTCGACATGCAAGACTGAGCATTTTACCAAATCAACAAGATGTTGATGAGAAGCTTTCTTCTTACGCAAAGGACAGATTGGTTGATTCACAGCAAAGCTTGGCCTTAAAGTCTTTCCTGGAGAAGCACCCTAATTTTCGCACAAGCCTGTTGATATTTGTTCTTCTAGGAACTTGTATGGCAATAGGTGATGGTATTCTGACTCCCTCAATATCAGGTAGCTAGTGCCGTCATGGCATTTCAATTTTGCCTCTAATTCTAAACGCTTTTTTCCCGAAGCACACTATTTTTCGATGTATGAATATGCACTTTCAATTTAGTAAATCCAATGACTTTGCTGTTTTCTGAAGATACCAATAGTTTTCAAGCTTCTACTTCCAAGTATTTGTAGTTTAAGTTCATAATGATATTGGGGAGCTTAGTATGCTTCCTGATGCATAAAGATCTCATGTAGAAGTGAGGACATAAGTGGAGATTTTTTGGCTCGACCTTGATTTAAGTGAAGGATTCTGCTTCTGATTTAGGCCATCTTTGCTTCTCTTCTGGTGTTCATTTGTAATTGGTGCGCCTTTGTAGCGCATCAAGAGGAGGAAAGTTAATTATGCAAAATTCAACTTTATTATGACGTTAAGTTTGACCAGTGAATTTATGCAGAAATAATGTTTTTGTCGGGGCCATGTATGTTGAGCCGATCGACTTCTAATACTCAGATTTAAATTTCTTTTCCCTTTCAGTTCTTTCAGCAGTTTCGGGAGTCAAGCTTAAAATACCAGAGCTTCACGAAAGTAAGTCAACTCTTTTATAAATACCAAAATCTCTAGCTAACTGAATGAACTCTGAGGACAGGCCATCTACTCTCTGCAGATTATGTTGTTATAATCTCATGTGTCATTTTGCTGGGACTTTTCTCTCTTCAGCACCACGGGACACACAAAGTTGCTTTCTTGTTTGCCCCAGTTGTCATGGCATGGCTCCTTTGCATATGTTGCATTGGGATTTACAATATATTCCACTGGAATACACGAATAATACACGCGTTATCTCCTGTATACATCTTGAAGTTCCTAAGAAATACGGGCACAGAAGGTTGGGTATCACTGGGTGGAGTAGTTCTGTCTATCACAGGTACCTCTCTTTCACTTTGGATAAAATAAAAGTACTTGCAGTTACTCTGCTAAATGGAAGCTAATCTCCCCATGCCGTCTCAGGTGTCGAGGCGATGTTTACTGATATGGGCCATTTCTCTCCTGTCTCGATTAGGGTGATTGTCCCTTACCTCTTGATGTACCCAGCATTATTATTCTGGCATCTTGAAGGAAGATCTTCGAATTGGTTTTCTCATCTCGAATTTACCTCATGTTTAACGCTTTATCACATGAATTTTAGGTAGCCTTCACGGTTCTTGTCTATCCTTCTCTGATCCTTGCATACATGGGGGAGGCAGCATTTCTCTCGAAGCATCATGAAGATATTCAAAGAAGCTTCTACAAGGCCATACCAGGCAAGGAATTATTGAATACCAGGCGGTTAAATTCAGTTATCTCCGAAAAACTTTAACTTCAGATTAACATTTCTATCGCAGAACCTGTCTTTTGGCCAGTTTTTATTGTGGCCACTTTAGCTGCAGTAGTAGGAAGTCAGGCTGTAATATCAGCCACCTTCTCCATCGTAAGCCAGAGCTCTGCATTGAACTGCTTCCCCCGAGTTAAAATCATTCATACGTCCAGTAAAATCTATGGGCAAATATACATTCCTGAGGTCAACTGGATGCTGATGTTTCTTTGTCTCGCGGTGACAGTAGGATTGAGGGACACTAACATGATTGGTCATGCATATGGTGAGTACAAGGTGTTATGCTGTTCGAACTATTTGCAAATATGTCTCACATAACTTGCCACCTATTGGTGTTCGAAGTTTTCATTTTTGTTATTTCACTGTAGGGCTGGCAGTAACCACTGTCATGTTCGTAACAACTTGCCTCATGGGATTGATCATTATAATTGTGTGGAAGAGGCGAATAATTGATGCTGTCTCATTCATTGTGATCTTTGGCTCGATCGAGCTGCTTTACATCTCGTCATCCATCTGCAAGGTCCCAGAAGGCGGATGGATACCTCTTGCTTTGTCTCTGATTTTCATGGCCGTGATGTATATATGGAATTATGGCACCATGAAGAAACACCAATTTGACATTGAGAACAAAGTCTCCATTAACAGAATAATCTCTCTGGGGCCTAGCCTTGGTATGGTTCGAGTCCCGGGGATTGGACTCGTATATACCGATCTTGTGACAGGCATACCGGCCATCTTTGGACACTTTGTGACAAACTTGCCAGCATTTCATCAGGTGCTGGTCTTTGTTTGCGTAAAATCTGTTCAAGTTCCCTATGTTGGCGAAAGTGAACGATTGCTTCTTAGTAGGGTCGGACCAAAGGAGTATGGCATGTTTCGTTGTATCGTGAGGTATGGTTACAAGGATTTACAGCAAGAGAACTACAACTTCGAAGACAGTTTGGTTGCTGGAATACTACAATTTGTGGAAACTGAAGACAGCGATTGCTCGAAGCCAATAAGTATATCATCCAAAGAGACTGGAAACCAGCGAATCCAGGCTTCTAGTGCTCAAGATCTCTCTTCACTGGACTTGCATCATGAAATTAGCATGCAATCTCAGTGCGACATCGGAGGAACGTCATCAGATATCAACCATTTGGAAATTTTTCCTCTAAAAGATGAGACACTTCGGATATTAAAGGCTAAAGAATCTGGAGTTGCTTATATTCTGGGGCACTCTAACGCAAAGGTGAAGAAATCCTCCCCTATTTTGAAGAAACTAGCCATAGATGTCGTGTATGCTTTCCTGAACAAAAATTGCAGAGATCCTGATGATGTGCTGAATGTGCCTCACACTTCTCTGCTGGAAGTTGGTATGGTTTACTATATCTAGTTTCCACTCTGGCAAATAAAGGTTGGCCTCAGATCCTGGGATCTCTTGACGAAGTAAAATCCGAGGAGCTCAGGGGCTTGACCGACACTGACAAAGTTAAGAAAATCAAGACGAGGAAATCTGAAAGCAGGAAGCTTGTCGGAAGTTAAAAGTGGTCACAGGTTAAAGTACAAATGAATGCTCTTGTAAATGAGAATTCAGAAAGAGTTTCGTTATTGGGAAAATAGAATACGGAAGCGCAGAGAGCTGACGTATTTTTGAAATGTGTGCATGCTGATATGCCTTCTTCTTTTTCAAACTGAAAGCAAGGGTCAGCTCACATAAAGGCGAAATTGCTTTGCCAATTTCCATACGCTTCTTATTCGAGGACCAAAATACATATAATGAAGTTTGTTGGGGTAAAACTGCAAGTGAAGTTAAAGAAACCAACTCAACAAAGCCAGCCTTATCACTGCATCCTAATTCCCAAGCACGTCTAAGGTCACGACTTTATCGTATAATCTGAATGGATACAATTGTTCTTGAAAGTTTATTTGTAAAATAAATTAAGTGTGTTTTTTATTATTCTACATAAGAGAATTGGGATGAGGTGGACCAATTAAAGAAAAAGGTTGGGTGGGAACTAGACCCTATCATACCTGCATATGAGTGGACGACGATTATTAGGCGCAATAATCTTTTCATTTTATTTTATTCCTTACAATTATCTTATTGACCTTTATTAGTTTGAAGGTTGTTTTTTTGCTTATTAAGTAATTTTGAAAATTATGGAAATTCGGAATTTTTTATTAAAAAATATTTTTTACTTTTATTATTCCGAATTTTTAAAGAGTCTTTCCATGACAACCAACCTTTAGAAATTATGCTCATTCAGTTTGTAACATTTCCAGAAGGGTTGCATTTTGTTCATTTTGTAACTTCTTCTAATGGGAACTTTTGTAAGAGTTGTCTATGTTCTTTAAGACGGATTTATATATATGTCAGTTTTTTTTTTTTTTTTTTAATGAACTAGTATGAAATCATTTTTCGAGTCCTCTTTCAAATATTATAGTTATTATTTCAATTGTTTCATATAGAGGCCTAGAGAAATACTAGAATTGTTATTTAGTATTCTCATTTAAGACTTTATTGTATCCCGTAATCTTTCGCGAATAGTTGTTTACATTCTTTAAGACCAAAATATATATATGTTAGTATGAAATCATTTTTAGGTCATCTTTCCAAAATTACAACTATTAGTTCAATTATTTCCTAAAAAGACCCCAGAGAATATTAGATAAGAATTGTTATCTAACATTCTCATATGAGATTTTATTGTACTCTAAAGGAAATTTACTAGTAACCATTAGTAGTATTGTGGAGAAAATAAATCCTTAAAGAAAGTGATTTCACACCTTAAAATTCGACTTAATTGCTCTAAAAATCCAACTCTATCGTTATATTTAATTTAAGACCATATTTTCCCAAAAGGTGTGTCCAAACCTAAGGAAGTAATGATCCTAGCATAAGCACCAAGCATTTGCTATAAAATTCTACATTAGAATGGTAACTTTGCGCTCGGCATGATAATGATAACGCGAATCAATTGGAATCTCAACATGGGAGAGACTACCAAACAAAGACAAAAGGAGAAGAACCCTCCAACAAAGGTATTGTAGCAGCATGAAATCACAAGTTGGGATTATTTTCCTTGTTATCTCACTAGTCACCCCACCAAGAAAGAGAAAAAAAGAACATGAAAGTTGCACTTGATGGTCGATCTAACTGGTCATGTCAATTGCGGAGTAGTAATCGTGACTGTAATAATGAAAATTTAGGTAAACACATAAAACATGTGGGCCGTTCGGTGCTTGTGGCCCACAAATAAAATGCGTACGAGAACAGAAAGGTGGTCCCGGCGGGGCTCGAACCCGCGACCTTCGGCTCATAAGACCAACGCTCTAACCAACTGAGCTACGGGACCAGTTGTTGTGAGTTCGGACTCATTTTATTACTTAATGATATATTTATTGTGTCGCGTGTTTCGGTCTCGATTCTATCGAATTGACTGCATGCGGGCATCTCGAGTCGACCAACACGTGGCGTCTCTCTCCTCTTCTTGGTGGACGAGGGTACACGTCCTCCTGCCTTTGTAAATTGTTTGTGACAAGCAAGGAATCGAACTTAAACGCGTTCCTCACCTCACTTTTAGCATGTTCAACTCTCTGCTCCAACGTTTCGACCGGAGGACTATCTGTTTATGAGTAATAGCACATGATCAGTTCCTCTTCTCTTCCATTTCTTTGGATTAAATCCGATTCTCGACATCAATTTTCGTAGCGCTCCCGTAATTTCCTCCTCCAGCTTGTTTCTCCATTATCGAATCCTCCAACTCTCTAAATTTGCGCCATCAAAATCTTTCCGTCCCCAATCGTTCCTAACACCGCACCGTGCTCGTCGCATGATCTTTCGGCTTTAGCTAGTGGGGACCAGCATCTAAAAGCTAGAGTCCTGAATCGAGAGAAGAAAGAAACCTAACATCAAAGATACAGTAAAAAATATAGGCCGCACTGACCAAAGGTAGAATGGGTTGGGGCAATCTGCGCGTTCGTGGAAACAATAAAGAAAGGGGCACCATGCAGAGTCAGATTGCACATGGATCTTTCATGGTGACTAGAAAAATACTGAAAAAGACGTGCGGGAGAACTAGAGGAAAAGCTCGATTATTTTAGAGCAGGCAAGTACTTTGGTGGTATTACTGGGCTTCCCACTCACTTGAGTCACTCCTCACTTTTTCTCTGGGAGTATACGCATGACGAGTGCATACATAAAGCGCCACATAATGCAGCAACAGATTCCAATTAAAGCTTAAATCGAAGATAAACTTATGACCCGTGCATGACTTCGTGATGAAGATTCAACCCCAGAGATCAATAACGCATCTTTTCCTTTCCATATGCTTCATCCATGTTCTATTCGACAATTCGGGTTTTACATGATGGCATCGTTCATTGCTTAATCTATCTACAAAATTTATTTAAGCCCACAGGGCGAGGACGGACATAGATGCAGAACCAAGAGTAAGGGCAACAAATGATGCCTTCTTCAACCACGGCCCAGATGAATCCATCAACTTGTTATGGAAAAAATCCACCGCTATGAGATCTACGAGTGCCATGTATATGAGAATACCGGACGACAAAGCTCCCAATAGGCCCTCCATAATCAAAGCGTTAGCACTACTGTCGTCGTAACCCGTCACCGAGAACACGATCATCCCCAGTATTATCCCCACTGGAGTCGTCACTGAGAACATGAAGCACATGTAGGCTGTTGTCCCCAAGTTGAAACCCGCCTGTCATTAGTTTAAGTCCGTAAATCAATTAGATAATATGATTTGATCAACTGATACATGGGATGCGAGATCAAATGTCATGCAACTGTATCTAGAGCTATCTGCAGGATCAGGACTCACATAAGTAAAATAACAAATCAGACCAAATGCATACTGAGCATTAAACGGAATAATGGAAATTCCAGGAACGGAGCATGCGGCATCTCTAATTATTGGGTGATGTCGGACTGGATCCACGAGAAAGTCAATGATAATGCAGGGACAAGGGCCGGCCTCGCACCGCCACTTCGAAAGGACAAAGAAGCACCGATGACGAGTGGACTACTCTACCGATTCATGATTTATCAACACTCAAGGAAGTTACTAACCAAGAAAAAATTTAAGTTTTGCCAAAAAAGGTTAAAGAGTTGCCATCAGTCAATCATAATTACCAATCAGGAATGAAAAAGTATCATCATTTGCATGAGTTTCGCTAAGAGAAGAGGACCTGTGATGGTTCCATTCAAAAAGAAGAAATAAATCAAAACTTCCGAACTCGCAGACAACAGTGAGGTCTGTGTATCTATATCACGAGAAGAGACAGCTATAGATTTGGAGTGAGAGTGGACTATTGTCGATGGCGGCGAGCAAAGGAGAAGTTCCTGACTTTGCTTGTGGTCCGGAGGGTTCCAAATTGATGACATCTCAATATAACAATCCACACACACTTCCACAGTCGGAATCTAGCGAAGGCTATAACCCAACTTCCACTTCCACTTGATAAGTCAATTGGGAATACAAGCAATTGAACCAATGGATTCATCCCTATTCATACGACTCGCCCGAGTCGATGTTCTCCACTCTCAACGACAAATCATCAAACTTTTGGCGATCATTCCATTGTACAATCAACTATACGAGAAGTGGAAGTACTAGTCTTCACAGAGATTCCGCATGACAAGGATCACATCTCCCATCCTTACCAACTAGCAAGAATTCACTAATAGAACTCTATTAGCAGTACCTTCCATAATCAGCTGCGAATTATTTCAAGACAATCCACAGCTAATCACACCACCGCTGGACGAAGAAGGAAAACAATAAACAGGTGGGCACAGAGCCCCCTGAATTCCACACAGATTTAACCAAACAATCGGCTAATAAATTCCCACGAGTCGAAGGATCCAAACAAGATAAATTAGCAACTGAGAAGCGAAGAGAAAGCGAGAATTTTGACCCACCCACCTGAGCAATGCAACCGCCGAGACCCATGCCTTCGAAAATCTGGTGAAACGCCAAGGCGGCGACGAGAGGCTTAATCGTGCATTGGTTCTGAGACATGCCCATCGTGACCCCAATTATCACCGAGTGGAATATTATCCCGATCTCCAGCACCTGCGACACCAACCTCTGCTTCAGCTTCAGCAACTCCTCGGCCTGATCGACGCCGCAGCTGGCCCCGACGTCGCCGGATTCGACGACCCCGAGCTCGGCCAGCTTCTTCTCCTCGTGGGTCCCGATGGGCTTGTAGGGGGCCTGGTGGCCGTGCTCCACGTGGGAGCTGGCGGTGACGTCGACGAGGAGGGCGAGGAGGGCGCCGCAGAGGGTGACGAGGCCGGCGAAGGGGAAGTCCCGCCAGGGGTGGCGGGAGGCGACGGCGCAGTCGGAGAGGGCGTCGTAGGCGTCGGGGAGGACGTGGACGAGGGAGGTGGAGAGGATGACGCCGGCGGCGAAGCACTTGATGACGAGGACGGCCTTGTCGTAGGCGGGCTTGCCCTGGAAGTAGCGGGCCAGGAGGACCGGGGAGGAGATGCCGACGACGCTGGTGACGAAGATGACGACGATGGACACGAGCTTGAGATGGGTCGCCGCCGCGCTGTTCCGGCAAGCCAGGGCCCGCGCCGTGTCGGTCACGCACCTCCCCATATCTCCCTCCTCCTCCTCCTCCTCCTCGTCCTTCTCCTGCTGCTGCTTCTGCCGGAACTGCGAGGTTCAGCTACCGTTCAAATCTGTGCTTTCTACTGCTGCTGCTGCTGCTGCTCAACTTCCGGTCTCCTTCTCCTCCTTCGTCTTCCTCGTACTCTTCGTCGTCGGCCGAGTCAGTGACGGCTCGTGAATGTATATTTCTTGTCGGTTTTCTCGTTTCGTGGCGGACTTGGGCAGAGAACTTATGGTGCGGAGGAGACGATGAGAAACCCGGGGTGGGACCCGCTTCCATTTAAGAAGCTGCTTTAAGTTACTGGCAATGTGATAAAAAAAAAGAAAGGTTTCGAGGATTAAAAATTCCAATGTGTAAGAGTGTTCAAATTTATGAATAAAGTGATAAAGTGCGATTAAGGTATAAAATTTTTCGAAAGTACAATTAAGTTCATAAATTTACCACAAAAATATAATTAAGTCTTAAAAATTTTCAAAAATATATAATCATATCCTAAAATTTATCAAATCGATTCAATCGAATTCTTTTGTTTGATTATACTTTTCGAAAATTCTAAGACTCGATTATATTCATGTGACAAGTTTTGAAATTTAATTGTAATTTTTAAATATTTTAAAATTTAATTATACTTTCATTTTAAGATTCGATTGTATTTTCATTATAAATGTTAGGATTTTCAATATATCAATTTCGAAAATAAAGACAAGAATAAATAGGAATTACATATTTTATGGGGGCAGTCGATTCGAGAATAACATTTATCCTATGATTCGACCGAGGGGGGCGCGGCATCGATGAGGACATTAGAATCGTGGAGGCACCATAAAAGGTCTTTAGTGCTGCCTTCGTCTGATTTCCAACTTCGTCTGATTTGATTGACGGGAGCGTTCGTTTCTCGGGTGGAAAAGTCGTCATTCAGCAATTCTGGCGGAAAAGCTGGGCCCTTTCGCATTCACGACACCACCACCGTCCGTTTTTTCTAACTCGGAGGTTTGGCGAACTTTCAGAGCCGCATGCGCTTCTTTCTTCCTCGCTTTCGACTCTCATCCCCTATGGAATATACGGACATGGAAATTGGAGAGTCCCTTGGGAATGGTGTTCGGAAAAACTCTCCTGTCTCTCGAGTCCAGACAGCGATGGTTCAGAGGAAAACGGATAGAGCCGACCAATGAAAAATGAGAAATCACCTTCCACGGAAATATTTAGAATAAATTATAGTCGATGATTAAAATATATTTCATTGAATAATTATCTTAAACAATACTAGCAACTATTTTTAGGAAAATATTAACAATCGAGCCTTTGCTATTGTGCGATCATTTTTTACCTACTTAGTCCAAATAGTGAGTGTTTATATATACATAGGAATAATGATATAAATGATCCATAAATTTTGACTAAATATGTAACATGATCTTTGAATTTTTAATTTATTCAAAAATTTCTTAATTTTAATCCAATGTACAAATGTCATCCATCATAATTCCTAAACTTTTAATTTGTTTAATTTAACATTTTCATATAGTTTAAAGACTAATTTGAACATTTACTTGTGCCTTTTGCAATGAGATGCCTGACTCCATTGATCATTTATTTTTTGATTGCTCTGTCACGGCCGGAGTTGCTTTTTTTTGGGCGGTGAGGCGCAATTTGCCTTGGCGGAACAGATCTTGGGGAGAGAACCTCATGTGGGCCTCCTCCTTCCTGAAGGGTAAGGAGTTCTTCAAGTGCATTGCTTGTTTTTTCTTTGGGGCCCTTTGTCACATTATCTGGAAGAACAAAAATGGCATACTCTTCAAAGAACAACCCCTTACTGTCCCGACTATGAAGAATCACTTTCTTAAGGTGGTTAGGGATAGAGCTAGCACATTCAGAAATGTCGATGATAACTTTAGGAACAGAAGATTGCAAAGGAGTTGGGGCTTGGATCCCATCATCTTTTCGGGTGACCCGTGATCGACCTTGGAGTTGGAGATCACCTCAAGAAACGTAGATGCTTTGGTGCTAACATCCTTCCTCCTTCGCTGAGGATTTGTATCTTTGCCGGTTGGCCTTGCCGTGCCTTTTATTGTTTGTGCGTCTTCTTTGGGCGCTGTCTTTCACTCATTATGATTGCTCATCTTGAGTACAAGTTTTTGGTATCGTGATCTTTTGTACATTTGGCTCCTCTAAAAATATTTATTACCTTTTACCAAAAAAAAATTGAACATTTACTAAAAATTCAAAAAACACGTTAAATAAATTAAAAATTCAGGAATGAAATTGCACATTAATCAAAGAAAGAAAGTCCCTTAACTTTTATTTTCTCGCATTGATGATGCATTTGAAACTTTTTTAAGTATTTGATCAACTCCTATTGACCATGCTAGATTCGATCAATCAATTTGATCTGGTTTCTGGGTGGGCAAAAAGAAAGCTTAAAATTGCTTTTGCTCGTTGTCCTTTTAAAACATTTGTTTTTTGTTTTTTTTTTCGGTCATAAAACTACTCAAAACCAAAAGAGCCCATAAGAGGAGCGTCATTACAAAGCTGAGCCCATAGGGCTTGAGGCGGGTAAGTTGCGTGGGAGGGTTTTTTTTTTTTTTTTTTTTTTCCTTTGGGCTTGAGCAGTTGATGCACTGGCTTTAGCAGTAAGAAAAACTAAATCTGGCTGAATCCTTTTATTGATGGGTCATTTTGTACTTGTGCTGGTTGATCGTGGATATGCCTTTCCCCTTATCTCTTGCCGTGGGCTTGTTGTATGGAAACTCTGGCTCGTCACCCACCCACATTTTGGGGCCAAGTGCCTAACGCATCTGCACATGCATGAATAAATAATGCTTAATTTATTTGTTTAAAGTTGCCCGGTTCACCCCCCAAAAAAAAAAAAAAAATGGCTGAGGATTTGTGTTGTGACCGAAAGATTAGGGCTTTTTAGTTTTTACAGCTTTTTCAGAAATTTAAAAATAATAAAATATAATAAATCGATTTGATTCGGGTGTTTTGGGTTGATGGTTCCACGCATAGAATTAGGAATCAAACCAAAAATCACCGTTTCCGATATTTTGAAATTGGATATCTGACCCAAGCTCCCGAGAACACCCAAAACCAATTGATTCAGTACGGTTCGATCTAGGTAGCTCATATTGCTCACACATGCTATCAAGTTTTGACAATCTTTTTAAATCTCACACGAGTCAAATAAATCGAAAATACACGAATGTGTGTTGCTAGAAATAATGTTGCATTCGAATTAAGTTGGGAAAATTATCTAAAAAATCATAAATTTATTGTACTCTTGTCAATTAAGTCATAAACATTCTTCCATTTTGTCAATTAAATCAGTCTTGCCGATTTTGATAAGAAGTTGCCGACATAAATGCTGATTGTCTTACGTAGCTCGGTTGAGGCTAATGTGAACACTTTTTAATAATATTTTTTGGAGCATTTTATATTTTTCTATTCTTTTTTTCTTTTATCTTCTTCATCCACCAGTCGTCGGGCATTAGCAATGGTTGGCGATCGGCCAAAGGCAACTACCAACAAGGGTTGGTCTCAGGCAAGGCAAAGGCAACTACCAGCAAGGGTTGGTCTCAGGCAAGGCTCACCTTTGTTGGCCTTTAGCAAGACTCAATCTCATTGGATTTGGGTGAGGTTAAGCCATGATGGCCTCACCCAGATTTAGGCAAGGGCTTCATTGCCCTAATCCCAATGGCCAACGACATCATCAGCCACAATAAGGAAAAAAAGAAGAAAAGAAAGTAAGGAAAAAAGAAGAAAAGAAAAATTCTTTAAAAAAACTATTTATATCAACAGCTGCCGTATCACATAGGATGCCCAATGTTAACGTTGGCGATTTCTGGTTAAAGTTGATTGAATGAACTCCATTAGCAAAACATAAAAAGTTTATGACTTAATTAGCGTAATAAAAATGTCTAACACTAAATTGAAGTTCTGAAGTGGATTCTCAAATATTTAAAGAGGATAATGGACATGAGTATAGTATATCGAAGAAACAAAAATCACGGTGAGATCACTGATTATGTGAATTCAGATCATGCTAGTGACTTGGATGATTGCAGGTCATTAGCAGGGTACATATTTACACTAGTAGGTGATGCAGTGAGTTGGAAAGCGTCCTTATAAAATTACATTACGTTGTCTTCGACTGAGACAGAGGACATAACACTAACCTCTATAGCAAAGGAGGTGATATGTTTACGAAATTTGCTTTTAGACTTTGGGTTGGATTAGAATAGTGTTGATATACATTGTAATAATCAAGATGCAATATTTTTGGCATATAATCTAGTTAATCACGAGCGACCAAAACATATTAATGTCAGGTACCATTCCATTCGGGATATCTTAGCGAAAGGTAATGTTATTGTAAAAAAGATTGCAACAGAAGACATGACGACACTATTCATTTGGCGAAACTCAAGCTCTGTTTGAGCTTGATTGGTATTTGTGCAGTAAGAGTGCTTATCAGTGCGTTAAGGGAGCAATGTGGATACCGATCACTATAAATTGGTTTCAAATGTCAAGTCAAAGCGAAAAATTGCTAAATTAATGTTTCGAGTTTACGTCTAAATTGATATTGATGGGCGGTTGTCAAAGTGAAATAGACAATTTTCCTGCATTCAATCTGAACAAAGACCAACGCGTGTGCGGCTTGAACTCGTCTTTCGTGGTCATGCAGCGAGGAAGCACGCAATTGAAGAAATGGGATGAGGGTGCATTCAAGCAAGACCCGCCCATTTTTGGGCCGGAGGATAAGGTGGGTTGGGTTCATAAACGCATTTGTAAGGCCCAGTAAGCTCTGGATCATCTTGATAGGGCTCCCCATCTACGACATGCTATTCAACCTCCTTTTCTCAACTATTTCAGTTATGAAGTTTCAAGCATTCACTACAGATCCATAATTTAGAATCGTATCAAAGACCAAAATCCAATGATCAATCTTGGGCCATGCTTTTTCTACTCCTCATTTGGCTCGGACTTTTTTTTTTTAAGAAGGCTTAGACACTTCAGTTTTTTGTGTTTTGACTATGCTATCCCTTGTGGAGCTCACTACTTCTGGTACAATTTTATAACAGTGATTTTTTAAAATTATTTGGCGAACGCTTTTTATTTTGTTTCTTCTTCCTTTCTTTTTTTTTTTTTTTCCAAGTCTCACTTTCCTTCTTCTTTTTTTCCACTCCTTTGACATCTTAGTCTTTACTTCGTCAAATCATTTGTATTTTCTCTATTGCAAGTCATTCTTTTCTTTCTACACCTCCCACTCATTTCTTCTTCTTCTTCTTCTTCTTCTTCTTCTTCCACAAATCCCATCATTGTCTGTTTTCTATCTATGATGCCAATCCCGTCATCCTCCCGTCATCCTCTGTTCTTTGTCGCACGCAAGCTCTTCTTACATCATGGAAGGATGGAAGGTAATATTGAGAAGCATTGCTTCTCTCTCTCTCTTCCTTATATATATATATATATTTCTCTCCTCGTCTGGCACATATGAATATCTAGAGAAAGAAAAGATCTCTCCACCATGTGTAGGCATAAAAGTTAAGGGCAACACGCGAGTTGTGTTCTTTTAGGTAATATGAAGTAGGATTCGAATTGGTGATTTAATTTGATTGTAGATGTAGGAGATATTTGTTGAAGAAGAAGGAGGAGTGAGAGGCGTAGATAGAAGAGAATGGCCTGCAAGAGAGAAAATAGTGAGATGATTTACAAGACGTCAAAGGCATGGAAAGAAAGAAGAAGAAGGAAAATGCGATCCACATGGAAGAAAAAGAAGCTTTGACGACATAATTTTTTTTTTAAAAAGTTGCTTTTGTAAAGTTGTATCAAAAGTGATAAGTTTCACAAGGGATAATATGGCCAAAATATTAAGAAAAAAGGAAGTGTCTAAGTCAAAAGATGAGTGAAAAAAGTGCCGCCCTCAGTCTCTAGTAACTCTTCTAGATAAGGTATCTGTACTGGTTGATTCCACATGCTTAATCAATAAAATCTTTTTCGCAAGTTTTTTAGTTTCGCACGCAAGTTAACAAGACTGCCCCGTTTTTTACATCGGCTCCCTTTTCACTCATCTAGCTTTTGCTCTGAGTGCAAGTTTTTTGTGCCGATCTTTTGTATATTTAGGTCTTATCTATTATATTTCTTACCTTCACCCAAAAAAAAAAAAAAAAAAAAACAAGACTGCGCATAAAAATTAATCGAACTGGTGAGAAGATAATGCCTAAAAACAACACTTACGATTAGATAATTCGAGGCAAGCCCATAGATGTGTTTTGAACTGTGGACCGTCAATTTCACCCGAGAGGCAAGGAATAAGGATGGGAGTCCGAGAACTTCTCTAATTTTGATGGGCCTAGTTCGTAATGTAAGCTCTCAATCCATGAAGATTGCGACTTTCGACCAACAAATTCCCCATGAGATCCAACTTAGCCCATCTTGAAATTAGTCCATTCGAAAACAGCGAGGTTAGAAGCTTTCTTATTTAATTTTTAGAGGAACCCTACTTGGTATTTAGGCAGTCGAGAGCAAGGGAGACGTGTATCCTAGCAAGTTGTCTGTGTAGAAAGTAGAGAAAAGAAAGAATATTCATCTAACCATGTCTAACCTTACGACAAATTCATGGGTTCCTCTCAAAAATCACTATCATTATTCATTGCGATTATGTACGATTATGGAATCAATGTGTATATTTGACATAATTTGCGTGTTCACTGAGTGGTATTGACGCTGATGTTTTGTTCGTGAAGTTTTTATATCCAAGACACACTAGTCGATGGAACTGCATGATTTAGACCTCCCATCCACATAAGTCAGCGATGCAGGAATCGACCTCTAATTGTTGCCATGCCGGCAGCTCGCACTATTGATCACTGAGAAAGATCCGGAAAACCCAGAAAAGTCCGGGCAACCGCGAATCACGAACCCCTAAGTTTGCTGCAATTACCATCGTTTTCATTTGCCCATTGCGCACTAGCGATGCCATTCAAAGCGTCACCAGCGTTGCCATCATTATTATCACTCTAATCATCGTCGAGACAAACTCCAAGTGACCCTAATTATTTCTCGAAGGCGCCTCTGAAGCGCCAAAAAGTATCGGACAAGACAGCTCGGAGAGAGTTCCCATCCATGGCAGGAGAACAATCGATATTGCCTTACCTAATCTCCGTATTATTGATGACTCGAGAGCCTCCAACCAACTTTGATTTGTCTCTTTAACTCTTGAACTAGAAAGCAATGGGTACTGGAGAATCATTATTGCCCCTTGAATTTAGCCCACGTCTTCCATGAATAATTTCAAAAGACGCATCCGGTGTGCTCTTTCTTACATGAAAATGCATATCAACTTGGCCTTAAAGTTCGAAAGGCCTCTTCATCTTCATTCACGTTGCTATTTGTTTTTGTTTCCTTCATTTGGATAGAGTTTCAGTCTTGGAGAATTGAGAGGACCAGGTTCTCAAATTTGCAGTGTCCCGAAAGTTACAATTTCCCAAGTGAGAACAAGGGAACAAAAAACATCTTGGACCACCAAGGAGGAGGGGCTACATTGGTCCATACGTACATAGATTGGTGCACAAAGTGGAGGTTTCGAACAGAGACATTGGATGGTGGCACCCAATTAAGGAAATCTACTTTCAGATTGTGCATCGACCATGTGAAAGGAACAATGAAAGGAACGACATCATGCGTGCATGAGGTGGGGGCCCTAGGTTTCTGGCTCGTACTTGGAAAACACTGAAAGATGTACAGACCATATATGACGTTTCCGGAAAAACGCGGCATCGGATTGTCTCATTTATATTAGCCTAGTCACGTTCTCAACATGAAATGGGATGTCGGCATACTATCAATATTTCTTGGGAGGTTTAATCGTTATCTACGTGTTTTATTTCATAGTCTCATAAACCAAGTCGAATTTCGAAACCAAAGTTCTAAATTTAATGTACACCATGCTTATTAGACATCATTGACCAAGGCTGTGGATGGCTGTCTCGGTCATTTTGTGGCCGAGCCCTACATGTCTTTCTTTTAGGGTTGTACTTATACCTCCCTAGGGTCTACAAAAAGGGCTCTCGTTGGGGGGCTTATTGCGATCTCATGTAAGCTGCTTGGCTCCTCATCGTTCAAGGCCTTGATGCACCACAAGTCTTCAAGGCATTTCCAATGTGGGATATGAAGCCTTACTTCGTCTCTTGCTCCACTTTCCGTGACCACAAGCTTGCAGTCCTCGGACTTGCGAGCCATGTTCCGCACGAATTGGCACAGGGTCCGAACCAGCTGAGCTGAGGACTTACCCTCACAGTGCACTCCGTACATGAAGTAAAATCCAAATGGGTCGACAAAATCCGGTATCGCCGGGATCTTAAAGCATGGAAAGAATCGATCCATCAACCTACAACCCTTGGTGTATATCCAGCATGACAAGGGTGCTCTCCCTTGCACCCTAAGCTTGAACACCTCCGCACTGTTCCATACACTAACCATGGCCCAGTTCCTTGGACCTCGCCAATACTCCGAGCCAGTGGATAGGCCATCATATCTGATGTCTTCCCATGCTTCTCCTTTGTAGTAAGCCACCCATGTGCCCAGACTCAGCCTGTTCTCGAGTATATTGTCAATGTCTTTGGGGAAGAACTCGGCTGAGCTCATGAACTTCCGGTACAACAGCTCGGCTTCTTTGGTCCCGAGCTTCTTGATTTGGACATGCGAAGGCAAGTGGAGAGCCCTGTAGGGGCTAACGGGGCTCACGAGTATAGCAGGTGTCCGGAACTTGACATAGCCAAGGCTGTCGACGAAGAGCTTGACGGAGGCCTTGTTCTCCTTGTCGGTGGCCATGTATGCGAACTCGACGTGGTTGGAGACGAACCATTGTTCCAGAGAGCGCACCAACCTCAAGCCGATCCCTTGGCGACGATGGAGGGGGGAGACCCTCAGGCCTAGTATGTAGCCCACCCTGGCTAAACCTAAGTTCCCATGAGGCCGCGCCATTGTCACCAACTTTATAGAGCCTTGGATGACACCAACCAATTCATTGTCCGACTCAGCCACCTAACATACCAGAATTACCCACTTACTACTGTCAGCTCTTGGATAAGACATAAATAAAAAAGAAAAACAGATCATCATTCATCATCGAATGGAGAAATGATGTGCTTATTATAAGGATTTGTTTTTACCAGCATGTAGAAAGATGGACTATTCCGGATCCTACAGATGGGGTCACCCAAGGTGTCAGTGAAGAGAAACACGCGATCAGCTGGCCCTACAATCTCACACCCTCGCTCGAGCTCTTCCACGCGAGCGCGATCTTTTTCACCATCGTAGCTTCGTATCTTGAGTTCTTTGTACGGTCCTTGAACCATTATATTGATCAATGAAAGGGGGCTCTGTGATGGTACTGCTAGGTGTACTTGCGCTGGATTATGCAAAGAGAGGGTGGAGGGAGGGAGATTAAATAATAAGATGAGAAAGAAACAAACTTCAGGAGAGATAAAATGCCAGTGACTCTGTATTGCACTTGGAGGGAAGGGGAGAGAGCTTTTGGCTATGATTTATACTGGAGAGGAAGGAGAGGGAGGGAGAGAGGGAGGGAGGGACGGAGAGAGGGAGGATTGTGTTTTGTTTCATCATCAAACCTAGCTAGCGAGGGGTTTTGATGACTTCACTTACCATGATGATAATATCTAAAAGCAACTTAAAAAAGTATATGATTTTCTATATATATGATTATATATATATATATACACACACACACACCTAAAGAAATGCCATTATATCGATCCGATCCATTTTAAATGAAGCCAAACCCAAAAGAAATACCGAACTTAACCACATACAATGATGATTATTTTGAAATGGATCTCATTTATGTGTACAATTAGGGGACCTCATTCATTTGATGTAACAATTGGGACATGATAATCTCCTTCATTAAAACCACTAATATTCATCATTATTATTAAACCTATACCGCCTAACGATACTCCCTCCCTTGGATTCTTACTCCAATTTATTCTCGTCCCATCGGCATCCTAAAAGTTTGTTGGTAGCTGTATGCAATTCGAACTTTCTCACTTGAGTAATACTTTTCGTTCTTATCAAATTGAGTCATTCCCTGCCTACACATAGAAACCATAAGGAGTAGCATACTCCTGCGAATCAATTTTTCCATTGTACGTCTAAAGATAATCATTGTCCATTGGCATCTAATAACAATATCCTAGACAACAAAAAGGTGATTGATAATGAGGGAACGTGTGCTTTTGTCTTCTAGCATCCGGCCATCATTAGCTTAATTAAGCCCATCCACGTTGGGATCACCTCAGCCTCACGACACCGGGCACGCCGGGGCGTGCGCGTTGGTGGCTAACCCATGATTCCCTTCCCCATAACCATTGAAAACTCAAGAAATCAAAGGCAGAAAAGTGGAAATCCATCGATTATATTTCCCATATCCAGTTTTGTCCTACATGGTAGATGGGATACGTACGCATCCATGGACGGACTCCATATGTTTTAGCGCCCATAAAATATCTCCTCCGGATATACGGCGCTAGACTAGATTACGGCTTTCTAACCAGATATTCATACTCAATCCTTTTTGGTCGGTTAAAAACAAAAGTTTGGTCGGTAGATTTCATACTCAATTCACGAGGCGACATTTAGCTTGTGGTTCCCAAGGATCGGATTCTCTTCCACCAGAACGAAGGGCCTTAGATTATATTATGTCGTTGGGGGCAAAGCTACGTGTATCTTAGCAGGAGATGCCAATGATTAAGTGCTAAGTTAATCAATCGAGTTTAAGAGGCTTAGGCCAATTGCTAGTCCACGGCTCTCTTTTGCAATTTTAAAATCGGCCCTTGGTTTAAAGAAAAAGGGGCGAGCCCCTTTCGCTTTCAGGGTACACTGAGCGTTTTTATTATTAGGTGGCCCATTAGTGTATCTTGATTTGCCTGCTGCTGCAGCTTTGCCTTTGTGGGGTTGGTCCCGCTCGACACTTAGATTATGAAAGCGAAAGTCATTAATCCCATTATTATTTCGATGCCCTCCTAGCTTTCCATTTGAGAAAGAACAATATACCATTGAATCTAACCCTTTTTTTTTCGACAAAACGTGCTTTCGTGCAACGGTGGAATCGACTGAGCACCCATGTATTTGTTCATTGATCCAGAGAGGCATCATTAGGAAAGGATGGAACTAGATTTGTTGCGGCATTCTTTAAGCATTATGAGAGCATTTTAAATCGGAAAACCGCCTTTTCACCTAAGTTCAACTACCCTTGGTCTTTCTATTTAATAGAGATAGAACTGCCGCATAACACTTAAAATAAATCAAAGTAGCCCGAATGCTAGCAACAAAAATTACATTGGAATCTTGCCTTTTGGTTTCAAAGCATCGGTTTCGAGGCTACACAAGGAGACAACATGAGAAGATGTTAATCTAATTTATAGTAATCGGTCTCAAGGTAGATAAGTTTTATATCTTGAACTTGTAACCTAACTTATTCGAGCTCGGTTCCCAATCATTGGAACCATAAACTCACCACGTTGATCCTAAAACTGGTTTGTAATTTCAAAGGTTTATCTAGGAACTAGTCGAGGATTTTCTTTCCTTTTGTTTCATTTTATTTTATTATATATAGAATACACATGTCAAACATGAATACAATTCATCCTACTTGAGAGTAACTTATTCAATTCCAACAAATACATTATGTTTTGAAAAAAAGAAGAAGATAAAATAACTTACTTAGGGTTACCGGTAAATCGGTTCAAAACCTATTCAGTTCCGGTTTCTACCATAAAACTTAAGAACTGGCGTTGCGGATTTTAGGTTTTAGATTCTTCGATGGAATTGTCAATTCAAAGTACATAATCATAAACGAACCAATCGAGGTGGCCGATCCATGATTTCACTTTCATGAAATATATTAGAAAAAGGCACACGTATTCTCTCAGCACCTCACAAATACTCCATGTAATTTCGAGTGATCATAGCTTCGAAATATCTACAGATTCATGTGATACACATTGCTGTCGAGATAACGATCGCCAACCCTCGGGCATAGATGGCGGCCTTCGTCCCAAAGAGAAATACGGCACCACGCGCTGCGTGTGCAGCTGGGCTTTGGGATGTGGACTCCCCACAAAAGGACAAATTCCCACACATCCCACCCAATCTCTCTCCCATCGCTCATTATCACCCATCATGTCTAGACAAAGATTTCACTCAGCCTAATTCGTATACTAAAGTCGATCCAAAACCATAAGGATGTGGCAAGACCTACTTCTCTAATGATCTAGATTCGATTCAGCATGTGTACTAACTCGGTTCTCGACCCTGCCCACCTCTATCCCCTCTCGCAAAAAAGAGGTCATCATACATCCTTCTTCACTCGGTTTCCCTTTTAAGGCAAAATAGGCAATTGAATTTCCGACTCAATCAATCTTCCGCGAATATATGCAGAAGATGGGATTCGAATGGGTGGTTTGAATATAAAATAATATATGCCCGTCCAAACTAAAGGATTCGTCGCCGTGCGATATTTTTGAATTCCCACCTTCCCCTTCTCTTTGTGGCCAATCTTTAACCTACTTTGTTCCAACAACCCCACAGCAGCACTTTCTTCACTAATCATAAGGCCTCCCATTCTTACCGGAAAAAGACACGTAAAAGACAGAAGCCCATTATGTGATACGCAGCCCCTTAGCCAATGGACAAGTGTACCAGCATGGAAAGGAGAAATTCCCTTCTGGCCCCGGGACGAACGAATCGGGACCCGGACGGCCTCCCACTATCTCCGAAAGGGCGAGAGTGACACCCTCTTCTCTTTGTCACTCAATTCATGAAAAGGAAAAGAGGCGATACACAGACGTTCGTGTTCTCCTAGTGCTCCGGGCAGCGCTCATTCTGTCGTCCGCGTTTTTTCCTTGCATGCATCATGCTGTCTGCACTGTGCTGCATGCTTTTCTCTAGACGATTTTGATTTATGCTAATGCTTCCACGTGGAAAAATTCCTGCTCAGTATTCTATTGCCTTATGCGTGTTTGAGGCAGAACCAATCGGCGAACAAAAAAAATTGAACTTTCGAGGGCAAAGGAATGGAATAGCATGTTTCGTCTGAAGTTTCCTCATGTGAGCAACCGGATACACCAATTGTGTCGAGAACAGGTGATGAAGCGCCACTAGTAGTGAGGTCTATCCTGTCCCTCGCATCAAATCTAGTTGGCATCTCATCAACCCCCCTTCTTCTTTTGTAATTGAATAGATAGATCTTTTGGCTCGATTGAGCAAGTACATGCGAATGGAAGTGGACGATAAATTCTCATCCATATGTGTCGTTAGTTGCGCCCACATCTTCTTGAAAGCTAGGCCCGGCATGTATGAGGGCTTCGGGAGTTTGGAGGACCGTGATTGGTTGAACCAGGTTTTCTGGCGGATCCTATCTTTTTCCGAATCAAGACAGATCTCAAATCTCTACACCAAGTTCACTTGCCACAAGCGTGCATTCACAGTTCTTTGTCAACAATCATCCTTATCCTCCCATGGCCAACATCATCAACTTTGGCCACACAATGCCACCTCGCATTGCTGGGAACATCTCCTTAACATTATGGTACCACCGAATCTCAACAGGCGGCGTATATAAAAGAGATTGATGGCAATAACAAGTGGAAATGGCTTGGGTTCGTTTTCATTCGACAAATCCTTTGCGTAGATACATGGGAATTCCATTTTCATATGTCTATGGAGGACGTGGCCTGATCTGGTGCGCCGAATGGTTCAGACTACCTGCTTCAACCTTACCAAAGTAAACAACACACCATAGTTCTAATCCAAGGTTATCGAATGAAAAAGTTCTTGAGTGGAAAGAAGCTGATAACCCACCAAGATACCTGCAATCTGAGCAAGTAATATCCCGGGAAAAGCATCAGCATCCACAACTTCAAAGAGAGTTAAAAAAAGGGAAAAAGCAATCTTCAATCGAGCATTATATTTCTATTGTCCCAACATGTTTCGACAGCAATGAACAGACACAATTAAATGAACAAATTCAAATGAAGGACGTGAACATTCCAGAAGGGGGGACAATCATGTCACTGAAGCATCTGTCCTATGAGCCTCAATTCCAAGAGGTATCATTCCATATATATACATGTATTTGCTGATCCAATTCCCATCTTATACGCCCAATCAGCGGTAAGATTAAGAATTCATATAAACAGATACTGCAGAAACTTCACATTAACGGAAGTTACACTTAGATATGAGAGTATATGTACATGCCGAAATAATCGGATGTGACTACCACTGACTCTTAAATTATCGTGCGATCAAGATCTAGACATGGATGTCCACTTTCACTGCTCATGCATTAGTAAATCTTAGCCCAATAGGTAGCGAGCATTCTTAGAGTTGCTTCGGAGAGTTACTGCCTTGTTCGAATAGAAATTGTAGCGATCCAACCTCAGTGATCTTAAAAATTGTAGCTTCGTGTGACTTTGGTAATCCACACAACCGATTAGCCTGTACACCACTACTAACTACATCCAAATTGTAAAAAGAAACTTTTTAATCTAGCATACGAGGGGCCAGGCAGAGAGCAGCCACAAATCCTAAAGTGACAGCTTAGAGAGTGAGTTAACCATAAAAAACCAACTGAAAATTTTTAAAATCTTTCTCAAACAACTTTTGTGAATATTAACAGTTAGTGCCCACTTATCGTTAATGTCCTCTTCATTCTAGCATTTTTACTCCCATTGAGTCAGTCTACATAAGGTTGACATCAACAGATGAACTTTGAAGGTTGTGAACACAGTGAGCACTTGTATATATTTTTCTAGTACATTCCTTTCTGAGGTTAGCACACACTTCCTTCATATGGCCCCAAAATGTAGCAAGAAACTCACTATTATCTAAATATTTTCCACAGAAACAGCTGAAAGCCTGTAACATGATGGTAAATCAATAAGCGACTACTTTTGCATTGATAAGTATTACCTTCTTGGTATGTGATGGGGCTCCTACCCTCTGGGGAGAGAAATTGCCAAAGCTAGGAGAACCAAGCAGTGTAATAGCTTTGCTTACTCTTGATCCACCGCAAGGTGTTCTCAAACTGGCTTAATAAGTATACACAATCTATCATTTATATTTTTCAAAGATTGTAAACTGCATATACAGATCAGTGATGATGTCAATGGACAAACCATTCATCAAGTGGGTGTAACATAGACAGTCTCGAGTTCCCCCTACTCTATTGTCATTAAGTTTCTTCTGTCCTTTCCTTATGGCTCTTCAGAGGTTCCATTTGATAAGTCCTCACCTGCAACACCGGTCGACCCATTTGATAACCGATTTGTGCTGGTGGAATTTGAATAAGGGGAGTATGTGGAAGCAGGGCTGCCTCGTGAATACCGGTTTTGTGCTGCCGTGCTACTTCTTGCAGCCTTTAAGCGAGCCTTTCTGCCCTGAAAGGCAGAAAGAAGCTAGATAGTAAACAATAATGAACCTGATCATGAATGCCATAAAGCTATTCAACCTAAGATGCTCGATTATAAACTCACCCGGGCATTGAAACAAACAAAGCAATTCAAAGCAAGAGCCAATTCAGTGCATTCAGTTTACACCTAAAGCATATTCAGGAACAGAGTGTCACCTTGCCCATGCACTTCTCCAAATGAGGAGCAAACCTTCCAGCCATGATTTGTCGTCCACAATTCATGCAGTCAAATACTTCATTGGCTATTGAGGGATGAGTCTGCCCAAAAATGTCAACCACATACTTGCTGTTTGTTTCACCACTATTACTAGGATCAGCAGCCCTTACACGAGCTTGGGTGGAACGCCTCAATTCTTCCTCTTCATCTTCTAAGTTTCTATCAAGCCCCAACTTTGCTATTCGATGACACTCGGAGGCAATATCAACAATAATAGAATCGAGGAGATCTCCAAAAAAATGAGATGAAAGCTGGTGCGAAAGAGGAAAGAGCAGAAAAACGCAATGAGAGAGTGAACAATTAACAATCTAGCTAATAAAATAGTTTCTACAGGAGTCAACACCATCACATAATTGACTAATTCCTGAAAATTGGGTGCTTCCTCAAGATTCATTTTAAAAAAACTATTTCTGGGCAATCTTGCTGAAGCTTGAAGAATGAGAGAGGATTTAGCCATTAAATATGGAACATAATAGAGAAAAAGCTACTATCGAAATCAAGCAACAGAGGAAGCAGAACAGTTAATTCAGTACAGATACAGAAAAAAAATTCAAATCAAGAGTTACTTCTAACGAGCACTCTAACCGGAAATCCACTGCGAGGCATGAACACAATCTAAACAATGCAACCCTTCATTTCAAAGGGGAACTTCTTTGCAAACTTCCAGCTTTAGCGAGAATCAAAAGGTACTAAATAGTACGAGCAAACAACAAAGGCGGTTTTTTGCCTCAGGAGCAGACAAATCCAAACAAACTTCATGGATTTCAACCACACCCTTCGCCCCTTCATCGCGCACCGCATGATTCTTTAGTGCAGATAATTGTATGCATCACATTTGCCTGTCAAAAAGCAAACGACAATTACCTGGGCGTCAGGCGATGCATTATCCTCACGCGACGCCGACATGATCCCTGAGAACTGAGAAAAGAGAGAACTGAAGCTCAGCTCACGCCAATTAAAAACCTCACGTCCGCAATCGCCGATAAAGCAACTCGAAAAAGGCTCACTCCCATTTTTACGAGCAAGCGGACGGAAGGTGGGGATTCTAGCCCCGACCTGGACAGTGTAAGAATAGAATCTACTTCTTCCTCTTTAGCAATTGAATAGCGTAATCAAGAACACCATGCCGATATTACCAAATGCCGGCAATACAGATGGGAATCCGTACAGGAGCCTGAGCTACATCTCGAGTCCAATCACGGAGATCGTATCACTACAGAACTTTACGCGTTAACGCTATGATCCAGCGAGAAGGTTTCGCCATGGTCACCTTACCTAAATCGCTCGTCGAAGAGGCGGCCGCGGATCGTTGGCGATCTGTATCGCGGGTGCGGCGTTCCCCAGCGATCCTGCTGCTGAAAGCAAAACGAGGAAAGGCAGCTTCTAAACCCTAGCTGAAGGAAGAGGAAGACTTTTTACTTTGACTGAAAAATCCAGGCCTTTACTCACAGCCCTACGGGCAATTCACGAAGGCTAATTGGACAATAACTTAATTAAAACCCATGGTCATAGGTAGCCATCAGTCATAGTTGGGCTTTACTACCTTATCGTCGAATGATTGAGTTCGAATCTTCGGATGCTCGCGATTTAAATGGGGTCCCATGGGTGATTTATTGGGCCAGCCCGAGGATTTACGTCTAAATAGCCACTTGCGACGAGAGTCCACCACCGAATATCGGAAAGTCATGTGATCCCCAAAGGTAATCTCCGATAGTTTCTCGGTCATAGAAAAAAAACATAATTAAAAAATGCTCCATGTACTATAGGTAAGGGTTAATATCCCAAAAAGCTCAAAATTGATATATTGATGATAAGTTTACCTTAAACTAATATATTAATCACGAAAAACCTCATACTGTAATACTCGTAATAAATTTACCCTAAATGATTAAAAAAACTTCAAATTAATACATTTGTCATAAATTTGTGTTTGACCGCCAAAAGTTTCTAAATTAGTACATTTATGAAAATACCCATTTATTAAATCGGATTAATATCACAAAAATGGTATAACTATGATAAATAGAGTAAAATCGCAAATTGATACACCGATCAACTTCACGTATCATCCAATTTAGCAATTTGATAATAAAATTTAACCGAAACTAAAAAAAAAGTAAATTTGTTACAAATATATTAATTTGAGATAAATTTGTTGTTAAAGGTGTATCAATTTGGAATTTTTGATTGTCAGAAAATTAGTTTGAGATAAATTTGTTATGAGTGTACTAATTTGGAATTTTTCAAGATATTAATCTTATAATTAAACAATGTAACATAGATGATGTGAATTTTTTCTTTAATAATCGAGCATGTGACTGTAATTAGCCGGCTACTTGAAGGGGAACTAAGAAATTGAAATTCGACCATCGGCTCTCGAGCCGAAAGCATAATAAAGCCCGTTCTATTACGTCAATCCTAAAGCGGGTTAAGGAAACTACTACTTTATTACCACATTGCCCTGATCATACTTTATTTATATAGATGCTCTTGTTATAGTTATATTTAGTGTGGTGTTATTTCCATCTTTACATAATTAAATTCACCATATTTTTACTAAAGAAATAGAAGTGTCGACAATCATATAATCACAATTTAAACTGTTGGGTCTCAATTTGTTTGCTTTATTTCTTCTTTTTTTTTTTTCCTATTTATGTTTAGGATCTAATTATCATAATTAAACGGGAAAATTTCAAATAAAGGTCGAAAGTACCCTCATTTTTTCAAATAACGATTTGAAGTAGACTTTATTTTAAATAAGGGTCTAGAGTGGCTATATTAGTCTCAAAGAATGACTTAAAGTGGTTATAACTATTTCAAACAATGGCCTAGTCTCGCCGACTCTCCTACTAGCAAAGAAATTTGGCTGATCCGAGTAATTTTTTGTCTAGACACAATTTAAATTTAATCATATGAAAACTTAAAAAGGAAAAAAAAAGGGGAACACACAAGTGGGCCGATGACCTCCACTGACTAGAGGCGAGGGCCTATTGGCCCTCACTAGGGATGGAAAAGGGTTGCACCAAATTTGGGCAAAGGCTGTCGGCCCTAGCATTGGCTTGGCGACCCTTAACAAGGGCCCCCATACCAAGGTGACAAGGTTTGGGGGCCTTGGGCGAGGGCTGGTGACCCTCGCCTATATTTGGGAGAAGGTTGCCGCCCTCTCCTGTCCTTGGCGAGGGTCTGGCCCTAGCCTTTGGTCAATAGTAGTTATTATCCCTTGCCCAAGCGTTGGCGACCTCACCAATTGTCGCCACCGCCCCATTGGCGATGGGTGTGGCAGCCACGAGCTCTTGCCTATGTTTCCCCCTTTTTCTTTTTAAGTTTTATTATTTTAGAAAAATTAAAAAAAAAAGAAAATTTTAAAAAGATGAAATTACCCTCTATAACTAGTGAATTCGGGATCTTATTTGAGACTAATATTGTCATTTCATATTCTTATTTGAAATAATATCAAGTTCGGGCTCTTATTTCATAATGTCCACTCCGGATTTTTATTTGAGGAAATAATGGTATTTTGGACCTTTATTTAGAAATTTCCCTAATTAAACATTGTACATGCTTTGATATATATATATATATATATATATATATATTTTTTTTTTTTTTTTTTTTTTTTTTGTGACGGGAGGAATCGGCTTGGCCGGTAGCCGCCGTAAACTCCCGGGCGACACGTCTTGCCACCACACACGTGCCACGGGTAAGTCACCTGGTTTCTCGGCCCGGCCTCCTTGCACTTCGCATCGCGAGGGCTTCGAACGCTCGACCTCTCCGGCGGAGAGGGAACGCTTATCCAGCTGAGCCACTGTGGTGGGTGGTATGCTTTGATATTGTTTATTATGGGTAACCTATATATAAATGTCACCATATTTTTTTTTTTTTTCAAATCTTCATATTTTACTTAGAGAAATAATTTTTATTGAAAAGAGAAATTTCTAAGAATCATAATTCCTTTATACATTATCAAGCAAATTTTTAATTGTCTGGTAAAATCTAGACAATTTTTAGCATTACCAATTCTTTCACAACATCACAAGTTTATAAACTTTTATATTTATTAGGTACATCACCATCAAACGCTTTCTAATCTTGGTATCTTTTTCATGAACACTTCATAGATGATATTTACTTTTATCAATCCTAAATAAATGAGATTCTATTCACATTTTAAGAAACATTTCTTATTTTATGCACGGTTTTAATTTTATCAAATTTCATCTTTTAAAAGTTTCACGTTGGAGAGTGTAAATGCGAAGAGGAATTTTTTTTTTTTTTTTGGATAAGTGCATTGAAAGTCTTAAAACTTATTATAAAAAGGCAATTGAGTCCTAAAACTTTTAAAAAGTACAATTAATTCCTAAAACTTGTCATGAAAGTTTAATCAAGTCCTAAAACTTTCAAAAAGTTCAATAAAATCCTAAAACTTGTCTCGAAAGTACAATCGAGTTCTAAAACTTTCAAAATGTGTAATTAATAGAATGACTTAAATTGAATAACTTTAACAAATTTTAAGACTTGATTGCACTTTTTGAAAGTTTTAGGACTTACTTGCACTTTGTGACAAGTTTTAGAACTTAATTGTCATTTTTGAAAGTTTTAAAAGTTAATTGCATTTTCATGACAAATTTTAAGATTTCCAATGCACTTATCCCTTTTTTTTTGTTCGTCCTATGTATGCATATAATATAAAAGACAACTAACAAAAAGAATGATTTGACAGTGATATGCGCAACATAGTAAAAGTTTATAAACAAGTGAAACCATTAATCCATAATTTGCTCGATAACAAAACAAAAAATTAATTTCTTGGATATTTCTCTTCTTGACAAAACTAAATTCTACATAACGAAAATTTAGGAATAATGACACAAAAGGTCCAAGAATATTGTGGCTCTTGAACTTTTAATTTGTTTAATTAGTGCTTGAACTGTAACTCAATGTGCAATGCAGTTATCGAACTTTTAATTCGTTCAATGTAATCCCTAGACTTTTAATACATATTCAATCTAATCAGCGAATTAAATGAAAATATTTAATATTATTTCTGAACTTGAATTAATAAAAGGACAATATTAAATCTTTTCATATAATCCATGGATTAAGTTGAACAAGTACAAAAAGTTCATAAATCACATTAAATAAATTAAAAGTTTAAAAATCACATCGTATATTAATTAAAATTCAATAATCATATCAAACAAATTAAGATTTCATGCCTGCAATAGAACGTCTATCGGTATCATTTACATAAGAGGGATTATAAAATCTTTTTTTATTCCTTTTGTGTAAATTTAACCGGATAAACACTTCCTTAAAGATTAGTTTTTTTTTTTTTTTAAAAAAAAAAAAAAAAACACTTCCTTAAAGGAAGCTAACCCAATTGCGTTGCTCTAAAGTGCGATAGCGTGAACATCCCCAACCACAATCGCCACTTAAAATTGGGGGTAAGCATCGGTCCAGTTTATCTAGAAAACTAGGTCGGCCAATTTTGTAGTTTTCGCATGAATTGTTTCAATTCCTGTAAATGGGAAGGAACCGTACAAACAGGGCCGAATTTGCCCAAAGTATACATAGGAAAATTTATCATAAAAATTCTAAACTTATTGTATAATGGTCAAATTTAGTTATAAATTTTTTAGTTGTGCCAATTTAATCCTTAATCTTTTAATAATTTGCCAAACTAGCCATAAACTTTTTAACGAATTGCTAATTTAGTCATTCTAATTAATTTTGATCGAACATCACTAATATGGTGGTCTAGTTAATGTTGGCTATCCTGACGCTAACGTGAACAATTTTTTATTAATTTTATTATATTCCACATTTCTTTTCTTTTCTTTATTTTTTTTTCTCTTTTGACAACCAATAGGGCCACCGGCAATTGATAGAGAGTTGACAACCTTCACTGCCCCTTGGCAAGGGTTGTGACACTCTCGCCTCCCCAGATTTGGTGAGGGCGTCGTGAGCCCTCACCAAATCTAGTGAGGGCTACAACCTTCGCCTGCAGTTGGGGAGGGCTTCATGGCCCTCATCTAGGGCTTGGCAAGGGTCATCAACCCTCCCCCAAGGGTCGACAATGCCACCAACCCTTGCTCAATGTCTTGTGAAGGTTGCCAACCCTTTGCAAAAAAAAGGGGAAAAAAAGAAAAAGAAAATATAAAATATAAATAAATAAATATTTTGGAAAATTTTTGAAAATTTTAAAAATTGTTTATGCTAACGTTGGTCGAGTCACGTAGGACGGTTGACATTGAGTAGGTCACCACGTCAACGATGTCCAACCAAAATTAGCCGGAAAAGCTAAATTGGCAATTTGTTAAAAGGTTTTCGAGTAGTTGAACAAATCATTAAAAATTTTAGAATTAAATTGACATAATAAAAAAGGCTTATAATCTAATTCACGAGTTGTCAAAAAGTTTATGATTAAATTGACTATCATATACTAGATTTATGACTGTCAGTTTCTAGTTTCACAAATTGGGAACGACCGTGTTCGATGTGGTTTTTTGTTCTGGGGAGGAACCAACTCAATTTTGCAACAATTAGTCCTACTTAAAATGGTCTAATCAGTTACCAAGGTTGACATCCTTCCTCTCAACTAGTCAAATTATGATCTGGGAAGCATCAACAGTAATTTAGGTAAAACAAGGCATAGATGCACCAAAATCACCGCAATGTCTTTGCTTGTAGCTGTTTAATTTTAGTAGACATAAATTTATCACTTACGTGCAAAGATGTCATAAAATGATGACCAGACTTGAAGAGAAAAGATGGACATAAAACGACTAGAGAAGTTGAAGTCAGCTACTTATTAGAGGGTGCTTCCTGGAAATTTGATTATATAAATAAAAACGTTCCTTGAATTTTGGGTTCTCATATTCTTAGATGGGACCGATCGGGAACTTGGTTTAAAAACACAACTCACGTTTGGAACGGATTTTGATTGTGTTATGGGTCCATCAAAGTCAATTCAAGGATAAAGTTAGCCATCTCATGTGGACTTAATTAAAGAACATGACATACATTTCACATAAATCAATATCACCTTAACCGTTAATCATAAGGATTGTACACCCAAATCATAAACGGTTGAAATTAACTTTCGAATTGAAAATTCTCTTCGAGGCTAAGTTTTCTTGTTTTTTTTTTTTTTTTTTTTTTTGGAAATACTACATTTATGATGTTGTTTCCATGCACATCGCTATCGATATATTCTCGCCGCACATGTTTTCACATCGGGTTAATCCCTGGCGTAGCAAAATTTTGGGCATAGCATGTTTGGACGTGTCGATTAAAGGACCAAAAGATATTTGTTGGAAACAGAGCTTTCGTCATCCTTTCCCCCGGTCTGAAAATTTCCTGTTCTGTTCTTTTTTCCATCATTACAAGCTAAAACTTGAAATAGCAACGCTCAAGTGTGAAAGGCTGTCCCCTTTTTTCCAACCCTGCCATGTTCCTTTCTTCGAGATGAAGGAAACCGCGTTAAGCTTAAGACCTCAATGCTTGACGTTCCCGATCAAAGTCATCCCTCAAGTGTAGGCAGCACGATGCGACTGCGATCCTATGATCTCTCACGGCTACGAATCCATGACGATTGCCAAAGTCGATTCTTGTGCCTCCGAATGGAAACAGGGACATCGGAGTGAGTGAATTCCTCCAATACATTTTACAGTCGCGACATCGTGTTCGACAAAAAACCCTGTGGAATGGAAGCAACCGGCCCCCGAGTCGTTCGGAATTCAAGAAGAGTGAAAATGAAAACGACAATAAAAATGCGAAAGTACCTCACAATCCGCTGGAACCAAAATCCATAATTGCGATCCAGCGGATGACTGGCCAGGGGCAAGAAATGTGTGAATATACTGATATTGAGGGGGACAAAAGACAAGGGAAGGCAACGAAAGAGCCTCGTGTGTGTCAGTGTCCATCCCCTCCACAGGCCCACGCTTCTGTTGCAGGACTTTAAATCCCGATGCTACGTTCCATTGGGGGCGGGTGAGATGTGAAAACAGACTCTCGGAGTTTTTGTTGGGTTACATAAGAGTCAACATGCATTAAACCGGCAGGAAGGAAAAGACACGACGAAGCAACGGGCAAGAGCGAGGGAGACCAACATGGCCACCTCTTTCCTCTCCTCCCGCGACGTTCCTGAGACCTCACCGGCCATGCCTCCCGACGCACGACCACCAGGGCCGCAAGACGCGCTTCGCTTCTCGCCCGATAGTCGATATGCTCTTCATGGAGAGCTCACGATGCTCATCCTCGTTGTCGTTTTCTCCCTTCTCCTCATATTCATCATTGTTCTTCCACGTCTCAAGAGTGCAAGGAATTCAGGAGGAACGGAACACACTGACTCCACCATCCGGAGACACGGCTCTCCCCTGTATTCTCAGAGTGATCAGTAGTGTAAAAGGATGGATGCAGACCGACCGTGGCTTCCCTGCTGCAGACGACATGCTACCTTCTGCAGAAGCAGCATGCTCCTTCTTTTGCTGGATATATGGTGCGATAGCTTCTCTTAGATGTTTTCTGTACGTGTGTCAGTTCACTTTACTTATTGAGCTACGAACTCTGCTAAAACTATCCTGCATTGGCTTGACAGAAAATGTAGGTAAAATTCACACGGTTCTTACTAGTCTACATTATGTACTCTGTGCAAGCTTGTTTTGCATTCATGAGGGAGAGTCCAATTAAGCATCGCAATCCTTGCTACTGCCTGACAGTTTCCGGAATATAAGAACTCCTATATCCTCTTACAGTACTGTAGCTTTCAATCCATTTCCTCGTGCCAAAGCATTCTTGTCATGGGGAACAAACAGTTCCCAATACCTTGATGTGCTGTAAAACATGCCAAGTTGGAGATTGCTCAAAGAACAGTCTGAAGCAGCTAAAAGGAAAATCTCTAAAGCATCTGGTATTGAATACTGTTTTCTGATAGTGTCGGGCGGTCTCATGCCTATCATCTTTTTTCACATCCTCGATCACCATTCTATTTTAAGACACTTTAGTTTCTCAAGTTAATGGGAAATCTAAATTTAGTCTAAATTTCTGAGGAAAACACATGCCGCTGTCATGACGGATCCACCAGTTGTTCGTACTCGGAGTTCACATTCTGAGAACCTACTTGAAAAATTTCAGCTCAGGCCTCAGGGCAACTAAGCAGTTGACAGATCAAACACTCTTTCATGGCCAAGAAAAAAAGAAGAGGAAAATAAATAACAAAAGCTTGTTTACTAGTTTGATTTAATAAATATGACTGACTCTAAGCAGCATTTAAACAAGTAGCAAAATTAATCGTCCAACAATAATATTCCATGTTGCTTCATAAACTAATTTCATTCGGCCTTAGTATACTAGCTTTGTTCAAAGAAGAATGAAGACATCTCTGCAAATACCACAAAAGAAGTCAACAAGTCACCAAACACTGGAAGAATTATTCTCCCCCTCCCCTTCAAGAGAGAGAGAAAAAGAATCAAATAAAAACCATTTAAATCATTTCTCACAATTCACCAGGTCAGCAGCTTCCCGAGTAAAAGTGAGGAAATAAGAAGCGGTTCATAACAGAAGCCTTATATACAGCATGGAAGAATGTCATGTGAAATCTTTATCTCCAGAGACATTGAAATTCTTACAATGTAATGCTGTACCAATCTGTTTGAGGGAATAATAAGAGAATAAATTGCTTTAAGTACACACAATAGTAACGAAAACTATGACACGGCATGAGAGTAAATTTTCTCGCTAGATAATACTCGAATGCTGCAAAATTTATAGCACTTCGTGTAAGATACTCACGTTACCTACTATGATGAATGTCACATTGGCCGAGACGCATTCCCAATCCCTGACCTAAAAAGGAAGGCTCCCACTAGTTAAGGGAGCTGTGAGATTGTCATCAAGCTCAGAGCTCAGAGGATGTAATTTCACCAGCGCAGATGGTAGACAGAGTATCAGAAAACCTGAAACAATCTCCCAACTTCCTTGGTTTTAACCAAATGCAGAAAAACAGGACATAAACCTGTAAACAAAGCAAATTGTGCCAGTCTGGCCACCACTCAAACAGTTTTTAGTTTGTGCTCAATGCTGAATAATAGAAGTTTAAAAAGAAAGACTACCCGAGCTAGGCTAAAAACCCCGCAGAGACCATCGCAATGCTACCAGCTAAAAACTTATTAATGTTGTAAGGAATTTTATGATGGGCAAACTGCTTTTCAATATGAAAACAAGTAAAACAGGTGTCTAAGCATAAGCTTGCCCATTTTTTCATTTTTGGGTGTAGGGTGAACGAGGCCAATAAACACTATGTCGCACCCTTAATATCTCCATATATCATCTGAGCCTTGATCAAGGATAATATCATCTATTGAATGAAGGAGATACCTTCAACCAATAATCAAAATTGGCATTGACCACTCTAAAAGTGTTTATCAAGTAGAAAGGGGAACCTCCCATGACATTGAACGAGTCCTCCATACGTCAACCCTTTCATTTTGCAGTACCTTATTGATCCTGCTGGCGTAACACAAGAAAAGATGGGAGTAAGTTTACTACACCATCTCCAGTGCAGAGGTTGTACATTACTGCAATTGCACTTGGCGAAGTTGTCCAGTAATACGCACAAGAGAACCTAATTGTGGAAGCATAGAAGAGTGGCCCTCTAAGAAGTTCTCTGAAAGAGAGATGAAGATGACTTCAGTTTCAGAAGTTAAAGCAAAGGTTTTCGTGGAAACAAATCTGACAGAGTAGATCGCTGATCTAAATAACTGTTGTAGATAATATAAACCATGCGATCCCATCAAACCTAGTTTACTTCTTTTGTCAATGCAATGCAGACACAAAGTAGCTCGAGTTATGAAGCTGTGGTCCCCAAATCTTCTCATAGAATTCACTGTTGCCTAATGTTTGCGAATGCCATATCCCACAAGAAGAATGAGTACGACTTGGAGTTGTAGCGGCTAACAGGCACCTTGATGCTGCCCAGAACTGCAATGCATTAGCAATAGCCACTTCACCAAACAATTAATCCTGTAGAATTTTTGGAGAAACCGTTTACTCGAGAGATTACCTGACCAGTGACTAGCAAAGCATGAAACTAATCCGATTCTCACTAAAGTTTCAAAATGAGGAAAACGAGACGATTTTTAGACGGAATGGACAGCTTGACAACAGCAGCGGCTCCCCAACTTGTTTTTTTTATAGGGACTGGTTTGAGATACGAATAAAATTGGCCTCATGAGTTAAACGAGACATCCGAAGCATCCTGACACAGTTTCATCGGCAGGAATTCATGAAACCCATATAAACCTGGCCAGATACAGGCCTCCGATTGGCTGTTTCTAGGAACAACTGGAGAATCGAGAGGGTGACGCCGCCGGACTAGGTGGCGGGTGAAACTAGTCACCAGCATAAGGGTCTGCTCTTCTCGTTTATGTTAACTCACTAGCAACAAAATTTCAGAGCTTTTCTCTCTAATCATTGTGAGTTGGTGGGTGGGTAAGATAGACTTAGCAAGAAATTCCTAAGGTAAGAGAGAGCTAGATCAACCGGTCCGTGACACAAGCATATTAACTGTGATCTTTATATTCTAGGATTTTTTTTTTTTTTTTTTTTAAGTCATGTTCATTGCTTAATCTTCCACGGTGGCGAAATGATTTTTCAACTTGAAAGTCAGTTCCAATTAATCAATTTTATGGTCAAAGCGATTAGATTATAAATATCAGGTAAGTTTAAATATTTGATTAAGTAATTAAATAATTTATGATTTGATTAGATCCAGCCGAGAGAATATATTAACAACCCGATCATCTACATATCCTAGGAAAAATGTACAAGTTTAAGGATCAAACACTATTGTTTGCCCCCAATGTGTTCTTATGAAACCACATCTTATGACAATAGACAAAGACTACAAACCACTCATGCAAAATTTTAGGTTTAGTACCAATTCTACTTCGAACTTTCTTTTTTTTTTTTGGTAAAGGTAATAAGTACTTCGAACTTTCTTTTGTTTCATTAAAAACCCGAAACTTTGGATCTATTCTCAAATCTGTTCCAAACTTTTTTTTTTGTCTAAAAAAATTTCCAAAATTTAGGTTTAGTCCCAAATCTATCCCAAACTTTTCTTTTGTCTTAAAAAAAAATCTCGAACTTTAGATCCAATCCTAAATTTACCTTATTTTTTTTTGTCCAAAAGAAAATCATCAATTTTATTCTAGTCCTAAATTTGCCCCTGTTAGCTTTCTATTCAAAAGTTGCGATTAGTCATCCCTAATTTTTTATATCTAGAATGGTTTTATTTTGAAGATAATTTTCCATGTGGCCTTGCCGATATATTTATTATCAATGGGGTAATATCATGTTAAGTTGGAACTGGACCATGGGGCATATTTAAGAATAGATTAAAAGTTAGTGATTTTTTTCAGACAAAACAAAATTCAGGGAAGATTTGGGATTAGACCTAAATTTTAGGTTTTCTTGAGATAAAAAGAAAAGTTTAGGATAAATTCGGGACTGAACATAAAGTTTGAGGTTTTTTTTAGAGGACCGGCTTTGCTGATAAGGGACCAATTAATCGAAATTTATTGAAGGCAGGGACTAACCAGAACTTGGGCCATGATCTGCCACATTACTAGGCTGGGCCTGACCTGGCTCGGCCCACTCTAGAGAATGGGCGGGTTCCACGTGAACGACACGACCGAGCGAAACAGAATACGACCGAAAGAAGAAATGGGTCGGAGACCGACTGGAATGTCCTGTTCCGAAATCTGACAGTGTCGCGGCGATGTTCCCTTTTTTGTCCGGCTGTGAAGCGCAAAGGACAGCCATTGAAGCGCAGACGACCTCGACCTCAACCGAGAGTCCTCACTAATCATCACCATGAGCACCAACCATCCTCCCCCATCGCACCAGAACCTTAATCCCGTCGGTTAGCATTTCTCTATCCATCTCTCTCTCTCTCTCTCTCATCGGTCTTCAGTTATTTTTTAATCGCCTGACCATTGGAAGGAATATACGCTGGTAATCGTGCTTCCTTCCAATTGGCTGAACTCGGAGTTCACTCCTTCCCTTTGGGTGCTGAGAATCTCTCCGAAGAAGGAGACGAAAGGTCTCCTCCTTTTAGGTAAAGCTCCAGTCAACTGGGTGTCTCAAGAATGCCCCGCAGTTGACGCGAGCTTTATCTCTCGGTGGGTCTCCAGCCTCGCACTCGGCATCGCTACAGCTCTCTATCTCGATCATCTCTTGGGGCCGAATCTTTTCTAGTTTCGAAGAATTGCGTCTGAGGAAGACTTGGTAATATGGCCTCTGCATATGGCTTTGCGTCTTCCACGAAATTGAGGTTTTCGCCTTTGCCTTCCTTCTCGCATCAGCCGGCTGCGAATCGGCTTTTCGCGACCCCATGTAAGCGGAATTGCGCCGTAGCTTGTTATTTGAGACTGCCATCGACAATTTGCGGCCGTGAAAATCGTCTCTTTTTCACCGCTGGACCGAGGAGGTTCCGCGGATTCTCGCTGAGCAAGGCTCTGGAATTGGAAGAATACGTGACGAGCGACGACGAAGACGAAATGGGCGATGGGTTCTTCGAGGCGATCGAGGAATTAGAGCGGATGACGAGGGAGCCGTCCGATGTTCTTGAGGAGATGAATGACCGTCTCTCCGCGAGGGAATTGCAGTTAGTGCTTGTGTACTTCTCTCAAGAGGGGCGGGACTCGTGGTGTGCACTTGAGGTATTTGAGTGGTTGAAGAAGGAGAATAGGGTTGATAAGGAGACCATGGAGCTCATGGTTGCGCTAATGTGCAGTTGGATGAAGAAGTTGATCGAAGGAGCGCATGATGTTGGTGATGTTGTCAACCTCCTGGTCGACATGGACTGTGTCGGCTTAAAGCCTAGCTTTAGCATGATTGAGAAGGTGATTTCGTTGTATTGGGAGGTCGCAAAGAAGGACGAGGCGATTCTGTTCGTCAAGGAAGTCTTGAGGCGTGGCATTGCTTATTCAGATAATGATGGTGAGGGTCATAAAGGAGGCCCAACTGGGTATCTGGCTTGGAAGATGATGGTGAGTGTCCTTGCTTTTCTGATCTATGGTCCTGTTTAATGGAAATTTGTATTAGTAATTAAAGGCTGTTATTTGGTAAGTGTATTTGGGTGCTATAGTTCTTTCTGCAGCAGTTTGGGCAAGTCTTTTGTATTGGGGGAATGTGTTCAATGACTTTCTGCATCACTTTAGTAGCTATATGCGCGGGCATTATTGACTGGTTACATTGGGTTCCATGTGAAAATCACATAGCGGGTTCATGTAACATAGTTACTATGGCATATGCATGTTGCTTATAATTGAAACATTGTTGTGAGCATGGGCAGGGTCGGTTCTGAGGGCAGAACTGTGGACCTTCCCAGCCCTAACCATTGTAGAATCGGTTCTGGAATCAGACTGTTCTTACTTCAGCATGTGAACTGGTCTTTTCCTCTGTTTTTTTATTTTTTATTTTTTAATTGCATTTACACCTATTCTTAGCTATAGGTTACTTGAAAAATGACAAGATGCAGTAACTCTGTTCTTGAGTCCCAGCAAAATGGACATGTAATTTCACCATTTTTTTACTCCACTGTTACTTTGGGTTTCTGGTTCTTAGAACATAGAACTTACCTGGATACCATGTTGAACTAAACTGAATGCTAAGCCCTAGCAAAAGCTTGTGCTTTAAATAACGCAAAGGAATCCTGACCTTGGTAACTCTGGCTGGCAAGCAAATTGGTTGGACATTTTACTGAACTTCAATTCCTGAACTTTGTGTGTGGCAGGTTGATGGCAACTACAGGGATGCGGTCAAATTGGTGATACATCTCAGAGAATCAGGGCTAAGGCCAGAGGTTTACAGTTACCTCATTGCAATGACTGCTGTCGTTAAAGAGCTAAATGAATTTGCTAAAGCCTTGCGCAGGCTGAAAGGACTTGCCAAGGATGGTTTGATAGCTAATCTTGATGTTGAAAACATTGCGCTAATTGATAAGTATCAGTCAGCTGTCCTGGCTGATGGCGTCTGCTTATCCAAATGGGTCATAGAAGAGGGAGGCTCCTCTCTTCATGGAGTGGTTCATGAGAGGCTTCTTGCCATGTATATATGTGCTGGTCATGGCCTTGAAGCAGAAAGACAACTTTGGGAAATGAAGCTTGTGGGTAAGGAAGCTGATAGTGACCTTCATGACATTGTTTTAGCTATCTGTGCTTCCCAGAAGGAGGTCAATGCTATAGGACGCTTGCTTACTAGAACGGAGACTGCTAGTTCAATGCGGAAGAAAAGAACCTTCTCATGGTTGCTGAGAGGTTATATTAAAGGTGGACACTTCGATGACGCTGCTGATGCTCTAATTAAAATGCTTGACTCGGGTGTGTATCCAGACTATTTGGACCGGGCAGCTGTGCTGCAGGGCTTGAGAAGTAGAATTCAACAATCAGGAGATGTGGGTGCTTATCTCAAGCTTTGCAAAAGCCTTTCCGATGCCAATTTGATTGGACCTTGTCTGGTTTATGTCTATGTTAAGAAACATAAGCTTTGGATCGTGCGGATGCTTTAAATGGTTCAGACAAAGAGCTCGGAGACTCTCATATATCACTTTATGTTTGGGGTCAATGACTTCTTAAGATACAGCGCTACCTGCAAGTTGTTTAGCTATGGTTTCTCGCTTTGTAAATTTTGTACAATGTATCAGTGTCCTCGTTACGAAATGAACACATTTTCTACACGGTGGTGTCTGTAAACATGAGGAATTGTTCGGTATATATTTTGTCTAATACATAAATACATGAGCTACGGCCTACAGGTATATTTTAGCATTATATAGTTCTAATATTTACTCGTCTTCCATGGTGCTTTTATGTGCATTGTTGTCTCTCTGATTCACTTATTATAATTTATGCTTAGTGATCTAATATGACTTTAGTCTGTCCGTAAAGCACCAATCCGTCTGCTATGTAATGAATAGATGGAGCTATGTATCTGGTGAACAATACTTAATTGGTTACGTTCATTAGAGTTGATTTGGAATTGAGTTGGTAGACTTTTTCTTGGGTAGCCAGAACCAAAGATGTGTGATCTGCAGTTTGAGCTAGCGTATAACAGTAACTTCTAATATGAGTACAAGGAGACATCCAGATAACTATCCTCACCACCTGTTATTGGGTCTGCAAAGAGAACACGGAAACCAGGGCTTTTGTCCAACAGAGCCCATCTTTGTATAGAAATTACTCTTTCGCGAAGAAATGCTCCCCAAAATCGAAGAGCTTCCAAGTAATAGGAAGCATTAGAACAGAAGGGAGTGAGAACAACGGAGATGGACTTGGATGGGGCCAATATAAGAAAACAATCTATGGTGATTTTATTGGCATGATGTCATGAGTGACGTAACGATCGGGTTTTGCATTGCAGAAAGTAAAGCAAACCAAAGCGATTCCCATATTCATTTTCACTCATCTACAAGAACCGCAAACCTCTAAAAAAATGCTTAGTGTATACTCTGCACAAGCTGCTCCCGATGCCCAACAGAGAAACCGGGTAAAAGATTGAAGACCTTCAGCATGTCTTATAATCTACCCCCGAGGTTCGGACTTCACCTCTTCGCTTGATGCTGTTGACATAATTTCAAGTTCTGCCCACCAAAGGGGAGATAATTTTGGCGAAACTACATCAGGTTCCATTGTTGTGATCTCTTTCAACTTGGTCATGACCTCTCTCATTCTTGGTCGCTGGTGAGGATTAGGATTGAGACATTCTCTCATCACTGCAACCAATTTCTGGAGCACATCTTCTTGAAAAGATTTCAAAGTTGGATCCACCATATCCTTTGTGGGCATCTCCCCTCTAAGATACTTAGTTGTCCAGTCGACTAGAAAACCGTTATCCATTGAGTATGGGATCCTGCCGGTTATTATTTCAAATAAAATGACACCTAAGTTGTACACATTACTCTCTGGATCGACTGTTGGTGTTTCCAAGAATTCAACAGCAGCTGATCCAATTTTTGTGGCTACTGAGTCACTGCAGAAACTGAAATCTGATAATTTAGCTGCATAGTCCTCGGTCAGGAACACGGATGAAGACTGCAGATTCCCATGTGCTATTGGCGGTGTTAGCTCATGCATGTACTCGAGGCAGTAAGATATGCCCATTATTATCCGTAATCTCATTCCCCAGTCCAAGTGCTCCGATTCTTTGACTGCATGATGTACAAAAGAATCATCAAAACCAACAAGATACCATTGGGATTCAACATTCTGTAATGCATGAGCCCAACCCCATAGAATGTGTCCAGGCTTGTTCCCACTGGTTGATATCTCATTACATCGATACAAGGATGTTCGCAAGTCAAAAATACTTACTGTGCAGATGCTCAAAGAGGGTTCCGTTTGGCGCATACTCAAAAACCAACATTCTCGTGAAAGGCTTCTCTTCCTCACAAAAGCCGATAAGGTTCACAAAGTTCTTGTGGTTCACCTTTGATAATGTGTCTATCTGAGGATTGATCAGCACAAATGTTTAACTTCCACAAGAGCCTAGCTCAAAAGGAGCAGATAAAAAGAGTTGCTCAATTACCTTCTTTCTGAACCGGGCTTCCAAGTTTTTTGACCAGTTATCAGGAGATGCAGCCGCACTTGAGGTCACAGCGATTTCGACTCCACTAGACAATGTCCCTTTGTAAGCTGTGCCATCCGATAGAGTGCCAATTATATTACTGAAATCCTCGCAAGCTGCTTCAAGTTCGGACCGCTGTAGTTTGGGCACCCCTGAAGTGAAAACACTCCACCGTTAACAGATAAAAAAAACTTACTGGTTCGGAAAAGTTGAGTAATTCTTGCACGGTTGCACCTGAGTGGAAGGACTGGAAGATGAAGTTTGTTCTGTATATGTGCCACACAGTAAAGGAGGGTGGGAGTTCCCCTTCACTTTTCCTATGACGTAGATTATGGAATCCAAAATTTGACCCTATTAGGATAATTATAACCTTTTTCAGTGAAAAAGACTAGATATTACAGGCAAAGACAAGGGGTTTTTCTTCTGAACTACCATTTTCTCAAGCCTATCCTCAGAAGGTTCAGTTGCTCAAGATATATGTGCTTTCACAAGATCAATCTTCCATGCTAGAGCTTTTAAGGTTTTGGGAAAGCAAGATTAGTCTCTCACTCTTGTCAGAATAGTTCAGATGCCATCACTACAAATATACCCTGGTCTCACATTCTTGGAACTCTCTATAATGAATTCAAGATCCTAACCAGCTTGCTGATAGACTTATGCTTCTATCTTCATACTGAATTGCTAAACTAATTGCTTGGAACTTTTTACTTTTACTACAGCTATTGGCATCTGCCCTTATTTCCATCAAGAACATTGATTACCTGTTACAAAAGCTTTCTGCAGTTGCCCACTCAACCCTGTGGCCCAAGGTTTCACTGTGACCACCTTATTGCGTCGGAATAAGAACACAGCAGCAGCTGATATTAAGATTACTACTGACCCTGCAATTACTGCCATAGTGATGATAACCATTTGATGCTTCCTGTTGGAGTCAGTACTAGGATTTAGACCAGAAGTTGAAATAGGAGAAGTCGCTGTGATCCAGTTGTTTGGGGGTGCAACAACCGGATGCTTTGGTGATGTTGGTGCATGAACAGGTGTAACAATTGGTGAGGGTGAAGGAGTCAGAGAGATGCTCCAAGGAGATTCTGATGGGGAAGGGGGAATAGGCTCCAACGGGGAGGGTGATGGAGCAACTGATGGTTTTGGTTGGAGGAATGGACCCCTTATGGGTGCTCGTGGACGTGAATTTGGTGTAGGTGATGGTGAAGGTGACTTGAGACCATGTGAAGAAGGTATCGGAGCAGGAGATGGCGATGCTTCAGAACTCTTCTTATTAGGTTTGTCCCCACTGTTTTTGGATGGTGTCGAGGCCTCTATTGCCAGTATCTGCCTCCTGTAAGTTGCAGTTTGCAGATGGACACCATTCCTAAAATAGATATTGACATTACCATTAGTGAGATACAAATCCAATAGTATCGAAAAAACTCTATAAAGTAATAGTTTGACCTTGATTTATGTCAAATTCCAATTGAACATCTGATGTCAAAAGTGTACATTGCCTAAAAATGAAGCTAAGCAACTGCCATATCAGCTATAAGCTCTGAATCTTTTACCGGTTAATAGTCATGCTATTAGAGTCTGCTCCCATGGCAAAATTACTCTCTTGCCTTTCATGCATCTGCGATTCAGAGATTGTCTTCAGCTCATCAATTTCAGGAGAGATAAAACCCATGAACTCATTGTTGTCAAGTAATCTGCATTAGAGATGAAGCAATCAACTTAATCAAGATCCAGCAGATTCTGATTTAGAAGGAAAAGTGAACGGCACATTTAATTAATCATCGTACAGGGTTGTGAGGGACAGATTATTCCCAAGCTCAGATGGAAAAGACCCGCTAAAATTGTTATATCCCAAGTCCAACACTTCCAGCTCCTTCAGTTTTGCAATCTCCCCAGGGATGTTTCCCCAGAAAGAATTATTGCGTAGAATACTGTAGAGAAAGGAGAAAAGTTAAATCAAATACCTATATTCTAGGTCCTGCGTCGAAAATTTATCAGCACGTATTAATTTTTTTATTCTTTACCAGCAGCATGTGTATTCTTACATGGATTTTACACGAGTCAGCTTCCCCAGGTCAGGAGTTAGCTTTCCATCAAGACCAAGATCTTTCAAGTTCCTGCATTCATTGCGAGGCAAAATAATTAGATCAAGAATGGAAAATCAGAAATGCAGGAATCAGTAACGTAAAAATGGAGATGAATTATAATCATTATTTATCATATGATTAATTGCAATTTTGGTAGGAAGAAGTATATAATCCAGATCTAAAGCGTGAAATTCTGAGCAGCTGTAAATGCTTCGACTATGACATGAACAGACCAGCAGCGCACATGTATGGGAGAGGATATTGAGAATTATTAGCGTGATTGAATTGAAAGATTGCGCTTCTAGCTAGACCATGATCTGCACTACTTAGAAGGCGTATAAAGCAAAGGTATTCATTAACAAGCAGACCATCCATGGCACAGTCGGAGCAATGCGGTTGAGAAAATTCTACCGTGAAGAATTTTCACCTTTTCTTCTTTGAAGAAAACTGATTAAATGGATGATTTTTTACTGTGTCTGAAGCATTGTCACCATATAATCACCGCACAAGTTTGACATATTCCAGATTTATCAGAACCCATTTGTTGAAAATGCAGCTTAGACTTCTTCAATGATCATCCATAGTGAAAGAACCTAACTGTTTCGATCCTACATCTATGAATGAACGAAAGCTGCATAGACATATGCAACATTCCTATCTACGTATGCTAGCAGCGTGCATTGGGATGGCACTGCAAATCCTCACACGTTGCCCGAGCAGAAAAAGTTAGATATCAAACTCACAGGACCGCTACTTGTCCGTCCGAGCACTCCACACCAAACCACGAACAGGGCTCCACAACTCCGACATCGTCCTTCCAATTCGATAAAGCCCCATAAGGATCTCTCACCACTCCCTCGCGAAATCTTAATAACGCTACACCTGCATCGCGACGCGTCTCCATCCTTCATAATTCATATCATCTTGCCCAAAAAAACGATAAGAACGGAACAGAGATTACAACCGTGATAGACATATATATGAAGCACGCACCTTCGCCGTTGAGAGACCAACAGAAGCTCAGATTTTCGACGCAGACTAAGAAAACTGCCATCAACACCGCGACTCGGAGCTTGGCTCTATTCATTCTCGACCTGCCATCCATCTTTCCTCGTAATCCCCCCTCGAGCCTCGTCCAAAATACAACGGAGGAAGGAAGACAAGCTTCTGTGCTCCCGTCAACTTTGACACGCAGAAGAGGGTGAAAAAGAGAGGCTGAAAAGCCCACCAACTTCGGCTGGCGCGAGAGGGTGCCGGCGGACCGGAAAGGAACGCGAAGAGAAGGAGCTCAAAGTGAAGAAGGGAGGGGAGAGTCTCTGCAGGTGCAAGCTAAGCTTTGGAGAGGAAGAGAAGAAACCGCGTCCACCACCACCACCACCGTCACGTCGGTGAACTTTTCATGGTAAGAAATCAAGAAAGAAACAGAGTAGGAATAACTATAAATTCTGGTTTTTAATGCTTTCCTTGCGCAGGAATGAGGTTGCGTTGTTCCCAAAGCGTGTCGTTTTAACCAGCCCACAGCCACGTGCCTCTCACGTGCTGTTCCAACTTTTCCTTTTCTTTGCCCAATTTTCAGGTCTGTAAAGCCCAAAGAAGAAAAAAAAAGAAAAAAAGAGAAAATTCGTTGAGAGAAAATATAATTTTATTAAGATAAAGCCAAGTCCCTGCGGATATTTGCGACTGGGCCTCTCTGCCTTCGGATGCAATCAAAGTCTTCGGCGGGATTAGTTTAGTGTGAAACGTTTGTTGCTGCATGAGAAATACCAGGTCATGTACATGTGCACGCTGCATTATTCTGCGACATACGGTGCTGAGAATAATGGGGCGGAGAGAAAAACATTGTTTGGTGTTGAACGCGAGAAACTCGGCGTGTTTTTTAAAATACATGTCGCACTTCGTTTCCATTACATGCCTCGGTCGACCACTTCCCATATGGTCCTGATTTTAATATTTCAACCCTGCTTCGGACATCATTCTACCACCCCCGTTTACCTAACTAAAATGGGTTTTGTTTATCGATCCCGTAGATCTTGCATTTTTCTGGAACGGGTCTGCGTCAACTAACTTGCGAAGACAAGGACATCGAATTATGGGAAATTATGCAAGCTTGGCCAGCACCAATAATAATGTCAAAACGGACAAATACAGATCTTGATTGCCTTTCACCTTGTCAAGTCAAAAATTAATTAAGCCATCGCTTTCTCTCCCTGATGTGGCCAGGGAGGAGAGAGGTAGGAAGCTTTGAACCTGTACCTTGCCGGCTGCTGTCATTTTAATGATTCGAGCTGCACGGATTGCTGGAAGACAATACTTTCTCATGACTCGAGTTAAAAAGGGAAGGTTCCTTGAATCCTATGTGCGGTGATTTAGGAGACGGGACGCCGGTCGATCTCTTGTGAGCTCGCAAGTTTCTCCGGTCTCGCAAACTCGAGAACAACGAGTATGCTTCAGGAATAGTATTGAACTTTTAAGAGTTATGCTAGACTGCTCACGGCTACAAGCGTCGAGAATAATGGAAAGTCGACGAGAAAGAAAGAAAGTCTATTATGTAACATCCTCTACAGAGTAAAGCAGTAGACGGATTCGATCCAGTTGCAGAAAAGGAATGAAAACAAGCGTCCACCTGTGGATTTCAGTTGTTCTGACGAGACCCCACTAAAGTGTGCTGATTAAGGTGGACTCCCCGCATCAAAAAAACTGTGGTCCAGTGCTCAGATCATGGCTTGGAATAGAAGTATTCAGCAGACAGATTTCACTCGCTTATCGGAAGAGAGAACAAGACGATGTTGATTTCTAATCTTCGGAAAATGTATGATTGAGACCCCAATGTGATGCGCAAAAATTGAAGTCGGATGAACTAAAACAATTTCCCCTCTTTGGCAAGAGATTGAGACTGCATATTCAAGCAACAGCGACGGTTGCTCTTCCCACTACGTTGGGTAATCATCCACTTCTGCTTCAACATAATGTTCCAAGGCTTCCCAACACCCATTGAGAAAATTTAAGTTAAAAAAAGAGAAGAGAGAGAAGCTTTATTAAATCTTGATAGCGCCTTTGCTCCGATTCTAATGTGATTTGGGTATCTTAAAGAGCGGGAATGCTGGCAAGATTTCGCTCCATTTGCGCACACTTTACTCATAATTCGTCACGCAAATAGATTCCTATAAGCCTTACTCTGAATTGAGAATGCAGTGAAACTGATTCCGCCCATATTGTACACGATCTGCCGGCAGCTCGGGCATTAAAAAGAGTGATATACGATGAGGTTTAAAAGGGACCATGAGGGGCCAATTCGCTGTGTGTATGACTACATCAGAACAGAAGCAGCGAGAACTCACAATCAGACCGTCCACCACCATACACGATCTTCATCTTAACTTTTTGGTCGCATATGTTTGTCCCGTTTTTGTTGGGCAAATCGGTCACATAAGGTTGGATCATCTCGCGAGGGCCCTCCGCTGCTCCTCTCCTCTTATCTATCATATTCAATCGACAAATGGGGCAACAACAGCAAGATCCACGACCGAATCACCACCAGTCTTTAACAGTGTCGAAGTGGGCCCTCATCTGTATGATCTTGCTCCTGATTACTCAATCTTATTTCTTAATGTAGGTGTTGCATTTATGATGGATGAGTGAGACTCAGACTCCTCATCTGATGTGGGCCTCATTTTTTCTCAAACCATTTGTTTTTTATGCTTTAAATGACCTCACGAAGTCATTAGGAAAATGCTCTGCGACCTGTTCAACCTGTGACATTGAATCTGTCATGCCACAGCCCAACTGGATTGTATCTTATCGATTATCTTGTTGGCCCAAGTTTCACGCGGTCTACTGAATTTCTAGGGAACTTTGCTGTACTAGAAGAGACATGCTTTGGCTGTTTGACAGTCACTCTGCTCGGAAATTTGTGAGCCGACTCTTGAATCTTGATGGCTTAACACTTCGTTGGATATTGCCGTGTCAATGTCGTTTTGGTGGGACTAGACTAGTAGCTGAATTTCTTCCCACATAGGAAGGAAAAAAAGCCAAAAGAAAAAGGTACAAGAATCGAATAATCGGTAGGGGTTCCATTTCTATGGGGGGCACTGAAAGGGAGTTGTGTAGGTTGTGGAGACTGTTCGTAAAAGCAAAGCTTTGGAGGTTCACACACTCGCACTCAAAGACAGTGGCCAGGTCAATCAATCATTGCGGTGTTGCTTTTTGTATCATCTTCGATGCGTACACCTAACAACTTGTAGCCTTCCAGGCTTGTGGTTCTTGTGAGGATCCAGGAGGCTACTAATAAGTAGAATTGTCTGTTTTGGGCCTTTACCTTTATAATTTTAAAATGTGTTATACAGAGCAAAGAATTTAAACCTTATCAACTAACCCAAGACTCTTCCCCGACGATATAGGACAGGAGACATGTGCTTAGCCTCGCCGGCTTTTGGGTCACAGTCATCCGTCGGCGCAGCCTCCCCTCCCATCCTGGCCACGCTGCCCACCTTCAAGGTCTGGGTCATCACAATTCTTCCCCATTCGTAGATGCATATCAGCAAAATCCGGGAAAATATGAGGTTGAATAGGAGTAGTACCCTTACATCTCTTCTGGCTTGAATGCACATCTTTGCTGGGCCTAGTTTGAAATCTAGGTGTTAATTGTTGTCATGAGGCTAAGGATCTTGATGGGCCTCAAACATCCATGGGCTTTCTTGCCTTCTCACGTTGCAGCTCATTAAAAGTCAATGGTTCTTGAACATTGTTGATTAGATGGATTTGGCAACACAGAGTGAGAAAACTGATATCATCCGATAAATGCATGCATGTATACATTATTTACCCACTAATTCGATGAATGAATGTCGTAACTTTCACATAAAACTATGTGAATTTATTAATTTATGTGATGGGCCTAAGTTGGCCCGTCCGTCCATGTTGGGCCTAAAAGCCCGGCCCACAAGATAAGAGCCCATGGATGGAGAGGTATGTCGAAAGGTTAGACTTTTGGGGGAACGTCTTATGTCGAAGTGACACATCCTTTGAAGGAGACATATTTAAGGGAGAAAAGAGAGGGAGGAATGCACTTTTTCAACATATGTACGTTCTTCCTCCCTCACTCCCTCCAAAAAGAACAGTAAGCAAAAAGGAGTCGAAACTCCCCTCCGTCAAGGCGAATATACGTCATCAGATTGAATGGGATCAGTTTTTCTTCCTCATATCAGCATCGGTGTTTAATCTATGACTAACAAGGTACGTCCGATTCTGCAATGTGCTTTTCGATCGGTGATACATGTGTTTTTTCCCGGGCTCGTCTTCCGTACTCGTTTTAGGGGTTCGATTTAGTGTCGAATCCATTTTAAAGAATCAATTATTCCTGACATTAGTATCAGAGCCATTGTTCATGTTTCCTGATCCCTCTTCATGTTTTCTCGATCATTTTTCATGTTTGTAAATTAGTTTTGATTGAATTTTTGTGAAACATCGACCGACGCCAATTGGGGACGGAAAAATCTCGACACTTGAGCATTGTTCACCCTTTTTTCGATTTTATGTAAGTCGAAATTAGTTTTTGATGGAGCAGCGTTGAAGGTCTCGTCAAAACGAGAAAGTCGAGTGGTGGATCGCCGCTGTAGGCCATCGGACACACCCCCACGTGCAGGTGGAACGAACCGGCGTCATCGCACGTGCTGATTCGGGCCCAAGTGCGTGCGATGCACACGCGCGGGGCTGACGGGCGCACGTGTGACGCACGTGTGCGGCGGGGCGTCGATTGCGCACGTGTGCGGTGGGGCGTCGATTGCGCGTGCCGCACACGCTCTAGTTGATGTCATCGTGAAGTCAGCTGCGCATGCGTGCCACACGTGTCGGGTTGGTCCATCCGACCCGGCCCCTCGACCCGACTGACCGTTGACCCACCGTTGACCGTTGACTTTAAAAACAACAAAAAAAAAAGGAAAAGGAATGTGTTTCTTTTTCAATTATGTTTATGTGGATTATATGTAATCCCTTTTTGTTCAGCGTTTGTTGTAGGAATAATGCATCCCCTTAAGTTGCGCACACCTATTTGCGCAATTACCGATGAACAAAAGGAAATGCTTTCAAGGTTGATAGCTGATTTGAATAATTATCAATGGGAGAGCGGGGACATAATAAATCATGTTCTTGAAGTCAACGGAAAAATTCAAAAGGTCATATGGAATGGTTGTCCCATGCCACAATCCGAGATGGTACGATTTTTCATGAACACTCTTCCACCAGAATGGCAAAGAGTATTGAATCGCTTATGGGAAGTCAACAAAGCTGCTTCATATAGGAGTCTTGTGATGGATTTTATAGATGATTATTACTTGATTGTTACTTGTCTGTTCCGTGTCTATTAATTGAGTGGAAACAGGACATAAAAAGAGAGATAGATGATTCCCACAGAAAGATGTTCGTTCATTTTTGTTTCATTTGTTGTTCTAGGAAAAAAAGAGACTTAGTCCTAGAAAAAGAGAGACAGGAGTTCCACAAACAAACACAAACACTGTACGGCGGCATCCTAGCGCTAAACCGAAGCGCGCAAGCGATCAAATCCAGACTAAAGCAAAAGGCACGCTTGAAGCAGGAGCAAAGTACATTGGGTGGTGATGGTGGCGGTGGCGGCTTTGCAGGTGGAGACGCGAATAGGTTAACGAGGTTGGAGCACAGCAGGAAGAGCAGTAGCGCTAGTAGTAGGATCTGCGCTCGATCCATTTCCGAATCCTTGCCCGGAGCTTTTGAGGAGCGGCGATGGTGGAGCGGATGGAGACCTCGGCGATCGATTGATTTTACTTAAAAGGGAATCCTGCTCTTTTCTAACCCAACCTTCAAAACGGATTGTACACACCATTAACACCCCTAATTGATATTACTTTCCTTCTCTAACCCAATCTTCAAACGGATCGTACACGCCATTGACACCCCTAATTAATGCTACTTTCCTTCTCGCTTTGGGACGAAATAAATAAAATAAAAAATATATTAAAAAAAAGACAAAAAGAAGGAAAAGAGGAGAGAAAAGTAGGAAATCTCTCTGATGGCTAGATGGATGTATGCGCCAGGACGGGTCGGATTGCTCGAAAAAGATATATGACCAGAGTCAAATCTGCCACTTCCCTTAGTCGCTCTGGGGTCACGCGGCGACTGTTTTTGCTTGGCGAGCAAGGCATTCTCCACAGTGACCACTCCCTAACTGATCGTACTACTGGAAGCGAGATTTTCGGTTCGGCGATTCCCTCCCTCTCCCTCGCTATGGCGATGACGGTTGCGAAGAAACGCGGCGGCGGCGACAGCGGCTGGAGCAGGAAGAAGCGCAAGAGGGCAAACACCAAAAGAAAGCTCGTCACCGACGATAGTATGGTGGAAACTTGTATATTAGGAATGGTGGAATTTCTTGACTAAATTGTACAAAAAGATGTACATTGATTAACTGCTTGATGCTTGCACGTTTATAGAAATCTCTACTGCTTAAGAATGGTGCTCTCCGTCTCTCCCTCTCTCTGTCAACAAACGTAGACTGAAGATGAGTTCTCTCCCCAGCTAGACCAGAGTCAGAGGAGTGTCAAGTAGGAATGAGGTCGATGATGATCATCCTGGCCTTATTGACTCTTCTGCTGCTGGTGCTTCCGCCGGTGTTGCCGCTGCTGCCCCACCACCGCTGATGCTCCTCTTCGTGTCGGTCTTGATCATGTCCCTCCTCATTATGCTCGCCTTGTGGCAGCACGAGATCTGAACGTCTGTATGTGTGTCAGTTCACCTTACTTATTGATTGAATTTTCGTGGAACATCGGTCGATGCCAATCGGAAATGGAAAAATCCCGACACCCGAGCACTATTCACCCCTTTTTTTTGATTTTCTGTAAGTCGAAATTAGTTTCTGATGGAAGAGCGTCGAAGGTCTCGTCGAAACGAGAAAGTCGAGTGGTGGATCGCCGTCGTAGGCCACCGAACGCGCCCCCACACGCGGGTGGAATGAACCGTTACACGCGCCGATTCGGGCCCAAGCACGTGTGACGCACGCACGCGGGGCTGATTCGCGCACGTGCGCAGGGCTGAAGCGCGCCCGTGCGTCGCACGTGCGCAGGGTTAACGTGCGCCCGAGCGTCGCACGTGCGCGGGGTTAACGCGCGCACGTGCGACGCACGTGCATTGCCAGGGGTCGAAAGAAAGACAGTTTGTTTGTGCCGGTTAAATGAAACGATCTCTCCTTAGGAGTTCATTTCTTTTCTTCCCTTCCGACGTTTCGTCCCTTTCTCTTTTAGTAGAAAGAAAAACAACTTGTTTGTTCTTCAGCAGACTGATTTGAGAAAATAAATAGGCGTGCCGCCGAACGCAGCCATAAAATCTTGAGCTTTTCAGATTCGATTAGGAAACGTATCTGGGGAAATTTGACAACATTGATACTTGTCTGTTCCGTGTCTATTAATTGAGCGGAAACAGGACAGAAAAAGAGAGACACAGGATTCCCACAGGAAACGTATCTCGAGAAATTTGACAAGATTGATACTTGTCTATTCCGTGTCTATTAATTGAGCGGAAACAAGACAGAAAAAGAAAGACAGAGGATTCCCACAGGAAACGTGTCTGGACAAGATTGACACATGTCTGTTCCCTGTTAGGACAGAAAAAGAGAGACGGAGATTCCCACAAGATGTTCGTTCATTTAAGGGAAAAGCGCTAGCAGCAGTAGGGGCCGACAGTTCGGTCAAGTCGAGCCCACCACATGACGGCACGTTCTTTCACCGACCCCGCAGAAGATGACGGTTTCGTTAGAGGTACTAGCAAAGGTGTTAATGGCTGGCTCAAGATGAAGGCAAAGGTGCTACGATGGGGTTTCTTCACCAGAAGAGAGGCTTCGAAATCGAATTGAGCAGCTAGATGACCCATCGATTGAAGCCCTAATCCGATTTGATAGTTCTTAATGTTGCATTGCGTATGACAATTCCCCGTTTTCCATTTGATAGAAGTGATGGTACTCTTTCCCTGGAGAGGTTGTATTAGTTACTTACCTATATTCCACCATGGGATGATTGTAGTCATATGGGTACGAATGCTTTGTTGAAGGCCTTCGTAAAAGTGACAAATTTTTCATTTGAAAGTGTCTCTCTACTTCAGTTTTTTTAACATCTTTCTTCGAAAAATTCGTAAGCTTTTACCTAAGTATGTCATGTAAAGAGTGTACCGTGATTATGTGCTTATTACACATCAAAATTTCAAGCCTCGTTGAAACAAGAAAGTCGAGTGGTGGATCGCCGTCGTAGGCCACCAAACACGCCCCCACACGCGGGTGGAACGAACCGTTACACGCGTTGATTCGGGCCCAAGCACGTGAGACGCACGCACGCGGGGCTGATTCGCGCACGTGCGATGCACGTGCGCGGGGCTGAAGAGCGCCAACGCGCGCACGTGCGACGCACGTGCATTGCCGGGCGTCGAAAGAAAGACAGCTTGTTTCTGCCGGTTAAATGAAACGATCTCTCCTTAGGAGTTCATTTCTTTTCTTCCCTTCCGACGTTTCGTCCCTTTCTCTTTTGGTAGAAAGAAAAACAGCTTGTTTGTTCTTTAGCAGACTGATTTGAGAAAATAAATGGGCTTGCCGCCGAACGTAGCCATAAAATCTTGAGTTTTTCAGTTTCGATTAGGAAACGTATCTGGGGAAATTTGACAAGATTGATACTTGTTTGTTCCGTGTCTATTAATTGAGCGGAAACAAGACAGAAAAAGAGAGATAGAGGATTCCCACAGGAAACGTGTCTGGACAAGATTGACACCTGTCTGTTCCCTGTCAGGACAGAAAAAGAGAGACAGAGATTCCCACAAGATGTTCGTTCATTTAAGGGAAAAGCGCTAGCCGCAGTAGGGGCCGACAGGTTCAGTCAAGTCATAGCCCACCACATGACGGCACGTTCTTTCACTGACCCCGCAGAAGATGACGGTTTCGTTAGAGGTACTAGCAAATGTGTTAATGGCTAGCTCAAGATGAAGGTAGTGGTACTGGTGGGTTTCTTCACCAGGAAGAGAGGCTTCAGAAATCAGAATTGAGCAACTAGATGACCCGTCGATTGAAGTCCTGATCCGATTTGATAGTTCTTAATGTTGCATTGCGTATGACAATTCCCCGTTTTCCATTTGATAGAAGTGATGGTACTCTTTCTCTAGAGAGGTTGTATTAGTTACTTACCTATATTCCACCATGGGATGATTGTAGTCATATGGGTACGTAATGTTTTGTTGAAGGCCTTCGTAAAAGTGACAAATTTTTCATTTGAAAGTGTCTCTCTACTTCAGTTTTTTAACATCTTTCTTCGAAAATTCGTAAGTTTTTACCTAAGTATGTCATGTAAAGAGTATACCGTGATTATGTGCTTATTACACATCAAAATTTCAAGTCTCGTCGAAACGAGAAAGTCGAGTGGTGGATCGCCGTCGTAGGCCACCGAACGCGCCCCCACACGCGGGTGGAACGAACCGTTACACGTGCCGATTCGGGCCCAAGCACGTGCGACGCACGCACGCGGGGCTGATTCGCGCACGTGCATCGCACGTGCACGGGGCTGAAGCGCGCCCGCGCGTCGCAAGTGCGCGGGGTTAACGCGCGCACGTGCGACGCACATGCATTGCCGGGCGTCGAAAGAAAGACAGCTTGTTTGTGCAGGTTAAATGAAACGATCTCTCCTTAGGAGTTCATTTCTTTTCTTCCCTTCCGACTTTTCTTCCCTTTCTCTTTTGGTAGAAAAAAAAACAGCTTGTTTGTTCTTCAGCAGACTGATTTGAGAAAATAAATAGGCTTGCCGCCGAACGCAGCCATAAAATCTTGAGCTTTTCAGTTTCGATTAGGAAACGTATCTGGTGGAATTTGACAAGATTGATACTTGTCTGTTCCGTGTCTATTAATTGAGCGGAAACAGGACAGAAAAAGAAAGACAGAGGATTCCCACAGGAAACGTGTCTGGACAAGATTGACACCTGTCTGTTCCCTGTCAGGACAGAAAAAGAGAGACAGAGATTCCCACAAGATGTTCGTTCATTTAAGGGAAAAGCGCTAGCAGCAGTAGGGGCCGACAGGTTCAGTCAAGTCAGAACCCACCACATGACGGCACGTTCTTTCACTGACCCCGCAGAAGATGACGGTTTCGTTAGAGGTACTAGCAAAGGTGTTAATGACTAGCTCAAGATGAAGGCAGTGGTACTGATGGGTTTCTTCACCAGGAAGAGAGGCTTCAAAAATCAGAATTGAGTAGCTAGATGACCCATCGATTGAAGTCCTGATCCGATTTGATAGTTCTTAATGTTGCATTGCGTATGACAATTCCCCGTTTTCCATTTGATAGAAGTGATGGTACTCTTTCCCTGGAGAGGTTGTATTAGTTACTTACCTATATTCCACCATGGGATGATTGTAGTCATATGGGTACAGAACAGCTTTGTTGAAGGCCTTCGTAAAAGTGACAAATTTTTCATTTGAAAGTATCTCTCTACTTCAGTTCTTTTAACATCTTTCTTCGAAAATTCGTAAGCTTTTACCTAAGTATGTCATGTAAAGAGTGTACCGTGATTATGTGCTTATTACACATCAAAATTTCAAGTCTCGTCGAAACGAGAAAGTCGAGTGGTGGATCGCCGTCGTAGGCCACCGAACACGCCCCCACACGCGGGTGGAACGAACCGTTACACGCGTTGATTCGGGCCCAAGCACGTGCGACGCACGCACGCGGGGCTGATTCGCGCACGTGCATCGCACGTGCGCGGGGCTGAAGAGCGCCCACGCATCGCACGTGCGCGGGGTTAACGCGCGCACGTGCGACGCACGTGCATTACTGGGCGTCAAAAGAAAGATAGCTTGTTTGTGTCGGTTAAATGAAACAATCTCTCCTTAGGAGTTCATTTCTTTTCTTCCCTTCCGACTTTTCGTCCCTTTCTCTTTTGGTAGAAAGAAAAACAGCTTGTTTGTTCTTCAGCAGACTGATTTGAGAAAATAAATAGGCTTGCCGCCGAACGCAGCCATAAAATCTTGAGCTTTTCAGTTTCGATTAGGAAACATATCTGGTGAAATTTGACAAGATTGATACTTGTCTATTCCGTGTCTATTAATTAAGCGGAAACAGGACAGAAAAAGAGAGACAGAGGATTCCCACAGGAAACGTGTCTGGACAAGATTGACACCTGTCTGTTCCCTGTCAGGACAGAAAAAGAGAGACGGAGATTCCCACAAGATGTTCGTTCATTTAAGGGAAAAGCGCTAGCAGCAGTAGGGGCCGACAGGTTCAGTCAAGTTAGAGCCCACCACATGACGGCACGTTCTTTCACTGACCCCGCAGAAGATGACGGTTTCGTTAGAGGTACTAGCAAAGGTGTTAATGGCTGGCTCAAGATGAAGGCAGTGGTACTAATGGGGTTTCTTCACCAGGAAGAGAGGCTTCAGAAATCAGAATTGAGCAGCTAGATGACCCATCGATTGAATCCCTGATCCGATTTGATAGTTCTTAATGTTACATTGCGTATGACAATTCCCCGTTTTCCATTTGATAGAAGTGATGGTACTCTTTCCCTGGAGAGATTGTATTAGTTACTTACCTATATTCCACCATGGGATGATTGTAGTCATATGGGTACAGAACAGCTTTTTGAAGGCCTTCGTAAAAGTGACAAATTTTTCATTTGAAAGTGTCTCTCTACTTCAGTTTTTTTAACATCTTTCTTCGAAAAATTCGTAAGCTTTTACCTAAGTATGTCATGTAAAGAGTGTACCGTGATTATGTGCTTATTACACATCAAAATTTCAACATTATCGATCGAGTCCTAAGCATTAAATCTTCTCTATTGCTGCTATGTCCATAGGCAATAGAGCTAGCGTCTCCCCAGAAAGAATTATTGCGTAGAATACTGTAGAGGAAGGAGAAAAATTAAATCAAATACCTATATTCTAGGTCCTGCGTCGAAAAATCTATCAGCACGTATCAATTTTTTTTCATTCTTTACCAGCAGCATGTGTATGCTTACATGGATTTTACATGAGTGAGCTTCCCCAGTTCAGGAGTTAGCATTCCCTCAAGACCAAGATCTTTCAAGTTCCTGCATGGATTGCAAGGCAAAATAATTAGATCAAGAATGGAAAATTAGAAATGCAGGAATCAGTAACATAAAAATGGAGATGAATTATAATCATTATTTATCAGATGATTAATTGCAATTTTGGCTGGAAGATGGAAAAGAAGTATATAATCCAGATCTAAAGCATGAAATTCTGAGCAGCTGTAAATGCTTCGACTGTGACATGAACAGACCAGCAGTGCACATGTATGGGAGAGGATATTGAGAATTACTAGCGTGACTGAATTGAAAGATTGCAGCGTCTAGCTAGACCATGATCTGCACTACTTAGAAGGCGTAAAGCATAGGTATTCATTAACAAGCAGACCATCCATGGCACAGTCGAAGCAACGCCGTTGAGAAAATTCTACCCTCAAGAATTTTCACCTTTTCTTCTCTGAAGAAAACTGATTAAATGGATGCTTTTTTGCTTTGTCTGAAGCATTGTGACCATACAACCCTCGCACAAGTTTGACATATTCCAGATTTACCTGAACCTATATGCTGAAAATGCAGCTTAGACTTCTTCGATGATCATCCATAGCGAAAGAACCTAACTGTTTCGATCCTACATCTATGTATGAACGAAAGCTGCATAGACATATGTAGCATTCCTATCTATGTATGCTAGCAGCGTGCATTGTGATGGCACTGCAAATCCTCACGTGTTGCCTGAGCAGAAAATGTTAGATATCCAACTCACAGGACCACAACTTCTCCGTCCGAGCACTCCACACCAAACCACGAACAGGGATCCACAACTCCGACATCGTCCTTCCAATTCGATAAAGCCCCATAAGGATCTCTCACCGCTCCCTCGCGAAATCTTAATAATGCTACACCTGCATCGCGACACATCTCCATCCTTCATAATCCATATCATCTTTCCCGGAAAAAAAAGATAAAGAACGGAACAGAGAGTACAACCGTCAGGGTCCATGAATCATCTTCCTCAGTAAATTGTGAAGAAGAATTGCTTTCACTTTGGCAATCACTCACATCCGTCATTGACCATCTCAACCAATAACGTATCTAGTAAACTGCTATTAATTACCGGCAAGTTCAGTGAGTTCTGTTCCACCGAAAGCGCAGATAGAAAATTGTCATCTTGGAGAAGGAAAGCCCAAATCACCCCGGAGGCAAAGAGAGGGCTACAGAAAAGGAAGTATCAGATAAATCCTCCAGCGAAATAGTTGGAGAATGAAACTCGAATATGCTCATCTCAGCATCCATTCCCTGGAAACCCAGCTCAACTGCTTGAAAAGGCGAGATGGTGGTTAAATCATAGTTCTGCCACGAGGGGGGAACATACTCAGTCTCTATCTTTTGCTGATTGATTTTGATCAGAAGGGCTCAGTCTACCAAGGCTAGAAGGATTCGCACGTTTTATGGATAAGATTATATGGTAGAAACCAAATTGCTGATGGAAAAGATAATATTAAAAGATTGTACGGATTACGGCTAGCCTTACATCTCCGCACTACGCGTTTTCCCATTCGAGGCATCGTCCTCCTTTGGCAGCTTCCAGGAGAAAGTGTTTCTAGATGCTGTCTATGACCAGGATCGTCATTTAAGGCGTGAGGAATGTTTCTGTTAGAAATTCCACCGTATGCCAAAACACAGGTCGCATCGCATGGAACCCTTTCATTCGATGAGGCTTCTATACCATTAATGAATTATATATTTGATGGATGAGGCTCTCGGCATCTACATCTCTTTCAAGTATATAGAGGCATGATTGGTCCTATCCTGTCAAACTCCCTCACCTTGAAAGAGAGAGACTAAAATATTGGTCGAACAGGCTGTTTAAGTAACTGACTGAGACCATCCTAATGGAAGTACCCATATTTTAGATCAGACCAGGTTCATCCGAGGGGAAAAATGACTATGCAGAAGCCACTAGGACGAATTGTATGCTGCGTATCTTGATCACGAGGTGGTGTACTTGGGAAGGAAAGGGAAAAACAGATGTGAGATACCGGAACTTAACACGGATTTCGCAAGTACCCTTCCATTTCTTCACAACGAATTTGTCCCTTGAAACATCCCTGTTGAGTGGTGTCTATCAGGGGAAAAGGAAAAGGAAAAGGTCCTGGGGGAAAAAGTCTTACGTGTGTTAAGGAAATAGCAACTAGAGCATCAGACGCATCCATCAGTTGGTGTCCTCTTATGCGTGTCCTCTGGAGGGTCAGACGCACTTCCTACTTTCTAATACGTCTTTCGGACCACAAAACGGGCCTCTGCTGCTCGATTTCTTCCCCGCTCGGGAAGCTAGAAATCGGGATCTTCTTCTGCTCCTGAATTGACTCGAGCATATTCCACTTTCGACGGAGAGAACAACCAATGACCCGTTTACCTAAATTCGATCGACCGATGACCAATCAAAACACGGGTCGACTCCCTTCGGAAGAGTTGCCCCCCATCGTAGTCATGATCCTACATGCTTTTAGCTCTGCTCTCGATGATCGAGATTCCGTAATGGAACGTTGCCTTCATTACTTTAATCCTAAGCGCGAGTTGTTCTGGCCATTTCATCGATCCAAGCCTTCGGTAAAATCGACCGGATTCTCGTAACTTCGTGCTTCAGTAACCGATATTCCAAGATGCCGAAGGGACAGAAAGCTTCGTGGTTGTCCAATACCAACATTGCATAATTGGAGAATATTCGGGTCAAAAATTAGTTTGGATGCCTCCTCCTTACAACGAAAGAACACCTCGATTCTCCAGCCTTCAAAGGACAACTCGATTTAGGACTGATTCCCATACTCATGCTCAATCTTTTTTTTTTTTTAAATTATTTACCTTACTTACGATAATCGCCCTATAAAAAAGACGTGCTTTAGTTTCATTTAATCCTGAAAAACTTCGCATTGGCAGTCTTCCTGAGCTAAGAAAATAATGAAAATTAAGTCCCTGGACAAGGCTATTTTGGTCCTTTCATCCTCCTCCTCCTCTTCTTCTTCGTCTTCTGCTTCTTCCTCCAGAACAGATGCAGAGCACTGAGCAAAATTCAAAAATGGAAGATCGCAGTCCTCCTCCTCCGCCTCCTCCGACGACGACGAGTAGCCATCAGGATTCGGACGCGGACACAAGCGTCAATTTCACGGTCAAGTTCAGCGGGAGATCGATACCGGTCGCCGCGTCGCCGGACTCGTCGATCCGAGACGTCAAGTCCCTCCTCCAGCCACTCACCAACGTCCTCCCGCGCGGGCAGAAGCTCATTTTCAAAGGTCCGTCTCGCCTTCCCGTCTCCTTCCGATTTATACGCGCGCGCGCGAGATTCGTCCCCCGTCTCTCCTTCGACGTTATGCGTGACTGAATGTGCATCGATTAAAGGGAAGATCTTGGACGACTCGATGACGCTACGGGCGTCGGAGGTGAAGAGCGGGGCTAAGGTCATGCTCATGGCTTCGCAAGGGCTACATCAAGGGGTAAGGATTCTGTGATTTTTGATCGTGTCTGTAGCTTTCGGAATTTTGCCTTCGTTTCGTGGGGATGCGTTCATTTCCATAGCTTTCGGCTTCTTCCGCCTCGATATGCTGGTGCTTAGATTGCCGTCTGTCCTTTTTATCCCTCAAAATTTAATCTTTCAGCTAACGGAAGTGTTGAGCATTGAACGGTGAGTCTCTGGAGATTGAAATGGCAGAATCTTTTCTAACAGGAAGGTCCGATTTTGAAAGCGGCGCAAGCTCAGCCAATTGTAAGGGGGACAAACCGTTCTTTCAATGTGGCAAAAGAAAAGGCTGCGGCTAAGGTTGATAAGACGCATTTGGAACGGTGGAAAATCACTGGGGTTGTTGCGTTGGCTGAACGCAATCTGGAGGTATGGATAATTCCCTTATTGCCTGCAGAAGAACATGTGTTGTTTAAGAGGCTAAAGGCTTCAAGATTGTTTAGTTGATTTTACTTTACAAAATGAGATTCACATTTAAGCTCTCAAACTTATATTAGTTTAATTCTTGATGCTTGGAGCTTAAAGTTCATACCAGATGAGGTGTGTGCTTGTGGACCTTCTACAAGGATCCTCGATATCTCTAACAACTCTGTTGAGTGTGTGCCTCTACGAATTGGTAGTTTGACTTCCATGCAGGTACTTAAATCTTCATATCGTGTCATTTCTACTCCATTTCAGTAGCATTTCTTCGTCAAAGAACATTTGAAAGTGCTCAAAAGTTTCTTTCCCTCTGCATCTCCACCTTGCAGAAGTTGCTCATGAATGCTAATGGGTTATCTGATCAATCCATTAATTGGGAAGGTCTATCATCTCTCAAGTTTCTGACAGTTCTATCCATGAATCACAATGAGTGAGTAGTCCCTTCCTGTTGAGTTTATTTGATACCTCTGTGGTTTTGTAGCTGGAGCGTGGGCTTTGTCCATTGCATGTGGCATTATGTGAGACAATGTGGACTCTAGAAATTAGCAGTTACTGGCACAAGGATGGGAGAGGATCAAGTTTGATCAAACTGGAAGCTGTATGAGAGCTTGATTTATTTGTCTTACTGCAGTATGTGTCACAATAGATGCCGGAAAAATAGTTGTTCTTGCTTTCTATTTAATTCCTCAAAAATTTGTTGGGGCCAAATTACTAGCGGCAGTTCTTTTCCCCACTTTAATGGTTTACGACTCTATGGATTTAGCTTCCAGTACTGATGTCAGTTTGATGCAGCTTAACAGCTCTTCCTCCTGCACTAGGTGCTATTACTTCTTTGAGGCAACTTTACGTTGCCAACAACAAGTTAACTAGTCTTCCTGTGGAAATAGGACATTTGAATCAGCTCGAAGTACTGAAGCTCAACAATAACAGGTGATTATGCTAAGGACAATCTCTTGTGCAGATACTTATTTTTGCAATCAATAAGCGATGGCAATATGCCACCACTTTCTTCTGTGTATCATTTCCTTCAAAGTAAAAGGTTCATCTCCTCTTTTATAAGTACTTTGAGATTTGTTTCAGATTCAGTTTAGAGACTACATCTCAAATGCAACCTCGGATTTTTGTGCTAGGAATTGAGATCAAGTGTTTGGAAAATTTTTCATCTCATGAAATGACTTGATAAGGGGGAAAATGTTGCATTAGATCTGTATTTTTAACTGTCAGGTCTTCTACTTTTTCAGGATAAGCACCCTGCCTATGCAAATTGGCGACAGCATTTCCCTTGTAGAGGTTCATTGGTTTTTCTTGTCCTTTTCCTGTCAAAAGATTCAGCCTTTCTAGAGCATGAATTTTAAAGTGTCTACTTTCGTCATCCGGTTTAGGCTTCATTTCTTGTGTAAAATTGTATGGTTTTCTTGACAAAGGTTGACATTTTGCAGGTTGACCTTTCGTCAAATCTTTTGTTGGAGCTGCCTGAGACTCTTGGCAACTTGCGAAACCTAAAGGTCTCTATCCTCCATATGTTCCAACTGTTTTTTCCCTCCCCAAAACTTTTATATTTCTTTTTGAAGTCATGTCCACTGATATCTACTTGAATTCTCATCTAAGAGGATTATAGATGGAAGACAAACATATGAGTTGGTCTTTCTGCATACAGCAAGGAAAAGATTGTAATATATCACTTTTGTTTAGGACTCTGGTGGTAGATTTTGATGCATATACCTCATATGTCACGCGTTTGTCTGTTTGGTAAAGTTGTAGGTAAGCTGTAGTTGTTCTGTGCTGTTTGGCGCTGCAACTTGTTTGTTTGATTATGTATGTTGTAAAAGCTGTAGCACCCTTTTCCACAGTTGTAGCTGCTGTGGAAAAGTTGCACCAAATAGGCATTCGCTACTGTCATTTCTTCTAGATAGGTAGATTAGATTCTGAGTGGAAATTACCATAGATCTTGATGAGTCCTGCTTACGACAGAATAACTATAGAAGTATGATCCTTTTAAGGATTCTTCCTTGAAACTTCAGTAAAATTTCTAGTAGCTTCTGCCTATCAATTCGTGTTCTTCCAAGCACCTATCTGTGATTGGTGTCGAATTTTTGCTTCTCTATGCTTGGCTATGAGTTGGAGGGATGGCTCTATGCAACCTTTTCATGCTTTACTTACTGATTTTCTGATGATTGGTCGTGTGGATGGTGCTGTGCAGGCATTGCACCTGAGTAACAATGGGCTCAAATCACTTCCTCGCGTGCTATTTACTACATGCATCCAGCTCTCTACGTTGGACCTCCATAACACAGAAATCACGGTGGACGTTCTTCGTCAGGTTTGTACCCATCCTTTACCACTACCATTTGATGGTTCAGTAAGTGACATCCTGTCATCTCATAATAGCTTTTGTGGGCAGATTGAAGGATGGGAAGGTTTTGATGAACGTCGGCGCTCGAAGCATCAAAAGCAACTAGAGTTTCGAGTCGTGGGCTCTGCTGAATTCGATGAAAGTGCTGACAAAAAGTGATGATCCAATTCTTGTGATATCAGGAGATGTGACATTTCTAATCTCGCAAGTCGACCATCGTAATGATATAATGAAGTATTGATTTCCTTCTAACAACTACTTCCCATGTGTGGGTTATATGACGGGCACACGAACAAATGAAAGATCTTCTATCTTGAGAACAACAATTTTTTATCGGGATTTGCCTTTGCTCTTTGGCCTGGATTGTTTAGTGTGATCGTATGGGAGCTGAAGATGCATCCTCCAACGGAGAGTTTCTGTGGTATAATGTCATGGGCGTGTATATGTTTTTGCTTTAAAATGGTTTTGTACTTGGTCGAGACGATCGTATGTAGCACTGTTACACTATGATTAGAAAACAATAGGCGTGTTGTATTTAATTATGACAAAATGTTTACATTTCCAAACCGAAGCTCTTAGTTTAAGACTGCTGCAAGGCATAAGTGGAGACTTGCTTAAAATTTTCTATATTCCCAATAAATTATGCCAAAACTCGTGCAGCATGGATTCAATCTATAATGGAGCTGCTGCAATAGAAGAATATCACGGAACATCTAACGATCCTCAAATCACTATTACCTATCTACTCATTTAGGGTCCATTTGTTTTATGAAAAATATCACGTTTTCGGAAAATATTTTTCAAAAAGTCATTTTCTTGAAAAATGACTATATCTTACGGTGTTCGGTTGAAACCTAAACTTTGAGTGGAAAATATTTTCTATCGTTCGTTAACTAATTTAATTGTTTGGGAAAAATAATCAAAGCATTGAATTTTAGTATTTTTAATTGACCAAAAAATAGTTTTATTTTTTTATATTTTTTTAAAAATGAATTTTTAATTATTTGTATTTCTAAAAAAATCAAAAATTTTATTTCTTTTTTTTTATTTTTTATTTTTCTTTTCCTTCCTCCTTCCTCCTCCTTTCTCTCTGCCGTCGCAAGCCCGACAATGGCCAATTGCCCTAAGCGGCCGACCAAGATGCGATCACTAGAGTCAGTGAGCTCGAGGCTCGGCCGACTTTGCCGAATCTGGTGAGGCCCGAGCTCCGCCCTAGGCCGGCGAGGCTCTGTCTCGCCCGATCCCAACGTTGAGCTTGGGCCAGCTCGGCCTCGCCAATGGCCGATCGCTGGTCGCCGCCATGGCTGGCGACCAGCCACTATGGAAAAAGATGAAATGGAAAAAAAGGAAAGGAAAAAACTCAAAAACTCGATTTAAGGAAAAAAAGAAAAAGAAAGCATAAATGTGTTGGTGAAAAGAAACAAGGTGGAAGAAGTTTTGAAAAATGTTTTTCACTTTTGAAAAGCGGAAAATATTTTTCTCATCTTTAAAGGTTGTTTTTTCCAATGATGGAAAATATTTTCCCTAATTAGGTCATTTTCCATGAAATAAACACTGGAAAATCTGAAAAATATTTTCTTGGAAGTCATTTTCTGTTAAACGAACAAAACCTTAGAGTTTGTTGGTTACTTGCCCAATAGTGGCCGATTTATTCTTTTATTTTGGGAACAAAAAAAGAATAGAAATTTATTTAGTAAAATTTTTATTCTTGAAATTAAATTTGGAATAGAATCAAGAAGTTAAAAAAAATATATATACTTTTTTGTTTCCAAAAACAATTCCAGAACTAAACCTATTTTTCCTTTTTCTCTTTTCTTTTCTTCTTTACTTCTCTTCTCTTCTTCTCTCTTCTTCCTCCCAATCGGTCTTCGGCCATCGCTACTGTTGTTGACAGTCGTTGGCGACTAGCTAGGCAAGATTGGTGAGCTCACCGAAGCCTCACCAAGTCAGGGCAAGGCCGACCTTGCGCCGCCTGCCGCTTGAGTGAGGCCAACCTTACATCGCTTGAGTGAGGCTGGCCAAACGAGCCTTCGACAAGCTCATCAAATCTCACCCCGGCCTAGCAAGGCCCAACCGCATGCCAGTTGACGAGATCAACCTTGTGCTATTTGGGCAAGGTTGAGGCTCGCGATGGCTCGACGAGGCTCTAGTGAGCTCACCAAACCTCAATTTACCGGTTTCTAGCCACTACTCGTGGCCAATGACCAACCACAAAGGAGGAAAAAAAAAATAGAAAAATAAGAAAAATATAATAAAAGAAATAAAAATTAAAAGAAATAGAAAATTTTAATAATCCTCTTAAATATATTTCTATTCCGAGAATAAAAATTTTGAACATTTACCAAATACCTTCAAATTCTCAAAAATTATTGTAAAAAAAAATTATTCTCAAAAACAAAATAGAAAAGAACAATTTCTGAACGAAAATTACTCTCGAGAACAAAATAAGTGATATAGTGGCATCAACAAATCCTAGAGTTTATTGTACATACCTAAGCTAATAGAACATCCCGGCCAAATTTTAAGATATTGTGAGACCTAAAATGACCCGCTCTTTCGCTGATTCACCAAATAAGCTTTTTCCGTTAATTTCACTTAATCCATTCACGTGCAATTATGCTGATAGATTCACCTTTACCTCTCCATGATTAGAGCACCGTGTTGACTTTCTCCTTGTGTAGAAAATTCGCCCATGTATGGTTTCCGTCTCGGCAACGAGGTACAAAAAACTATAGATCATCAAGACATTACATCTCACGATCTATCTCATGCAGGATTACAAGTGTCAAGTACCATCACGAAGGGCCAACCATCAAGACAAATTCACTGAAACAGTGTTGTGATAAATTGAAATTCGATATAGAAGAATTTCAGATAATGAGAAAAAGAAGATATTCTCCGGTGTGATAAAGATAATCCTTGTATGCTCGTAACAACATCCACAGGACAAAAAAAAACAGTTAATATCTACTGTGACTGTTGCCAACTACAGATGGGATGCAATGAGTCTAATAAAGTAACCCAACTCGGGACCATATGCATCTAAGAAAGTACATGCAGCTTATCGGAAGTAAATGGATAACTGGGGGATGTCAATATCGTTGTCCTCGTCATCCTCGCACGCAACAACAACATCCAAATGACGACGGTATGGAGGGATTTCTACCTTGGCCACTTCTCTAGCCAAATCAACCACCTTCTTGTCCATTCGATCTTTATGCCTAGGGAACATACTGTTATACAGGAGGGAACTTCCACAAGAAATGCTGTACGCATTAAGCCCCTTCTGTTTCAGCCATTGGAGAAGTTCCCTCAAAGTGGGATTGTCTTTGACGACCCACCTGTCCCAAACAGTCCAGCTCATATCACGGTGATTGATGACCTTGGGAGGTACTGGCTCAGCCATTGAAAACAAAGGCAATGCCAAGTTGGCAAATGTGTTGCGGTAGTCCTCCAGCTTGTGACCTACAGCAAGAACCTTGTAGAGATCCAGGCAAACAAGACCAGTTGCCATTGCTGTGGAGGTTGCAATAGCAGGAATAATTCTCCCAGCAATAAACTTGGCCTTCAGCTTGTCAACTTCTGGAATGCTGTAGTTCCTTGCTCTCATATTGGCCAGCCCAGCAATTAAGTCCATGTGAAAGTTTGTATCATCATCCTGCACAATGCACAAAGCTCTCCCTTAGTTAACTAATTTATATAATAATTGACTAATTGAAGTCCAAGAGTGCCTCGCAGAAAGCATGCATGGCGAGAGAGCATACCTTCTCAAATTGAATAGGTTTCATCTTGAAACCTGGAGGCAGATTCTTATAGCACTGTTCCAATTTCTTGATCAGTTCATTGATGACTGCAGAGTCATCAATAGATGCAGCGGAGAGACTAGTAGCCTTCTCATCTGTCACTATTTTTGCATCGTTCTTTGGCTGGAAATCTGGGACCATCACCTTGTCAACAGCTTCAGCAAACTTCTTGGGATGCTTGACCCAGTCAGGAATTGGAATTCCAAATGTCTCGGCTCTAAGAATCGATGCCGCCATAACAAAATGGAGATGACCAATATCAGATGCTGAGAATTGAAGAGGGCGAGGGAATCGCTTTGGGGCAGACCAGAAAGGGGCCCCTGTACTGGTTGCCGCATCTTCAGGGAATGTATATATCAACTGCTTCACACGATTGGCAAAGTAATCTTCGAACCTGTCAAGAAGGCAGAACGTCAGCCCATATATTATAAGTGCAAATCAAGTCTAAGGTCCGAGATGAAGGCACAAGATAAGAAACTTACTTTAGACGAGCCCAGGTAATGCAATCTTCAAATGTTTCACATCTCTCCTTCTCCAGGCACTCAAGAACACGTTCCAAAGTATCTCGTGCCTGGGCATCACCAGCATTGCTCATTGCATTTGTGTATTCCAATGGGGTGGATAGATAGGCATTAACTTCAGCGGGAGTTTTCTCAAGCAAACCCTCAAACTCAGATCTAGCCCAAGTAAGACAATGGTCGATATTGTGGGGGAACGAATGAACAGTGCACATGGGTGCTTGTTTCTCGGGTGGATCTCTTGACGCACCATAGTTTTCAGTTAGGTGGGGGATAACCATTTGGGTATTGCATTTAGCACCCAGAGTTCCTGACTCCAGCAGTGGCTTTTGGAAATATAAGCACCTTTGATCAACATACAACCTGGCATTAACATTGTCTAATGCATTGATAATGACACTCAATTCCTCCCAAAAGGTGTCATCAAATACATTCTCTGTTTCAGGGCCAACGCGATTCTGCAGTGCTTCTACATTGAGACGAGGATTAATTGATGTTGCAGCAGAAGCAGCAACAGTGGATTTGGCCTGTCCAATATTCCAATCTCGAAACAGAAACTGCCTGCTTAGGTTACTCTTCTCAATAACGTCATCATCAGTGACTGTCAGCTTACCTTGATTGCCACATGAAACTCCCATCAGGGCAACGTTCTTTAAGAACTCACAACCTAGAGCGCCTGATCCAACAATGAATACCTTGGCATCCTCCAACTTCTTTTGCAACTTAGACCCAAAAACAGAAATTTGTGCGTCATGACGGCAATTTTGCGGTCTAAAATCGCTGGAATCCACTGGCTCCACCGGAAGAGACTCAACTGAGTCAAAATAGAAAAACTACAAAGCAAAAAAACATATATTCTTAAATACGAGCCCAAAAAAATCGCAAAAATTCACTATTGAACAGCTGAGATATAGTCCTATCTCAAGGATGTGGTAGAAAAATTCCATTACAATTATAGAAGCATATTCTTGACACAACTGATTTAACAGCATTTCTTTTTTGGGCTATTATGATATACAAAAGTAGAGGACTCAGCTGATATTCATTGAAATCATCATTAAATATTGTAGATGACTAGATGCTAAAAGAAAAGATGTAGTTAAACATGCAATCATTTGAACACAACCACCACAGGGGGTTTCTAAAATAGAGTACCTGAAACAATGGATGGAACTTTCCTGAACATGCCTTGACAACCTCTTGCCCAACAATCCCACCAAACATGGCAGCCATGGGATTCAGAACTGCCTTGGCACCAAAGGCAAAATGCCTGAGAAGTTTTGGATTTATGTCTTCCAGCTTCCCATCTCCCAAGTTCTCATTAATGGTAGTGGCAATAGATATAAGCCGTTGAGCATCCTCTTCTGAACCCGCAACAGGGTATCTCCCAAGCTCAGCAATGAACTTGTCCAGGGCTTGAAATGCCAAATGCAAAAGCGGCGGCCGATCAAACTTAGAAAAATCACTAAGAAGAAAATCGCCAGGATCTTTAAGTGCTTCTCTAAGTGGCTTAAAATTCAAAACTTTAGGCTCTTTCACTTGTGTAACTATGCCCCCTTTTTCATAAGTAGCATAATCCGTGGTATCCTCCTCAAGAATGAATGAATAGGGTCTCGCACTTTTGATTTTCCTTGGTTTTCCATCATTCAATTCACTCATACCGTGAACTTCCGAAAAGACTACGAGATCCCCATCTTGAAACTCAAGCCTTTCATCGTCAACACAGGACACTAAAGCGGGATTGTCATTACTGATAGATGCGATGATGCCGGTGTGTGGTTCCTCCCCATCAACATCAAAGACTGTAAATGCTGGGCCAAAATCACAGAAGACAGAGCCAAAAAGACCTCTGACTTCAGCTTTAATGAAAGATATTGGGGGTTCATGACTATGGCAATAATCATCAAAATCAGTAGCTTTCTCCAGACTGATATCCGTAAATACCACCGCCTGCACCACAACATATGGCAATTAATGGATGCAGGAATCCCATAAAATCACAAACACTACTACCTTCAGAAAACATGAGTAACAATTGCTTGATTTCGGTATCATTTTATAGAGAGAGATGAGGGCCCCAGCGCGCCCCGCCTGGGTTGGGTTGGGGGGGGCGCTACTCAACCCATACTAAATTACTCCTGGACACAGGCAGAATACCAGCAACAATCCCTTGGCGATGTATGGTTTTGTTTTGCTTATATCTGCTATCAATCCCCTGGCAATGTCGGGTTCTGTTTTACTTATTATCTGCTATCAGCAGCTTTTGATATTAAAGGGGTAAAACAGTGCATTTGTTTTTGACAATACATTTTAATGCCACTATAAAAGCGAATAAAATTTGGACTTTTCAGTAATTAACTGATATTTTCATTGCCAAAGTTAAGTCTATATCTCATATCATGCCAATTGTAGAAAATTGAAGCACAATCCATGTCCATCTTAAACCTTATAATCAGAACTGTCTCCTGTGGCTTGGCAGAAAAAGTACGACTAGCAATGACACAAAAGATGTGAAATGGAATAAGGAAACTAAAATGACAATTTACATTACATTATATGGATATACTAAGATGAACCGAAAAAAGTTGACTCAGGGAACTCAATTTATTTATTCATAAGACAAGAAGAATAACGGGACATGAGAGTGCACGCTCATTCCATGACAAGTAAGCAGAAGGGTACACATGAATTCAAACCTAAGAACTCTTCGTGTTAATTAGCTTAAACCACCAATAGGTCAAAACCTCGTCTCTACAACTCACAAAACCTTAATATGAGAGCCAAAAGTCGAAGAAAATCAAACCATTCATCCTAACAACAAAAAGTAACTGATCAAGTCCATATATGGCAGGTAATCTGATAGCTTCAGAAGGAGCAGTAGAGTGGTTGGACAACTATTTGGTCAAATGACAGCAGAGTTATGCTCTATTACTGTAATATTCATAGTTTGGGCCAATAATAAATAGCTCATTAATCCTTCGATTGATCATCATTTTTATTGCATTACAACAGAATATTGCAAAATGCCAATAGTGACAGCAAAACCAAGGATATTAGTAACTTCATCTACTGATGAATAAAAATCACTGGTTTTACAAAGAATTTCCATATAGTCCTCTATCAGGAGAGAGCATAATATTCCATTAAAAAGAATAAGTAATAACATTCTTATCAGCAGGGATTCATCAAAATCTTTATGACAAAAGCAGCTTGTTCTCAGAGAATGCCGGATATTGTCAACATAGGGCAGTAGGGAACTTAATCCAATACCCACTAAGAAGTGCATCTGACTACTAGAAATAAAGCCTCAGAACTTCATCGGGTCTGCAATTGAAAAATAAGCATGTTCACGTAGATAATTATACAAATGAGGTTGCATTGCTATGATCTACAATGAACAGTTGCGAGTGCTTTCACATAGTTCTGGCAACTGGTAATAATTAAGCCATGTCTCAGTCAGTTTCTCTTTATGAATAAGCAAGGATATGCGCCATGCATGTCATGCATCTTATTTCATCCTTCTTAACTTGAAGATGGGCATGAACAAAAATATAACCGATAATCTATAATGCATACCTGAAAGTCAGAAAGTTGTTCCTTAGTCAACTCTGTTGTTATGGTATTAATGACCACTGCATTGTTGAGCTCCTGCAATTTCTGAACAGAAGCAAGAGCCCTGTTTTTGCCAACATCATTCTCAGAGAAAATAAAATTGCTAGACATATCCCAGAGTTCCACTGTCCCCACATCATGTAGAGTCACAGACTTGACACCAGCAAGAACAAGGTTTTTGGCTGCAAAAAATAGGTGGCATTTGAGAACGGCACAATTAGTTCCATTCATGGCACTCAAAATCCAGGCCCATCACGAGAACAGACAAAAAATAGACAATCATGCCAACGATGGTTAATAAACAAATGTCGGAGGCACAATGTCAGTTAACAGGCAAAGGCTAACAACTTAGCTTTTTTGTCATTTCATAAGGTCAAACAAGAGTATATCATAGCTAGTGGTTCCAAAACAGGAACTCAACAACAGATTCATGTTGTACAGATCAATAACAGAGAAAAAGATCGTTCGTGCATCAATACTGGAATAATTACAAGGTAATTATAAGGCTTGAAGGAAGGCCAAATGGTGCTAAACAATAGCGGAAGACGTAGTCCATCCTAGTCTACAGCTGCAACATCTACTCTTTCTAATTTACCTGGTTTACTTCTCTTCATGCGTGGTATGCGCAGGTGCACGTGTGTGTGTGAGAGTTCTGTTCTGTTGAGTTTTGTTTCTTGAGGGTGAGGGTGTTGGGGTTCAACCATTAGCTTCGGGCTAAGCTAAAGCAACATCATTCGAGAAGAGAGATTCATAAGCAGCATAATCCAAGTTCTCCGTTGGATCCACTGATCTCATCCCAACAATCCAGTCAAAACGATAAGATCAGACGAAAAAGAAACAATCAATGAAATCACAACCAAGGTCTTCCAAGAGTAGAGTAAGGAATCGCCGATACCAATCTCGGCACCGAGGCCTTGCATCCCCGACACGAGAACGTTGGAAGCGAACAGCCGTCGCATGGTCTCGCGGCCGTACACCGCGAGCTGCCTGCTGTGGAGATCCTCATCGATGTCCGTCGAATTCGAGTCGCCCAAAGCCATGATCGACGATCCGGTCACCCCGCCGCCGCCGCCGCTGCCGCTGTTGCTGCTACCCTGGACAGCGATGTGGGAGTTGTCGCTGGTGTTGGTAACGGTGAGCACGGCAGATCCGAGACCACTGATCCGAGGCTTCTTGTGAAACGATGCACTCGCGGCGCTGTTGTCGTTGTTGTCGTCTTCTTCTTCTAGAACCACTCCTTCACCAGCTCTCTTTCTAGGAAGCATATAGAAAAGTAACCTGCCGACAGAGGTATGAAAACCCATCACCACACCAGAACAGCAACGAATCGCAAAAACCTTTCGAGCATCGCGCCCCCAAAAACAGCTCAAGCAAAAGATCGGAACCCCCCAAAAACCCCCCCATATCCATCCATCCATCCATCGGAAGCCGCGCACGAGACGTACACGCGATTCCGATTTCGGCCGAAGAAGCAAGAAATAAAGGAGGAGACGTGGGGAGGTCGGCGAAGGAACGCACCGATTAGGACCGGCTGGGAAGGATGGAATCCGCGGGGAACGGGGGCCGGCGGGGGTTTCGTGCGGGAGAGTTTTCGATGATGGCACCTGCGATTGTTGTTGGGAGAGGAAGGGGATGTGCTGTTGGCTTCATATAAAAGAGACGAGAGCCCGCAAGAAAGGGGGGTGCGGATTTACCAGATTGGGGCCGCTACTAGGGTTTTCAGAAGAGAGAGGACAGGGAGGGGTGATCAGGAGAGGAGGTCATCTCTCTCTCTCTCTCTTGGGGGAGCAAGAGAGAGAATAAAGGAAGGAGACAGAGCTTGGGTGTTGTGCAGAGAGAGCGCGAGATGAGAGAGAGAGAGAGAGATGAGGGGGCTTTCTTTTCTCCACTCCACTGATAAGTCAGCCCCCGGTTGGGCGTGTAGGGTGGGGGTGGGGCCCCCCGCGTCGCCGGACGAAATTGGCGTCTTTGCTGGGGACGGCAGGGAAAAATCATCGCTCCCGACCCCAGTCGCAATGTTCTTTCAAAATACACTAAAAATTTTATAAAACTTATCGTAAAAATAAAATTAAATCTTAAAATTTTCAAAAAATATAATTAAATCCCAAAAATTATTGTTAAAATATAATCAAATCCTTAAATTAAATCCCAAAAATTATTGTTAAAATATAATCAAATCCTCGAACTTTCAAAATGTGCAATTAAATTATAAAACTTTCAAAAATATTTTTAATAGAATTACTTGATTTGATTAATTTTATGACTTTATCGTACTTTTTAAGAGTTTTAGAATTTCATTATATTTTTCTAACAATTTTTACTTAAATACATCTTTTAAAAGTTTTGTTATTAAATTATACTTTCATGATAAATTTTAGGATTTCTAATGATCTTATTTCATTTTTTTATCGACTTACTCAATTCTTACTTTTTAACCATCTTTTTTTTTTTATAGGATTTAAGAATTGAAATTCACATCTAAAATTAAATTATCCCAACTTCAATTCCTTTCAAGTCAAAAGGATATCCATTGAGATAAATCCAAGTGTTTACCCTCAGGGCCTAAGTGGCAATTCAAATCCCTTCCGTCTCCACTTTTTCTTTTTCATTTGTTATTTTAGTGACAATAAGTAGTCTACCAAGAGTATGCGACAAGACTCATTTTAGTATTGTTTTCAACAAATATATAATAAGTTGGATCGCCTTTCCATGCTAGAAATCTTATGAAACGTCAAATCAACGTCACCAACATCAATTGCTTAATCAAATTTTTACTACTATACGCAACGGTAGCATCCCAATTCAAATCTGTACATGCAAATTTATGACTACTCTTTGGAAAAGGTAAATAACGGTAATTTTAGTCCGTGACTAGCCCTCCCTATTTATAATAACAGTAAAACTACATTAAATTGATTGTAGGGGCTTGTTGGTGGCGAAGGATGCATTAAAGTTCATCTCTTCGAAAGAAAATTATTTTTAAGAAATGATTTTCTGACTTTCGAGTGTTTTAATAGCGGATTATCAATTTACGAAAAACATATTTCATTGGCCGAAGACAACAACCTAAATTAGGGAAAAGCAATTTCATTTTCTAATAAAAGGAAACATTTTCCATAAATCACCAAATAAATAAAAATTAACCATTTTCCTTTAAAATGATTTCCATGAAAAATATCCCCTTTATCTTGATATTTCAATAAAAGTAAAACAAATGCACATTTAATTTCAATCATTCATCTCAACTTAATGCATTCTCAGCCACCAATATAGGGTAAATATTTCTTTTATCCATTTCTTTATGTCATCACAAAATAGAGCCAATGAATTGAGATCTAAAATTGAAAGGATTAACAATAGATTTTCGTTTATTTTGCTGAAAAATAAATAATTCAAAAAATATTATCTAATTTCTTATATCACTTATAAAAATAATTGAATGACATTTCTTTTTTCATCCACAAAACCATTTAGACACAAATAATTATCACTAGTGAAAATATTCTCTATTTATTAATTATGTTAAGTTATACAAGCGATCGTTTTTGTCAAATTGTTCCCAAATGAATGGGTACCGCGTAATCCTTTTAATTACTTCTGAAAAATGAAGTTATATGATGACAGAGAAATTGTCCGCGGAAATAGGGAATTTCGCTCAACCCGGGAAAGTAAAAACGAAGAAAAGAAAGGATCTCAAAACCGAACCCGGCCTTCGTAATTTCTCACATTCGTTCCCATTCGATACGGACTGGATCGGGGTTCAGAGCTATCTCCATTCGGCGCCGGCCGGTATTCCGATCGCAAGAGTATAACGGTAACAGCTGGCGCTCCGATTCGATACTCATTCAGTGGCCATCGATTCTGATTCGCCGGAGCATACGTCGCAATCCCCGCAAGAATTTCATCGGTCTCGATCTCGAACGACAAATCGCGTCGCCGACGGATGCCTGGGCGTCATTTCCGATCGCGCTGCTGATTAAGAAGGCGCGGACTGTTCTGCTTTTTTATTTTTTTTTAATGGATTTCAGCTGTAGCCTGGACTGAATTCGGCGATTGAAGATCGGTTCCGGTGATGTCGGCGTAAGAGCTTCGAAATCGAGCCGAATTCGCATGGCGTCCACCAGCAGAATCGAGTCGGATGGAGAGGAAGAGCCGCAGGAAGAGGAGGTACGCTCGCGACGTGATCATTCTTTCTGCTTCAGTTTTCAGGGTTTGGAACTTCTGTCACAATGCGCCTCGTGTCGTCCTTCATACTGCGTTAGTCTGAATTTCCTGAATAATGGCCGTTTGCGTCGCGTGACAGTTAGTTTGTATGCGTGGCAACCGCGGGATTAAGCAAGTTCATGCTGTATTGTTGTTTACGGAACTCGAAATGCTAATGCTACCGATGATTGCTCGGAGAGGCGGGCTGTCTCCGTGATTCTGTTAGTGTTAAGTTCAGGAGAGTTAAAGACAGATTAGGGCAGTTGAGTTGCTGAAATGATAGAAATTTATAACTGCAAAAAATAACAGAATTACTGTATAATCATAATGATTACCATTTTGCTAGATTCTTTCAAATCACTATAATTTTTGGCGGTGGTTGCATGAAGAAAAATGTCAATTCAAATGAGTAGATTTTTAACTATATTTTTATGTATTTTTCCTGTGCAGCTTGAACGGTTTGATGATTTTACTCTGGCTTCTTCATGGGAGAGGTACTTAAGACTGATGACATGGTCTAATGGCGCCAATGGACCAGGTTTCTTTGATGGATTTCTGAAATCCAAATTAACTGATCTGGTGAATTTTGATTGTCTCTAGATTTATATCCGACATCGAGGCTGTTTGTCGACAATGGATGGCCAATGGTCCAAAAAACTTGTTGGTAGGTCCACTCGATATAAAATCCATCTACCTTGACATCGAGGCCATTTGTATTCAGAGATACTGGTTTTTTTTTTCTTTATTCAAAAGCAGAGACTACTCTTTTGGTTGCAAAATTGAGTTTCGTACGTTCCTTCGTTTGTGATAGAATAGCTCTGTGAATGCCTATTGTATAAAAAATATAGTTTTACCTTTCTTCCTATAAAACTTCCAAAATCATTCTAGAGGCATTGAAAAGCCTGTTTCACATTGGTAAAGTTATTCTAATTTGGCACCCTATTTTCTTAAGTGGCATTGAGGGGAACCTTCATCAACTCCATTAATTTTTTTTTTTTTTTTTTGGGTGTTTCGTTACTCCCAATGGTATGTGTTGTTAGTCGCTGAACATTGTCAAAACTGGCAAATGGAATATATTCCAGTTGTTACACTTGTAGCACCTGCTACTAATGGACCAAGCCACTGAAGCAATTTTTTCTTGTTGCTCAGATTGGGGCCCTCTTTAAGACTTAGTTTTAGCCTGTGTTACCCCTTTGAGCTCTGAGGAATGTTCTATTTAAAAGTCGTTCATCATTGCATTTTGGGTCAAGCTTTATTCAATTTCAAACTGATTCTTAACAAAATTAAAAATCAGTCAGGATTACAAAGTATCTGCCAGAACAGGCATATGAGTACTTTTTGAATTTTTCAAGGCTGTTTGTCACTTCATTAATCAATTTTGTGTCCACTTAAATATATGCTATTGTAAAGATTACTTCGTGAGTTGTGTAGATTTGCCGAGAGAATACATTCTGACTTCTTGTTATGTAGAAAAAAGGTGCAGTTCACTTAAGTCCGTCTAAGAACTTGTATAAAGTCAAGTCAGAGCTGAAGTATGCAATGAAAAGCTATTGCATGGAGTACCACTTTGAAACCGACAGTGATGGTAATTCAGTCTCTTTAATTGATTCAATGGCTAGATGTTCATATGAATCCATCTTTATAGTATCCTCTTAATGCAGGAAAAATAGCGGACTGGGATTGCTCTCTTCATGATCTGCAACTATGTTTTGGTGTCAAAGACTTTTTGGTATAATTTGTTGTAGATCTTGCTGGCAAAATTATAACTATGCAGCACTTTTTGCTTATGTTTCATTGCCTGGATTATCAGGTGATTGCTCCTCAAAGTGCTAGTGGTGTCATTCTTGATGCTCCAGAGTCTAGTAAGCTTTTGAGCTCGGTCGCAATTGCTTTATCAAATTGCTCAAGGTGGGGATTTATGATGAAGCCTTAAGTATACAAATACTAAGAAGCTTATTTGATTTAAGTGTCAAGTTATCCTAGAGCATCACTTTTCTAGATGTAGTATCAATCACAAAAGCGCATAGTAATTCTTAAGCCTTGTGTACGAAATGCAATCAAGTCCTAACCTTTCAATTGGTTTGTTGAATAAACTCTTAAACCTTTTTAAAAAAATGCAATAAAGTCCTTTCAGTGAGTAGTATCTAAATTTACCTACATGTCACTTAAACATTGCCTCTGCGGTGTCCTTCGTTGTATATTTTTATGTAAGTTTCACAACTTAATTACATTTTTGAGAAAAGGTTTAGGACTTAATTGACATTTTAAATGTTTAGGACTCAACTGCATCTTTTGGTAAAGGTTTAGGACTTTCATTCAATCCATTGAAAAATTTAGGTCTCCATTGGATTTCGTACATAGAGTTTAGAACTTGTAGTGCAATTTTCCTTGGCACCAACTTATGAGATTTGATTATCTCCTTGAATGATATGACTGATGCTTATGCACTTAGGACTCATTCACATTGCACCTTACTTGGTGATGCACACTTGTCCTTTTTTCACTTCCCAATTAATTAAGTAGACACTTTTTAAATCTTTCCGACATCGGTAATGCAGTATGTGGCCAGCCTTTGTTCCTGTGCACGATCCTTCGAGGAAATCATATATTGGAATCCAAAGTATGGGAACAATTTTCACTAGAAGATTTGAGGCTGATCATATCAGCAGTCAAGTTCCTGTGAAACTGATGCATTTGGAAGGATTGTTTGAATTATTTGTTTCTAAATTTGTAAGTTCCCTTTTCATATAGATAGTGAGTCTGTATTAATTCAATGTTGCTTAAATTAGGCACTTTGTTGCTTTTCTTTCTTATTTCAGTAATCTCAGGGATGATAAAACACATGACTTTCTATTCCCTCGACATGCGACGTTTCTTCGCATGAAAAATCTTCTTGAAGTCAAGTTAGATTTGTGACTGTCCTCTATAAAGTAGAGATGCCAGAATGATGTCATTTTGTCATTAGAAGAAATTCCCGATATTACTTTTTTAGGCCTATAATTTACAAGATATTGTCTCTTTGAAGGTTCATGCTTTTAATGTGTACACTACTTTGTCGGTTTTGGAGAACTGCTTACATTTTTGCTTTTGTGCCCTTCTAAGTTCCTTACCTTATACTAAGTAATTGGTGTATCTTCTCATGTTGAAGGCCTATTCGACATTGGACTTCTCCGCACATTTTTTCCAAGTCCATTTCACAATGAAGCTAACTTACAAAACCATTTCTCATGATGACGACGATGCCACTCGTGGAGCGGATGCTGAATTTGTTGAATCTGGAGGGAGTCCTAAAGGTGACACTCACACCAGAACACAATGGGATGATGATTGTCCTTGGAGTGAGTGGTACTCTGCAGAAGACCCCGTGAGAGGTGCATTTCCAGTTTGGAAATCTTCGATGCCATCATCTCATTTCAAATGGTTGAAATGTGAAACCGCCCTTTGAGTCAGTGTGTCTTGACATCTGCTCTGCTTTTATAGTTAAAGCGTTGTGCCCCAACAGTAATAAATCTTTTAGCATGCTCAAAGGATTATCCAGAGCTCTCTTCATTTTTCTTCTGAATGTAGTGGCCCCAAAATATTTGGACATCAACCTACGACTAAAAATTAGCTATTAGCCTATGGGGAATTAAAGATTTGACTCGAGTACTTAGAACTCATGCTTTGAAGTCATTTTTTCAGACCCAGAGACTACTCTTATTGCTGATTATGAGGAATCTCTAAGCAGCCTATGCATTCAACTGAATCCTCTTTGACAAGATCTATATTTAAAACTTCCCATGGACCTGCATACATGTTGACTTAAGAGACATACTTGCGGTGTGTGTTTTTTTTTTTTTTTTTTTTTTTTTTTTGGGGGGGAGGGTAAAATATACAAATGCAAGGTATTTTTAATATAGAACTGAACAGCTCTGTGTGCATGTCAAATTGTCAAGCCCACTCGGGATTAACAAGGAAAGGCTGGCAATCATGTGGGGTGGGGTTTGTCTTTAGTTGCTAACAAAATACTTAATATGTACACCTCGAGTCTAACCTGACTAATTTTTGTCTATAGGAATTGAATTGGTCACCATATGGACCGACAAGATGGTAGAAAGTTCTTCAGAAATGGCAGAGCTTGAGAATGCATCTCCTCATGAAGCTCAAAAGTGGATGTTATGTCCCAATATTTCTTCAACAGTGTAAGAATCTACTTCTTTTGTTGTAATAACTAGAGCTCTTGATTTATGATTGATCTATTTCAGGCTTTAGACACAGATTACAGAATGTTTTGGTCAATTTTAGATCTGCCTGTAATCCTGATTTGGAACTGATGGTTTCAGAATTTAAAGGAAAATAAAATAAGAATATGCTTGTTTTTCATTTTTGTTAAGGATTGAAGTTGACGCTTGTTAGTAAATCATGCTTCTCGATGGTAAAAGTCCAAACATATTGATATAGACTACAGTTGAAGTGTAACTTCAATGGATTACATTTCTTACCTACCAGTACTTGTTGTGAAAGTTACTGCACCATGTATTCTTTTTTAATAAAGTTACCAACATGTATCAAATCAGAAGACTTGGCATTGTCATATTTGTTTTTTCTCAATGCAGTAACTTCAACCTGTAGTTCACTGGAAAATATGGAACATAACATAAGTTGCTTACTTTTCAAGTTCCATCTCCTCATTATCCCCTATGCTTAGTTAATGGTTGTATTTCTATCTTATATGCCCTTGCTGTTTGATGGGCCTATTGTTATAGTATTTTAATCATATTTATCGCCTTAGAAACACATTTGCAGCTTTAGTTCACTGTTTCAAAATCAAAGAATCTATAAACTATTAATCTTCAGAATCTCTGTGATTTGTAAACTATCCAGTGTTAGAAGCTTTATCTGTTGTGTTATACTCTGGGACTACTTACGAGCTATTACTTATAACCAGAAGTGATGGATCAAGAGCAAACAATGTTGGATTTGCTTCTCAGCTGTCTTTGCTAGTTGATGCATTGGATATGTCTTTTGAGGCTCAATTCATGGAGGACTTTGTTTCTGGTTCGTCAGTTATGCTCTAGTTGTATAATCTACTCTATGTTTGTTTTGCTAGAAATGATACTAATAAAAGGTTCCACTGTTCTCCTCCTTTCTCTCTCCCTTTTGCAGTGGAAAAGCCTGGTATGGATAATTTGAAGTCGTCGATGGTTGTTCCTCCTCCATCGGTTGTTGACCGTTTGCTGAAAGAACTATTTCAAGATGGTATCCAATATTTCACGTGCGAAATGGTTTTTGTTCATTTTAATTTTTTTCTATTCTTTTTTTTTTTTAAATTTATTTGTTTTGATTTTTTTGGGGGGGAAGGGGGAGGGTTTGTTATAAATGGTTTCTCTTGAAGATTGTATGTCTATTAAGCATGATAATAACCTGGGAGATAGCATAATGTTTCAGTTCATCTTTTTGATTGATTAACACTCAAAGGGAAGGCATCGTGATAACACTTCAGACAGGTCAACATACATAAATAAAATGAGTTATTATCTAGGGGGAAAATGACATACATACAATCAGCAAGATGACCCACCTTCAAAGAAGTAGTTTTTGATGGGATTGCTGCAGGAGTTCATATTTTGCGGTTGCTTGGCAATTTGTTTCTTAATAGCATGCAGGTAGTTTTACTTTCTAGGGTGCAGTGCCAGCTGATTACATGTTTCACTGAGAGTTAACTCAGCCAAACTGTTTATCTCACTAGTTTAGCTGATCATACAAAGTTTAGAAGTCTTCTCTGTCATGAAACTTGTAATGAATTTGTTCTGGTTGGAGCCAGCTGAACTGTTAAATCTAGGATAGCTTGGCTCAAACTTGAGGTAGATAATCAAGTTTTTCAGTGTTGCTGGTAGTTTTAATGCATTGCTTGTTTCTCAGCCTTTTTCCTTGATGGGCCAAAAGAAGAGGAATTGTAGAATAAATGGTGATGAGATGAGTTGCCTGATGAAACAAGTCCTTAACTGCAGCTGAAAATTTAATAAATTTATCCTTGTCACGTGGTTGGAGCTAGAAAACAATGAAAGGGGTGTGCATTTCCTCATGCTGCTGTGATTAATAAAAATTTCTTGATCTGAAACCACATATACTGGATTTCTGAGTCACTGTATTCTTGTTCTCCTTGCATTATCTGCAGGTGTCAAACTTTCAGGTTTTAGAAAGAGCGAGCATAAGAATTCACGATTTATAAAGGGTGCACCTCTTGAATCACTTTTTGCTCAGTTTTGTCTAAGCTCTCTGTGGTTTGGCAATTGTAACATCCGTGGTAAGTTCGAAGTATATGTTGCACTTTGGTGAACGAATTTACAAACAAACATTTTATAGAAGATACCATTACAAAAGAAAGAGATATTAGTTGTCAATAATTTGGTTCAGATTGTTGGGTTTCCTTTCAAATCATGTATTTCCTTCTTCTGAAGAACGTATTGTCATTGGTGTGTAGCTATTGCTTCATTCTGGATAGAATTCGTCCGGGAAGTTCGTTGGTGTTGGGAAGAATCACAGCCATTGCCTCGAATGCCTGGCAGTGGTTCAATTGACTTATCGACGTGTTTAATAAATCAGAAATTACAAATGGTAATAATTATTGCCATTAATTGAAATTTTTTTTCTTGTTTAGTTTTTCCTTCAGTAAGCTTATGTTTTAAAGTTCCACACATTGAATCTTTTTATGTTAACATTCTTTAAATTGTAGTTTTGCTATGTTCCTTAATCATGCTAGTCAGATTATTTTCCCCGTTTGTAGATTGAGACTGTCCAGAACAAGTTGATTCGTAACATGGATTGGATTAAATCTAGAATAATTATTATGTGCCACAGAGATGAGATAACATGGGGCACTTGTGGTTAAATTTGCATGGATATCAAATACACTAGCAGTTAAACGTTGGAGGTCTATGAAGCAATCTCCTGATAATATTTGCAGTAAATATTATAACACTGAGGATATGAACTCTTTACCCTTGGTGTGCAATTTCCTTTAGAATTTGCTCTTGGCATCCACGGCTATTTTTGAATTTTACATGCAACTTGCAAGTGCTTTTCTATGAGTGATGCTGTCACAATACCTTGCTCTTATAGACTATTTTGCTAACTCTTTCTTGCTGCCTTGGCTTTTCTAGCTTATTAATATATCGTCCATCTTTTGTTATGTTTGTATTATTGTGAAAAAGTAAATCCCTTCTGTGATGATAGTAGACCTTTCTACTGTGAAGCTCTCTTCTCAAGATGGAAAAAACTGGCTTTTTGCTCATATTTTTTATATGCATTTCTTTTACAACTCTATAATCCCAGACTTTCATAAGGTTAGGATTGCCACTGGTAATTATTTGCTGTGGCTTTGATATTGTGCTTGCAAATGCAGTTTCATCTTTGCTGCTGCTTTTGTTCATTCATTATTCTTTATTTTTAATGTGAACTGGGCTATTATTCTATATGTTGAGGACATGTGATCAAATTGGGGAGAATGTATATTCTGCATCCAATTGTCCTCATATTGTTGGTAGAAAAAAGGCTAAAATTGTTCAACTTCGCTGCTTTGACATCCAGCTTGCAATATGCATTGAAAAGAAGCAACAACTGAATGAAGAGTATCATGATTGTATTGGAAGTGAAGCTGATCATTCAGTAAGCATGGTAAAATTTTTATAGCATTTGGTGCTTCTTTTGTCCCATTTCACTAAATAATGATATTCTTGTTCTTGCCAATGAAATGTCCTTTTATTTTCTGATGGTACAAACAGGAAAATGATCAAGTTGTGGATGTCTCATGGAAAACACCAGACCCTGGTGAGAACTCTGAGGAAAAATGCAACAGGTTAAGTAAGCAAGTGAGGGATGCTTCTTGTTCTTTATCTGCTTAATACCTGTCTTTTGGGATGAGGCTCTGCAGGTTTCCTATAAGTACTTGTACTGTCATTATAAAGTGCATCATTAAGCTTTAGCTCATTCGGCTAAGGTTAAGACTGTGCATTGCTCCATTTATAAGGACAATATATTTGACCCGCACTCTTCAAACAATGCGAGAGTCTTAGTACCTTCATGCTTTTGTTGTGGCTGAGCTTATGGCTGATGGATGTTCCTACCATAAAGGCTTGAGTTGTAAAACTAATTATATGTACATAATAACTCGTAGGGTCTCTGCCAAACTACTCTGGATAAACATGATTGAATTTCCAAAATGGTTCTTTAAGGTTATGCCGATTTTAGGCAAGCATGCATACTTTAATCTCTTAAGCATTTCTTGTTATAAGCTGTCACTCAACTTTCCACAATCCTAGTAATTTTAGTTTCTTGTAATAAAGCCTGCTTACTCTCAAAATTCCGTCTATATTCCCCTTCTCATCTTGTTCCATTTGATGTGTTTGTAGTTTGTACATTTTCAATTTGAGTCAGACCTATGTATGATTGAATTGTTTGTAGTTGTCCCCTATTGGATGGTTAACTCACTTCCGTTATAGCTAGGACAGATGTTGCAGGAGATCTCTCAGATCTCTTAATAACTGCTGGGGTTACGGGTGATGTCATCTGGAATATCAAATGCTAGTGCAAAGGCTGAAAAGTATTAACTCCATACAAAATAGGTGTGTAAAAAAGTTGTCTAAATGAATTTGATGTTTACTTTAGATCCTACTATTTTGGTAATTGGCAGATGACGCATTTAGCAGTGCTGTGCATGCAGAGAAACTATGGGTCTTTAGTATTCTGTCAAATCTCAAAAATGTATGTTCAATTCGTTGGTCTCCAAAACAATGGTTACTTGCTATGAAGGTTAGCAAATGATGAATGAATTGAAGCAGTATGAATGTCCTTAATTAACTTATGATCTGGTTAACTGGAATAATAGATTGGAAATGTAACGAGCAATCTGTTCCTATCTTCCCTTCTTGGGGCAAGGTATTTTTTATTTCACCACTAAACTTAAGCTAAAGCAGCTAGTTGATGGGCTTTTATGATGGATGATGTTTCCTTAAAGAAATGTGAGGTTGTTATGCTTGATTTGAAGCTGTTACTAGAAGCATGTTCTCAATTGTCATCCTACAAGCACATTTTTACTTGAAATTTTCTTGTTTGTTCTGACAGTCCTTCGACACCAACCAATTTTACCAATTCTGTAAATGGTGGGCCAACATATGATACTAAGCCAGATGATTTCACACCTTCTTCTGATTCTAAATCTTCCAATTATATGAGGAGGGGTTCTGCTGGTGTGGTGGGTCCAATGATGCTCCTGAAGTCACATCAAAGCTTGCATGTCCCATTCACACAGGTTTTTCAACATCTTGGACTAATTGGAACTCATTGCATCTGGTTGGTTATGACTTTTGTAATGACACGGTTGGAAATCTTTCATTGCCTTGATAGGAGGCACCGCTAATGACAGAAGATATGCATGAAGAACGATTGCAAGCTGTTGATGCTTTTAGTGATTCCTCTGTAAGTCCATGCTTAAACTTTTGGTGACAAGTTCCCTTACTGAATTATTCGGCTGCCTGCATTGTTACTATCCTTTTGAGATCCTTAAATTATCTGGAATGTTAGCCTGCCCTTATATACCTTCTTCATGTGAAAACACCTGAGTAGCTCATTCTGTCAGATAGTTTGTCTAGCTGTACGTAAAGGAAACAAAGATGGAATCAATACAGTTAATTAGAGTACTTTTTGAGTTTACGTTGTACCTAAGGTGGAAACATATCTAGTGTCAATAGGGGTTGTCATCTTGTTTGTCTGCACTATGATCTGGTAACTGGAGACTCTGAGCTTCTTGTGCCTGCATCTATTTCAAACATAAGCTTTCTTTTTATAAGGTCTAAAATTATATGTTTTGGCGTTTTGACCCCATATTGTACAGTGGAAACACCCCTTTTGTTCCCTATTTTGGATTTTAGATCCACGGAACAATATGTTAGTGCTGAAACAAGGAAGAGTTGAAATGGTTGATCAATGAGTCATATAAAAAATTGAAACTTTTTCTTTTTCATTTGTCTTGATCAGTTTATCTCTGACCCTTGCATGTTCATATCTTTCCATATTCCAATTTCCATATCAATCTAATATATTTTCCTCATCTAATTGCAACTAATGTGGACTGAATTATCTTCTGTTCTATTTGCAGAGTTTTTCTGCTCAGTTGGAGAATGAGATCTTATATTCAGGTATTTATCTCCTAATAAAGTGTCCTCCGTGGATTGGTACAATTATCCTTGAAAACACATTGACAAATTTCTGACCTCGTATTATGAATATGAACACTCATGATAAACTTGATGATTGTCATTTAGCATGTATAGTGACATTAACGAGTTCCTGTCAAATATCTTTGATGAAAAATCTGAGGGTATTGTTATGATATCCTATATACAGACAAGACATTGAATGGATTTTAGCAAATGAAATGCATAACTAATTGACGTGAAAACTTGGGCCATCATTATCAACCATGTTGTTTGCCCTGTTGGGGGCTACTAATGCACGTAAAAGGTTGGCAAATATTGATTTTATGTTGGGAGAGGAAAATGTATCTCAAAATCTCATTGTCCTCGTTCTGCCGACGATGATATCCGATAGCTCTTAAAAAAATCTCGTCTAGCCAGGGTTACTGTCCATATTCATGCATCGAATATCCATGTCCAACTGTCATCATGTTCTCACATCAAACTTTAGGTGTGATTTTTTTGATCGCAAGTACTTTCCTAGCACGACAACTTTAAGTTCCGAATCCTTTTTGAATTCAATGCCTTGGCTCTTTTCATTCACCATATAATGGCTAGTCACAACATAGCGGCATACATGGAGCTCCTGCACGGATATATTTGTAAAGTTGGAGGTGTTGAGTCCACTTATACCTTTTCTCTTTAATGTAGTAATTATGGCATATGATTGGTACTAATGGTCTGAAAATGCTGAATCTAGACATGTCAGCATTCAAAGCAGCAAATCCAGAAGCTGTTTTTGAAGATTTTATTCGATGGCATTCACCGGGAGATTGGGAGACAGATGATACTCTAAAGAGTGAACCATCCTCAGGTTTTGCTTCTGTAGATTCAAAAAACGATTGGCCTCCTCAAGGACGGCTTTCACAGAGAATGTCTGAACATGGAAACCTGTGGCGGAAGATTTGGAATGATGCTCCCGCTCTGCCAGCTTCTGAGCAGAAACCACTTCTTGATCCAAACAGAGAAGGAGAGAAGGTAACTTTTCCTTGAGGGAAAGGTGGAATGTTCACTTCACACTTTGTAGGCATGACCTTTTTTGGGGCATAAGGGAGGTCCCTTTCGAAGTATTTCCTGGTTGTTCATGGATGCAATGTTGAAACAATTTAGTGTTCTTAGATGAGTGTTCTCAATAGTTTTTTGCTGATGCAGTGAAGCATGTCAAAATAAATAAGGTGGATTGCACTTGAATTATTTTGCTTAAAAAGAATACATCTGATTGCCAACAAAAGAACGTGAAATCCCGGGGTGATTTTGAACTTCTTGACATGTGCTTACCTTGCATATCTCCTTAACCTCTTTCTTACCGGTTAGATCATGGGTCAGTAGCTTAGCTGCCAAAGATGATAACCTCTCAGTATCAAATTATTATCTTATCAACATCAAATAATATTCTAAATATCATGCTTAAATTGTTTCCCTATCTGGATCAAAAGAACAAAAGGATGTATCTTTGATGCTGATGAACTTAGTTTCAGCCTTTTATTAAGTTGTGCTTTGTTTTGTGCCTTATCATTGCATTTGGTTGCATAGATCCTCCATTACCTAGAGACGATACCGCCCCACCAGCTGCTTGAGCAAATGGTCTGCACCTCCTTCAGGGCAGCAGCTGATACATTAAACCAAACTAGTTTTGGAGGTTTGAAGCAGATGCAGACCAAAATAGATCAGCTGTACCTTACCGTGGCATCTATGCTGAAGCCTTTGCAGGGTATGCTTTCTACTGTTTCCTTATGTCCATTTTACTCTTTGGCCATTTTCATGGTGGAAAATATCTCCCCAGTCTTCAGTCTGTAAACCAGAATAAACATCTGGCTTTATTTTCATTGCATTCTTCAAAAAAATTTTGATCTGCTTTCATGTATCTTTACATCTGCATGATTGCTTATGGCTCTCATACTTTTGCAGCCAATCTCTTGTCTGCTGGTAGTGAGGCAATCGAAGATCTAAGGCGTTTAAGCGTTATTTTTGGACATGTCGAGAAGTTACTAACTATAGCTGCATCGCTTCATCGGAAGTTTCTGCAAGCGCCATCCATGTCAGAGGCTATTTTCACCAGCTATCAAGAATTTTATTCAAAAAGAATGGGGACAGGTTCAGTAGAAGAAAATGGAGATATGGTAACATGCTACTAACTAATTTTTCTCTCTTTTTTTTTTTTTTTTTTTTCCCCGATGGCTGTAGAGTTACTAGTTAAGCACAATTAAAGAGAATGAAGTCTGGCTAGTAGATTATTTTCAGTGTCTGGTTGAACTCGTTACTAGATTTTTCTAAACCATCTTTATTATGGAACGACATCCTGAGTCTCTTTCATTTTGTGCAGGAGTTCAGCATGAAGCTTCAGGTGAGAAATCATGAGAGGCCGATTGTGTCAAGTATGTTCACTCCACCAACTGTTAATCAATCATGGAGAAAAGTTCTAAGCATGGGCAATCTTCTCAATGGCCATGAACCAATTGTCAGGGAGATCATATTCTCCAAGCGTGATCGAGTGAGCGGCAATCACTATGCAAGCCACACTCCTGGAGGTTACAACAAAGAAATAGAAACATATCGAATGTACATATGTGGAACCTCAAATGATCTTCGTGTAGCGCTTTCTGTCGCCTCATGTGATTAGTTTTTTTTCTCCATTGGGGGCGCTCTATATTCTCCATTTATTCATTTGGTTGTATCCTTATTGTCATTTATGCGGACGTGGGACGGACTTACCCAACCATTGTCATTGCACATGCATTTAGATAGCACACAATTAATCACTCTTTGCTATCCTAATCTGGAAAAAAAAGTCTAGTTCATAAGGTTGGAGGTTCTGGTACCGGTTTGAATTGTGATTATTCTCTTTTGACGGCAAGATCAGAATTTCTTGCATGGAAGTGTAGATCAGGACATACGATCTTGAACCCAAGTAGGTGGCCTGAAATGATCTTTGGACGGTCTAAAGATGAATGCTTCTTATTTCTCAGACATAGCTGCAGTATCTTGACTTGGCGTGCTAGGCCTTTGCTTGATTTTTGTCTTACATGTTATCTATATTGGAGCATTTGCCTTTGTTTGAGCCTTCGTATGGTCCAATTTTACATCTCCATCACTTGGGGGCTGGAAACAGTACCGAAAGAGAGCACGAGTGGTAGACGAGGGGCAGACGCACTCCGAAAGTTGAAGCCCTTGGATAAGTTTAGAACAATGGATACTGAAAGATTGGAATAAGTTATTGGTCAGTAAGGGGTAAGTTATGTATAGTGTTAACTTTGTGTGCTAAAAGTTTTCGTTGGATTACTTAAGTGCCAAATCGGAGAAAAAACGATCACTTTAATGCCACCGGTGAGAGATTTCGGTTAAAATGATTACTTGACTTTTATATTAAAAAAAAAATTTTGACATGTCTTTTAAACGACTTTGTTTTCCGTCCTCCTTAAGAAAACGATGTCATTTTACCGTCATATGTTGATGGCCTCACAAAAATGACGCCGCACAGTTCATATGGGGATTGAAATTAGGGTTTTTTTGTCTGATTCTCACTCAACACTGACTTAGCTCGCTTGGCCATCATTGCTTGGCCTCCGTCGTAGTTGCTCGACTAGGTGAGCGAGGAGAGACTGAGGTTGTTCTTCGAGCAAGAAGTGACGGAAAGAATAAGAGGTGAGGGCAGAGGAGGAGGAGGAGGAAGGGGAGTCGAAGGTGGAGAGAGCGAAGACGAGGAGGGCGAGGAAAACAAGGAGGGTGTAGATGGAAATGGTGGATTGGGCTCTGCTCAGAGAGCGGTTGAAGTGGGTCCTTCTAAAGGGGGAAGGAGAAGGAGGAGGAGAGGAGGAGGAGGATAAGAGCTTGGGCTTGTTGACAATGTCGGACGAATCAGAGGCGAAATTATGTTGTGTTGGTACCGATGCCGCTACTGATGCCGCTATTAGTATAGCAGTGCTAGTGTTGTTTTTCGGGGAAGAAGACAACAGGGAATCCCATGCCATGTCTTCTCTCTCTCTCGATTTGGGGATTTAGAGTTTTGATTTTGGGGAAAGATGCCAGACGGCATCATTTTGTTGTTTAGATGTTGATTGTACTCTCGAGCGAGCCATATCAGCTTCAAAAATTAATAAAAAAGTGCCACGTTGGAATTCCGATCAATTAGATTGGCATTGGCACTGGCACTAAAATGGTTGTTTTTCAAACTTTTTAACACAATACAAAATAAACTCTTGGTCCTTTTTGACACGATACAAAATAAACTTTTGGTACCAAAGTGACCGCAGTACACAATAGGCTCCCGTGATCGTCAATGTTGTCCCTTTTAACAGGACATGGTCCATCCTCCACCTTTATTCTTGCCAATAATTGGCGCGCCTTTTTCCCAGAGGAGCCCAGGACCGGAATATGTAAGTTTAAATTAAAATAGAAATGATAATGTGGCGATGTGGGAGATGATTCATTCAGTGGGATCAAGATCTGCGAAAATCCTTTTGAATTTTCAACTTTCTTGCGCTGATGTGCGAGAACGGAAACACTTTATACTGTGTGACTATGAAAGATCTTCCGAATTCGATGTCACTGGGTAACTCAGAGAGAGAGAGAGAGAGAGAGAGAGAGAGAGAGAGAGAGAGCGATTGAATCCAGGATGGGTCCAACTGAAGCCATAGACATTGAACCCAGGATGGGTCCAACTGAAGCCATAAACGAGTGAATCCAATGCTGTTCTCCGCTCAATAATTATATCCCCTGTCAGGAAAGCGGAAACGGATGATTCGGCTCGATACGGCCAGATTTCAAACCAACTCATTTGACCATCACGGGACATTTCGTGATCCAAAGGGGACTCATATAAGGGCCAAATGAGGATCGGTGCTTCCTGACGAAACACAGCATTATATTTCTTGGGCACGTGCCATGGAATTTTCCTCAAGGCTAGTTAGGTAACTGTGATATCTGCACCTGGATTCGACCTCCCTTTCCATGCCATTTCGTGGGCTTCAATGCGGAAATGGTCGCTTTTGGGGTTTCATTTTCTAAGACAGATCTCTTTTTCAGGGTCTGTTAGTGAGCACAACAGTCAAACTCACGACAGAGGGACTGACTATCATCCGTGATCTGAGCTCAAATTTGTAATCGGCATCACCTAAGGAGACGAGACAACAAATACTACAGCCGCCCATGTGCACCTAAAGGAAACGGTAACAACGGAAGCGGCAAGATGAAGATTTTACCAGGAGTTTCATACATCTGCACCAATGACTGAACGACGATTTATGGCACTGCTATCTACCTGCCTACGTCGATCCTTCCGGTAAACGACGTGGTGCGTACTCCATTTGTTTTTTATTTGGTTCCGGCTTAGGAGTTAGGAGGTCACTAATTTACATTATGTGCAAAAAAAGAAAATGGTTGATGTAAAACAATGGGGCCATGAAAGTGACATCTTTTGTCCTGAATGCAGAGGGCCCTAGAGAAAAAATCTTGAAGGCCAGGCATCAAGTATTGATCTGCCCGTCAAACATTCATAAATTGTATAATCTCAAATTTTCAGAGTGGCGAACACCCGAAGTGCTAAAAGTTATAAAAATGACATTTAAGTACCAAAATCGAAGTAAAATGGATCACTTTAAGTGTCAACGGCGAGAAAATTTGGCCAAAATGATGACGTAGCGATTTTTCAACGAGACAAGTGCAAAACGAAAATGTCAACAGTGAGAAAATCTAGCCAAAATGCTAACATTGCGATTTTTCGTCGAGGCAAATGTAAAACGACGTTGATGAGAAAATCTGACTAAAATGCTGATGTTGCGATTTTTTGACAAAGCAAGTGCAAAACGATGTCTTTTTGCTAGCTAATGCGACTAGACAAGTGCAAAAATAACATTGTTTTGATATTAACGTGGGTAAATAATTAATATAAAAATTAATTAAATTAAATTTTAAAAAAGATGAAGATTGCAGGCGATGATGGCTGAGCCCTCGCTATCACCTCCCCATCGTCGTCGAGAAGAGCAGGCAACGACGGGGGGAGGGTCAGTTATTGTTGTCAAGCCTTGGTTAGGGACTGGCCATCTCGGCCAACCGACAATGAGGGCTCGCGAGCCCTTGCCTAAATATGGGACAAGGGTTGTGCCCCTCCACTAGATCAAGTGAGGATTATTGACCCTCACTTGGCCAAGTCAAGGGCTGCTGCCTTCTAAGGAGGGCTTGTGGGCCCTTGGCCGACCCTTAGCCAAGGCCGATCAACCTTGGTTGACCCTCCCCCTATTCTCGGCGACGACGGGGAGGCAGCGGCAAAGGCTCAGCCCTTGCCTTCTGCCTCCTCTCTCTCTCTCTTTAATAATTAAATATATTAAATTATTTTTTAAAAAATATTTTAATTTAATATATTAAATTCAAAAATGGATAAAACAACATCGTTTTGATTCTTCGTAGTTGACTCAACTTTCCGGCGTGCCATGTGGGAAGTTATATTATTAAAAAGTTACCACGTAGATTTTCCGGCCACTTTTACCGGACTTGACCCTCAAGTGTCTTATTTTTGAAATAAAAGTGGTATTTAAATATCATTTTCGTAACTTTGGCGTTTAAGTGTTTCATCGTGTCAAGTTTTGACGAAGTGTACTTTTGCCCAAATTTTCATAGCACGAAGACAAGTTTGGGTAACATTGTCTAGCTCATCTTTGATGGGGCTAAAGCCTAAAACCATATATACGGATGAACTTCATAACTTGTCATGAGCTCTGAGGAAGAGTTCTACCATGGTTACGAAATAGCAACTTCTTGAAACCTATTTCTTTCTGGAGCATGTCCAACAAGGATTCTTGCTCATGAAACTAAAGTCAGAATTTACATGAGAGAATGCTCACTTGCCTTAAAAACGCTCAAGTTTGAGGCGTAGCAGCTGCTCGGCTTATCATTGAATAAAAGTATCCTTTCCCTAACCATAAGGAGGGGATGCCGAAGGCAGAGCTAAATATTGCAGGTACCCATGCAAAAAGGCATGGCTCGAAATTTTAGTGATCAGTTGTATTCAAAATATTCAAAATCAGTATATATTTTATACGTGCTGGGGAGATCCTCGCTAGACAAGTCAACCCTCAATGGGGAAATTGAATTGAAATCTAAAGGTGGAAGTACTTATGATGGACTTATCAAAATTTTCTTTCAGAAGGCGGGGAACTCGACGTGTTTTATATCTTATCTAATTAATGGTAAAATGTATACTTTCTAAATAATAACATTCATGCAAATCTCGACAAACGCCCGATGGCTATGGGGTAGCGGGGCGGTCGCTGCCTGTCTCTCTTATTTTGCCCCGGAACCAAAAGGTTTTATATTTCATTAAAAAATGGGATTTTTGAGCAATTGGGGATTTTTTAAAAAGGAGGAATCTGACGTACCGTACTATTCAATTAATTTTCTATGGGCTAAAAGGTCCTAAATTCATCAACTTCCTAGTAGTCAATTCACGTTAAAACGTGGAGAGATTGATTGCTCCATTATTATATTCGCGCCTTTATGTTTAGTGCCTTACATTTGGCATTAGTACCTACAATTGCAAATAGTTTTTTTTTTTTTCAAGGGCGTTGGTTTCCTCATTTTAAAAGTTTTCCTGGAATATTACGAAATATGCCGTGTCCGGATCGCAATAGTGTACCCCAAAGAAAGCATTATATATACAACTGCAGCATCTTTTCTTGGACTCGTACACTGGAAAAACACCCCAAACGTGAATCTATCATCATAGGTTAGGCAGCTACGAAACGCTAATTTGATAAACCACGGCGGCACCATTTACATAGCACATCACGGGCAACTGATTGCAGCTGTCCAACATCGAAATTAATCATCCCTGGAGCGTCTTTACTGAACCACAGCGAAAACCCTAATCACGTGTTGCCCCAATCTTAAGATCCAGCGCACGATCAGCGGAAGATCCCCCACAGAAAATGCATCTTTGGAAAAGCAAGCGGAAGAGAGCACAGAGATGTATGGCTGTGCTCATCTTGATGACCGTATCATGTATGCTTAGACCAAATGGTGTTGCTGGGAGTTAACCGCGAGATATCTCAGACTTGAGGCTCTACTGAATGGTCATTCAAACAGAAATTTAACTTTCTTATGTGATATCGAAAGAGAAGAGTACCAAAAAAGTCATAACTTATTGCATTTATATTTTGTATCAATTTTGTCATAAACCTTTCAATTAGACTAATTTACTTATAAATCTTTTCACATTGATACCAGTCGAGTCCATCCAACGAATTTAGGCAAAAAAATTGCTGATGTAGATGTTGGCAATCCTATGTGACATAACTCATATTAACATTGATCAATTTTATAATTTTATAGTATTTTTTTTATTTTCATTTTATTTTTTCTCTTTTCTTTTCTTTTTTCTCCCCCTTACCCTTTGGCTAGCGCCAACAAGGTTGCCAACTAACCATCCTTCGCCATAGGTTGGTTTGGATGAGGGCCTTTGCGCCCTTGCTGGTAATTAGTGAGGGCGTCGGGCTCCTTTCCAGAGATCCAAATGAGGGCCAAAATCCTCGCCTATTGGCCAGTAAGGACCACGATGCCCTCATCCAGACCAGGCAAGGGTGTCGCGATTTTCGCCGGCCATAGGCAAGGGCCTTTGTGCCCTTGTTGGCCACAAGCAAGGGCATGAAGGCCCATCCTCATGGCAAGAAAGGGCAGTGACGCCCCAAGCGAGAGCCTTCGCATTTGGCCAACAAGAGCACGGTGGCCCTCACTAGTGGTCGGCAAGCGTGCAGAGGCCCTCACCCAAAACAGCCTATGGCTAGTGATGGTTGACCAACAACCTCTCTAGCATTGGTCGAAGGGTAAGGAAAAAAAGAAGAAGAAAAATTAATAAAAAATATATAAAAATTCTGAAAAAATTATTAAAAATTACAAATTTTGTCCACGTCAGCACCGATTGTGTCACGTAGGATTGTCAACATCCACATCAATAATTTCTTACCTAAATTAGTCAGATGGACTCAATTGATACCGATGTAAAACTGTTTATGATAAAATTGGTCTAATTGAAAAGTTTATGACTAAATTGATACTAATGAAATAGATTTATGGTGAATTTGGTTTAGCATTCCCAAGAAGCCCCTTAAGGAAATGCTAAACTGTTTAATAACTATTTTAAAGGAACTTTCATTTAAAACAATATTAAGAAGGCTAAAAGCCCAATGTTAATAGAGACTACCCTGTTTGGTTGGACTTTCTAAGGGAAAATTTTTTGCGTTTGGCAAATGTTTTTGGAAGCTCATTTGCCAAATGTGAGCATTCCAAATGCTAAAAGCTGAATACTAGGGAAGGGCTACTTTGGGCTTTGGCATTTTGGAGATACAATTTCCATTGTTCATCTCGTCACTATTCATCTTATTCTTCCTTGCCTAAAAGACGCGCTTCTCCGGCAGCCGCCAATGCCGCTTGGGGTCGTGCGTCTCCAGTGACCATCGCTTGGGGTGGCGCAACTTGTGACCCAAGCGGCGTCGCGCAACCTCAGGAGGCATCACCTAGGTCACATGGACCTCAGGCGACGTCGCTTGAGGTCACGCGGACCTCAGGTGATGTCGCCTGGCGCGCGTGAACCAAGCGATGCCGCGAGTGGCCAAATCTGGCCGCCAGGAAGCCTCACCTGAGGTCAAGGTGGCCTGAGGTCGAGCGACCTTGGGCGTTGCCTGGGTCGCGACACCCGAGGTCGCACGGCCTCGGGCGGTTGGGTTACGCAACCCAAGGCGTCACCCGAGGTCGGCAAACTCAAGCGAGCCGCCCCCCCCACCACCACCACCACCACCACCACCACCACCACCCGCCGCTCCCCACGATTTTCCCCTCTCCAGCTGCATCTCCTCCTCCCTTTTCTTTTCACCTTAAAATTACTTCGCAAAATATATACACAACCAAACACACTTGCCTTCACAAAATGCCCCTTCACTCAAAGATACTTGGGGAAATGCAAGTTAAATTAAACGGACCCAACTTCAGGCTTTTAGTATTTGGTTAGCAAGCTAGATCCGGCGCCGGTGGCCATTGATCAAGGTAACCCGAGGTCGGGTGACCTAGTCGGCGCACAACCTAGGCAAGCGCCACCCAGGTCTTGCGGCCTTAGATGGCTCACACCTGGGTCTCATGATGGCCGCACGACCGATGGGTCGGTTGTGCGTGCAACCCTCGTGAGACCCAAGCAAGGGTTGCTTGAGGCCACGAGACCTAGATGGCGATCGCCTGGATTGCGCACCACTTGAGTTACATGACACTTGGTAGAGGTTGCCCAACATCAAGTGAACTCAATTGACGAACGTTGGTAGCCATAGCCCTTTGCCAGACTCGCGAAGGGTTTGTTTTATTATTATTATTATTATTATTATTATTATTATTATTATTATTATTATTATTATTATTATTTGATTTTTTTCAATTTTAAACAAATAAAAATTAAAAAAAACTAATATTAATCATCAAAAAGCTTTTTAAATGTATTTTGTACCAAACGGCATTTCTCTCAAAATTATTTCTTAAAGCATAGTTTACCGAATGATCTGAATCCTTTTAAGTTAAACTGTTTTGCATTTGTCCAATGAATTATAATTTTTTTGGTACTTTTCCCAATATTAAAGGAAATTAAGATTTTTCTTAGCTAGCTAGCTAGTTTTGATGCAAGATGCTATCTCAGATTGGATACACGTCATTGTTGGAAGATGAGTTATTTCATTGTTGATGTCCTTTGTGCATCTCCTGTATCAACGAGCTCATATTATTAGTGCACATGTATGGAACTCGGAAGTCTGATAAAGAGCACATCTGTCCCCAAGAAAGGAATCGCTCGACTTGAACGTTTATCCTTGTTCTCCCAAATTCCGATGAAATGATTTCCAGAGGAGTTTTTGTCTTGTTAGGAAGAAACTTGAGGACATGGTCGGTTCTGGCAAGTACCAGGAGCAGGAGGTGAAGGCAGACGTGTCTGTTTCTCAATTTTCCTCTTCAGGTTTAAAGGAAAAAAAGAAAGAAAGATGAGTTCTGCCTGACTTTTCGTTTGACCGGAGTAAAGGCGAAGACTTTTCCATGAGCCCTCTCCCGTAATAGCCACGATACACGTGTTCTTGATCGTACCTTTTGCGCAATCAGAAAGCACTCCTTGTCCCAATGACAGCCGAACGGTTCAGTTCATGTTCCGAAATTTTACCTTCTTCTTAGATCCTGCCGGACAGTAGACATCTCGGTGATTCATTTCGTCCTTACCACTTCGGTGAATTCATACTTATTGAAGGGTAGAATTGATATCGAATATTACTGAGATCCCACATGACGCATATCAAATTTAATGATTTATATTCATTAAGCTTCGAATCGATATCATGAATAGAAGTTTTTTTTACTCAAACTCGACGGAAGGACTTAAACCGCCGTATAACTAATTCATGATTAATCAGCATTAGCTTCTAAGGATTCGTGAAGATAAATGTAATTGTATTTCTCATATGAATGATGACTAAATGTAACAAATACCCATGCTTTTTTGTTTATAATAAAATATTTCTCTCGACATTGTCCGAAGAGTATTACAACAAGACGTGAGTTGTCGAAACATGATAGGTAAATAATAATAAGTTGAGATTGAACTTGAAGTTGTGTGCTCAAAACCTTCTCAAAGTGTTGGTCCAAATGTTTTCGATGATCAATGATAATGAATTTTACCACATGAATCACAGTTTCGCATTATCTTCACATGCTGATTATAAGAACGAGGGATTGTCGGTTCACGCATGCTTTAATTCATCGGTATTGGACGCCATTCTTGGTTGCTAATGGTCCTTTCTTCTTTTATGTACTTCCATTCGTTAGTCGTCTTAAACAGGTCTCCTTTCACATCCCATCGTCAGGCCTTCCCTTCTTTCCTCATTTTCTTGCTTCCCCTATCAAACTTCTCTCTCTATTCTCTCTCTCTCTAAAGGGCAGACTCTCCTCTCTCTCTCTCTCTCTCTAAAGGGAAAAAAAAATAGAAAAGAGGCGTAAGATCAGAGAACGAGTCCTGCCCGTGAAATGATCCACTCATCAGCAGCCTCTCCCCCTTCATGCTTTTCACAGAAAACGATTCTTTCCGCCTTGTCAGTCCTATAAACTGGTCGAGAGAGCGAACTCCACAAAAGCCAGCAATTCACACACACACCGATCATTTCCAATTCCTCATCGCTGATCACTGATCCGTCATGGATTCAGCATCCGGCGCCGGAGCATCGCTGCCCGACCCACACGGCGTACTAGTAGTTCCCACAACCTCGACGACCACCGAAACCACTCCGGGACCGTCATCGCCGCAGGAGGCGGCGGCGGCGGCGGCATCCCCACCCAGCAGGTACGAGTCGCAGAAGCGGAGAGACTGGAACACCTTCTTGCAGTACCTCCAGAACCACAAGCCTCCGCTGACGCTGGCCCGGTGCAGCGGGGCCCAGGTGCTGGAGTTCCTCAAGTACCTGGACCAGTTCGGCAAGACCAAGGTCCACATGAACGGCTGCCCCTTCTTCGGCAATCCCAGCCCGCCTGGCCCCTGCGCCTGCCCTCTCAAGCAGGCCTGGGGCAGCCTCGACGCGCTCATTGGCCGCCTCCGGGCTGCCTTCGAGGAGAACGGCGGGCGGCCTGAGTTGAACCCTTTCGCCGCGAGGGCGGTCCGGATATACTTGAAAGAGGTCAGGGAAGGCCAGGCCAAGGCCAGAGGGATTCCCTATGAGAAGAAGAAGCGGAAACGGGCCGCCATCTCCGTGGTGGCGGTGGCGAAGGTCACTGCTGGGAATGCGTCGGTGGCCGCCGGGAGTGATCAGGTAGGAAGTAGTGGAGAGAGCAGCAAAATGACTAACAATAATTCAGTGGCTGATGATCACGGTAGTGCTGGTGCTGGTGTGATATTATGATTTGTTAGCATAGGGGATGCTCTTGTGGATCATTTGGCAATCACTCCAAGTAAAGATTTAGTGCTGGGGATTAGTCTCGTGCGCATTCCTTCAGTAAGACTAATTACCTTTTACTCCTGATGGTGAGCTCATTCCATTTCTGGTTTATGTTTTCTCCAATTCTCAAGGTTTCGGAGGTCGGATCATAGTCCAATTATCTAATTAGTGCCCGATGCATTTACAAAACGATCCAACCTGAAGAAAAACGCAAGGCAAAGTAATTTGTAACGTTTCATCTTTCTAAGGTAGCAACATGGGTTAAGCCTTGCTTATTCAGCCATCCATTGTCGATCTGGTTTCCACAATCTTTTCATGAGACGTAGTAGATAAATAGGTGACCGAGAACCCTAACGCCGAATTTTGGCGGTCTCTTGTTGCTCTCTCATTGAGGACAATGGGTCCTCACTTCTATTGTGGTAATAAAATAGATGAGAACGCTTGCTAGCTGAGAGGACATTTTACAGCCTAATTTTTACTCTTGCCGTGTTTGCTTGGTCTTGTTGCAGTAGTGTTAACCAACACGCTTGGATAAACGACCAGTAGCCAACCATTGCCTCAAAGACTGCCCATTGGATGTTAACCTTGATTTTATTCTAATTTGGTCTACCAAGAAGACGCTTCCATCGGTCACTCCCCCCTCAGCAAGACATAAAAACAAGGTTCTTGACATGATCGATTTCTCAAGTGAAGTCTCCCATCCAACTGCATCAGATTATACAACCCATCATAACTATATTTACTATGTTGATGTCACTCGGATAATATCATCGTGTTTAGTTTAATTTTCTCTCGGCATCGGGTCGCTCTCACTCTTCTGTCCCTTTTGATGTTAACGGAAAAGTATAATGCAGTCGCGAATGCGACTTCTTCTGGCTACTTTAACAATACTAGTCTTCCTTTCGTAGTCCAACTCACCTAATTTCTCATTGGTTGTTGCTCATTTAAAACCTTCCAATGATTTGAGTTCTTTATAATATCTTCTGCTTTCCCCCCTCTTTTTGTCGGCCTCTTGACGGTTTTTTTTTTTCCTAATAAAACTTATCATCTTGTGTGTCTCCCAGTTCCAATGAAGAGGAATGTCCCTTCCTTCATTCTTGTTCATGGATTTGCAGGAGCTTCAGTGCACGGGACAAGCAGGATCTTCATCTTCGTTTGTTGGAGGGTCTCTTTAAATGTGATAACATCTAGGAACGTTGAATTGCCTGTCGGATACAAAGAGGAAGGCACATTGGACAATGTTTAAATAGGATTTTACTTTTCGCTTTTAGTTCAACCTAATTCTGACGAGGAACACACTTTGCCTTTTTAATCTTGGTCAAAAATATATAATTGTTTGACCCGTAAATTCCCGTATAACATCTTTTGATGTGTGTGTGTGTGTGTTTTTGTTTTTGTTTTTTTTTTTTTTTTTTTTTGCATTTTTTAAAAAAAAATTTAGATAACATTTGATGTTTTGGTGGGAAAGAAAAACGTTAAACAAAAGCTCAACCAAATAGGCAAGATCCTCAATTGATCGGCAAGTCTGATTAAGAAGGCTATCTCTTGTGAAACTGAAGAAAGGAAGTGATGGGGTTGTATTGCTGCCGACTGCTAATAGAAAGCCTGAGGCTGGGAAGGGTTTAGAATCATGTCTCGTGATTTAAAGATTAGCTGTCATCACAATTCCAATCATCGATGGCGAAATCGTTCTAGAAGACAATTATCATATTATGTCTTATCATAAACAAAGTGAGTGGGGTGGTGCCTTGATTTCGCACGGACCACTGAGCTTAGTTTATTATAATTTATGCCCCACATTACATGATTTGTTCATATGATGTCACATTGCAATGAGACGAGACCCACTCCCGACGTCTTTTGCATCTCCCAACAAAGGCTAATGCCTCGCGATTAGCTTATTGAACGGATTTATGAGACGAGTATATATCGATGCAACCATCGTGACCTACCTACGGTAAAGATTACTGTCCGGTCACAATCACAAATGTGATGATTGTCTCGTTCATCATTGGCATCTTCTCTGCTAAAGATTTGTCTTCCCAATTGTCTCGTCGTTCGTTGGAGACTAGAAAAATGTCGCAAAAAGAATTAATTTCGGTTCGGTCAGTGACCCAAGTTGAAATTCGGTAACAACAATGGAAGTTACACTAAACCCTAATAGTTGTATCTTGTCTTTGAGGTTTTCTTGGATGGGCAATTTATTGTTTGCGTTGAACAAAGAAAGGAGTTCTTCAATCATTTCGGAATATGAGTTTCTAATCTTAGGACACCTGGTCCTGCAACTCACGATTTAGATTAGAATTAAGTGCAAAACTTGATCGCTACTGGTGCCGATAGCTAGCACATCGAATATTTAACAATTAGAGGGTCGAAGATGGAAGGGCAGGCTAGAGTGCAGGCGGATCAAGGTCGCATAACATATGCTGGCGAAGCAATTCAAGCAAAGGAAGGGACAGAGGGATTGGGCATGTACAGTGGAAGTACGCGGGCTATGCCAACAAGTGCCGAGAAGATCGCATGACATGTTTTGTATATTTCTTTGAACCCATGTTTTTTTCTCTCTTTTCGTACTTCAGGATCTACCACTGGTTTCATATAAAAAACAAAACAAAAGCAGTGACATCTCGACAGACATTTATATCAACAGTCATGAAAGGTGATGAAGAGGATGATAAATTCCGAATTACTAAAAATATAAAGCGTGAGTTCGAAGCTCCAGTTACCTGGGTTCGTCATATTCATAGTTCTTCCTCAGTAGAGGTACATACACATAGTAGGCACATGGGACGAGGTCATTGGAGCTCCGAAAAGTTTTTACTGATTCAGCAATCTGCACTAATCAAAACTACATATTCACATTCAAAAGCGTCCAATTTTCTCAAAGCTTAGCCTCCTCTTGGAACCAGGCAAGGGTAGAAGGATATGGAGGCAGCTGAACACTATGCCAATTCAAAAATATGTGGACCATATAAAGATATAAACAAAGTCAAGATCAGCAAGACAGCACAACCATTTACAGTTCAAGGCAACAACTATGATCCAGAAAGTACTAGGACACAACTCAAGAACTTTTAACTTCTCATGGGACTTGCTTCCAAACAAGTTCAAGCACAGAGATCATTTGAAAACATAAAGGGCCGTGAACCTCTTACGCATCAAGCACCATCTTTGTCCAACCCATCATTGACTCCACAGCTGATCTCACTACTTTAAATGCCGGTGAAGACGTTTTCTCCTTCAGGTAACAGACTGGATGACTTTTGCGTGCTTCCCTTAGTTGGACCCGATTCAAAGAGAGTTTACTGCATGCCTCAGGCTTGGCAGTACCACTGTAAGCCTCACAGATGTAGCTCAAAAAGTTTATATAATCCTGCAGGAAGACAGATGGGATGAGACAGCTTACTTTTATATTCTGAAAATAAGATAACCTTTGCATTAAGCACAATTCCTCACCATGAGAAGAAGTGAATCCAATATTAACAAACAAAGAGATAAAACTTACATCATAAAGCGGTTTCCCATCCACCACGACCCAAGGAACATACTGATGAGGAGGCTGAAGCGCATTTGTTTCAGCAGCATATTCCAGCTCCAGCTGCAGATCAGTTAAAAGAGGATACTTGAGGATAGCCTCAAGTGCCACCACATATTTTGTGCATACTATTTCCAGCAAACCGTTTAACATAATAAAATTGTATATGCTTTAACTAGGACAGTGTCTAGAACTATTCAATTAACCTGTAAAACCCAAGAGATCGTGAAATTCTTGTTTTTGTTAGTCTATAAAAGACTACTGTGCAATTGACTTGGTGCAGTTACACATCACTTTTTTTTGGGAATAATAATAATGAAAACAAGCTCATACTGGGGATATATAAAATAAGAGATGAAAATATAGTTTGCAAAGTTAAAAAGACTGCGATTTTCCACTGCAAGTGCCAAAAGATAATTCCATCATGAACCTTAGTTAGTTCCTAATTATCTAATTACTACAAGACTCTCCCAACAACAAAGTGCTCTGGTGCTAAATGAAGATATAAATGAAGCACTCATCACAAGCAGGCTTCAATGCCTTCTATTTTTACCACATTTATAGGTCCAAGTGTTGAAATCGGAATTCAGGTGAAGTACTAACAAATTTCCACATCTCATCATTACTCAATTTATCAAAGTTACATATCATGGGAGATGTTCATTTGGTTTCAAAGGTTAACCAAAAAAAATATGATCTACTCTGATGCAGAATAAACAGTACCTCCTAGAACACATGAGTCTAGCTGAACTTTTAGGTGTGTTTGTTAACGTTTCTATTTCTCAAAATTTTTATTCTTTTGTTACCTCGAAACAAAAAAAGAACATAAATCCATTTCGTAACATCAGCTAATTTTTTTATTCCCTGAATAGAAAAGTGGCCAAGGAATAGATTTTGAACAAAAACAAGTAGAAAAGTGTTGCTTCTTGTTTTCAGAAACAATTTCTGGAACAAGCCATTTTCTTTCTTTTCTTTTCTTCTTTTTTTTTTTCTTCTTCCTCTTCTAACCAGTCACCAAACCTGGCATGGCCGGCGATTGGCTAGATACGAGGTTCGGCGACCTCGCCAGCTAGAGGAGGAAAAAGAAAGAGGAGAAAAAAGTGAAGAAAAAAAAAGAAAATTTTTGAAAAATCATTAAAAAAATTAAAAGAAATTCTACGTCACAACAAAATTTGAGGGTCGTACCAAATACATTCATATTTTTTTTCTATTCTAGGAGTATAAATTTTATATAATTATCAAACGCGTTCTTTTGCTCAAAAACTATTACAAGGAATAGAAAAAACTATTTCTAAAAACAAATTGTTTCTGAGAACAAAAATGTTAACAAACATACTCTTAGATTCTACGCCATGGACTTCTTACAAGATATATTCTCACATATGGAGACAAAAATGTCTAGACTAACATGCATAATCTAGTGGAAACGATAGCAGATAAATGGGGTAAAACTAACCTCTTTCCCTCGCCCACCAGCATAACAATCTGAGACGAGTTTTGAATCCAATCCTAAAGGCTCGAAGCAGGATTCCCACTGGGTGTAGTCATGCGAATACACCAACTTCTCAATGCAATAGATAAGAGGAAAATGCTCGTTCTGCAGTAAAAGATCCACAGTAACCAACTTATAAGAAAGCTGAACGGATAAACATACATCAAACACCAATCTCCATATTGTCTACACCACATGATGACTACGTAACGAGCATTAGATGTATACAATTGCGCCATGCTCCTAAAGGTCTGAAGCCACATTTGGGTGGCTTGCAAACCACAATGGTCATGACTAGCATCTAATTTGCAGGAATATGAATCCTCTGAATTCAGGAACACCCAGCATTTGTATGAGGTAGTGAAGAGAACAGCAGCAAAGACTTGTCTAGAAGACTCCATGACAATATTGATCTAAAAAACAAAGGCTGCAAGGTAACGCATGACATGGTAAACGCGCAAAGACAATTCCACAAAATTAGGCGCTGGGGGAAAAAAAAAGGAATTCGACTAATCGAGAGCTGGTTCCTCACCAGGTCGGGCCAGATGTCGATTGCACATGCTTCCACGGTGTTGAGCAGGCATTCCCACGGTCCATGCTGCAACAATCACAAGACAAGCATAAGCCAGACAGGACGCGGAATGGAAGAAATACATACAGTGAATCGATAAACTGGAGATGCCCAAGATATTCATCAACATAAAGAGCATCACGGAAGATAGAAAAGTCGGGCGGAAAATGCAAGTCGGGACCTGGCAATCAAAGGTGGCGTTGCCTCTCATTTTGGCATTGCCCCACGGAACGAGGCGAAGGTCGACATGGGAGACGAGGTCGCTGTCGAAGATCTTGGGGAGGTGATTGACGATGAAATCGGCGCTGTAAGGGCAAAGGGACTCGTAATACAAACCCAAGGACACCTTATTGGAGGACTCTGAAGGTAAGGCGATTTCAGAACACGAAGAAGTGGAAAGAAGACCGATCAAGCACAGGCAGGTCAGGAGAGAGCCGGCTAGGTCAGACGTGGAATGCATGTCGGATCGCACCCACGGTCAAGCTAAAATCGTTCGAGGATTTCAGGCTCGGTCGGGGCTCTTATCTACCCGCTCCACGTCCAGTAGACATGCGACGATGACGATGACGACGCGACGAGCGTTCGGTGACGAGCGGAGATGGGATCGACAGGTGTCCGTCGGGCCAGAGCGACGATCGTTCGAAATTCAGCGAGACGAAAGGAAAAAGGCAAGAAGGAGAAAAAAACGAAACGAGTGCGTACGAAACTGAATCGGACCTGGCAAGTGATGGTGTCGTTGGCACCGATGCGGGCGTTCCCGTAAGGGACGAGCTTGAGATCGAGGATGGAGATGAGGCCGCTGTCGAAGACCTTGAAAAGATGGTTGACGATGAAGTTGGAGCAGTAGGGACAGAGGGTCTCGTAGTAGAGCACCAGCTCCACCTTGCCTCCTCCCTCCCGACCGGGACCGGCCCCGGCCGCGGCCGCCGCTAATGGGCTAGCCAACAGGATCAGCCACGAACAGGTCCAGATAGCGTCGCGGACACGGGCCGCCGATCGGTTCTCCATTCGCGGCTGCATAGGATTTGGCATGACCACCGCCCGAACCCCGCTACCAAACTCAGCTGCCAAGTCCCGCTAATACCTTCTGGCCTCTTGCACATAAATTGCTCATTTAAGGAGTTGCTCCCAAAAAAATATCCATCAGACACCAGGAGGATAAAATCTGGACCGTGAAATATTTCGTCGCTAACTACATGTCCCCATGTGACGCGAGAGAATTGCCTTTCCGGTGCCATAGAAATGTCACGGGCCCACTTTTTATACCACATACATCTATTAGAAGCATCACGGCCGTACAAATGCATGTAGCCCGATTTCCGACCTTGGGTGGATAAAGGGGCTTTGGTCCTATGATAGTTACACGGCATCTTAGCGTAGTTTGACGACCGTGGCGCCGATCATTCTCAGTATCGAATACACCATTGGACACAACTTAACATGTGAATATCGACGATGAAATCATCCCTAGGACCGTGCAAGAAAGATAGCGTTGAAAGACTTTAAGGAGTTTCCCAGGATGCATCTCAGTTTCCTAGATAATAAGATTGCGTAGGATTATTCACCCTTTTCTCCGGTGCACTGGCAATTCATACATTAAATCCATTACTCGTCACAACATTAGTACAGCTTTACCACAGGCCAAAGCTAGGATACATCACTGCATATGTTGGTTTCCAAGAATTCTCTGAGATGCGTTCATGAAATGAAGCCCTTGCTCTTTAAGCTCTCCACAGAATCCTTGATGATTTGTTCCATGGGGATAAACTCCAATCCCAAGTCCATCAGCTTCTGAGCTCCGTTCTTCGTCCTCAATAACCCTGGTTGAGTATCCCTCGGTAATCTATCAAGACAGAATACCGAGTTTAGCAACATCAGCCACATACAAATCCTACAGAAGTCATCCTGTCCTAGGCTACCAATGACAGAGGAAATGGACACAAAACAGACTGAAAACAGAAGCATCTGCATCTGCATCTGAAACTTTCCTTATCAATTTCGTTAGCAGCACTTAACATACTATGGGGAAGATTCTTTACTAACAGTCTAGAGACTGCTGCTAATAAGAAAGTATTACCCATTTCTACCGACAAATTATCAGCAGGCCGTTACGCATCTAGTCTCCAAGTTGTCTAAATTTGACTAGTGAGGTCTAATGGAAACCCAAATGAAAAATGAAAGCCTTCAAGGCAACACAAAAGCCCAACGAAATTCTGGGTATTAAAAATCAGTACATAAAGAAATGATGAGGGCAATCTATTTGATAGCCAGATGTTTCAAATTATAACTAGTAAAGGATGACTCACCAGTAGAAAGCATATTAAGAAATTCAAATTGCTACATTTCTACGACCAGAACACTCCCCAAGTAAACATTCGGCTTACAAGAAGAGAAAACAAAAATGACCATCAGAACTACAAGTCCTAGAGATGCATTTGAAGATCCTGATGCAGTTTAAAAAAGAGCTAGAACTGCCGTATGAGCCTGAAGTAGAACTGTTTTGCAGGTGAGGGAAGTCAAATTAGTTACTAGTTACCTTGGCAAGTTGTATTCAGGGTAAAGCTCAGCAACCTTGGCCGCAAAATCGCCATAATGTGATATAGCCTCAACGCACAAGTGCCTTCCTTTGGCTGATTCATTCTCATAAACCAGAATGTGTGCTAAGGCAACATCTTTAAAATGAACAGATCCCATGAAAAAGTCTTGGTATGTGTCAGTGCACCCTGTGGAAAGGTATGAATTGCTTATTAAGATTAACACTCATTCAATGTGGAAGTAAAAGGCATTAAGTTCAGAAGACTGGACTACTAGACATATCTCCATCACATTTTGCGGGTCCCCTTCAAATATCTAGTACTTAGCTGAGAGAATGATGCATTGCTGGCATTAATATTTGGTTCATAACATCATATTCATCCATCAACCTTTGTCGTGTAAACTTAAAACCAGCAAAAGCATATATTCTTGTTTGTAGTATTTGGCAGAAGCATAGTGCCTGCGCAACATTCTTCATGATTATTTTCTATTTTCCCTAATTAAGTCACCAGCAGCAGGCGAAAGATATGATGATCTAGTCTAGTATCTAAGGGAAATAATAAGTAGAAAACTGAACAAGTGGTACATAACAGATAACTGAGCCTGTGCCTATGAACAGTTAAAACGAAATCTCTAAGCTTACATATGGACGTCAATTCATTTCCTTAGCTATGGTACAGAACTTGGAATTTTAACCTCCTGGCATCGATTATACATCTACTCAAACATAAGAAAGATCAACTTTCCTAAGGGCACAATTGACAGATGCAGACATCCAGAATGCAGCAGATGATGATCGCATCAAGAGTCCAGAATAGCGGAAGAAAGTTACCCTGAAGAAGGCGCTGGAGCATTAACATGCTGGCGTTGAGTCTCGGGGGGATGACAGGACCCATGACCGTTCCGGGATTCACCACAACCACATCCAATCCATGCTCCTTAGCAAAGTCCCAAGCAGTCTTTTCGGCAAGTGTTTTGGAAATGGGATACCACAGCTACAGCTCAAACAGGGGAAACTAAAAGTCACTCACATACAGTGGAATGTAATGGGCACTCTCATCCAGCTTAGAATCGATGAAAATGGAAGGGGGTCCAATCAACTCACCCCATTCTGCTTGCAGTAGTCAAGATCAGTCCAGCAATCTTCAGCCTTCACTCGATCAGCAGGCCAAGAAGGGCTCGGCGTGATGGCGGAGATGGAGGACGTCACCACCACGCGCCGAACCCCGGCTTCTTTAGCCGCCGTCAAGACGTGGGTCGTCCCTTTGATGGCCGGGTCCAGAAGCTCCTTCTGCCAAATGAGCCGAAAAAGAGCAATCCCGTAAGAAAATTTCCCAAATGCCAAGGGCGCCGGGGAAGGCATCCAACCGTGTAATCAGACGGCGAAGAGAAGGGAAGAGAACCTCGGGGTCGCGGACTCGATCGACGATGCAGGGAGAGGCGAGGTGGAAGACGCCGGCGCAGCCGCGGACGGCGGCGAGGACGGAGTCGTAGTCGAGGAGGTCCATGCAGAAGAGGCGGAGGCGGGAGGCCGCTCCCGGCATGGCTTCCAGATGCTTCGTCTCGGCTTCATCTTCTGCAAAACCGCGGGGAAAAAAAAAAAAAAACCCCAAAAACCGATGTGGGATTAGCCTCATTCGATCACGAAAGAACAGAACGAACTGAGCAAACGCAATGCGAAAGGCGACATCGGAAAGGGAGAGGAACTGAGATTTTGGGCGGTGGCGTGGACGGTGTAGCCGCGCTCGAGGAGGAGGCGGACGAGCCAGGAGCCGATGCAGCCGCTGCCGCCGGTGACGCACACGGCCTCTCCCTGCCTCGACATCGCGGGAATTTCGCCGGCGGATCGACCCGGGTTTCGGCGACGTTGTACTGGACTTCCGACCGAATTATTGCTCTTTTAAATATCAGGCATCGCTTTTTAATCCTGGGTTTGTACGGGGGCCAATGATCCGCCGGTGGCATTTTCTGGAATTCCCTTCGCGTCATCGTTGCTTTCTGCGTACGGGCTTATATGTGGGCCTCTGATCTCTACTTTGCCTAAATTTATTTCACACCTCCCTGCAGTTTCTCAAATTTCATGCTTCTCGATTTATCTTTATCTGGTCACTATATTTTAGAGAAAAAGCTAAAAAGGTAATCTTTTTTTTTTTTTTTTGGACTGCTAAAAAAAAAGGTACTTCAATATATGCTCACTGTCTCCAACTTTTTATCTCGACATAAAAATCTCTAATTTATATTTATATGATACATTTATTTTTTATTAGATGAATTTTTAGTTAAAACAACTCTACTCAAGTCACATGAGTGCCATGCTAATATTAATTTTTTTACGTCCATATAGATAGATTTTTAATTATTTTCATAGAATTTTGACGGAGATTTCATGTAATATATAGGTGTGAGTTTGAGATTTTTATATCACGGTAAAAAATTTAGGCTAAATGTCTCGGCAAGAGTATGGTTAAGAGCTTTTTTTTTTTATGACTTTTGCATTATATTTTAATTTTGAACTTTTAAAAGCATAAAGACAGTATTCTTGTGTAGTCCAGCGATCACATGACAGGTGGAGCAAAAAGCTCATCACACGATTCTTTCCACCTTTCTCTTTTTTGGACTAGGCGTAAGTCGTTGTCAAAGGGTTAATCTGGTCATTTAGCTCGTGGAGGAGCTTTACAAAACCTTCCGGACGTGGGGAAATTATCTGAAAAGTGCCATACCGATTGTATTTTTCATAATTCAGTCATATATATTTTAAATTTTTTTAATTAAGTAATAAATATTTTCACATTTTACCGATCCATCCGATCAATCCAAAAATTGCCGACATAGATTTTAATCATCCTACTAACATAACCGGTTAATGTGAATAATTTTTAATAAATATTTAACAAACTTTTGATTTTTTTTTTCATTTTTTTATTTCGTTTTCTTTTTTTTTCCTCCCTCTTTGATCCCTTGTCGCCAAGCCTAGGAGAAATATAATAGCTGGCCAAAGATAACCACTAGTAAAGGTCGCCCTCACTAGGATTTGGCAAAGTCGGTCGATCTTCAAGTATAGAATTTTTGTTGATTCATTTTTCTAAGTAATCTAAATACTGAAAAATGCTTTTCACAAAAGAAATGAAACCTTAATCATGAAATTCTGTAAAGCTGTGCGATCGTATTAAGGTGAGAAGAATAAATGTTAGCACCTTATAAGTCAATAAATAATAAGTTCAGAATTCTTTCGGCCAAAGAAAATGCCCGGCGTGTACTCTCTCCCGATCTCGGTCTGGAATTGACTCTGACAGATGAGAAATGAACGCGACAAGTGGCAAAAAATTAAAAAGAAAAAGGAAAAGGACATATAAATGCAAATAGTGGAAATTACGGGGGTCATTTGTGCAAGGGGGAGATTTTTAATTGGGCGCTCCGAGTTGGCTATATAGAAATATCTTCGGCCGGGTCGGCTTAGAACCCTAGCAAGTTCCATCTCGCGTTCTCCTCTCTATCGAGGGAGCCCTAGAAGTCTCGGAGATATGTCGGGGATGTACGGTCAAGGAGGCGACGGAGGTTATGGCGCCGGCGGCGGATACGCCGGCGACGGTGGATATGGCGGCGGTGGGGCTGGAGGCTACGGTGGTGCGGGAGGCCATGGAGGCAGCGGCGGCGGTGGCGGTGGCTATGGCGGGGGCGCTGGTGGAGGGGGCTATGGGGGAGGCGATGGAGGCTATGGCGGCGGAGCTCGGGGAGGTGGTTACGGTGGCGGCGGGCGCGGCGGCGGCGGAGGCGGCGGTAGGGGAGGCGGTGGCGGCGGCGGTGGAGGATATGGAGGGAATCGAGGTACCTGTCTTTATCTTTTTGCGTGTTCAATTGACGGATCTGATTCTTCTCTTGTGTTTCCTCTGTTCCACTGTTCTGTAGTCTTTTTTCTACTTCTGATTTCCATTGGATTTTCTGTCATTCCGCTTGTAAAGCAGGAGATCGCGGTGGCCGAGGCGGAGGCGGCAGAGGAGGGGGCCGAGGAGGTGGCGGCCGAGATGGCGATTGGCTATGTCCTAACCCCGGGTATGTTTAATTTTGTTAGATTATAGCCGATTGTTTCGCTTAGCGTAATTCATTTCATTAGATGCGAACACCTTTCCGGTACGTACAGATCAAAACCTTTCCCCCTTGTTGTGACGTATGGTCCTCCGGGTGAATGTAATGGTTCAGGAAATGTAATTTATCTTAGACGAATCTAAACCTCGAGGTTCCTTTTTGATTGGCATAACCTGTGATGTCGATGTACATTTTGTAGCTGTGGGAATCTGAACTTTGCCAGAAGAGTCGAGTGCAACAAATGTGGAGCGCCTTGTCCCACTGGTTCCGGTGAGCGTGGTAATGGTAATGACCGGGGAGGTGGTGGTTATAATAGAGGAGGTAGCGGTGGAGGATATGGTGGAAATCGAGGAGGCCGAAGTGGAAATTACGAGGGTGGCAGAGGTGGTAGCTATGACGGAAGAAGTGGTGGTGGTGGTGGTGGTTCTTATGGAGGTAATCAGGGGAGAGAAGATGGCAGTTTTGGCCAGGTTCCTCCACCTGCACCCCCATCTTATGGTGGGGCAGGTGCGGATCTTTTGCCTCCTGCAAATGCTTATGGGGGAAATGCTAATTATGGTACCGAGGCTGTTCCTCCTCCATCAAGCTATGGTGGGGGGCCGACATCATACCCTCCGATGTACAGTGGCACACCCGGTGGTTATGGTGGTGGTGGTGATATGGGAGATGCAAGGACTGGAGGTCGAAGGGGTCCACCCTCAGGTTTTGATGGAGGCTATGGCGGTGGTGCTCCGCGGAACCATGGGGGTGGTTACGGAGGTGGTGGAACTGTTGCCGCTGATGCCCCCCCTGCTAAGGTGAAGCAGTGTGATGAGAACTGTGGGGATACTTGTGACAACTCAAGGATTTACATATCAAATTTGCCACCAGATGTGACCACTGATGAGCTGAGGGACCTCTTTGGAGGAATTGGTCAAGTAATATTCCTTTTCTTTGAGTCGAATACATGGATTGCACAAAGTAGCAGTGAACTTTTCGTCCCTTATTTTGACAGCACATTCTGCACCATCCTTTTAATGCTATTGTTTGTTTTGTTCTCCTATGCTTTTCATAGGGACTTTGAAATGTGTTGTTTTTGTAATTAGTTATTGGTGACAATGTGGGCAAGGATACAGACTAGTAATAAATGCTCATGTGATATCCACTTTCATTAATTTTGATGGTATGGATACTGGTGACATATGCTTTTGATGAGTGGTTCCTCTGTGACTGATTCTTATGTTCTTTCCATCATTGATTCCTCAATGATGTTGACAGCACATTCTGCATCATCCCTTCGATGCTGTTGTTTGTTATGTTCTCCAGCCCTTTTCTTAGGAACTTGGTCTTTGGTGACAGTATTAGTGAGCATATAGACTAAAATATTTAATATCAACTTGTCATTGAGTTTGATGGTATATATAGTGAGATGCGGGTGACTTATGCTTTCAATGATTGATTCCTCCTCGGCGACTTATTCTTATATTCTGTCCCCATGTAACTATACTGCTATTGAAACGTGCTTTGGATTTACTTATGCTAGTCAGAAGCATGATAGTACTGTACCTACCTTGCAGGTCGGAAGAATCAAGCAGAAGCGAGGCTACAAGGACCAGTGGCCTTGGAATATAAAAATTTACACTGATGAGGAAGGGAACAACAAAGGGGATGCTGTGTTGTCTTATGAAGATCCATCAGCTGCACATTCTGCGGGCGGTTTCTTTAACAGTATGTGGCAATTCTTTAGTAAACTAATTGAATCTTCTTACCTCTGTAGAAGTACTTATTTTGTTCTTTCCCTCCAGATTATGAAATGAGGGGATACACAATAAATGTTGCAATGGCAGAGAGGTCGGCGCCAAAAGCTCCACCTGCATATGATCGTGGGTAAGTCATATGTTATGCACATATGTTTGAACTCTAGTAATCAGGCCATTGTGTTTCAAATCCAATGTGTTTGAACTGTACTGGTGCATGCCTAATAGAGCTATTATGTTTTGAAAGTAGAGCCTAATGGAGCCAGGGCCAAAGGATTTGTTTGTTATTCCTGTGATAGTGTTTGTGGTTACTCATCTCGGTTCATATTTTGTCTTTGAAATGCAACAGGGGTGGTAGAGGTGGCTATGGTGGTGGTGGGGATAGACGCAACAGAGATGGCGGAGGTTCTGGGCCAGATCGACATTATCATAGTGGAAATCGTTCACGTCCTTATTGATAATACTTCAGCATGGGAGATATTATGTATACTAGAAATTGTGGTTCAAGAGTTTAGTTGTGTGTTGCATTGGCTGGATTGTTCTTTGACTGGAGACTAAGAGGTAGGTTGTTCACTTACTTGGGCAATACAACTATTCTCCTTTTATCTTGGAATAGGTGGAGGGACTTTAACAGTAGGCGTTGGATTGATTCTGTTGTGTGAATTTTTTTTTTTAGAGGCAAGTGGAATAGTGCCCAATTGCTTGCTGCTAAGGTAGGTAGTGTCTTCAGGTGAGTACTGCTCTTTCAAAACCACAATTTTCTTCCTGGAAGTGGTCCAGTAATGGATGGTCGTATTCTCTCGCAGTTAATCACATAGAAAGAGAAGATGCTGGTGTAATCGGTAAACTAGATGGCATGAACACTTGCCTACCTCAAGTAGGTAGGCGACATGATTTTAGCTGGCGACAGGGATTCGCTTGTAGCATAATAAACCACTTTACATATCTCTAATGGGCGTTCTCATCTTCAATCTTATATCTTGGGCTTACGATGGTTCAGAAAATCATAATTTTGCTATTTTCAGGTTGATTTTATCTGTTACTCAGCTGTGTATTTGATTTAGCTGGTAGGTAATGATGACTATGATAACTGGTCTCTACACCCCTTCCTTTTGAGCTATAAATTATCTCCTTTTCGGTATTGGGTCAGGGTTACAGGGATAGGGATCGGTTGCGGGAAATTTAAAGTCTGACCCCTCTTTCGGGGGTTACACAGTAATTTTGTTTTTCCATTTTTTAAATGATGTGACCGACTGTGAAAAGCGGTCAACGATCATTGTATATATATAGGCTTGTTGAGAACGACATGAATCAACTGGGGGTCAGGACAAGATGGGCAATCCATGGTCGTGGGTGACTTTGATGGATGCCTTCAATTACCAAGCCAAGCTAATAGATCTTGGTCCGGGGGGCTGGCATACTGGTTCTTAACCTTCTCCACTAGGAAACTGGGTGGATTGATGATGCATTAAATTTTCTGCCGCATACGGGTCTTCTTGGTTTTTTTTCTTTTTGGCGGCACCATTTTTGGCAGTTTGCTGCAGGAGTTAAAATTTCCAAGCTGGTTCTCTGGAATGGCAGATAGGATATTAGGATGTATGGGAATCCTCAAATATTGTAAAGACAATGAATAAGGGGTTTAGTTCCATTTATTTGTAAAGTCAAACTAGAGGTTTCGTGGCACCGAAGTTCAATGGGAAATCGTCTTATTTCAATTATTTCTCTTTGTATTTTCTTTCAGTCCTTTTTTGTGCGTGTGATCGCTTCTCCTAATCCCTCGCTCTCTTTCTCCTCGTCTTTCCACCACTCTTTGGATTGAAAAAATTATTGGAAGCCAATCATCATGTTAAAACCCGTTGAATCAAGCTGGAAATCTCCGGTTCGCATGTGTGGCTATTGTGATTATATAGACCTATCAAAATGGGTTTCAAACTCATATGATTCAATTTTTTTTTTTTTTTTTTTTTTTTTTTTTTTTTTTTTTTTGAATTGATGGTTATGTATGGGGCACTTCAAATTTAAGGAACCTATCCTTAATGGGTTTGTAAATTTAATGTCTAAAATCAATGGGTCTAAATGGTTCCAGTTTAGAATTCTTTTGCGTCTCACTAGGGCTAAGGCTCAGGCTCTCATCTTTCTCCCTCTTTGCAATTCGTCTCGCTGGTCGTTGTCGTCCTCTCTAGTTAGATTCCTGAACCCTAGACTCCTTTGCTTCCGCGATTTGTTTTCATCGCAACGACGATAGCTTTTCGGCTAGTCCCTTAAATCCTCGAAAAACGTCTCGCGTCTCGATGGCCCGAGCTACCAATGGGCACTTCTCGTTGAAGCCCCGTGAGTTTTGAGTACTTGGACTAGCGACAAAGGTTTTGACTTTTTAATGTTGTCGGATGATACCTCCTCTTTCTTTCCTTTTGGCGGAGGCATTTCACGGTCTCTTGTTGCTAGTTGGCGTTGAATGACAAAGGCTGGGAGTTTCCATGGTTTTTCGATTATAGATGAGATCTAGCAGATTCTTCAAGCTAGGTTCGATTGCAGTGCCACTTTCTGAATGTATTTTGTTCGTAACTTTGCGAGTTGTTCATATTATGTTGTACGGGTCTATCGTTGTGCCGTGTGTTAGCTAGTGCATCAAGGATCTCTCTGCGGTTTAAAATTAGAGCAAAGAGGGCGAGTTCCGTGGAGGACGGAGTGTTGGTTGTTCATGCCGGAGCGTCAGCTCAGGGCTGCGGATGACGGCGGGTGAAAAGTGGGGTTGGTCGGTAGGAGGCCTTTGCAAACCCAGTGTTCACGGCGGTGCTGGTGCGGAGGAAGGGGCGGAGTCGCACCATAGTTATTTGTGTAGATGTTTTTTTGTTCATTTTAATATATCTTAAATCTGCTAAATGCTTAATTTGCTGTAGTTTAAAAAAAAAAAAAAAAAGTTACGTGGATTGATTTGGGTTGGTCCTGGATTGACTTAGGTATGAGCCATCAAAATTGTGTAGTAAATAAATGGATCAGTGCGAGTCTAATGGGTGAGTTTATTTATTTACAACTCATCCAAATTTAATCAAGCCTACTCATTTGCCACCTCTACAAACTAGACATTTACCTGAAAAATCTTGTATTGGACATGAAATTCAATAAGAAATGCATAAGCTGGTCTCTAAAAGATGAGTTATTCGTGGGGAAAATTATCAAAAAAGTTTTAGATTTATTACAATTGTGTTAATATAATCATAAATCATTTTTTTCATTTTTTTTTTTTTACATTTATGCCAATTTAGTCCATTCAATGATTGAGAATTGCTAACATGGATGTTGGATGTCTTATATGACACAATCGGTATTGATATGAATAATTTCTAATAATATCTAGTTTTTTTTCTAATTTATGTATTTGTTTTCTTTTCTTTTTTTTTCTTTATCTTTCTTTTTCTTCCCTTCCTTCTTCCTCCGGCGATTGGCCAAGGCAAGGGTTGATGAAGTTGAACTTGTTGGGCCTTGGCGAGGCTTGACCTTGTTGTCAATGGTCAAGGTCAGCCCTGCCAATGGTTGGCGGGGGTGAGCTTCACCAAGGGCCAGTGAGCTCTTAGGTGATTGGGTGGAGGAAAAAGGATTGAAAGAAAAAGAAAAAATAAATAAAAAGTTCAAATAATATTGAAATATTATTAAAAATTGCCGAGATCAACGTGGATGATACCATGTAAAATGAGTCACGTCCATGTTAGAAATTTTCAGTTAAATTTGATTGACAAAAAAAAATATATGATTGAATTGACATAATTACCATAAGTTTATGACTTTTTTGATAATTTTTCCCATTTCTTGTAACTATTGTTTAAGAACCAAGTCAAAGCGTCAATTTTTGTGTTTGCATTGATAAAGTGAAGCATCTGTTCGACGACCAAGAGGAAAAGTGAATCATTGATGATTTTTGTGTTTGCATTTTGCCCTTTCATTTCTTTTTAATCTTGTTTCGTGACAATATATGATGGTTCAAATTATCCTTGTTTCCTTCACATAAAAAAAGATACGCTTACGTTTATCTTTTCCCTTTTAAGAAGAATAGTTGAGACAATATATGAGACATCCAAGATAATTTTGAGAGACTGGCACAGATGATCACAATATAATTTAGTGTGTAACGTCATCTTTGAAATTTTAATTTATTTAATATTTTCTCCAAACTACTGATAAATGTTCAATATAATCTCTAAAATATATAAAAAGTTTAATGTAATCTTTTAATTATATAAAATTATCCGATGCTGAAGAAATTTATTAATATGACTTTCCATTGATTAAGTCTTAATGCTGAACCATAGAAAAAAAAAAAGTTTATCTCAAATCAAGATATGATAATCTATGAGATATTAGTGCCATAATATCTTTTTTCCTTTTTCTTTTTAAATAGATGGATTAAAAAATGAACATATTACATAATATCTTTTTTTCCTTTTAAGATATAACATTATACATTAGATTAGACAATATTATACATTAGACTAGAGTTCAAGGATCATGTGTTATTTTCATGCGTTTTAAGAGTCTTAAGATTGTCTATCCTTTAAATCTAATAACATGGAATCAATCAAAGCGTTTCCCCTAGTGTAATTCGAGCTACTAAGGGTGTGTTAGTTTCACGAAAAATGTAACGTTTTTGGAAAATATTTTCCAGAAAACCATTTTCCAAGAAAATTGTTAATTTCTTTTGTTTGGTGATACATGATTGAAAGTATTTTTTGGTATTTAGATCGCATTTGAAAAGTAATTGAATGACATTTGACCTAACAATTGACAATAGTGTGTCTCTTACTTCCAAATTAATTTATTGAGTCCATATTACTTAATAAATGGATTTTTCTCGATCAATTTAGTAAATCTAGAATTTGAATCTGCAAAATGAAATGGAAACCTGAATTAATACATTTTTTTTTTATTTTTTTCATTTTTTGAAAATGGACATGATTTTCGATAACAAGAGCAAGTCAAAACGAAAGGGAGGGGACGAAGAAGAAGGAGAGAGGGAGGAGTTAGGGTTTATGTTCACAGGCAAAAAAAGAAAAGAGAAAATAAGAAAAAAGAAAAGGAAAGATAATAATAATAAATTCAAAATTTTTAATTAGAAATTCTTTTTTAATAATAAATTTTTTATTAAGCAAGGACTTTAAAACATTTTGGAAAATGTTTTCCGATTCTTTTAAAAGGGAAATTGTTTTCCTGAATTTAAGTTTTGAAAGGAAAACATTTCTCATTAACTAGGAAAATATTTTCCATTGATTCATTTTCATAAATGAACCAAACGCAAAAAAGTTTTCGCGAAAATTATTTTTCGCAAAACAATCACACCGTAAACTGCATGCCCTTCAGCTCTAGGAAGAAGGGGCCTGTGAAATGAAGTGCACATGGATATACAAGGAAGAAGTCGCAGAAAATTTGCAGAGCTCGATCAGTTTTTATGAGAGCAAAAAAACCGACACATTCGTTTTCAGGAATCGACCCAATTATTTTCACATATTTCGAGGATCCTGATTTCTCCACATCATCGCAGGGATCTCATCTATGTGCATGTCCTTCTTGCAGCATGATTCCAGGCCCATATTGGTCACCTCCTCCAGGGTTGACATGACCCTGAAATTATGCATCGATAATCAATAGAAAGTCAAGTGATAGATCTTCCTCTAATGTCATGAATCTTGTCAACACATCATAGAGCTGTTGGTTTAAGACTATTTGTCGGGTGATTTCACTTAGTAGCGGCAATCCTACATCTAAGATGTTTCCTCATCCTGAAGGCAGCTTCATTATGGACGAACTTGATTATGCTACATCAATAACGAAACCATCTGTTGCAGTACCGTCAAGAAAACAGCTCAATCAATTTTCAAACATTAGCTTCCGTTAAGTGTATCTTTCCTATTCCAGCTTCCTTTCATCTTGATCCGCACTTTCAAAGAAACCATCTACCACGAAGGCTAAAACAAAAATAACAACACCAAAAAGAGACATTGGTATAGGTAATGTTCCAGCATATGCAACAACTGTGAAATGTTTCGGGGAGCGACATAGAAGAAAATTAATTGAGGAAGAGAATCAAATGGGAGAGAATGTACCTGATGCATTTCGTAAGTGTTGGGGTAAGTACTTCCTCCAAATCCTATCTCGGGCGAACTATAGTTTTGGGCATATCCAGGATCTAAAATTGGAAGATGAAAAATTGAGTACAAACAAATGATATCACAGATGAAAAGGAAGTGACCGACACAATGTACATACTTAGATTTGCTGGTGCTGCCACCCCTCTTGATCTTCTCTCTGCATTAGCAAGTTCAACATGCAGCTTTTCAATTTCGTGATTCAAAGATAACATATGTTTCTCCATCACCTTAGCTTGCTCCAGATTGCTAACTTGTGTCTTCTTCTCACGTTCAAGAGCAGCCCTACCCAGATTGAAAAAACAATTTACATCAGAAGATATAGAACAGTAGAATCAAGTGATCTTCCTACTGCCAGAAGTAAACATCTTTAGCTTTTTCAAACGACCAGTGACTAGGAGGAACATACACTCCGAAACTGCAGGCACTGAAAGCATTGGATTTTTTTAGATGCGTTTTGCACAGAACAGACCTATTCCTTTTAAATTGTTTCCAGGTCAGACAAAGATGCCAATGGAGTCACATGTGAAAAATTCCTTATGAAGATCCATCGCAATATTGTCACTCAGATGTTTTTTAATTGAATCCATTTTCAAATATATTCTTCTAATTATATCATATGAGGAGAAAAAAGATTCATGACATATTTCTTCCTAAAGGATACAACGATATTCTTCTAGGATGGGCTTTGAGTCAGGGACATTTAAGTCATGGGATGCTCATATTAAAAATTCTTCCGCAAAATTTTCTTCTTTTAAATAACCCTCTATGTCCATTTAATGCTTTGGTGGATTTATGCGGTGCGGTGCCACTATACTCTAAGCTAGCCAATGAAAAATATGGGATAGGGCTCTGCAGTCATATCAAAGTCTCAGACAAATGGGGGATAATTATACCGGGAAAAGGTAGATTTGATCATTCGCCTCACAAAATACTAAACATGCATCCTTCACCTGCAAACTACTTTTGTGGCTACAATAGTATGCAACAAGCATTAAACCGTGAACAATGCAATAGATCAATTCCATACATAAGGAAAATACCACATACAATACCTGGCGCTGAAGACATCACAGATTCATATGATACAAACTAGTATATTAAGAGCAATTACAAGCTTAAACACTTCAAATAAATACAAACTCGTTAGTCTTCTTCCACTAGGTCCACAAGCAAATCTAAATATTAAACTTACTTCAACATCAGCCAGCCTCTACAAATGTTTTCTCAGTTATAGCGAGAGTAAGAACTTCCTCGGGACTTCAAGAGAGGTGGATTCTACCTCACAAAACTATGGTGATCTGAATGATTCTCCTTTGAATTTCTAATTCAGTATTCAATACTAAATTTTTCTAAGTGTTTTGCACAGCAAAGGGAACAGTTACAATTCAGAAATTATTGTAATTTCGGTAACCACATATGCCAGTTAACCAGAATCTCTAGCATTTCTTTCATTCTAAGATCATAATCCTCCTGAAGCTTAAAAAGGGCTGCAATTCAAGCAAAGTGTTTCCTGACTGGCATTTTTTTCATTGAAGAACATCTCCTGAGAAGCTATTGACAGAATAACACACTCACAAGAAAATTCTTTGTTACGGGTAGGATCCATATTCAATCACTATTAGTGGTAGCTATTGGTGTAGGTACGGCGACTAAACCACCACAACCTTTGAAACTTTCCCCACTTTTTCTATTGAAAGAAGGAAAAAAAAGAAAAAAAGAGACTTTCTGAACTACAACACTGACAAAAGGTCTTCATAAAAGATGTGAACCTATAGTGACGTAGTCGAAAAGGGGGACAAGAAGGTCCTGAAAGACGTGGATGAAACCATAAGAAACATCTTAACTTCCATCTTATTAAGCAAAATGGAAAACCCCACAAAGGCTTGATTATTATTCTTTTCTTGCAAGCACCGCATTCAAGTCAAGCTGAAATTGTAAAGATGGAAGGGATGGTAAGCGGATTGAACAATCCAAGGGACAGTCCAATCAAATCCTGACCGCTGTTCAACTAATTTGAAACCTTCCATCATAACTAACTGAGCGAGCCAACACCAAACACCATCTAAACGTGCTGTGATCACATAAAAAGCTAGCCAATCAAGTACCTCAGCCACAAGCATCAGTCAAGAAAGGACATAACGAATCGCGAGCTCATCATCTGAAATGAAAGGTACACTAGTGCATGAATCACGCGAAGTAAGATAATATTCGAGTGAAGCATTGCGAAAAAGGCTTAAAAAAAAAAAAAATTTCTCCCCTGTCCTTGATCAAGCACAAACCCTTAATTCACATGAATTTGTAGCAATGTCACGGAATTGGGATTCAACGAGAGACAGAGAGCAAAAGGGAGGAGAAAATTCAGAAGAAGAACAAATCATCGGCAGAGTCAAGTTACCTTCCTCTCTGAATCTCTTCACGGATAGCCTCGATCTCGGACTTGACGAGGGGCACCTGCTCCGACTCAGCCGTGGCCCGGAGAACATCCTCGTCGAGGCACCGCAGCTGCACGGCGAGCTCCTTCCGCTCGGCGCCGAGGTCCAGCGCGTCGCGGCGCACCCGAGCCAGCTGGGCGGCCATGGAGTTGATCTCGCGCACCTCGGCCTCCATCTTCAAGGACCTCTCGTAGACCTCCCGGACCTCGGCGTCCCTCCGGGCCTTGACCTCGGCGGCGGCGGACGAGAGGCGGCGGAGCTCCTGCCGGGAGTGGGAGAGCTCCTGCTCGAGGGCCACGTGGGTGGCGTGCAGCCGCTGGTTCTCGGCGAGGAGGGACTGGATCTCGCGGCGCTGGGCGGCGGCGCGGTCCTCGAGCGCCGCCAGCTGTGGGCGGGACGGGAGGCGGGGGTCGTCGAGGGAGTGGCGGAGCTTGGCGGCGCTCTGCGGCTGCAGATAATTGCGTCCGGCCATCGCCGGAAGTACCGATTGCGGCGGCCGACGCTCGCGTGCGCTGCGGTTTCTTTTGCCCCCGCCGGAGAAGGCGACGCTGCTCTCTCTCTCCTCTCCTCGTCTCCGCCGGCGCGACGCCGAGCTTCTTTCTTTCATTTTCTTTTTGACTCGGTTTGCGCTATTTTAAAATTCCATTAATTTAATTTTTTATTTTCTGAGGCCTCGCGGATGTCGTCTGAAAGTAATTTTGAAGTCTTGGTCTTCGAGAGTGCGCAAATTCTTGCTTCCTGTTGAAGTCATTCCATCACGGATCGGTTTTCTGGACTATTCGATGTTTGATTGGGTAATGATAATCAGTTAAGGAAAAATCAGTTAATACCTCGAAAGATCCATATGTATGTAATAAATTTATCATGAATTAATTTTTTTACCATAAAAAAATTTAAGTCAAGACATTTATGATAGATTTATTTTAAATGTTCATAAGAAATCTTAAGTTAGTACACTTATAACGAATTTCACCCAAATTAATTTTTGACAATTCAAAATTAATACATTTGTGATAAATATACCATCCGTTTCATAAAAAACCATAAAACCGATACAACCTTGACAAACTGAGAGTATAATCTTAAACTAGTGCACCAATCAACTTCCACTTATCATCCAACTCAGCAAATTGACCGTAAAAATTAATGGAAACTAATAGACGATAAATTTGTTACGAGTATAAATTTGTTAAAGTGTATTTATTTGGGATTTTTTATGATAAAATAATTTAATTTGAGATAAATTTATTATATGTGTATCAATTTGAGGCTTTTCGTTATATTTATTTTTAAAAAATCTTTATACTTAAAATTAAGAAAATGAATTTTTTAATTTAAAAAGTGAAAAATACTTTCTCTGAAAAAATAGTTTTTTTTAGGAAAAGCATCAATGCCATACACCGCCCTTGCGGCGGGGCTTGGGCGAGGGTTGTTGATAGCTAATATTATTTCCAGGTCTACGTTGGTAGCAGTTGGGATGACTAGATTTGGAACTATGCATCTTCAAGCCGATATTAATATTCCAATGCTGTTGTATCTTATCGACCAGATTCATTGGTATATGCATCAAGTTCTAACTGACTCGTCAAGTAAGTCGCTGTATTAGGACGTGGTGGATCAAGACGACTACTTCGGACTTCCTTAAGAGAACTCCGCCCATAACGAAACTATATTTTGCTGCATACTTAGGATGCATCGTCGCGTATAGAAGTTAGTTATGAATGTATTAGTGTCTGCATTGACAAATTGCTTGCTGCAGTTTCCCTTTGCTATGCATTGACAATCCAAACTAAGACAGTCAACAAGAACGCAGGACTATGTATTGTAAGTCTTTAATGTGTATTATACTCGATAATGCACAGGCGGTAGCAGTTTCCTTAATTTTGTCACGCCAGTCTTTTATTTGTTTACAGTCAAATGTTTTTGAGGACTTTACACTTGTTGACACCTAAAATTTAATAAAAATTCTGTTTGAATTATAATAAAATAAAAATAAAAAATAAAAAAAAAAAAGAAAAGAAAAAGAAGAAGAAAATCAAAATAGAAAAATCGGGAAATAAAAAAAAAAGGAAAAAAGAAGAAGGTCGAAATCAAAGAAAATAAAAAATGGAAAATTAAAAAGTCGGAAATTAGAAAATAGAAAAATTAAATTGACGAAATAAAAACGCGAAAAAAAAATTAAAAAATGGAAAATATAAATAGAAAAGATTAGGGTTTTCGCGGGGGGCTTGACACTCTCTCTCTCTCTTCGGCCATTCCCTCGCGTTTTCTCTCTCCCGGTTCTCTCTCTCCCCGACGCACCTACCCCCAAATTTCTCTCGAAACCCTAGATCGGGCCTCGATCTAAGGTTTTAGGAGAGATTTCCAGAAAAACCTCTTGGAATCGACCCCCAAAAAGACCGATCCTCTCTCCCTCTCACGATTCTCTCCCCCGCAAAGATCCACACCGAGCGACGGCAGCGGTGGTCCTTGACGTGACTCTTCCATCTTCGCCGACGATTGGGTAGCGACGGCCTTCGATTTAGGGAAGATCGACGCTTATTGGGAGGCCACGACATCGGATCCACGGTCGGCCAAGGAGATTCGAGGAGTACGAACCCGATCCGGCGTAGACGGTGACGACGATGATGCTTTGTAGATCTGGGTCCGATTGGCCGACGGAAGGGATTGATCGCGAGAACCTCGACCGAGATCTCCTCTTCCCAAAAACCCTAGGAGACCGATCCGCGTTACAAAAAATCGGTGAGTTCCCCCTTTTTCTTTGCCGATTAGTTTCCTTTTAGGGATTCGATTTTCTTCCTCCCTTTTCTTCGTTCCCTTTGTCTCTGAACACATTTTTTTTTTCTTTTCTCTTTTGTTTTCTTTGTTCGATTCATCTCGGTCGAAACCGCCGACGGACGGATCGACTCCCTCGAGGATCATTGGCGGGCGATTCTATTTTCAAGAAGACCATTGACGAACGGATCGACCATTTTCTTTTGTTGCAGATCATATTTCAGAGCTTGACACATTAGAGTTGGATTTATTCCAAGTTAGAGGTTTCGGTTTGTTCCTCAAGGTAAGAAAAATCCGAAACCCTAGGCCTTAGTCGCTCACTTTTTTCGGTCCGATCAAGTAGGGATAAATATGTTTGATTAGAAATTTAGTGATGCATGAATCTCTATGTTAAATCCGAACATGGTTTTTCATTATTTCTGCTTATAGATTTCTTCGGCCAAAATATTCGATGTCGGTTTGAAGGAATTTCCAAATCGATTAATGTGGGTTTCAATTCTGATTCTGATTGGGGGTCTCCATATGCCTTTTCGATATATGGATTCTACCGTATTGATTTCGTTTGAATTCCTTAAAATAGATGCTATATAACTTGCTGTATTGGTTAATCAGTAAGCATATGACTTACCCCCATCGCCCAGACCTTTGCTGCTTAATAGGTACAATTATGAAATTATTGAAGAATATGAGCCATGACCGAACACTTTGCGAATGTTTTGAATGCCTGTCAGTGTTTAGTAGTTAATTGTGCTGATTTTCTTTGTTACGTTATCCATCTGTTTTGTTTAGCCGCCTTGATGTTTGCTGTTACGAAGTTTCTAAATTGCAGCTTTGATATACCGCTGTTGTGGTTGCTGTTACCTCTTCTCTCGCTATTAGATGTTCGAGTTGTTTTTGCTCTATTATTTGTAGGCCTGCTATTTCATGAATTCAGTCTTGCCGTTTGTTTTTTCGGTGTTACGGTTCAATTGTTTCTGTTTCTATATTACCTATACATTGTCTTCCACTGCTGTTCTTTTTGTTTTGTTGCACTGTTATTTTTAGTTATATCAGATCGATGCCTCATTGCTTCTTCTTTACTGTTCCGCGATTCCACAGCTGTTGTATTGCTGGATCAGCTTTATTGCTTTGTTGTTTCAATACTATGGTTCTATTGTTTGATTGTTCCCATGCTACTGACGTGCTGTCCCTATATCACTGTCTTGTGGTTTCTGCGGTGTCGTGCCACTATTCTTGCTCAAATGTTTACTGTTTTGTTATTCCAGTTTTACTGTTCTTGTTGCCTCCGTTTCAATATTATTATAATACTTGCTGTTTTGCTATTTTCTTGTCATCATGTCACCACTTTGCTGTCTTTATTTCACTGTTTTTATAGTGTTATTGTTTTACTTTACTGTTCTTGTGATCTTTGCTTTATTATGCTGCTGCTCCATTAGCTTTATCTTGCTGTTTCTATTATACTGCATTGCTGTTTTTGCTCCAAAGTCTGCTTTTCTTGATACTCATGCTATGAAATTAGTTGTATTACTGTTTCAGCTTTGTCATATTGTCACCTTGATGTTTGCTTTACTGTTTTGTTGATTTCCTGTAGTCACATTGCCGTTTCGTTATCTTTGTTTTCGCTGTTTGAGGTTCTATTTTGTAGATTCTATTTTGCCATTGCATCACTTTATTTCTAGCTTTACACAATTTCTTTACTTAGTCACTTCATTTTGAAGTCAGCATTAGTTTCTTTTTTAATTCTTTAGTCTAAGCTTAGAATTAAGACTTTGAAGATGAAGAAGCCACGGAGATGGAGGAGGGTCGATGTCCATTCCGACCTTTATATATGTAATCTTCTTTTCTTTTATATTCCCGATATATGTTTCGGGTTTTTAAGATTGTATTAAAGCCCGACGAGTTGCGGGCCTTTTGTTTTTCTTTTTTCTTTTATTATGTTTTCCTTTATGTTCTTTAGGATTATATGCTTGAATTTACTGCTTTATATTGACTGCTTTATTGCGTTTCAATTGGTTGTTTTCTTTACAACTTCTCTTATAATTGCATGTTCTGGTTTGTTTTTTTAGGTTGCTTGTTTATCCATCTTATAATGGCATGCTTATTGTTTGTTTTCTTTCTTTTAGGAATAAAATGAAATGAAACCGAATTCACCACGCATGATTACTTAGTATAGGATTGATTACCTTGAAAAAAACTTAAAGGACGCATGGAAACAAAAAAATATATAAAAGAAAAATCAAAAAATCAAAAATAAAAGATCAAAAAAAAAAAAAAAAAAAAAAAAAAAACAACAACAAAAACAACAAAAACACAACATACCATTAGGTACCGAAAGGGCGTTAGTAAAAAAAAAAAAAAAAAAAAAACCACTAACGTAATCCAGGTCCCCGAGCTTTAGATCTCTGGTTGCGTAGGGATCGAGGGAATCTCCCAACCCTCGATTAGGTTTCTAGCTTGCCTCTAAGATAAGCTAGTGGCGACTCCTGTTTTGTTTAGGATTGATAATATGATTCAATTTTATAAACTTTTGTTGTGCCTAACGATTAGCTTGGGAGAGCTCGGGTTTGCATGTTTAAAATCCGAAAAAGTTAGGCGCGACAGATCTGGCGACTCCACTGGGGACTGGTTAGTTAGCCTTAAGAGGACTCGAGGCCTGTTTAAATGGTTGTTGTGTGTTTTAAACTAACGTGTCTTGTGTAGGATCGTCTGCATGTCAAAGGCACGTGGAAAATAAGGTGAGTCGCTAATGACGTGTTAAATGTTGTTGTAGGATTGGAGTGATAAGGGGTGAAGTGTGTGTAAACCCCTTGTCTTGCAGGTGGTGTGAGGATGTATGTGTGTATGATTGGGTTATATTGAAGTGCTGGATGTTTAAATTAAATGCATGTTTACAAGCTTTAGCACTACACCGCACACACAACCGCAGTCTAAAACCCCGATCGCACAATTTAGGACCTTAGGAGGGTTTATGGGTGGAATCTGTGAGTGGATGCTCATGGTAATCCACTTTTACATAAACCCGCTCATCCCAATTAATAAAGATTGCACTGACCGACGATAGTAGCGGTTGGTAAACTGTCTTTATCAATTGGGATGGGGACCTTGAGCCTTTAGAATCCCCACCTTAGGCGTCAAAACCTCACGGTTCCATGCGACTTGTGATATGTGATTGCCATGCGTATGATTGGTAAGGAATCGTTCCTTTTTATCGGTTTCTCTTTGCTTTCCTTGTTTCAATTATGCGTTTTATTTTTTTTAACGACGATATACTTTAATCATGGGCGCCCCTGTAGGTGTAGGTTTAGATGGGTAGGCCTGAAATTGAAATAATCCCGGTGCCGGAGAGCCTGAAGACGTTGTGGGAAAAGCTCGATCCAAAACACCAAGAATACGTGGAAAAGCGCATAGGTTTCCTTCCGGACTTATTGAAGATCAAGCTGTATGTCGCAATGGTCAAGGCGCTAGTTCACTTTTGGAATCCCATGACTTCCACATTCGTGTTTGGTCGATACGAATTGACCCCTACAATTGAGGAATTCCAAAAAGCCATTGGGTTAGGCAAAGCTTCCCTAGGTTTCGTTTCTCCTCCTATTGGTCAAAATCCGAGCTCTCTTTTAGGTCAATTCCTCAATATTCCTAATGATGAAATCGAAGCAATTCTTGAAGGAAACTCTCATGCCATGCCCTACAATTTTCTTGAAAGATATTTCCTTAATTTGAAACCAAAATCTGGAAATCTAATTCCTCGTGTCTTTCTCCTCATGTTTTTTGGTTTCGTGATACTTCCATATACTCGAAGAACAATGGATCCTTTAGTCACCCACATTGTAAATCAAGTATGCGCATTTCATTCCTTTACACACATAATTCTTGCTGAAACTTTCGTATCCCTTAATCGCTTCAAAGAAAATGGTCGAGGATCTCTTAGAGCTTCATTTGGACTTCTCCAAATTTGGCTTGTCTCACATATCAAAGAATTCGCTTATCATATGAAAATTATTGAAATCACAAAATATCATCATCCTATTCTTAGATTTTCCCAAAGAGACGAAATCTTCCCCACATGGTCTTTCGCCGTGTGGTTTCATTTCCTCAAAAACCTAAATCCTAGCGCAATTCAATGGCACGTTCGGTGGCTCGGGAATCACGAAGTGTGCATGTTTGGTGGAGATGACAACCCACTTCCCCTCGTGGGATTGACGGGTTTAACGTCGTACTACCCTTTAAGGGTGCTCCGCCAATATCGCGCGCTTCAAACGATCCCGCCAATCCTCAAGCTGGGGTTATATCGTATTGATTATCACGATAAAGTCATCAAGGGGAATCAAAATGACCATATCAGAGCTGCGGTTGAAGCTGCCATTGGAGTTTGGCGCTCACTTTCCTCACGTCATGTGGTTGCGGTTGATGAAGATGATTTGGAAGGGGAAATGAAGATTCATCAAGCTACGAGGATTACATACATCGTCAAATAGAACCCGAGCTCAGTATTCAATTGCCTGATGTTCCTGAGCCTCAAGGGTTTATACGAAAGCACATCGAGGGGCAAGAAGATGACGAGGAACGCTTGGCCCATGACAACAAGCGTCTCCGCGTGTTTCAACCTAGTTCTTAGGTTTTTATTTTATTTTCTTGTAAAGAATTTTTCTTGTATTTTCCTCCTTTTTATGGAGGTTTCTTTGTATTCATGCTCAAATCACATGTGAAATCGAACAATCTTGTAAGCTTCGAAAAAGCAAGTGTCTTTTCCTTGTAATTGTTCGATTGAAATCAATGAAATTCGAGAGCATTTTCATGTAATTTTTAGAAAGGGGGCACCCGATTAAATTTGTTGTCGTCCCTTTTCAATTTTATAGTTTCTTTTGATGAAATCTTGATAAGAAGAAGTTATATGATACTGGGATCATATATGCTTCTTATCATTATTTCATCTCAAGAAAATGTAAAATTGACTAGGGTTTGTACTTTAGTAATTCCTTTTGACTAGTATTAATCATAATCTTTTTCTTTTACAGGGAGGTTTTTCTTTTGAAGAGAGAAAACGGCTGAAGAGCGATTTATAATTCACACCCGTCATCAGACAAAAATGGACAACGAGGACACTCGTACTCGAGTTCTTAATATGGAGAATCGATGTCTCGATGATGATGGCACTACGCGATCTTTCGACCCAAGTCAAGAACTTGACCTCCGTGGTTCCTGCCACATCGCCTGTAATTCCTCAAATGGCAGCTTTTGAGATGCCATCGGCTTCGGCAGTAGAATCTAAAGGGAGAGGGCAAACTGAAGGAATACCTAATGCTATACCGATTGTCATAAGCTCGAATCTCGCTAAAGAAACCCCGACGCCACATCTTGATGAGGAAATCTCAAGGCGTTTGGCTAAGCTTGAAGAACGCCTTTGCGTACTGCAAGGCTATCAACCCCAAGGGTTTGATAAATTGTCGCCGTTCGCTAAAGTTACAGTGCTTGAATTTTACAAGGAGCCAGAATTCACAAGGAAATACGATGGTGTTGGGTGCCCCAAGACTCATTTAAAGTATTACTTGGGCAAAATGGCTCGTTATTCAGATAACCCTCCACTCTTGATCAACTCTTTCCAAGATAGTTTGATTGGGCCCGCTCTCACATGGTTTATAGAGTTGGATTTGGATAAGATTCAAGCTTGGGAGGACCTTGCTGACGAGTTCTTCCAACAATATAAATTCAACACTGAAATCGCCCCGACTCGAGAGGAGCTTGTCCGAGTCGAAAAGAAGAGAACTGAGACATTCAGGGCGTATGCTCAAAGGTGGAGGGTTATGGCATCTCAGGTGAAGCCAGCATTGACCGAAAAGGAGTCCATGAAACTACTTGCTTCAAGCCATGCCGAAAGATTTTTCGAAAAATGTACAACCATACATGCATCAATTTCGCTGCATTGGTTGAGTTGGGGGAACGTATTGAAGGCATTATGCGGGAGGGCGGACTATCGAGACGACGAGCCGTCGGTTTGTACCCAAGAGAGACAAAGAACCAGCTGTGGAGGTTGCTTATGTTCGAACTCGTCTTCCCGGGGCCATATAATCCTCGGGCCTATAACCATCAGGCTTATAAGCCTGCCATGGAAGTGACGGGCCCACCGAGGAATTTTGAACTAAGGCCCAGAGCTCCTCCGAGACAATATCCCCCGTTGCCAAGGCCTATGTCCCAGCTGTTACCGATGCTAATCGAAAACCACTTGATAGCAAAGGAGATCCCAAGGGACGATCCCCGAAATTTATTGGATTTGACTTGAATAAAACATGTGAATACCATATGGGGGAGAAAGGGCACCATGTGGATAATTGTTTAACGCTCCGTCACAAAATCCAAAATCTGCTAGACAAAAAGCTGCTCACATTTAAGGATTCGGCGCCCAACGTTCAACAAAACCCTCTTCCGAGCATGCCGAAAGCGTGAACATGATTGGCGGATGGGAAGAAGAGTCTGGAGATGGTCTTATAGCTATGATGGAGCCTGTGGTAATTAATCTGGCGAGTGGAAAAGCTGATCGTCAGGCTGGTATGACGAGCAAAGGTGCCGTTGGGTTTGATTTTCTAACTGACAATTTCGAGGCCATGAAGGTTACGATACGGGCGTTACACCTGTCGTCGTGATCGAATTACCCCGAGAGATTGGAGAGTCCTCAAATACCAAAGCCATTCCCAGTTATGACCTCAAAGCTGTCCATTGGAATTATCATACCAACGAGATTGATGTCGTCACTCGATCGGGTCGAGTTTATTCACCCCCGAAGGTATCGAAAAGAAAGCTGTCTCTAAGGAAGAAGCCGAGCAACTCCTCAAGACGCTTAAAACGAGCGAAGCTGAAGTGATCGAACAATTACGCAAAATACCCGCACGATTTCTTTGCTAGAGCTTTTCAAGACGTCTGAGAAACATAGAAATGCACTCCTCAAAGTTTTGAACGAGGTACATGTCCCTGAGACTATTGGAGAAGTGCAATTGGGGGAATTTGTGAGTGCTATACTCCTGAGAGACCAGATCACTTTTTCCGAGGAAGACCTCCCTCCCGAGGGCCATGAACACACCAAGGCGTTATATGTGACTGCCCAACATCTTGGGATGAGAATTTCAAAGGTTTTGATTGATAATGGCTCAGCTCTGAATATTTGCCCTTTATCCACCCTCCACAAGTTAGGGATAGGATTGGAAAACATGTCTCCTCCAAGCACTCTTGTTCGGGCTTTTGATGGCGTGCGAAAAGAAGCCATGGGAGAAATTGATTTGCCATTGACAATTGGCCCTATTACCCTAACTCAGAAGTTCCAAGTGCTGGATATTCCTAGCAACTTTAGTTTGTTATTGGGGTGGCCCTGGATCCACAAGGCGGGGATTATTCCTTCGAGTCTGCATCAGATGATGAAATTCCCCATTGATGGGAAAATTGTGACTATCCGACGTGAGAAGGATGTGGAGACATTCTACAATACTGCCATACCTTTTATTGAGCCTGAAGTTGAAGGAGATTTAGATTTTCACTCATTCGAAATGCTATCAGTTACCCATGTGCCTGTTGGGACAATTGTTAAAAAGCCACATTTCTCGAGAGCTGCGTTGATGTCAAGTAAGGAGTTGCTCAAGCATGGCTTTGCTTCTGGAAAGGGGCTGGGAAAGTTTGCCCAAGGCATTTCAAATCCTATTGAACCTGCCAAGGTCAACAAGCGTGAAGGCCTGGGATACCACATAAAGCTTAAGGATGGAAGCCCGGACATTAAAGGGAAGAGCTATCAACGTCTTTTACCTCGATCCTTGAAGGATTTCTTCCCTGGCCCACCAAAGCTCCTGCAAGAAGAGGAAGCCGATGTTTACTACTTTGCCGATCTATTTGAGGAGGACATGGTTTGCGCTATCATTGAAGATCTCACCTCCCCCGATGTGTAAGGGGTGACTTTCTTTATGTATAGTTTTCAATTCCATTCGTTCATCTCATTCCCCTGCGAGGGAATCTTTTTTCTTGTCCCTCGCGAGGGAATCTTGTTCATATTTGTAATAATTCGGATCGCGGACTTTAATGATCCGAGACACTATACTATATGATGCAGTATTAGTATATCAATAAAATTCACGTTTTATTAATAGACGTGTGGAGGGGTTGCCCAAATCAGTCCTATGATGATGCTATGAGGCCTGATCCTCCACACGATCTATAGTTTCAAAATGTTTTAGTGGAGCGAGGATGTCCAAGGATATGAGGGCTAGTTCCCATGAACATTTTTCTCGAAAATTGGAATTCGAAAACAGTTTTTCATGACATTCATGTATACATTGCATTTGCTTATATGAATGTATACTAACCATTTTGCCGATTGCATCACAGGCATGGCATTGCATATCATGATAGTCATTTGTATGGCTCGGATTCACACTCAATGGATATTGGTGAACCCGATTATTCTGATTCGGAAAAGGAAGATGATTCTAGAATTATTGAAAAGGAATGGCTCGGACACGAAGAGTCCAAACCTCTTACTACCGAGCAACCGGTTCTTCAAATTTGGGGGATTCGGATAATCCTAGAGAAACCAAAATTGGAGCGGGTCTTTCTCAGATGGATGCTAGAAGATTGATTAAGCTTTTGAAAGAATACCAAGATGTTTTTGCTTGGTCTTATGCTGACATGCCAGGTTTAGACCTTGAGATTGTGGAGCATGCATTACCCCTTGATCCCAACATTCCACCGAAAAAGCAAAAGCTCAGGAGGACGAAACCTGAGTTGTCGAAGAAGATTGAGGAGGAAATTATGAAACTCTTAAATGTCGGGTTCATTGAAGTTACCCATTATGCTGACTGGATTGCTAATGTAGTCCCAGTTATGAAGAAGGATGGGCGAGTCCGAGTGTGTGTTGATTATCGTGACTTGAATAGGGCAAGCCCCAAGGATGATTTTCCTCTACCCCATATTGATGTCTTAGTCGACAGTACTGCTGGATTTGAATTGTTCTCTTTTATGGATGGATTTTCTGGTTATAATCAAATCCGGATGAAAGAGGAAGACAAGACCAAAACTTCTTTTATCACTCCATGGGGGACCTTTTGTTACAAAGTAATGCCCTTTGGTTTGAAGAATGCAGGAGCAACATATCAGAGAGCCATGGTAACACTATTCCATGACATGATGCATAAAGAGATTGAAGTTTATGTGGATGATATGATCGCGAAGTCAAAGCAAGGTGAAGACCATGTTGAAGTCCTAAGAAAACTATTTGATCGATTGAGAAAATTCAAGCTGAGGCTTAACCCCGCAAAATGCATATTTGGGGCAAAGTCTCGGAAGCTTCTTGGATTTATGGTTAGCAACAAGGGAATTGAGATAGATCCCTCTAAGGTGAAGGCTATATGTGATTTGAAACCTCCTTCCACCGTTAAAGAAGTCGAAGCTTATTGGGAAGGTTGAATTATGTTGCAAGATTTATCTCTCAATTGTCGAAACGGCAAAGCCATTTTTCAAGCTGTTAAAGAAGAATGCCAAGGTCAATTGGGATGAAGATTGCCGAAATCATTTGAAGAGATAAAGCGATATCTCTCGCAATCCCCTGTACTTGTACCGCCTATCCAAGGCATACCTTTGATTTTATATCTCACCATTCATGAAGAGTCTTTAGGAGCTATGTTGGCACAAAAAAGGCCTAGAGATGGAGCAGAGTGTGCTATATACTATCTCAGTAAGAAATTTACTGCCTCCGAGGCTCGATATACTAAAGTGGAAAAGACTTGTGTAGCCTTGATTTGGGTTTTACATCGATTGAGACAATACACTCTTCATCACCACATTTTTCTGGTGACTGAGAATGACCCAATCAAATATCTTTTGGAGAAACCAGCACTTGGTTGGAAGGCTTGCTAAATGGCAAATATTGCTCTCTCGAATTTGATATCCAAAGCTCGTCACAAAAATCAGTCAAGGGGCGAGCCATAGCCGACATCTTGGCTGAAAATCCCGGGAAATCTAATGATTGGAATGAAATTGATGAACGGGTTTATTTGGTCTCGCGACAAATGGACCATGTATTTCGATGGTGCGCTTAATCTTTCTGGTTCTGGCACTGGGGCAGTATTAATATCTCCAGAAGGCCAACATTATCCGGTAGCTGCAAAGTTGGTATTCCCTTGTACCAACAATATTTCTGAATACGAAGCATGTATCCTGGGCTTACAATTAGCGATTGAAATGAAGGTCAAAAAGCTCCGGGTTTATGGTGACTCTGCACTCATCATTTTTCAGACGGGAGGTGAATGGAAAACACACAATGAAAAATTGGTTCCTTATCACAAATATCTCGAAGGTTTGGTCGAAGAATTTGATGAAATCTCTTTTGATTATTTGCCAAGATCACAAAATCAATTCGCTGATGCCCTAGCCACCTTATCCTCAATGTTACAAGTAGCCGACGGCTTGAGCATTGATCCTTTGCAAATTGATGTCTTAAAGAAGCCCGCTCATTGTATGATGATTGAAGAAGAACGTGATGAACAACCTTGGTATTTTGACATAATGAATTATTTTCGAGAAGGAAAATTTCCTCAAGGGAGTCAAGCCAACGATCGAAAATACTTGATAAAATTGGCATCTAAATTCTTCCTCGGTGGTGGAGCATTATATAAAAGATCTTTTGATTCGGTTCTACTTTTGAAGTGTGTAGATGCACAAGAAGCAAAACTCCTAATGAAAGAAATACATGAAGGGGAGTGTGGCCCTCATATGAATGGCCATCTTTTGGCTAGAAAAATCATGAGACTTGGTTATTATTGGTTGACCATGGAAGCCGATTGTGTTCAGCATGTAAGATGTTGCCATCAATGTCAAGTGTATGGAGATAAAATCAATGCTCCTCCTAATGAACTACACCAAATGTCCGAGTCATGGCCTTTTTCAATGTGGGGCATTGACATTATTGGACCCATTAATCCTAAAGCGTCGAATGGACATCGTTTTATCTTAGTAGCCATTGATTACTTCACCAAATGGATTGAAGCCAATTCTTATGCCCATGTTACTGCAAAAAGTGTGGCAAAATTCATCCGTCGTGATATCATTGCTCGATATGGAGTTCCTGAAGCGATCATTACTGATAATGGATCAAACTTGAACAATAAAGTGGTGGATGGTTTGCTTGGAGAATTCCACATTCGTCATTTGAATTCTTCTCCTTACCGCCCACAAATGAATGGAGCTGTGGAAGCAGCAAATAAGAATATTAAAAGATTCTAGCCAAAACGGCGGAAAATTATCGTGATTGGCACGACCGATTGCCTTATGCCTTGTTTGCTTATCGGACTTCAATTCGTACCTCAACCGGGGCAACGCCATTCTCATTGGTTTATGGGACGGAAGCGGTATTACCCGTGGAAGTGGAAATTCCTTCATTGAGGGTACTTTCTCAAATAGAACTCTCCGAGGATGAATGGGTACAACAGAGGTTTGAACAGCTTAATATGATTGATGAGAAGCGAGTAAAAGCCTTATGCCATGGACAGAGCTATCAAAAGAGAGTGGCTAAGTCGTTCAACCGCAAAGTTAAGCCGAGACATTTCGAGGTTGATAATCTCGTCCTGAGAAAAGTCTTGCCTATCATTCCGCACCCCGGGGAAGTTTGCTCCAAATTATGAGGGTCCTTATATTGTAAAGAAAGTGCTACCTGGTGGGGCACGATTCTTGTAGAAATGGATGGTCAAGAATTGCCAAGACCTGTAAATGCTGATACTTTGTCAAGAAGTATTATCCATGAATAAATTGAAAGGCCTTTGAGCCATTTTTGGATTGGATCTCGAGCCATTTTAGGACGATTGCATCATACATTGCACGCATACATATTGCATTTGCATGTTTGCTAATTTTGTAGGTATCTCTCGATGAAGATCCTACCCGTTCGTGAGAAAGTTCGACCCAAAATCAAGAAAATCAAAAAATAAAAAAAATAAAAAAAATCAAGAAAAAAAAAGAGAACAAACAAAAAAATCAGATCAAAATCAAAAGAAAAATTTTTTGAAAAAAAAAAAACAACAAATAAACAAAGAAAGAAAAGGAAAAACTTGTCCTTTAGAATCCAAAAGTGATCTTGTTCCTTGGAATGTCAAAAAGCCATTTAGGATTCTAGAAGTACCACTAGAACTCTAGAGATGAACTCCGATCTGAATAAAGTCTGTTCCTTCCACAAATTTTATCCTCTCTTTAAAAGTCCGTCTAATGAAAAAAAAAAAAAAAAAAAAAAAAACATGTCTCTTCAAGGCAAAATTTTATTGCATTTTCATTTCCCAATGGGATGAATTTAACTAAAGTGGGTTTTGAAAAACCTAAAAGGATTGTTAAATATGCCAGGTGGTAGTGTCTAAGATGATGAGAGGCAACCTCCTTACCAAACACGTCCTTATACACTCTTTGAGAGAATTGAGTGAAAAGAACCATGTCTTAGGGCATAGGATTCATTCACAGTGAGTACATGATTTGAAATGATAAAGGCATTTCATTTCTCAATCCTAAACACTATTATATCCCTTGCAAGCCACTTTGAGCCAATAGGGAGCATTTCCAAAATAACCCTGTCAAGAACAACCCCACATTGGGGCAAAATAGGGGGTCTTGGTTGAAAATTATGGAGAAAAAGATTAAGAAAGATTTTATTGCTCTCACTTGCATCAATCTTCTTGTGTTAGCTTCAGGTGATTTCTTGTTGAAACTCGAAGCATCCCGAAGTGAAGAAGAGCATTCCGTTCACTACCACAAACACAATTACCCTTTGTTTAGCCAATTTGAGCCTTATATAATTCTTTCATAAGCCCAAGTGATGATTATCTCCCCACACTGGGGCAAGGCACATGATTTACCAACAAAAGTGAGAATATTGGTAATGTTTGTAAATGCCACTCGAGAGTCCTAGATACTCAAAAGAGAATGAAAACTAGGGGGCATGAAAAAGCAGTGTGCCTGGTAAAAGCAAGGCCAATGCCCATGAAAAAAAAATGCAAAGAAAAGCAAGAATGCAAAAAAGAGCAAAATCTATGATCATGCGAAAGATCATTCATTGAAAAACAAAAGAAATGTCTTGCAAGAGAAAAAAACATGTATTGCAAGCAATATCATTAGAACAAAGAGCGAAGCTCTCATGTCTCAAGACAAATTACCAAAAAGACTCTCGAGATAGGTTAAATTTCAAGAGTCAAATTATCAAAAAGTCATGTGATGGTAATGATGCCAAGATAATCACTCACTTTTTAATCCTTTGATATCTGAAATTTTTTCAAGCCTTTCTAAGCCTCACCGAACCAACATTACAACCCTTATCCGAAGTCTCTTCCGATTGGGATGGTTCGAGTTGAAATGAGAATATCACGTAGGAGCTACCGCTAGAAGGAATGGAAGCAATCCTATCTTATCTTATCTTCAAGGTTCTTGACTTGTAAACCCAATGAAGATATTGATTGAATATTCATTTCTTGGCCTCAAAGTGCATACCCTTTGTATAAGCCCATGACCAAGCCATTCATTACGGTCCCTTCAAAAGACCTTTTGATCAATGGATTGTATTCACTGTGAACGTTTCCGAAAGCTTTAGACATAGGTTGAGTGAGACTTCTCTAGTGAGATATAAACAATTTTCCTCATATCAATGGTTGGGAACAAAAACCCTCTTTGAGAACTAGTGTGAAAGACCTCTTTTGATTAGGATATTTCCACTTGGCATATTTGATCTAACCCTTAGATGGTTAACCAAGTCCCATTTTTGTTAAGATCCTCTTTGAAAGGATTTGACAATCAATATCATTTTGCAAGATTGATTCTTTTGCAATTACATTCAGTCAAAACCCGTTGTTACACGGTGAGACCTTCCTTTTAAATCATATGGTTCGTGGGTCTATCCTTAAACCACTCAGTTTTAGGTCATCTTTAAACCTTGTTTCTTAAGGTTCATGGTCAACCTTAAACCATGTCACCCTCTTATGACCCGGTGAGCTTTTCCTAGCCCGGAGTCCTTCAACCCCTTCTTATGACCCGGTGGGCTTTCCGCAGCCCGGAGTCCTTCGATCCCCTTTCTTATGACCCGGTGACTTATGACTCGGTGGGCTTTCCGCAGCCCGGAGTCCTTCGACCCCCTTTCTTATGACCCGGTGGGCTTTCCGCAGCCCGGAGTCCTTCAACCCCTTCTTATGACCCGGTGGGCTTTCCGCAGCCCGGAGTCCTTCGACCCCCTTCTTATGACCCGGTGGGCTTTCCGCAGCCCGGAGTCCTTCCACCCCCTTCTTATGACCCGGTGGGCTTTCCGCAGCTCGGAGTCTCCTCTTTCTTTTTATGACACGGCGTGCTTTCCGTAGCCCGGAGTCTTCTCTTTCTTCTTATGACACGGCGCGCTCCTGTAGCCCGGGGTCTCCTCTTTCTTTTGCTGAGTCAACCTAAAGTTTTCAGGTGTCAACTTTTATCTTTGAGTGGAACCTCTTCGAGCTCCCACTCAAAGAAGGGCAGCTGTTGACACCTAAAATTTAATAAAAATTCTGTTTGAATTATAATAAAATAAAAATAAAAAATAAAAAAAGAAAAGAAAAGAAAAGAAAAAAAAGAAGAAAATCAAAATAGAAAAATCGGGAAATAAAAAAAAAAAAAGAAGAAGAAGGTCGAAATCAAAGAAAATAAAAAATGGAAAATTAAAAAAAGTCGGAAATTAGAAAATAGAAAAATTAAATTGACGAAATAAAAACGCGAAAAAAATTAAAAAATGGAAAATATAAATAGAAAAGATTAGGGTTTTCGCGGGGGGGGCTCGACACTCTCTCTCTCTTCGGCCATTCCCTCGCGTTTTCTCTCTCCCGGTTCTCTCTCTCCCCGACGCAGCCTACCCCCAAATTTCTCTCAGGAAACCCTAGATCGGGCCTCGATCTAAGGTTTCAGGAGAGATTTCCAGAAAAAAACCTCTTGGAATCGACCCCCAAAAAGACCGATCCTCTCTCCCTCTCACGATTTTCTCTCCCCCGCAAATCCACACCGAGCGACGGCAGCGGTGGTCCTTGACGCGACTCTTCCATCTTCGCCGACGATTGGGTAGCGACGGCCTTCGATTTAGGGAAGATCGACGCTTATTGGGAGGCCACGACATCGATCCACGGTCGGCCAAGGAGATTCGAGGAGTACGAACCCGATCCGGCGTAGACAGTGACGACGATGATGCTGTAGATCTGGGTCCGATTGGCCGACGGAAGGGATTGATCGCGTAACCTCGACCGAGATCTCCTCTTCCCAAAAACCCTAGGAGACCGATCCGCATTACAAAAAATCGGTGAGTTCCCCCCTTTTTCTTTGCCGATTAGTTTCCTTTTAGGGATTCGATTTTCTTCCTCCCTTTTCTTCGTTCCCTTTGTCTCGAACACATTTTTTTTTCTTTTCTTTTTTTTGTTTTCTTTGTTCGGTTCATCTCGGTCGAAACCGCCGACGGACGGATCGACTCCCTCGAGGATCATTGGCGGGCGATTCTATTTTCAAGAAGACCATTGACGAACGGATCTGACCATTTTCTTTTGTTGCAGATCATATTTCAGAGCTTGACACATTAGAGTTGGATTTATTCCAAGTTAGAGGTTTCGGTTTGTTCCTCAAGGTAAGAAAAATCCGAAACCCTAGGCCTTAGTCGCTCACTGTTTTCGGTCCGATCAAGTAGGGATAAATATGTTTGATTAGAAATTTAGTGATGCATGAATCTCTATGTTAAATCCGAACATGGTTTTTCATTATTTCTGCTTATAGATTTCTTCGGCCAAAATATTCGATGTCGGTTTGAAGGAATTTCCAAATCGATTAATGTGGGTTTCAATTCGATTCGATTGGGGGTCTCCATATGCCTTTTCGATATATGGATTCTACCGTATTGATTTCGTTTGAATTCCTTAAAATAGATGCTATATAATTTGCTGTATTGGTTAATCAAGAAGCATATGACTTACCCCCATCGCCCGACCTTTGCTGCTTAATAGGTACAATTATGAAATTATTGAAGAATATGAGCCATGACCGAACACTTTGCGAATGTTTTGAATGCCCGTCGTGTTTAGTAGTTAATTGTGCTGATTTTCTTTGTTACGTTATCCATCTGTTTTGTTTAGCCGCCTTGATGTTTGCTGTTACGAAGTTTCTAAATTGCAGCTTTGATATACCGCTGTTGTGGTTGCTGTTACCTCTTCTCTCGCTATTAGATGTTCAGTTGTTTTTGCTCTATTATTTGTAGGCCTGCTATTTCATGAATTCAGTCTTGCCGTTTGTTTTTTCGGTGTTACGGTTCGTTGTTTCTGTTTCTATATTACCTATACATTGTCTTCCACCGCTGTTCTTTTTGTTTTGTTGCACTTTATTTTTAGTTATATCGATCGATGCCTCATTGCTTCTTCTTTACTTGTTCCGCGATTCCACAGCTGTTGTATTGCTGGATCAACTTTATTGCTTTGTTGTTTCAATGCTATGGTTCTATTGTTTGATTGTTCCCATGCTACTGACGTGCTGTCCCTATATCACTGTCTTGTGGTTTCTGCGGTGTCGTGCCACTATTCTTGCTCAAATGTTTATTGTTTTGTTATTCCAGTTTTACTGTTCTTGTTGCCTCCGTTTCAATATTATTATAATACTTGCTGTTTTGCTATTTTCTTGTCATCATGTCGCCACTTTGCTGTCTTTATTTCACTGTTTTTATAGTGTTATTGTTTTTACTTTACTGTTCTTGTGATCTTTGCTTTATTATGCTGCTGCTCCATTAGCTTTATCTTGCTGTTTCTATTATACTGCATTGCTGTTTTCGCTCCAAAGTCTGCTTTTCTTGATACTCATGCTATGAAATTAGTTGTATTACTGTTTCAGCTTTGTCATATTGTCACCTTGATGTTTGCTTTACTGTTTTGTTGATTTCCCGTAGTCACATTGCCGTTTCGTTATCTTTGTTTTCGTTGTTTGAGGTTCTATTTTGTAGATTCTATTTTGCCATTGCATCACTTTATTTCTAGCTTTACATAATTTCTTTACTTAGTCACGTCATTTTGAAGTCAGCATTAGTTTCTTTTTTAATTCTTTAGTCTAAGCTTAGAATTAAGACTTTGAAGATGAAGAAGCCACGGAGATGGAGGAGGGTCGATGTCCATTCCGACCTTTATATATGTAATCTTCTTTTCTTTTATATTCCCGATATATGTTTCGGGTTTTTAAGATTGTATTAAAGCCCGACGAGTTGCGGGCCTTTTATTTTTCTTTTTCTTTTATTATGTTTTCCTTTATGTTCTTTAGGATTATATGCTTGAATTTACTGCTTTATATTGACTGCTTTATTGCGTTTCAATTGGTTGTTTTCTTTACAACTTCTCTTATAATTGCATGTTCTGGTTTGTTTTTTTAGGTTGCTTGTTTATCCATCTTATAATGGCATGCTTATTGTTGGTTTTCTTTCTTTTAGGAATAAAATGAAATGAAACCGAATTCACCACGCATGATTACTTAGTATAGGATTGATTACCTTGAAAAAAACTTAAAGGACGCATGGAAACAAAAAAATATATAAAAGAAAAATCAAAAAATAAAAAATAAAAGATCAAAAAAAAAAGAAAAAAAAGAAAAAAACAACAACAAAAACAACAAAAACACAACATACCATTAGGTACCGAAAGGGCGTTAGTAAAAAAAAAAAAAAACACTAACGTAATCCAGGTCCCCGAGCTTTAGATCTCTGGTTGCGAAGGGATCGAGGGAATCTCCCAACCCTCGATTAGGTTTCTAGCTTGCCTCTAAGATAAGCTAGTGGCGACTCTGTTTTTGTTTAGGATTGATAATATGATTCAATTTTATAAACTTTTGTTGTGCCTAACGATTAGCTTGGGAGAGCTCGGGTTTGCATGTTTAAAATCCGAAAAAGTTAGGTGCGACAACACTTTATAAGGAGTATGTCTAACTTATGTGGATGTGGACCATTTTGCTTTCGATGCTTCCGAAATTATGGTGCGCAGTCTTCACTATGATTTTGGTTTTTCCCTCCTCGCCAATCAGGCATGTGCAAATGCCCTTCAATGTCTACGGAGGTGTGACTTCTGGTTTGGAAAATTTCATTGGAGATATCCGGAGTATAGCAAGTCTCAAGGACGTTGCTATCGCATCCACTGGTTCATGCAGTGGTATGTTGTATTGTCAAGCGTTAGTCTTATCAATTTTTATCTGATCTTATCTCTACCGCTTGTCCTGCCTCTATCGTGCCAGTGGTCCATGAATGTTCTCTCTTTGATATAGTACTTTGCACTGCTAACGATAGGGATGTCTTCCGTAAAAGAATTCGCTCGATTTTCTTTCATGATGCACTTGAGGGGCATGATTTTACAGTGACAATCGACAATGTTGGTTCAAACTCATAATATCTTTATTTCTTCCTGGAAAATGTTTTAGTGAAGTTACATTATTTTTGGATGTACCATTTAAGTTGCTCCATTTGATCATGTTGTATTTGAAGAGATACGTCCATGATGGGGTGTAAAATATCATTGAAAGGGTATGTAGTAAGAGATATAAAAACCCTTAGAAGACAACCGTTTGTTGTTGTTGTTGGCAAACCATTTCACACCAAAAACTCTCTCTCATTTTTCCATCCAATGGAAGAAGGCATTCCATTTAAATTTAGCAAGAACAATCGGCACTTACGCCGTGGAAATCAGGTGTTTTCCTAGTGATTGCATCCAGACCAACGTGAGGAAGTGTTGTTCGTGTTTGATCGGCAATTCAACGTTCGTTCCGGGACCATTTGAAGTTTGCGCATCGGAATCAGGTAAGTCGTCTTCCGCCGACTCGAATTCCTTCAGATCAAGTCTGTATGTAAGTATTCTCAGCACTGAGCGCTTATGGAGAATGCCCGTGGGAATGGAAGAAATCGACAGTCCTCATTCTGCTGTATTTGAAGACTATAGAGCTTTGAGTGGAAATTTCATTTTTCATGGAATTTATTAGACAAACTGATATAGATAAACAGAGACAGCTTTGAGCCTATTCCTTTTACCTTTTCCAACTTTTGCCAGTAGGGATAAATGTATCCCTTGGCTCACAGAAGTGATGATGGCTAAGAAAATGAACCTGAAATTAGATGTGATGCTGAAGAAGTACCCCCGGTTGTATTATTTAATGACGTCCTTTATCGACCTATAAGATTACTTCGAACTCAAAGAAAAAGAAAAAAATCTAGAGCCAAATACCTCACAACGGCTTTCTAGCTTGCTTGCATTAGAAGTTTAAATCCGATCCGTTAAAACTCTCTCGAACCCAGATTACCTTTGATCGTTCAAAATTCAAAGCGCACTGTAAGATTGTAAAGAGAAAAGGAGAGGTTAGGCTGTGGATCGGGGCGGCATTTGATTAGGTGGGGTGGGGGGACCGAAAGGGGAGGGTGACGAGGATGCCGGATGAGGAGGATGAGGAAGAACAAAGGGAGGACGTTGGTGCGCCGCATTCAATGGTTGACGATGAAGTTTTTTTTTTTTTTTTTTCTCTTTATTGGAGAGAGAGAGAGAGAGAGAGAGAGAGAGAGAGAGAGAGAGAGAGAGAGAGAGAGAGAGAGAGAGCGGGTGTGGTGGTGGGGCCCACGCCAGTAGCTGTGAGAGGGGTTTGCCGTTTTAAGACAGCAACGTCGGCATCGCCCGTCTTAAAACGGCAAACCCTCTCACAGCCATCGGCGTGGGCCCCACCACCACACCCTCTCTCTCTCTCTCTCTCTCTCTCTCCAATAAAGAGAGAAAAAAAAAAAAAAAACTTCATCGTCAACCATTGAATGCAGCGCACCAACGTCCTCCCTTCGTTCTTCCTCAACTTCCTCATCCGGCATCCTCGTCACCCTCCCCTTTCTCGGTCCCCCCCACCCCACCTAATCAAATGCCGCCCGATCCACAGCCTAACCTCTCCTTTTCTCTCTATAATCTTACAGTGCGCTTTGAATTTTGAACGATCAAAGGTAATCCGGGTTCGAGAGAGTTCTAACGGATCGGATTTAAACTTCTAACGCAAGCAACCTGAAAATGAACCTGAAATTTTACACAGCATTATCTAGTTTAGTTCCTTAACTTTTTTGATCAATTTTGATTCTCAACATGCAAAATTGTTGTTTTCGTTGAAAACAAAAATTGTAGGTAGCCAGATCTTGGGCATACTTTAGCACTTGGTTTGAAACACCTCCCAATTTTGAGTTAACCATGCAATAGCTTGATGGTGTTGCTGCACATCCAATTTGCTGGTCCATATTGTAGTGCGCAAATTGTGCGCAACCCAAGATCTCCATAACCAGAACATAAACATGCAATTGTAAATTGAAGGATCAACGCACCTGTTTTAGGATCCATCGTCTTTCTTGAAGCGGAAGCAGGAACACAATGTTCCTCGCGCAAATCATTCTCCTCTATGACCCTCCGAAACACTGGCTCAATGAGGCGGCCCCTCACGATTGGCGTTAGAGTAACGCTCCTTAGGTGAGGATATGTGAGATTAGGGCTAGAGGAGAGACTTGAGCACTATTTATAGAGTTTCCAACCAGTCCCCCTCATTACGGGCCAGGCTCAACTCGGCCCACACTAGCCAGCCCCATATTAGACTAATTAAGAAACCTTCTATCTCACCTAAGACCAAACCCCGTAAAACGGTAAACGTTAAACGGTAAATTACAATAACAATGTCAATTAATTTAGTCCACAAATCAGGAAAACTCTTACATTCTCCCACTTTGACTATATTAATTGAAATTGTATTGTGTGTGCGCACATTGGTCCAGAGATAATTCTTAATAGTCAATCCTATCTCATAAAGTCTCCAACACCGAATCATGGCGGTAACTCGCATGTATACACACGAGCCTTCCATGGTCACAAGTGTTTTCAACTTTATTTGATATGGATCAAATATGGTAGTGTGGCAATGGCTAACATCTCTCATAGAGAGATCCATTTGTCAGTCACCATTCTCTTATTTAGGCGACACAAAAGTTTGTGCCACAAGAGAATGAAATTATGGTTCTAACGAACCCACATATGTCTTGTCCTTATGGTCAACCTTTCTTTATGTATCACAAGAACATATGCACAAGGCTAATAACGAATTGCCCCTTAGCCTTCACTCAAGGTAATACCTTGAGAACAATAACAATATATATATATATATATATATATATATATATATTCAACAAAATAGTAAACCATTCAAAAATATCGTATTGAATGCAAAAGTTGAAATATATATATATATATATATATATATATATCAAAACATTACTAAATTGTAACAAATGCAGATATAAACTTTATTTTAGAAAAATAAAATATAACTTCCACTAAATGACGGCATCCCAAGATGCTCCTAGGCCCATACTAATGACATGTTGATCAAATACACATGGGCGTAGGCCTTTAGTTAGCGGATCTGCAATCATATCATCTGTAGAAACATAATCCACAGCAACGTCACCATTCTGTACTGATTCCTTTACAGTCAAAAACTGGACTTCCATGTGTTTAGACCCCTTGAGACTTCTGTTGTTATTAATAAATAACACTGCAGAATTATTGTCGCAATGAAGCTGTATGGGCCTATCCACAAAATCAAAAACTGATAACTCCCTAATGAGGTTCCGGAGCCAAATAGCTTGAGTAGCAGCAGTAAAACATGCTATAAACTCCGCTTGCATAATGGAAGAAGATATAGATTTCTGTTTTTCGCTCTTCCATGATACCGCACCTCCCGCCAACATAAATATGTATCCCGTTGTCGACTTCTTATCATCTTGACAACCAGCAAAATCTGCATCGAATATCCTACTAGTTGCAAGTCGGAACATGTCTATAAATCAGCATATAATCCCTTGTTCTCTTTAAGTACCTTAAAACCTTCTTGGCAGCAACCCAGTGATCGCGTCCTGGATTTGACTGATATCTGCCTAGAAGCCCAACTGCAAAAGCAATGTCTGGCCTAGTGCAAACTTGAGCATACATGATACTTTCAAGCACACTAGCATAAGGTACATTCTTCATTTGAGCTTTCTCAAAATCTGAATCAGGGCATTGTGAAAGACTCAATTTATCACCCTTAATAACAGGAGCAACTCCTGGTTTGCAATCTTGCATATTGAATCTTTCCAAAATGCGATCAACATATGCCCTCTGAGATAAACCTAATGAACGGCATGAGCGATCTCTATGAATCTCAATGTCAAGAACAAAAGACGCCTCACCAAGGTCTTTCATATCAAAATTTTTCGATAACATCCGCTTTGTCTCATGCAGTAAACCGATGTCACTACTTGCAAGCGGGATATCATCCACATAAAGTATGAGAAAAATATATTTCGTCCCACCGACCTTGGTGTATATGCACCGATCTACTTTGTTCTCAACAAATCCGATGAAGTGACAACACTATGAAATTTGAAATACCACTTTGTCTAGAAGCTTGTTTAAGGCCATAAATAGACTTCTTCAATCTACAAACAAGCTTACCCGAGTCATCATCTCGTAAAACCCTCGGGTTGCACCATATAAACCTCCTCATTAAGGTCTCCATTAAGAAATGCGGTCTTAACATCCATCTGGTGTAACTCCATATCAAAATGAGCTACTAATGCCAAGATCATTCTGAAGGAATCTTTAGAAGAAACTGGAGAAAATATTGCTTCATAATCTATTCATTCTCTTTGAGTGAAACCCTTAGTCACCAGCCTGGCCTTAAACTTTTCAATCTTTCCTTTGGAATCCTTTTTAGTCTTGAATACCCATTTGCAGCCAATAGGTTTGCAACCTTCAAGTAATTCAACAAGCTCCCAAACACCATTATGTTTCATAGATTGCATCTCATCTTTCATCGCATCTAGCCACAAATCTGATTGAGGACATGAGATAGCATCCTTATAAGTGACTGGATCAACAACACAGCCAATATCATAATTATGCTCTCCTAGGTAGACCACATAGTCTGGTGGTATAGCAGAACGTCTTTCCTTAGCAGATCTTCTGAGTGGAGCTACTTCAACCTCATTTTGAACTTGAGGAGCTTGAGGAATTGCATCAGGAACTGTCTCAACAATAGGATCTTGAGCCACAACAGGTTCATTTTGTGGCACAAGAGGTTCCAAAATTGTCTGCACAGGATGAGATGAGGAACCAGTAACTCCCACCAAACTATCATCTTCAATAGTTTGTGAGCAGCTACCCTTTTCAGCCACATCAAATTCCAGAAATTTTGCAGTCTGAGATTTCACAATTCTTGTACCTCCATTGGGGTTATAAAACCGATACCCCTTTGAATGATCTGGGTAATACACGAAATAACACCGAGTAGTCTTGGAATCCAGTTTATTCAATGTAGGATTATATAACTTCACCTCCGCTGGACATCTAACTTCACCTCTGCTGGACATCCCCAAACTCTAAGATGATTCAGACTAGGTTTACGTCCAGTCCACAACTCAAAAGGAGTCAATGGAACCGCTTTACTAGGAACACGATTAAGAATGTAAAGAGCTGTTTTCAAAGCTTCACCCCATAGAAAAGCAGGCAAATTGGTCCTACTAATCATACTTCTCATCATGTCCATAAGAGTTCGATTACGCCTTTCAGCTACGCCATTTTGTTCAGGACTTCCAAGCATAGTAAACTGACCTACTATCCCAGAATCCTTTAAGTATTTGGCAAACGGTCCTTTAAGTTGTCCAGCGTCACCATGCCTACCAAAATATTCACCACCATAATCAGATCTAACAATCTTTATAACTTTTCCCAACTGTTTTTCCACTTCAGTCCGAAAAATCTTGAATTTGTCAAGAGACTCGAACTTTTCTTTAATCAAGTATAAGTATCCATATCGGGAATAGTCATAAATAAATGTGATGAAATAAAAGTTTCTGCATAAAGTAGCCGTGTATGGTCCACTAATGTCAGTGTGAATTATCTCCAACAAGCCAGAACTTCGAACATCTGATTTCTTCTTTATTTTCATCATCTTACCTCTACATCAATCTACGCAAGTCTCTTGATCACCTTTAAGAGTAGGCAAGATGTCAGCCTTTACAAGCCTTTCTACTCTTTCTTTAGAGATGTGACCAAGTCGTTTATGTCACAATGCATAAGATTGTTCCTTAGGTAGAGGCCTTTTGGAAACAACTTTTTCAGCTGAATATGCAACATACATGTCGTTGGAAGATAAACTCAATCGATATAATCCATTGGATAAATTGCAACACTCAATCTTATTGGAACCATAAAAGATAGCAATAGTATTATTCTTTATCTCAAAAGAGTATCTACACATGTCCAAACAAGACACCGAAATTAAATTCCGCATAAATGAAGGTACGTAAAAAGTGTTTCTTAACATCATCCTAAAACCAGAATCCAAAACCAAAACGACATCTCCCACGAACTCGACGTCAACACCAATGCTATTTCCTATAGTGAGCTTTGATTCATCCTAATTTGGCGTCCTTCTGTTTATGAACCCCTTTAGGCTCACTCTTCTTGTTTTTCTTAGACAACCAATCTTTAAACCTTTTGCAGTCCTTCTTTACATGTCCTCTCTCCCCGCAAAAGTAGCAAAACAGCCATTCTCCCGGGAAATGCTTTCTTAGGACCCAAACTATTAGAAGGACTCGCACCGTTAGAAGGACCAGCACCATCAGAATTTCCTTTACTATTAGAAGGTCCAGCTGCTTCAGAATTTCTCTTCTAAGTCTTCACACTTTTACCCTTATCAGTGGCAAAACTTGAAGTATAAAGAGCAATGTGCCCTTTGTCTTTCTTCAATTTCTCTTCCTCTGCCACCACCCTAGAAATCAATTCATTAACTGTCCAGGCTTCATCTTGGGAACTATAATTAGTCTTGATAATCCCAAAATCAGGAGGAAGAGTATTCAAAGCTTGATGCATAATGCAGGTAGTGGGAATAGCAACATTAAGAGCCTGAAGCTTGGTCTGTAAATCAACCATCCTCATAATATAATCTCTTACCCCACTAGAACCATCATACTTCATGGTAAACAAAGGTGTATGAATGTGTGTCCCTATCTCAAAGATTAGACGACACACGGTACCTAGCCACCAAAGCTTCCATCATTTGCCTAGCATTACGGTTTGCGGCAAACCATTCTTCAAGTGTTCCTGAATTGAACGCTTCATAGACAAAGAAGCAAATTCTATTGCTCTTAACCCAGCAGCAAAGTGTGCTTTCGATCCTCTCGTACTCTCGCGCAATGGCTGCCGGCCGATCAGCAGTAAGAGCTAAATGAACATCTGCCATCTCCATGGCAAATAGAAAATCTTCTCTCCACTTCTTAAAGTTGAAACCAGTGAGAATCTCAATAGTAACGGAGTTACCGTTTACAGAAAAGATGACTGAAAGACAGCAATATAAAACAATTAGCATCATGTGAGTATTGTGTACACAAGTACACATCTAGAGAGTTACATGCAAAATCACATAATCACCTTTGGGCAGAATACATGACATGCAATTGTACACTCCCCACATGACAGCGAATCGGAGAATATATTCCAATTTTCGTGAATTCATCACCTTTGGGCAGATGAACCACTAGGACTAGTCAATCCTCCACCACATCATCATGTATCCCTCCATGAGCTAATACACAATCACCTCCTTTTGGAGTATGACTACACATTAGACCAGGAGACATCCAGAGAACATACGAGACAGAAATTTCTTAAACCCAATCAAGTGTGCCACTTTGGCGGTCACAATTCAATTGAATCCTTGAAACTCTCTCATATCAGGGATATATTTACCTCACATACACCATTACATGTGATTTAAACTTTAGTGATAGGGGCACATATCACTCAAATCACATATCATGCTAATTAAGCTACCTTATACATTAATTAAAATAGCATACCAGAGCCCAAAGACTTGTATTTCCAAAATCACAGAAAAATACAAGAAAAATACGCAAAAATTTACTTAAAATACACGTATTTAGAGCTTTATATGCAATTTCACATCAATAAAATCATCAAACATATCAAATAAATATACCACAAGATAGGAAATCTCCATACAAATCCAACGCCGCCAGCCACTCGCCGAAAGGAGGCCCCACGCGCCTGCACACGCCGCCTGAGTGCGCGGCGCGTGGGGCTCACGCGCCAAACTTATAACCGGCCTGGAGCAGGTCCGACCGGTGGCGGTTCGACCGGTTACCCGGTCCGACCGTCCGGTCCGACCGCTCGGTCGAACCGGCTGACCGGTTGATCGGGTCGGGTCGAGTCCCGGGTCGGGTCGAACACCGGGCCGGGTCAGGTCCCGGCTCGGGTCGAAACCCGGGCCAGGTCGGGTCGGATCCCGGGTAGGGTCGAACCTCGGGCCGGGTCGGGTCGGACCCCGGGTCGAGTCGGGCCCCGGTTCGGGTCGGTCGCCGACCGGGTCGGGTCGCCGGGCCGGTGACGTCATCGGGTCAGTCGTCGGGTCGGGTCGACCCGGTTGCTGACGTCACCGTGACGTCAGCAGGCACGTGCGACGCACGCATCGGGTCAGACCCGGGTCGCTGACGTCAGCGGCCGCGTGCGGCGCACGCCCCGTGCGTGACCGCGCGTAGGCGCGTGCTCGACACCCCCAACGGCGCGTGGCCGCGCGTGGGGGCGCGTGCGGCGTCCCATGGCGACGCGCCGTCGACGGTTTTCACCATCTCGTCAAGATGAGTCCCAATTTGCAATTTAATTTGATTTTTATTGAACTTTAAATTTCGAAAATCGCAAATTATGGCAAGAATTATACTAATTAGGGCAAATTCGCACAGATTAGGGTAAAACTAATTGCGTTCATGTTCTAGGGTTATGGAGGCTCTGATACCACATGTAGTGCGCAGATTGTGCGCAACCCAAGATCTCCATAACCATAACATAAACATGCAATTGTAAATTGAAGGATCAACGCACCTGTTTTAGTATCCATCGTCTTTCTTGAAGCGGAAGCAGGAATACAATGTTCCTCGCACAAATCCTTCTCCTCTATGACCCTTCGAAACACTGGCTCAATGAGGCGGCCCCTCACGATTGCCGTTAGAGTAACGCCCCTTAGGTGAGGATATATGAGATTAGGGCTAGAGGAGAGACTTGAGTTCTATTTATAGAGTTTCCAGCCAGTCCCCCTCATTACGGACCAGGCTCAACTCGGCCCACACTAGCCAGCCCCATATTAGACTAATTAAGAAACCTTCTATCTCACCTAAAACCAAACCCCGTAAAACGGTGAACGTTAAACGGTAAATTACAATAACAATGTCAATTAATTTAGTCCACAAATCAGGAAAACTCTTACACATATTTGCAGAGTCATACGTTCCATCTTTAGCAGATTTCACCATCTTTAGGTCAGCAGTGATGTTTATCAATGTGAAGCCTGAATTAGATAAATCAGTGTGTCTAGGGATATATTTGACCGTATGGAGTGTTGGATGTGAAATTCTACTGATTAAACTCTCCATGTAGAAAGTTTGTCTTGGATATTACCATAAGAATTTTCGGGACTTCTCTCAATCTCGACTTGGTACTACTAGCAGTTATTTGATTGGTGAGTACCTTCAACTGCATTTTAATAAGTTCTTTGCGGTGAATGTAATGCTAAGCATAGTCATGCTGTTGTTTGACTCATCCCGGTATGTACAGCTCAGGCAAAGGCAGTGAAATATTTGAAGAGGACAGAAATGGAGAGAAGCAAACAGCAAGCTTCTACATTCAGAGAAATCCAACCCGTTGCAAGTGTTCTGTTTAGAGATGGTATTAAGAAGCGTAATGCAAGGAAATTTTCGGAATGCCAGGTTTTAAGGTCAGTTGCAAGAAACTCACACACTAAAATTTCAGGTTCCATTTAGTCTCCTAACCTTGCACATACAGGTGTGGATGTAATGGTTCATTTCCTAAATTTAAAATGATTTGAAAGCACCTGAAGTTGTAACCTTGACCCTCTATGTGAAGAGATGGTACGGTTTCGACTCTTTAAGAACTTGCCATATATTGATCATATGTATTTGATAATCTCCAAGTTGCTTGATTTGTGACCACATATATTTATCATTGGGGATTACTGCTACATCAACGCTGTGTTGTCATGGCCAAAAAGCATCTTCGCATGGTGTCATCGGTCCTTTCTGAAATGATATATGGCATTTTAAACTTCTTTTAACTGTCGTGAACTCTCAAATACAAGATGGATGAACTTATGGATATGGAGCCTGGCTAAGGAATTTTTTAGTGTAGATGAGTCCCCATTTCCGGGTTCTTCTGTCATTAGTCCGAGTTACAGATTGAAGTTAATAATAGTTGAATGTCAAACGGGTACTGTTTATGCAGTCCAATATTACAAAGGCAGATTGTTCCTCGCTAGGTGAATCGTCTGGGCCAAGACACAATGTCGGTCCTTCACCATGCGCACATTTCCTTTCTAGGTTGTCACCTTCAAAGAGGTCCGAGAACCTGAATTGCTTGAATCCGAGGGCCAATAACGAGACTAGGTGTATGGGAAACAAATTAGCTGGGTCAAGCCATGGGCATCATACGCTTGTTGCTTCATCCGAATCTAATATCTGTCCCTTCGTGATGGGCGATCATGGGAACTACAAATTTAAATTTTCACCGATCAATTTTGGAGACCGAGAGCCTTTTGTCTCTGCTGAATGCTGTCGAGTTCACAGCAATTTTGCTTAAGACTCCATTCATTTACATAGACTGCCATTCTCGATCTTTGCTCCTCACCTGCACCCATTTTCTAGAGTTGAAGAACTTGCATCCCCATTCGTATTGAAGTTTGTGTGTTCTTTACGGCGGTTAGAGATGACTATGCTATTAGATTGTATTTGGCGGTCCAAATAAAATTCATAATATGATAAAATTTATCTTATCTTGTGTTTGGCGCTTACTCAATACAAGATAAAGTTAGATATAAAGGAGATATAGGCCAAATAAAAGTATCATATTGAGAGGTGGGATAAAGATGGATCGTAGAGATAGACGATTCCAAATTCCATACTGGTTTTACCTAGAACTTACTCATTAGGACAGGTTCTTCAGTTTTTGGAACCTGAAACCTACTCTACATACCCTAGAATCTATAACTTATCATATCATAGGTTCCATGGCCGGTTTTGGGGTTTACCCAGGTTTCACATAGATTATTAATTGAACGAATGCAATGAATTAAAATCTTTAACGACCATCACTTGCTATTATAATTCACTGACCATAACTAATATTTAGATAATATGAATATTAATAAAGTAAAAATCTCAATCATAAAATGAAAGTTTAAATTAGTACTTTTAGATTATGTACTTATCATCAAACGGCATAGAATATCACAAGATCATTTGAAAACATAAACTAAAAACATTAAAAGTTGTTCAAAGTTCTAGAATACAGATTCCAAGTTCTAGGTTTCTCTAATTAAGAACTCAAAACTTACCCGTTAAAATAGATTCTTTATTTTTTGAAACTTTGAATCTACCTTACATATGTTGAAACCTAGAACCCACAGGTTCCTACCAATCCGCTTCTCATATTTCAGGTTCTATCTTGGAACTATGCTCCCCTAATACTTGGCTCAACCTAATCCACTTTAGTTGCTGAAAAGATTTATTGAGCAACTTAAGATAAAAGAGGAAAGCCTAGCATGTATGAGCATTAGCTTAGATCATTAAAATCAAGCACTCGACTCGACTTGGTCTGCTTTAATCACTAGAAAGAATTATCTAGTATTACTTAAGATAAAAGAGGAAAACCTTAGCTTGGATCAACGATTGCAAGTGTAAGAATTCTATCACGTGAAATGTTTTCAACATATGAGATATTCTCAACTCATGTTATGTATATCTACATATATAAAGTAAAGGCATTTGAATAATAAATTGATGATGTGGCTTCTCGAGGATTTTGCAATGAGTATGATATTAATTCAAACAAAATTTAGATATTAGATGAATTTGATTAGTACAAGGATAATCTTACCTCTTGATCAGGATTTCATAAAGTTTTGATTCTTTTCCTACATCATACTCTTTAATTGTTGTATTTATACTCTTACTACTTCTAACTAAAATTTCTCCTCCACACCTTTTTTTTTTTTAAAAAAAAAGATGGAACGTGAATCAAATTACATTTCATTGAAGTGGTCTTTAGAATCACGTTTTTTTTTTTTTTTTTTTTTTGGAAAAAAATGGAGAAATACAATTCCAATGTCTCTTTATTTTCTTAATTTTTCAATCTTTTTTTAATAGAAATTGAGGAAAAAAAGAAAATATTTTGGTTTGAACCGTACATCATAGACACAATAGGAAAGGAACCTATCGAGCTACTACATGTTGATGCTCACGATATTGATGGCCATATCACTAATTTAGAGATCTCTTGAAAAGTATTTAGTATTCATTTTGGTTGAGTTTCCATTATCTTTCTTTGGCTAAGTGGCATGTATTGAAGGAGGGACTTCTTAGATAAAATGAGATGGAAATATACTTTTACTCCTTAATAGAAGTTGTGCGAGAGGAAAATAAAATGGAGGACGAACATTTATTAAAAAAAAAAAAATTCAAACATTGAATGTTTATTGGGCAACGTGAAACAATTAAAAAGTCTAGGGTAAGCGTATTCCTACCCTAAAAACCTGGTGTGTTCTCCGACCACTATAAATTAGGGGATGGTGTGGACTGTGGAGCCCGAGCACTTCAGCAGGAATTTTGAACAGCAGGAGTAGGAAACTAGCAATGGAGGAAACGAAGGGATTGGTGAAGCGCGTGCTCCTCATGAAGTTCAAAGACGGCACCCCACCTGCCCGACCCGAGGAACTCTTCAAGAATTATGCCAATCTCGTCAACCTCGTCGAACCCTTGAAATCTTGGCGCATGTATATCCTTCTCTCCCTGTCTAATCTCTGCGTTTTCCCCACTTTCTTGGCGCTTTTTCCCCCTCTGTTCCCCCTCGATCGAGCATGTCTTTGTCCTGGTGATCTGCCATGGAATGTTCCTCAGCAGTTTGTTTGAGATGCCTGATCTTGGGTTGAACTTCTCTCTTGTGAAATTAGGGGAAAGAACGTGAGCATCACGAATTTGGACCAGGGCTTCACGCACGTCTTCGAATTAACGTTCGAGAGCGCTGAGGGATTAGCAAAGTACGTGGATCATCCTGCTCACACCGAATTCTCGAACCAGCTCCGTCCCCATCTGGATAAAATCGTGGCGATCACCTACGAGCCGACCGTCTTCGGTACCTGAATCGCCTTCTTACTGCGATGTCGGCCAATGTCATGTTTGAATAAAAGGTTTGTTATGTATGACTAAACTGAAGATTGAGGTGCCGTTACATCGAATGAGGTGATTAATACGGTTCAGACTTTAAAGACGTTTGTCTTTGCAAATAACAAGTCAGAAATAGCACTACATCTAAATTCAGATCCATGTGTACAACCGTGGCCTGTCCAATTCATTGCGGTCTTGTGTTTCGATTTTTCTTTAGGTTTACATGGAATTCTTGGTAACGTTCATGCATCCAGTCATATCACTCATAAATCTTACTAAATTGGTACAATTAGACATTACTAGAAATAATTGTAAAAGTAGTCCTAAACCTATTGTACCACAGGTAAAAAATACTAAACCTTTCAATTATGTCAATTTAGTCATAAACTTTATTGACAATTTGTCAATATAGTTCTTTTGGTCAATTTTAATTAGAAATAGCTGAAATGAACACTAGACATTTTACATAATATGACCGGCGTTAATGTGGATAATTTTTAACTTTTTAAGAAAATTTTCTTATTTTTTTTTCCTTTCCTTTTTCTTTCACAAAGTACTTAGCTATGGCTAGCGTCTGGCCACAAGGGAGGCCAAAAGGGGCATTGTGACCCTCGTGAAATTTGGCGAGAGCTGACTCTCGCAACCTACAAGAGTGCAACCCTCGTGACCTAAGTGCGACCCTCACTTAGGCCGCAATAGTGACCCTCACCGGTTCTCACTTGTGGCCAATTATCAGCTACCGGCCATATGCCAAAATAAAAAATAAAAAATTCAGAAAATTTTTAAGAAATACAAAAATTGTTTGCGTTTGCACCAACCAGCATACGCATGAGCAATTTCCTGGCCAAAATCATCCAGAAGGATTACATTGGTAAATCAATAAAATGTTTAAAACTAAATTAACAAATTAAAAGATTGATGACTGAAATAACCGTTATACAATAAATTTAGGATTTTTTAGATAATTTTCTTGATATTATCATCCCAGAAAAAGCAGAATTTTGATTGAAGAATAGGACATCTATTTTAACAACTCATTGCAATAAGAAAGCCTTTCCATTTGGAGTCAATCCTCGTATATGTCTTGGATTTCACGTCATCTTGCAAATAAATTTCGCACGACCTCGAAGTGCATGACCCGTCTTAAAGCCAGTCAGGCGTGGGTGAGCAGCAATTAGAGCCGCCAATGTCATGCTGGCAGCGGGCCTGCGTGCTAAAACTTCTTAATTGGGATAAACTTTTCGAATCGATGTGAACCGGATGTATACGGATCTTGGATGAATACACAACTCTCAAGCGACTCAAAAGAGACAGAGATACCCGTCGGATGCCCTTACATTCACGATTATAACAAAAAAAAAAAAAAAAAAAGGATTTCGTTTGAACTTTTATGATGCAAAGGTCCTTTGGAAAATTGGACTCTCTTTTTGGTTAAATACGCTTTATCAAGTCCCTTTAGATACTTGTAGGCTTAATTCTTTATCTAAGTGGAGGCAGGAGATTCAAATCTCCACCTTCTCAGGGATTAGGATAGAAGCGATTTAGCTTTAAATATGGGTTTCGATTCTCACGCCATATAATAAAGCAAGACAAATAGTTAGAGAGTGAGAGTTAGAATGAGAGTATGCTTAATTCTTTATTTAATTGATCTTTTAATATATATTAGTATTTCAAATCAAATCTGACCAAATAGTGATATTGGTTGCACGAACTTACTAGTTTGGATTCATGGGCATAAATTTTTCAATGAGTTATAATAGGCGTTAATACCACGAAAAATCATAAATTAGTATCTTTATGATAAATTTATACCTAAATTAATTTTTTATCACTAAAAATCCCAACCCCATACATTTGTGACAAGCCTTGAACATCTCCTCATCTTAGCATAAACCCCAATAGTGAATGAGAAAAAAAGGAAAGAGGTGAAATCGTGAGAGAGAAAGGAATAATTTTGGTTCATGCAAGCCTCAAACATCTTGACATGCCAAATTTGAGGTCATTTCCAAGTGCATTGCGAGAATTTTTTTAGAGTGGCTTGTTGAGATGCATTTGTAAGTTGTATTAGAAAAGTCTCACGTCAAAGAATTAGATGGTATGGAATCATATCTGGTTCATAAGTCAATGTTTTGGCTCGGATTTCCTTTTGACGTTCTTCCCATATGAAGATATTGGACTTTTTTCATGGCTAATGGAGATTGAACAATTACCCTTTGGGCTAAAATAAATTTGAAACAATGGGCTTGGCCCAGCACGTGCATCACGTTGTGATGTGGAGGATCGATGCGATCATGCGATGTATCAACCCGGCCTAGCACAAGGCGACACCTTGATTCGAGCTAGCTGGGCACAATCCATAACAATTTGACATCCCTACTTCACGCGAAGTTTTTACATCTCGGTCTCTTGAGTTAAAGGGTTTCTAATTTTTCTCCCTCGCTCTCCAATCCATAATGATGAGTTTCTTTGGCACGACACGTGTCTTTGCATTAGTTCAAACGAAACACTACTTCTAGAAATATATCTAAGAAGCAATTTGAATGCCAATTGATCGCCGCCAACGAATTGAAACATACCTTATCGAATCGATCTGGTCAAACCATCCTCCAAAAGAACATCGTTTGGCAACTCACGTGATGAAATTCCAATTGAGTCACCCATGACGACGAAGCTGTGAAGTGACGTGAGACGGGAAGGACTCATCGCCGTTTGTTTTCGACTTTCCAGAAATTTCATTTGGAAAGTTCAAAAGAAGGAACCGTGCAGACATGGGAGTGGTGAAAAGTAAGATGCAACGCGCCCAAGTATGGTGACAAATGAAGTATACAGAAAACTTGAGAAAATGGAGGAAGCCAAAGGACTAGTGAAGCATGTGTTGCTTGTGAGGTTCAAAGATGATACCACGCCTGACCAGATTGAAGAACTAACTCATCAAGGGCTTCGCCAATCTCGTCAATCTCGTCCCTCCCATGAAATCTTTCCACTGGTCTTTCTCTCTCTCTCTCTCTCTCTCGCTGAGCCAAATGATTTTGTGTGATCATTTCTGGGGTTAATGTTATAGGGGAAGGGATGTGAGCATTGAGAATGTCCATCAAGGTTTCACTCATGGGTTCGAGACAACGTTCGAGAGCAGGGAGGGAATAGCAGAGTACTTACCTCGTCCAGCCCATGTCGAGTTCTCAAAGCGGTTCCTCCCCCGGTTGGAGAAGGTCCTTGCGGTTCCTCCCCCGGTTCCAACACGGATCGGTTTTCTGGACTTATTCAATATTTGATTGGCTAAAGATAATCAGTTAAGGAAAAATCAGTTAATATCTCGAAAGATCCATATATATGTAATAAATTTATTACGAATTAATTTTTTTACCATAAAAAATTTCAAATATACATCTATGATAGATTTATCCTAAATGTCCACAAAAATCTTAACTTAGTACACTTATGATGAATTTCACCCAAATTAATTTTTTGACTATTCAAAATTAGTACATTTGTGATATATATACCATCCGTTCCATAAAAAATCACAAAACTAATACAACCTCGACAAACTGAGAGTATAATCTTAAACCAGTACACCAATCAACTTTCACTTATCATCCAACTCAGCAAATTGACCATAAAAATTAATGAAAATTAATGGACAATAAATTTATTACAAGTATAAATTTGTTAAAGCGTATTAATTTGGGATTTCTTATGATAAAATAATTTAATTTGGGGTAAATTTATTATATGTGTGTCAATTTGAGGCTTTTAGTGATAATTATTCTAAAAAAATCTGCATACTTAAAATTAAGAAAAATGAATTTTTTTTAATTTAAAAAGTGGAAAATACTTTCTCTGAAAAAATGGTTTTTTTTTAAGGAAAAGCATCAATGCCATACACTGCCCTTGCGGCGGGGGCGGGCAGGGGTTGTTGATAGCTAATATTATTTCCAAGCCTAGGTTGGTAGCAGCTTGGATGACTAGATTTGGAACTATGCATCTTCAAGCTGATATTACTATTCCAATGCTGTTGTATCTTATCGACCAGATTCATTGTTATATGCATCAAGTTCTATTTGACTCGTCAAATAAGCCGCTGTATTAGGACGTGGTGGATCAAGACGACTACTTCAGACTTCCTTAAGAGAACTCCGTCCATAACGAAACTATATTTTGCTGCATATTTAGGATGCATCATCGCGTATAGAAGTTAGTTATGAATGTGTTAGTGTCTGCATTGACAAATTGCTTGCTGCAGTTTCCCTTTGCTATGCATTGACAATCCAAACTAAGACAGTCAACAAGAATGCAGGACTATGTATTGTAAGTCTTTAATGTGTATTATACTCGATAATGCACAGGCGGTAGCAGTTTCCTTAGTTTTGTCACGTCAGTCTTTTATTTGTTTACAGTCCAGTGTTTTTGAGGACTTTCCGCTTTTAAAGGAGTATGTCTAACTTATGTGGATGTGGACCATTTTGCTTTCGATGCTTATGAAATTATAGCACGCAGTCTTCACTATGATTTTGGTTTTTCCTATTAGCTGGGTTCACTCCTATGTGAAGGAGACCCAATGAGTTGCAAGCCCAAAAAGGGCTTGAGCCCATATAATAAGTTATATGAGGAAACATGGTTTCTCACTATCTATATAAAGTGATAGTCGCAAAAGGAAATAGTAACAAGAGAAAAAGAGAAAGCAGAAAATCTGGGGATTGAGGCAATATCTGATTTACATCAAGCTGGCGTCGGAGGTCGATTCGTGGTCCGATTGAGCTGAAATTTTGTCAGCATGTTCATGACGCAATCTTCTCGAATCTGAACGGTTTGATTTTCGTTTGAAGCTGCCTACATCAGGTTTTTCGTGGATTGATCAAAACCTACGTTTTTGGTCAGATTTATCCTTGATCTCTTGTGAAGTTTATGTGTATGGCCAAGAATTATGTTCTTGAGGTCTTTGCTGCTATGTACCTCTAGTATTTGCTAGAGAAGAACAATTTTATTGATAGTGAAGAATTTTGGTGGACTCCGGTCCCGTGGTTTTTTATCTCCTCACATCGAGGAGGTTTTCCACGTAAAAAATCGTCTTGTGTTCGCGTGCTTGGTATTTATTTTATTCTACTATATCGATTCCTACTAGGTTTACACAAGAGGGGAGATTATTTTATTCCGCTGCGTTGATTCGATATTGTTCGAATTGTTATCGTTCTCCCATCAAAGTGGTATCAGAGCATCAGGTTATTGTTTGATTTCTTTGCCTTGTGTTAAACATGGAAACGAATACGAGTAGAATGATTACACTGAATGGTTCGAATTATCATATTTGGAAATGGAAGATGGAAGACCTTTTATATGTGAAAGATTTTTATTTGCCCGTATTTGCTGAGGAGAAACCAGAGAATAAAACTGATGCTAAATGGTCTATATTTCATCGTCAAGTGTGTGGTTATATTAGGCAAAGGGGTGAATGATAATGTTTTGAACCATATTATTGAGGAAACACATGCACGCAGTTTATGGGATAAGCTCGAACAATTATATGCTCGAAAGACTGGGAATAATAAGTTATTTTTGATAAAACAGATGATGGCTCTGAGATATCAAGATGGTACTCGTTTGACTGATCATTTAAATTCTTTTCAAGGAATTATAAATCAGTTGGCTGCAATGGGAATCAAGTTTGATGATGAGATACAAGCACTATGGCTGCTTGGTACCTTGCCGAACTCATGGGAGATGTTCCGAACATCTTTGTCTAACTCTACCCCAGATGGTACGATTACCATGGATTTGGCCAAGAGTAGTATTTTGAATGAAGAGATGAGAAGGAAGACACAAGGATCATCCTCTTCACATTCTGATGCCTTGGTTGTTGAGAAAAGGGGTAGAAGTGAGTCTTGAGGTCTGAGAAATAGAGATAAAAGTCGAGATAAAAGCAGAGGTAAGTATAATAAATTTGCTAATGTTGATTGCCATTATTGTCATCAGAAGGGACATATTCAGAGATTTTGTCGCCGGTTAAAAAGGGAGAAACAAAAGGAGAAAGGTAGAGAGAAGAAAAGTGATAGTGACAGTGATGACAATCGTGTTGCTGCACTTAAAGAAGACTTTCTCATTATTTTTTATGCTGATATGGTAAATTTTGTATCTCATGAGACCAGTTGGGTAGTTGATAGTGGTGCATCCGTTCATGCTACGTCTCGTAGGGATTTCTTTACATCATACAGGTTAGGTGATTTCGGATCTGTGAAGATGGGAAACAATGGGCTAGCTCAAGTTGTAGGCATCGGTGATGTGTGCCTAGAAACCAGCAATGGCACAAGGTTAGTATTGAATAATGTTAAACATATACCTGATATCCGCTTGAATTTGATTTCTACAGGCAAGTTGGATGATGAGGGGTATTGCAGCACCTTTAGTAATGGTCAATGGAAACTCACCAAAGGTTCTCTTGTTGTGGCTAGAGGTGAAAAATATTCTTCGTTGTACATTATGCAAGCAAAGTTGTCCACATACAAAATTAATGCGGTAGACAGCGAAGATGCAGCTGAGTTGTGGCATAAGAGACTCAGTCACATCAGTGAGAAGGGTTTGTCAATATTGACCAAGAAGAAACTCCTTTTAGGATTGAAAAGTTCGGCGCTAAAGAAGTGTGCTCATTGTTTAGCAGGAAAACAAAACAAAGTTGCATTTAAAAGCTCCCCTCCTTCAAGAAAGTCAGGTATATTGGATTTAGTGCATTCTGATGTTTGCGGTCCTATGAAAACAAAATCACTTAGTGGATCTCTTTATTTTGTTACCTTCATAGATGATTTTTCAAGGAAAATTTGGATTCATACCTTGAAAACTAAAGATCAAGTGTTAGATGCTTTTAGGCAATTTCGGGCTTCGCTTGAGAGAGAGACTGGAAAGAAATTGAAATGCATCCGAACCGATAACGGGGAGAGTATATTGGACCTTTTGATGAATATTGCAGACAACAAGGTATTCGGCATCAAAAGACACCTCCCAAGACGCCTCAGTTAAATGGCTTAGCTGAGAGAACGAACAAAATACTGGTTGAAAGGGTAAGATGCTTGCTTTCACAGTCAAAGCTACTTGGATCCTTTTGGGGTGAGGCTTTAAGTACAGTTGTGCATGTATTAAATCTTACTCCATGCGTTCCTTTAGAGTTTGATGTTCCTAACAAAGTTTGGACAGGCAAAGATGTTTCTTATGATTATTTGTGTGTCTTTGGGTGCAAAGCATTTGTGCATATTCCCAAAGATGAGAGGTCTAAACTTGATGTGAAAACACGACAGTGCATATTCATTGGTTATGGACAGAATATGATTGGCTACAAATTTTATGATCCGGTTGAAAAGAAAATTGTAAGAAGTAGAGACATTGTGTTTATGGAAGATCAAACAATAGAGGATATTGAGAAAACAGAGATGACTTCAGCACCACAGGTTAGTGATAATTTGGTTGATTTGGATCCGGTTCCTCTTACAAATATTCCTACACAAAGTTGATGAAGAGCAAGAGGAAGTCAATGTTCCAAATAACGCACATGTTCCCGAACATGTTGAAACGGATAACAATATTCCTGAATCGAGGCTCAATTAGATGTTCCACCGGATGTTCCAAACCGAGATCCGTTAGAGACCGACGACCTTCCACCAGTATTCTCAAGATGAGTATGTATTATTGACTGATGCAGGTGAACCAGAGTGTTATGCAGAAGCAATAGAAGATGAGTACAAAAGCAACTAGTTTGATGCTATACGAGATGAGATGTAGTCACTTTATGATAATCATACTTTTGAGTTGGTGAAGTTACCTAAAGGTAAAAGAGTTTTGAAGAACAAGTGGGTATATAGGTTGAAGCAAGATGAACATTCTTCACAACCACGATACAAAGCTAGATTGGTTGTTAAGGGATTCGGTCAGAGAAAGGGTATTGATTTTGATGATATATTTTCTCCGATAGTGAAAATGTCTTCTATCCGTGTGGTACTAGGTTTGGCAGCTTCCCTAGATTTGGAGATTGAGCAAATGGATGTCAAAACAGCCTTCCTACATGGTGACTTGGAGGAAGAGATATACATGGAACAACCTGAGGGTTTTAAAGTGAAAGGGAAAGAGGATTATGTATGCAAATTGAAGAAAAGTCTCTATGGCCTAAAACAAGCACCGAGACAGTGGTATAAAAAGTTTGCGTCAGTTATAACAGAACAAGGCTATAAGAAGACTTCCTCGGATAATTGTGGGTTCATCCAAAAATTTTCTGATGATGACTTTATTATTCTCTTGCTTTATGTTGATGATATGTTGATTATTGGCAGGAATGCTTCAAGAATTAAGTTATTGAAGAAACAGCTGAGCAAGTCTTTTGCCATGAAAGACTTGGGCTCGGCGAAGCAGATTCTTGACATTAGAATTACTCGAGACAGAGATGCTAAGAAGTTGTTTTTGTCGCAAGAGAAATATATCGAGAAGATCCTTCAGAAATTTTACATGGACAAGGCTAAAGTGGTTAGTACTCCTCTTGCTGCCCACTTTAAGTTAAATATGAAGCAAAGTCCTACGACGATAAAGAGAAGAAAGATATGGAAAGTGTTCCATATGCCTCAACTGTAGGAAGCTTAATGTATGCGATGGTATGTACACGCCTAGACTTGGCGTACGTAGTTGGCGTTGTTAGTCGCTATTTGTCAAATCCAGACAGAGAGCACTGGAATGCAGTGAAGTGGATTATGAGGTATCTTCGGGGAACTTCAAATTTGAAACTCAGTTTTGGGACCGGGAAACTTGAGTTAGTTGGATACACAGATTCTGACTTGGCAGGAGATATTGATACTCGTAAATCTACTTCTGGTTATTTGATTTCTTTTGCGGGTGGAGCTGTGTCTTGGAAGTCAAGATTGCAGAAATGTGTTACACTTTCTACAACCGAAGCTGAATTTATTGCGTGGATCAAGCTAGTAAAGAGATGCTATGGATGAAGAAGTTCTTAGAAGAACTTGGGTTCAAGCAAAAGAGGTATGTGCTATTTTGTGATAATCAAAGCGCAATTCATCTTGGTAAGAATTCATCTTTTCATTCTAGATCGAAACATATTGATGTTAGATATCATTGGATAAGGGATGTTCTAGATGAAAAGTTGTTGGAACTTGAGAAAATTCATACAGATCATAATGGCTCGATATGATGACGAAGACTCTACCAAGAGAGAAGCTTGAACATTGCCGATTGATAGCAGGGATGGTGAATCCCTCCACATTGTCGTGAGGGGGAGATTTGTTAGCTGGGTTCACTCCTATGTGGAGGAGACCCAATGAGTTGCAAGCCCAAAAAGGGCTTGGAGGAAACATGGTTTCTCACTATCTATATAAAGTGATAGTCGCAAAAGGAAATAGTAACAAGAGAAAAAGAGAAAGCAGAAAATATGGGGGTTGAGGCAATATCTGATTTACATCAAGCTGGCGTTGGAGTTCGATTCGTGGTCCGATTGAACTGAAATTTTGTCAGCATGTTCATGGCGCAATCTTCTCGAATCTGAACGGTTTGATTTTCGTTTGAAGCTGCCTACATCAGGTTTTTCGTGGATTGATCAAAACCTGCGTTTTTGGTCAGATTTATCGTTGATCTCTTGTGAAGTTTATGTGTATTGCCAAGAATTATGTTCTTGAGGTCTTTGCTGCTATGTACCTCTAGTATTTGCTAGAGAAGAACAATTTTATTGATAGTGAAGAATTTTGGTGGACTCCAGTCCCGTGGTTTTTTATCTCCTCACATCGAGGAGGTTTTCCACGTAAAAAATCATCTTGTGTTCGCGTGCTTGGTATTTATTTTATTCTACTATATCGATTCCTACTAGGTTCACACAAGAGGGGAGATTATTTTATTCCGTTGCGTTGATTCGATATTGTTCGAATTGTTATCGTTCTCCCATCATTTCCCTCCTTGCTAATCAGGCATGTGAAAATGCCCTTCAATGTCTACGGAGGTGTGACTTCTGGTTTGGAAAATTTCACTAGAGATATCCGGAGTATACCAAGTCTCAAGGACGTTGCTATTGCATCCACTGGTTCATGCAGCGGTATGTTGTATTGTAAAGCGTTAGTCTTATCAATTTTTATCTGATCTTATCTCTACCGCTTGTCCTGCCTCTATCATACCAGTGGTCCATGAATGTTCTCTCTTTGATATAGTACTGCTAACGACAGGGATGTAGTCCGTAAAAGAATTTGCTCGATTTTCTTTCATGATGCACTTGAGGGGCATGATTTTACAGTGACAATCGACAATGTTGGTTCAAACTCATATTATCTTTATTTCTTCCCGGAAAATGTTTTAGTGAAGTTACATTATTTTTGGATGTACCATTTAAGTTGCTCCATTTGATCAAGTCTGTACGTAAGTATTCTCAGCACTGAGCGCTTATGGAGAATGGTCGTGGGAATGGAAGAAATCGACAATCCTCATTTTGCTGTATTCGAGGACTACAGAGCTTTGAGTGGAAATGTCACTTTTCATGGAATTTATTAGACAAACTGATATAGATAAACAGAGACAGCTGTTGAGCTTATTCCTTTTACCTTTTCCAACTTTTGCCAGTAGGGATAAATGTATCCCTTGGCTCACAGAAGTGATGATGACTAAGAAAATGAACCTGAAATTAGATGTGATGATGAAGAAGTACTCTAGTTGTATTATTTAATGATGTCCTTTCTTGACCTATAAGACAACATCGTTGTTAAAAATTTTATACAGCATTATCTAGTTTAGTTCCTTGACTTTTTTGATCAATTCTGATTCTCAACATGCAAAATTGTTCTTTTTGTTGAAAATAATAATTGTAGGTAGCCATATCTTGGGCATACTTTAGCCCTTGGATTGAAACACTTCCCAATTTTGAGTTAACCATGCAATAGCTTGATGGTGCTGCTGCACATGCAATTTGCTGGTCAATATTTGCGGAGTCATATGTTCCCTCTTTAGCAGATTTCACCATCTTTAGCAGTGATGTTTATCAATGTGAAGCCTGAATCAGAAAAATCAGTGTGTCTAGGGAAATATTTGACCGTATGGAGTGTTGGATGTGAAATTCTGCTGATAAAACTCTCAATGTAAGTTTGTCTTGGATATTACCATAAGAATTTTTGGGACTTCTCTCAATCTTGACTTGGGACTACTAGCACTTATATGATTGGTGAGTACCTTCAACTGCATTTTAATAAGCTCTTTGCAGTGAATGGAATGCTAAGCATAGTCATGCTGTAGTTTGACTCATCCTGGTATGTACAGTGCAGGCAAAGGCAGTGAAATATTTGAAGAGGAAAGAAATGGAGAGAAGCAAGCAGCTACATTCAGAGAACTCCAACCCGTAGAGATGGTATTAAGAAGCGTAATGCAAGGAAATTTTCGGAATGCCAGGCTTTAAGGTCAGATGCAAGAAACTCACACACTAAAATTTCAGGTTCCATTTAGTCTCCTAACCTTGCACATACGGGTGTGGATGTAATGGTTCATTTCCTGATTTTAAAATGATCTGAAAGGACCTGAAGTTGTGACCTTGACCCTCTATGTGAAGAGATGGTACGGTTTCGACTCTTTAAGAACTTGCCACATATTAATCAAATGTATTTGATAAGCTCCAAGTTGCCTGATTTGTGACCACATATATTTATCATTGGGGATTACTGCTACATCAACGCTGTGTTATCATGGCCAAAAAGCATCTTCACATGGTGTCGTTGGTCTTTTTTGAAATGATATATGGCATTTTAAACTTCTTTTAACTGTCGTGAACTCTCAGATACAAGATGGATGAACTTATGGATATGGAGCCTGGCTAAGGAATTGTGTTCAGTGTAGATGAGTCCCCATTTCCGGGTTCTTCTGTCATTAGTCCGAGTTACAGATTGAAGTTCATAATAGTTGAATGTCAAACGGGTGTTGTTTATGCAGTCCAATATTACAAAGGCAGATTGTTCCTCGCTAGGTGAATCGTCTGGGCCAAGACACAATGTCGGTCCTTCACCATGCGCACATTTCCTTTCTAGGTTGTCACCTTCAAAGAGGTCCGAGAACCTGAATTGCTTGAATCCGAGGGCCAATAACGAGACTAGGTGTATGGGAAACAAATGAGCTGGGTCAAGCCATGGGCATCATACGCTTGTTGCTTCATCGGAATCTAATATCTGTCCCCTCGTGATGGGCGATCATGGGAATTACAAATTTAAATTTTCACCGATCAATTTTGGAGACTGAGAGCCTTTTGTCTCTGCTGAATGCTGTCGAGTTCACAGCAATTCTGCTTAAGACTCCATTCATTTACATAGACTGCCATTCTCGATCTTTGCTCCTCACCTGCACCCATTTTCTAGAGTTGAAGAACTTGCATCCCCGTTCGTATTGAAGTTTGCGTGTTCTTTACGGTAGTTGGAGATGACTATGCTATTAGATTGTGTTTAACGGTCCAAATAAAATTCATAATATGATAAAATTTATCTTATCTTGTGTTTGGCGCTTACTCAAGACAGGATAAAGTCAAATATAAGGGAGATATAGGCCAAATAAAAGTATCATATTGAGAGGTGGGATAAAGATGGATAGTAGAGATAGGCGGTTCCGAATTCCTTACTGGTTTTACCTAGAACTTACCCATTAGGATAGGTTGTTTAGTTCTTGGAACTTGAAACCTACTCTGCATATCTTAGAATCTAGAACATACCCTATTATAAGTTCCATGGTCGGTTTCGGGGTTTACCCAGGTTCCACATAGATTATTAATTGAACAAATGCAATGAATTAAAATCTTTAATGACCATCACTTGCTATTACAATTCACTAGTCATAATTAATATTTAGACATGTGGAAAATATGAATATTAATAAAGTAAAAGTCTCGATCGTAAAATGAAAGTTTAAATTAGCACTTTTAGATTATGTACTTATCATCGAACGTCATGAAATATCACAAGATCATTCGAAGACAAACTAAAAACATTAAAATTTGTTGAAAGTTCTAGATTACAGATTCCAAGTTCTAGGTTTCTCTAATTAAGAGCTCGAAACTTACCCGTCAAAATAGATTCCTTATTAACCACTGGGATTCGCCCCAGTGGCTACTCTTCCAATATGGAAGGGGGAGGTGAGGGGTTCAAATCCCCACCTTCTCAGGGAGGGACGGGATGGGGACGTGCAAATTTCAGGAGTGGGTTTCGACTCCCACGCCCTGCAAGAGGCATGGCAAAAGTCTGAGAATAAGTGTAGATTAGGTATAGAGTAGGACGAGTTTGGGACACCTGGAGTGCTATAACTTGGCACGGGGGGACACTTAAGTTCCATAACTTTAAAATGGTACACTTAAGTGCCAATATCGGAGTAAAATGGTACACTTAAGTGCCACTTCGAAAATCCGGCCAAATGGGCGACATGGCGATTTTCCGGCGACGGAGGTCCAAAACGGCGTCGTTTTGCACGGCCGACGTGGCGAAAAAAACGCAAAACGACGCCGTTTCGCGTCGACGTGTAAAAATAATAAAAATTAATTAAATTAAATTAAAAATTAATTTTAATTAAAATATTCTAAAAATTTTAAAAAAATTAAAAAATTAAAAAACTAAAAAACTTAAAACTTAAAACTAAAAAAAAAAAAAAAAAAGGGCATCGGGGCGGGCGGGCCGAGGGTTGAGCCCTCGCCGCCGCCGCCTCCCCCGCCGTCGCCGGAAGGGCCGGCGACGGAGGGGGCAGGGTTGGCCGGGCCCGCCCCCGATGCCCTTTTTTTTTTTTTTTTTTTTAGTTTTAAGTTTTAAGTTTTTTAGTTTTTTAATTTTTTAATTTTTTTAAATTTTTAGAATATTTTAATTAAAATTAATTTTTAATTTAATTTAATTAATTTTTATATAATTTTTTACACGTCGCCGACAAAACGGCGTCGTTTTTGCATTTTCTTGCCACGTCAGCGTGCAAAACGACGCCGTTTTGGACCTCCGTCGCCGGAAAATCGCCACGTCAGCCGTTTGGCCGGATCTTCGTCGGAATGGCACTTAAGTGTCCCATTTAATTTCGAAACCGGCACTCAAGTGTACCGTTTTGAAGTTATGGCACTTGCACTGTTCTTTACTCAGAGTAGGACTGACAAAAAAAAAATAGATTCCTTATTTTTTGGGAACTTTGAATCTACCTTGCATACGTTGAAACCTAGAACTCACAGGTTCCCACCAATCCACTTCTCAAATTTAGGTTCTATCCTGGAACTATGCTCCCCTAATATTTGGTTCAACCTAATCCACTTTAGTTGCTGAAAAGATTTATTGAGCAACTTAAGATAAAAGAGGAAAGCCTAGCATGTGTGAGCATCAACTTAGATCATTAAAATCAAGCACTCGACTCGACTTGGTCCGCTTTAATCGCTAGAAAGAACTATATAGTATTACTTAAGATAAAAGAGGAAAACCTTAGCTTGGATCAACGATTGCAAGTGTAAGAATTCTATCACGTGAAATGTTTTCAATATATGAGATATTCTCGACTCATGTTACCTATATCTACATATATAAAGTAAAGGCATTTGAATAATAAATTGATGAGGTGGCTTCTTGAGGATTTTGCAATGATTATGATATTAATTAAAATAAAATTTATATATTAGATGAATTTGATCAGTACAAGGATAATCTTACCTCTTGATCAGAATTTCATAAAGTTTTGATTCTTTTCCTACATCATACTCTTTAATTATTGTATTTATACTCTTACTACTTCTAATTAAAATTTCTCCTCCATACCTTTTAAAAAAAAAAAAGATGGAACGTGAATCAAATTACATTTCATTGAAGTGGTCTTTAGAATCACCTTCTTCTTTTTTTGAAAAAAAAATGGAGAAATACAATTCCAATGTCTCTTTATTTTCTTAATTTTTCAATCTTTTTTTTTATAGAAATTGAGGGAAAAAAATATTTTTTGGTTTTAACCGTACATCATAGAAACAATAGGAAAGGAACCTATCGAACTGCTACATGTTGATGCTCACGATATTGATGGCTATATCATTAATTTAGAGGAGATCTCTTGAAAAGTATTTAGTATTCATTTTGGTTAACTTTCCATTATCTTTCTTTGGCTAAGTGGCATGTATTGAAGGAGGGACTTCTTAGAGAAAATGAGATGGAAATATACTTTTACTCCTTAATAGAAGTTGTGCGAGAGGAAAAATATAATGGAGGACGAACATTTAAAAAAAAAATTCAAAAATTGAATGTTTATTGGGCAACGTGAAACAATTAAAAAGTTCAAGGCTAAGCGTATTCCTACCCTAAAAACCTGGTGGGTTCTCCGACCACTATAAATTACGGGATGGTGTGGACTGCGGAGCCCCAGCACTTCAACAGGAATTTTGAACAGCGGAGTAGGAAACTAGCAATGGAGGAAGCGAAGGGATTGGTGAAGCGCGTGCTCCCAATGAAGTTCAAAGACGATACCCCACCTGCCCGACTGGAGGAAATCCTCAAAGAATTATGCCAATCTCGTCAACCTCATCGAACCCTTGAAATCTTGGCGCATGTATCCTTCTCTCTCTGTCTAATCTCTGCGTTTTCCCCACTTTCTTGGCGCTTTTTCCCCTCTGTTCCCCCTCGATCGAGCATGTCTTTGTCCTGGTGATCTGCCATGGAATGTTCCTCCGCAGTTTGTTTGAGATGCCTGATCTTGGATTAAACTTCTCTCTTGTGAAATTAGGGGAAAGAACGTGAGCATCACGAATTTGGACCAGGGCTTCACGCACGTCTTCGAATTAACGTTCGACAGCGCTGAGGGATTAGCAGAGTACGTGGATCATCCTGCTCACACCGAATTGTCAAAGCAGTGCCGTCCCTATCTGGATAAATTCGCGGTGATCAACTACGAGCCGACCGTCTTCGGTACCTGAATCGCCTTCTGACTGCGATATCAGCCAATGTCATGTTTGAATAAAAGGTTTTTATGTATGACAAACTGAAGATCGAGGTGCCGTTATATCGAATAAGGTGATTAATATGGTTTAGACTCTAAAGTCGTTTGTCTTTGCAAATAACAAGCTAGAAATAGCACTACATCTAAATTCAGATCCATGAGTACAACCGTGGCCTGTCCATTCATTGCGGTCTTGGGTTCCGATTTTTCTTTAGGTTTACATGGAATTCTTGGTAACGTTCATGCATCCAGTCATACCACTCATAAATCTTACTAAATTGGTACAATTAGACATTACTAGAAATAATTGTAAAGCTAGTCCTAAACCTATTGTACCACAATTAAAAAATACTAAACCTTTCAATTGTGCCAATTTAGTTATAAACTTTATTGACAATTTATCAATATAGTTCTTTTGGTCAATTTTAATTAGAAATAGCTGAAATGAACACTAGACATCTTACATAATATGACAGGCGTTAATGTGGATAATTTTTATTTTTTAAGAGAATTTTCTCATTTTTTTCCCTTTCCTTTTTCTTTCACAAAGTACTTAGCTATGGCTAGCGTCTGGCCACAAGGGAGGCCAAAAGGGGCATTGTGACCCTCATGAAATTTGGCGAGAGCTGACTCTCGCAACCTACAAGAGGGCAACCCTCGTGACCTAGGTGAAGGTGACCCTCACTTAGGTTGCGATAGTGACCCTCACTGGTTCTCACTTGTGGCCAATCATTAGCTACCGACCAAATGCCAAAATAAAAAAGAAAGGAGAAAATAAAAAAGAAAAAATTCAGAAAATTTTTAAAAAATACAAAAATTATTTGCGTTTGCACCAACCAGCATACACGAGCAATTTCCTGGCCAAAATCATCCAGAATGATTAATTAGTAAATCAATAAAATGTTTAAAATTAAATGAACAAATTAAAAGATTGATGACTGAAATGACCGTTATATAATAAATTTATGATTTTTTAGATAATTTTCTTGATATTATCATCTCAGAAAAAGCGGAATTTTGATCGAAGAATAGGACATCTATTTTAACAACTCATTGCAATAAGAAAGCCTTTCCATTTGGAATCGATCCTCGTATATGTCTTGGATTTCACGTCATCTTGTAAATAAATTTCGCACGACCTCGAAGTGCATGACCCGTCTTAAAGCCAGGCAGGCGTGGGTGAGCGGCAATTAGAGCCGCCAATGTCATGCTGGCGGCGGGCCTGTGTGCTAAAACTTCTTAATTGGGATAAATTTTTCGAATCGATGTGAACCGGACGAATACGGATCTTGGATGAATCAACATCTCTCAAGCGACTCAAAAGAGACAGATACCCGTCGGATGCCCTTACATTCACTAGGAGTGTGCATGGTCCGGGTGGGCGGTTCCCGACCTAGAACCGGGAACCGCCCGCTAAGGACCGGTTCCGAAAAATTGGAACCAAGATCCACCCGTTTGTTGCATGGATCCACCCGAGAACCGGACCGCCGGTCCGGTCCGGTTCCCGGGTGGATCCATGGAACCGGTCTCACTAATACCTGATCACCATACCTGATTGTTGGCTGAACATTGCTGTAAACCTGCATAGCATTAATAGCAGATGGTATATCCTGCATTTGCATTTGGAGGAGGGCCTGCAGAAACCAACGGTCAGTAGTTGCATCTTTTGCTTTAAAGGAAAATGGATAATTCCTAGAGCCATATCTAACAAAGTCGGACCCGATTCTTTGCGCGGAGCATTACAAGTTTGGTAATGACTCCAAATGGCTGAAAAACTGAAGCAAATCGTTCTGACAACAAATGGCAACATATTAGCAATCGACGCATTTACTCTAATTTATATACAATCGACCACAAATCTTACAAAATCGCTAGGCACTCTCTTTACGAAAAATTTGCGTTAAAAACTCAACAGCAGATACCAAGACACCCATTAGTCAAAACGTCAAAACACAAGCAGAAATACAAACACAAACCCATTGAGCGAAAAATGTCTGCTTTATATTCGTCCCCTTCTTAAAGAAGGAAGAAAATCATTCTCGACTTCGACTGCCATTAGGCGCCAGATGTACAGCCACGAAAAGAATCAATCTTGCATGCGTGTCTACGGCGAGAAAAGCAAGATACCTCGGAAATCTCATGACCCACGTTGCGAATGTGAATCACCTTGGAAGCCTCGGCCATCGTTTCACCCACCTGAAACCACAACCCCCCGTCACACACGAGAAAAAGAAAGAATCACCCCGACTTTCCAGTCGACGCGGCAACGACGCGATCGAACGCCGTCCTAAAAACCCGAGACCCCGGCCGCAGCGAGACTCGATTTCCACAAGTAGAGCAGGCATTGACGTAAAGGCAAAAAAAAAAAAAGATCGCACAGACATCAGAAAGTAATCGCGTACCATAATCGCTGATGAACTTCTTGTGCCGATTGTACGCGTTCAGACCCCTGATAGAGAGAGAACCCTAAACCCCAAAATCGGTCGGTTCGAGAGAGAGGGTTGAGAGTTAGGGTTGAGAGTTGAGAGTCGAGAGAAGGTTGAGAGACGAGAGAGGGTTGAGGGTTGAGAGACAATTGAGAGACGAGAGAGGGTTGAGAGACGAGAGAGGGTTGAGGGTTGAGAGAGGGTTGAGAGATGAGAGAAGGTTGAGGGTTGAGAGACGATTGAGAGACGAGAGAGGGTTTTGAGAGTCAGAGAGGGTTGAGAGCGAGAAACGTGAGAGACGAGAGAGGGTTGAGAGACGAGAGTCAGAGAGGGTTGTTGAGGTGTATTTTTAGTATTTTTTTTTTTTAATATTAAAAGGGAACCGGTCCGGTCTAGGTGGGTGGGCGGGTGGATCCGCCCATGGAACCAGGAACCGGACCGGTTCCCACCGGTTCCCGAAAATTGGAACCGGGAACCGGACCGCTTCCCCCAAGAACCGCCGGTTCCGGGCGGTTCCGGTCCGGTTCCGGGCGGTCCGGGCGGTTCCGGGTATTCTTGCACACCCCTAACATTCTCGATTATAACCAAAAAAAAAAAAAAGGATTTCGTTTGAACTTTTATGATGGATTGGTCCTTTGGAAAATTGGACTCTCTTTTTGGTTAAATACGCTTTATCAAGTCCCTTTAGATACTTGTAGGCTTAATTTTTTTAATCTAAGTGAAGGCAAGGGATTCAAATCTCCACTGATAGAGGCAATTTAGCTTTAGATATGAGTTTCGATTCTTACATCATGTAATGAGGCAAGACAAATAGTCTGAGAGTGAGAGTTAAAGTAAAAGTAGGCTTAATCCTTTATTTAACTGATCTTTTAATATATATCAATATTTTGAATCAAATCTGATCAAATAGTGATTTTGGTTGCACGAACTTACTAGTTTGGATTCATGGGCATAAATTTTTCAATAAGTTATAAGAAGCGTTAATATCACGAAAAATAATAAATTAGTACATTTATGATAAATTTATACATAAATTAATTTTTTTATTACTAAAAATCCCAATCTAATACATTTGTGACAAGCCTCGAACATCTCTGCATCTTAGCATAAACCCCAATATTGAATGAGAAAAGAAGGAAAGAGGTGAAATCGTGAGAGAGAAAGGAAAGATTTTGGTTCATGCAAGCCTCAGACATCTCGGCATGCCAAATTGAGATCATTTCCAAGTGCATCGCAAGGATTTTTTTTGGAGTGGCTTGTTGAGATGCATTTGTGAGTTGTATTAGAAAGTCTCACGTCGAAGAATTAGATGGTATGGAATGGTATCTAGCTCATAAGTCAATGTTTTGGCTTGGATTTCCTTTTGCCAATCTTCCAATACCAACATATTGGATTTTTTTTTTTTTTTATGGCTAATGGAGATTGAACAATTACCCTTGGGCTAAAATAAATTTGAAATAATGGGCTTGGCTGAGCACATGCCTCATGTCGTGATGTGGAGGATCGATGCGATGTATCAACCAGGCCTAGCACAAGGAGACACCTTGATTCGAGCTAGCCGGGCATAATCCATAACAAGTTGACATCCCCACTTTCACACGAAGTTTTTACATCTCAGTCTCTTGAGTTAAGGGGTTTCTAATTTTTCTCACCTTGCTCTCCAATCCATAATCATGAGTTTCTTTGGCATGACATGTGTCTTTGCATTAGTTCAAACGAAACACTACTTCTAGAAATATATCTAAGAAGCAATTCGAATGCCAATTGATCGCCGCCAATTAATTGAAACATACCTTATCGAATCGATCTGGACAAACCATCCTCCAAAAGAACATCGTTGGCAACTCACGTGATGAATTTCCAATTGAATCACCCATGACGACGAAGCTGTAAAGTGACGTGAGACGCGAAGGACTCTTCGCCGTTTGTTTTCGACTTTCCAAAAATTTCATTTGGAAAGTTCAAAAGAAGGAAGCGTGCAGACATGGGAGTGGTGAAAAGTAAGATGCAACACGCCCAAGTATATAAAAGAGACCGCCAGGTGACAAATGAAGTATAGAGAAAACTTGAGAAAATGGAGGAAGCCAAAGGACTAGTGAAGCATGTGTTGCTTGTGAGGTTCAAAGATGATACCACGGCTGACCAGATTGAAGAACTCATCAAGGGCTTCGCCAGTCTCGTCAATCTCGTCCCTCCCATGAAATCTTTCCACTGGTCTCTCTCTCTCTTTCTCTCTCTCTCTCTCCTTCTCTCCCTCTCTCGCTGAGCCAAACGATTTTGTGTGATCATTTCTGGGGTTAATGTTACAGGGGAAGGGATGTGAGCATTGAGAATGTCCATCAAGGTTTCACTCATGTGTTCGAGACAACGTTCGAGAGCACAGAGGGAATAGCAGAGTACTTACCTCATCCAGCCCATGTCGAGTTCTCAAAGCGGTTCCTCCCCCGGTTGGAGAAGGTCCTTGTGGTCGACTTCAAGCCGACCACTGTTCGCACTTAAACCGAATCAACTCGTACTATGTTCTGCTGATGCCATGCTTACATGAGAGTTTTATTGCGTGAGAGTAATAAATTGAATTCTATTGTACTGTAGTGTTCGTTAATGTAATCGATATGGTTTGAAAAGTTATATTGGCAAAATCTTCTATTTTCTTCTTGTAATATGGTGAATTTTGTGTTCCAATGCACAGCTTTGATGAGATAGCCGTTCTACTAAATACCAACAAATATTAAGACTTGACTAAATTGATTTGATAATTAAGTAGTAAGGTCTCAAATGTTGCTAACTCTAGAGAAAAATTCACAGGAAAGTTCTGTGGCCACCTATGAAATTTATCTTTGGTCCGTATCTTTTGTTTCAGGTCCTTTTGAGTCTTTTCGCCTGGCCTTTAGCCAGAGTCTACATCTCCTTGTCGAATCTCCTCATTCTTGTCCAAAAATTAGCAAATGACTCTTCACATCCTCTGTCCATTGGTTCATCAATCATATTTTGAAGGTCATTTTGTCAATTTTTTTTGGTGAAACATCTCTTTTGGCACACCCAACGGGACTCTTGTTCATTGATCAGAGGAAGTTTTCATGGTGAGAACCAAAAATCAACAAGAACTAAATAATGTTGCCGGTAACAACAATCCAATACCATAAGCTGGAAACAAAGTTACCTTGCATTTTGAGTCTTCAGCCGTTAGGAGAGCAGTAGAAGGAAATTGACTTGAAGAAGTCAATCTTCTAAGGCATCTTACAAAAGAGTTGCTAAGGGATGTTGCTCCAAACTCCACCATTATAACAACCGGGTCAAATGAGTATAGAGAGTGGTCGTTGGGGCCAGAGAGCCTGGACAAGGAGCAGCTCATAGAAAGCTTTTACGATGATGAAGGGGATATTAATGAATTGAATTGTGCATTGAATTGGAGGAGAACGTGTTTGGGATATATATATATATATATATATATATATATATATATGTGAAAATTATAATTAACTCAGAGATACCTTTCGATGAAACAATAACTTTTGCTTTGAAACTTTAAAGTAAAATGTGTTTAGGCTAGACCACTACTATGATGTGACCTCTTGAGAAAATTCCCACCTGTATTATATAGGACAAAATCTTGAGGCTTTTGTAGGATTAGCCAAAGCGAACAATATTTCGAGTGAGTTAATAAAGATATGTCATAATATGGTGTTAGAGTAGGATCCCCTCCAATAGGTGTATGGTTTGAAGACAAAACATGTGGAAGTTGGCAGGCCTTTAACGATGGGTTCGATAAGGATGGCGAGTGGTCGTTGAGGCTAGACGGCTTGGACAAAGAGTCGCTCAAGGTAGGCTTCTTGGATGACGAATTAGACATGAATGAATCGGATTGCGCACTGAATAGGAGGAGGACTTGCCTGGGATATATATAAACTAAAATTAACTTATAGAGGCACCTTTTGACATGACGGCAGGCTTTATTTTATAACTCCAAAATTAAGTATGTTCAGGTTAGAGGATTACTGGGATATGTAACTTTTTGGTAAAATACCTGCCTGTAAACCAAATGACTAATCTGCGTCAGTGTAAGATAGGTTAAAGTAGACAATACCTCGAATGAGTTAATCTAGAGATGTTACATCCACTCTCGGTACTTATTTTTTACTCTCTATTTTCGACCGAATTGTGCTTTTTGTCCAAAAATCAGCAAAGCATCCATCGAGTAAAGAACATCTGGAGTGCCATAACTTGGCATGGGGGGACACTTAAGTGCCATAACTTTTTTTTCGGTACACTTAAGTGCCACTTTTTTTTTTTCAAATGGAACACTTAAGTGCCAATATCGGAGTAAAATGGAACACTTAAGTGCTCTGATACCAATGAGGGGACCTAGACTTAGAACCAGGGAAGACGAAGTCAATTTTCTGCAGGTATGCATCCCACAGTGGGCGAACACTCCCGTTCAAGCCCTTCAGGGACAGCTTTTTTGCAGAAAACCACTCAGTCCTTTAGTTCAGAGCCTAGAGACACTCATAGATGCCAGGATGGAAACGTTTCTAACATACTCGAGCTGCATTTCTTGGAGGATCCTACCAGGCGAGAGAAGAAGAGAGGAGTTTAGAAAGCCATGAGAAGTTTTTCACAAAAACACTCACTTCATTCAAGGGACTCTCGCCCAACACAATACGAGACTCCTTGCCTTATATAGGCAAACGAAGACACAAGCAAACAAGAACCAACAAGGGTCCGAAAACGAACGAGGCACGGGAAATTTCCGGGAGGGAATTATTCGCATGCCTATGAACGACTACCCGTCGTGAACGTACCTTCCCTAGCCTAGTGAACAAAAAAGTGAACAGATACTTTGCTACGGTAACTTTGTACGGACAACGGCTTTTCAACGATCATGTCCGTCTCGAGCATTGTAACTGTTGTGTGAGTCTTCATCTGAGCCGTGGCTTGTCATGAAGTTCTTCATATTTTTGTGCAAGGGCTTCAAGCTCTGCTGGTGAGAGAATCTGCCGAGACGAGGATGCTTCTTCTTTGTGTGCTTCATATGCCCAATGCGACGCTTCTTCTTGTACCCAATATGTGTCGTCATCTCCCAGACGAATAGTTGGCTGAGACATACTTGGCTGAGGCCAGTTGTCTGGATGCTTGTAGAAGGATGATGAGGATCCTGGAGCATAGGGGTCTGGGGACGAGAGGACCTCCCCATCTAGCATAGGAGTCCTGGGTGGATTGGACAATGTCATTAGCATCTGTCATTTCATGTTCTTGGGATGACGCAGCTTGTCTGTAGTCTTGGAGTGCTTCCTTGGCCTCTGGAGTTAGGTCATAATGATCCCACATGGTAGGGGCATTATAATTCTAGACTTCTTGAGGAATGATTTTGTTTTCTTGACAAAGGATTCTCTGAAGTTCTCGGTACTGGTATTCACAACATCTAACAGATCATGGATAAGATTTGTGAATTCGAGCTTCTCTGCTATCCAAGTGAGGTTTATAGGATGTGGTTCCTATATCTTGTGGTTCATTAATTATGCTACCATTGTTTCGAAAAAATGCCACGGACGCTTAAAGAACGAGAATGGTATGGACTTCGAGGATTTGGTGTCGGGGGTCTTAGTTCTTTCTCTAAAAGTTGTTTCCAAAAAAGTTGGAGGATAAAACCAATTGAGAAAGTCTAAGAGGTTTTTGTCGCTTTCTTTTTCAACATTACCTTTGCCGAGCGAAAAAATCCTTGTGAGGTTGGCGATGAATCTTCTGGTTGGGATTTCCATAGCTATTAAGCACTTATTGGTTAAGTACCATAATAACTTCTTCAGATGATCAGGGAAATCATCTTCTTTCCAGATGAGAGGATGAATGAATGGATAATCAAGATTTAATCCAAAAGGACAGAGAATGGAGCCTCCATTGAAGCGAAATAGTTCAGTATGGCATTGCCACATGAGACTATCGATATTGAGGCGGTCTTGCTGAATTTCTTCAATGATTTCTTCCGGATACTTCCAGCTGGGCAAATCCTTGATCTTCTCGATCTTGTATTTCTTTCCATAATTGAGCATATGGAAAGCGGGTCTTTTGATGTACATGTTGATTTTCGCCGGTGCTCGTGGTCTTGACAAGAAGTCGGCAAGCACATTTTCTTTCCAAAGTGATGTGTTTAGTTTCAAAAGAGTATTTTGAAAACCATTCAGCCCAACGGAGTAACTGGGAATTGGGAATCTCGCTTTTGTTTGAACTTGGTCATTTGTGGAAAAGATGCCATATCTAGTTCCACCGGGAAGTGATGACCGATGAGATGAAACTCGAATTTTTTGATCCCATTTTTGATCTGCTAGGATTTCTTTAAAAGTGGAATGATAATGCATTTCAGCTTGTGAGAATTTTCCACTTTTGTGAGCACAAAGATATCTCTTACCATCGATTTCTTCGAACGATTGCTGCCCGGTATTCATCACCGGCGTCGCCCGAAGGATTCTTTTCCCGTCGATGGTATTTGCAATGGTGGGAGAAGCTCGGCAAGAATCGCTTTGGTTTGGGTTTTTCCCCAAGATGGGGGATTCTTCTTCAGCATTGACTGGAGTGGGATCGCGCTTTGCGATGTTTGGAACAAAATCCCCGAGATAATTAATTATCCCAAGAAATTGCTGAACTTCCTTTTTGGAAAAGTTTTCTTCGAAACTTCAATAATTCTGTGCAATGTGTGGCCCCGGGTAGTACGTACCTTTATTGAGGTGCATACCAAGGAATTCAATTTACTGTCAGGGCAATATTCATTTTCCTTTGAGCAAGCATAATGCCATGCTTCCCGACAATTTCCGCAAATTGTTCAAGGAGTTGGCGTGCGGCTACTCATCGTGGCATCGTAGAGCGAGAATATCATCAATATAGACTGCAAAGACTTGACAAAGGTATTGGCTGGAAAATTCGGCACATGGCTTTTGGAAGAGGGATGGGGCAACTTTCAATCCAAAAGGAAGGACTTTCCACTTTGGAAGTGCTGGTTTGGGATACGTAACCCCGTTTTGGGTCCGTCATCGGGATGAATGCCCAATTGCCAAAATCCGGCTTTAAGGTCGAATTTGGAATAGATATGGGCTTTGGTTAGGCCAGCAAAGAGAGAATCTCTTGAGGGTAAAGGGAATTTATCATCTTGGAGAAAAAGATTGAGAGGTTGATAGTTGATTACCAATCTCATTTTTCCTCTGGTTTGCTCAGCACGCTTATTGACATAAAAGGCTTCACAAGCCCATTGGGAGTTGGAGAGTTCAATAAGTCCTTGCTGGAGAAGTTCTGAGCATTCCCTTTGGGCCAAAACTAAATGTTCTGGATTCATTCCTGAGTGGCTCGCCTTAGTTGGATTGATATCCTCATTCTTCTTGAAAGGAAGGCGAACAAAGAACTCTGGATTTTCCCATAAAAGATGGGAGCACTTTTGAGCGAACTCAGAGTGAGATTCTGAACATGATTGGAGTAATTTTTGCATGATTGGATCTAATAGACTCATATGAATGGAAAAGAGCCTCGAATATTAACAAACTCGAGAATTGGTCTCTATATCTAAGACCTTTTCCAGGGGATGATGCGTAGTTGAGCAACTTTGAGTCATGATGTCCCACCCAATTATCAAGTCTTTATTGGGGAGACTGGATCCAAAAATCTTTGTAGTGATAGAACACTGAGGGAAGAATTGGACAGTTACAGGAGTAGTTCTGACATTTGTGGAGAAAGTATCTCCAGACGCGGAATTGAAGTATCGGACATGAGAAGTCCAATATTCTTCAAGCAGAATTTTGGTGTCTAGGATGGAACAACTTGCTCCTATGTCAATAAGAGCTATAACATTGATTGGTTTTGCAAACTTGGAAGTAAGGATTTTCACAGGAAAATGGGGACACTGGGTTTGGCTAGAGAATATGTCAGGAGGTTGTTCGAAGATGCAAGAGATATGTGAAAAATCTCTTCGATTCTCGTGTCGATTTCCACCGGTAGTTTGATAAGAAGGAATGACACAAAGAGTTTGTTACTGTCGATCTTCATCAATAGAGAATAGGGATTCAATATCATCATTTTCAAGAGAAATCCCGGTTTCATTCTCAATATGATGAATTAAATGATTCTGACCTTTTTTCGCTTGAGGACAATTTTTGGCAAAATGTCCTCGCTTGTTGCAGATGTAGCATCTGTCTGATTTCTTGTGGCCTGTGCGGTCTTTTCTTTTGCGTAGGTATCGCCATTTCTTCTTCCTTCGGAAGTGCTTGGAGCCATGTTTGTACTTTTTGATGCTGTACTTCTTGAAGTGTTTTTTCTTTCGGCAATACTTCCCACAATCGCCGTCGCAATCGTTTTTGGAACACTTGATCTTCACTTTTGGCGGGAACAGTGCCGCTTCAAGGCCTTTGTCTTCCTTGATGTAGGTGCGTACCATCGACGCTTTAGACAAAGGTCTTCAAGACATAGATGGATCTCTTGTTGTATCTCTCCCAAAGGAATGTCTTGTACCCTTTTCTCGTTTTCCAAAAAGGATCTTTCAACCATCCGGGTCAATTCTTTGGGAATAGAAGTCGGAAGACATGCTTCAAATTTGAATCGGCTCCAAGCGATAAAAGAGTTTAAGCATCTCCTGTAGTGTTTATCAAGATGCTTCTTCGGAGAGAACAGCATTTTCTTTCAAAGAATTCTCTTCTTTTCGCCCGACAAGGTCGGTGGGTTTTCCTATAAAGAAATGATATAAGATGGTGATGGCATGGCCAAAATCCGGTGACATCGAAAATGAATCGGGTCCTGTTCGGATACCGATTTCCACCGCTTTTGAGGCTTCCAAGAAACCCGGTGACAAAGTTGTAGAGGACATCATTCATATCATGGTTGGTAAGGGATTGAGTATTCAACCATGTATGAAATTCTTCAAATCTTTTCGGCCATTTGTGATAAGGGATATCATCAATGGTGAAGAACTGTTTTGATGCCATGGACACATGTTGTCCGGTACTATGTTGGACCATTTCTGGATCAGAGTAATTAGATTCCATTTCAATATCTGGAGCTGGAGGGTCAGCCATGTATATGGATGAAGTGATGGGTGCTTTAGGAGGAGAATGAATATCGGGAATTGAAAAGGATGAGGAGGATGCAAGAGATACCGAATCTGATGATTCAGAATCAAAGATGTCAGGAAAAGTTTGTTCCGCTGGAAAGAGAGTTTGGTCTTTTTGGATAGCAGAATCAATAGGATTAGGTTGTTCCTGAGTACCTAAATCCTTTAGAAAGGATTCTAGAGGGTTTGAAAGCATCATCCGTTACGGCCCTTCTCGATGACCACGAAGAGGTTGGCCTTGTTGGCCTAGAGAGAGAAGTTGGCCCGGTTGGCCCTTCGGCCTTTCTTTTCTTTTCCTTTCTCCTTTTGTTTTCGAGTAAGCTCTTTGAGACGATCTCTCATGCTCGCCATATCTGGTTCCTTTCTGTAAGGATCTTCTGGAATGGCAGCAAATATAGACGTCTGAGGCGGATGAGGCACATAACCGGTTCTCACAGCAGGTGCTAGCGGATCGAAAGGTCGAAACCTTCCTTCTTCAAGGATTTGAATCTGCCTTTGAGCTTCTCTATTTCGAGCCGCGGGCTTTCAAAAGAATGATACCCGAGGCGTTGTCCCGATTCCAAGGCCTCAAGTCTTTTGTGGAATTCGAAAAGCAATTTTTGGTAGACTCATCATGTCTTTGAAGATCTTGTTGGACATTCCCGATCTTGTAATCAATGACTTTGAAAGCATTGTTTTGTGCCATCAAAGTCTCGATTGCCAATTTAGAACGACTTTTCGGCGGTAGTAGTCTTTTTTGGTCTTCCATGCTCATCTACCTCGTTAGGGGTAGATATTTTGGGAGTATAGCGAAACCTTTTTTGTGGATCAGTATACTCTTCTGGAGCAAGGAATGTGAGTCTGGACTGTTCACGGAAAAGAGGGGGGAAGTCCGTATCTTGGAACATGGCAATGGAAGAGACAGTTTGCTTTTCAGGTGGAACTTCAAATGGGTAAGAGTTTTTCTTAGCCCATTTCGGAATGGCTTATAGAACGGGGAAAGAGCGGGTTTCTTTTGGGGTGGAGAAGGTGGAGGTGATGGTGGTGGAGAGTTTGTTGGTACAACAAGTATATTTTGGTGGTGGAGGAGGTGCGTAGGAAACTACGTGCGGTATTTGTCACACTCACCAAGAGTATCAACGAGATGGATCTCCATTTAAGTACCGTTGAAACAGGGGTCTCTTTTTTCTTTCTCCGTGGTGGAGGTTTTTCGAATGGATCAACCTCATCAGGAGATTTTGTGCAAGAAGAGCACTGACAAAAAGGATCCCACTAACAATGACCATATGGGTCTTTATAGTAATGGACTGCATGTCCATCACTTTGGAAATGCCTGATGTGCTTTTTTGGATCTGGCTCAGAAATAGCTTCAGGAACACATGGTTCAATCATGAAGAGGGTTTGGAAGATAGATGGACTACCTTCTTCTTTTTCTTTGCCGAACTTGATGGAAACAGTTCCATCTTTCTTTCGGATAAATTCGGGAATCCGAGGATTGGATGGGTTTACTTGTTCAGTGCAGCTTTTTCATAGTTTGTGATCCATGTGTCCGGGAGGAGAGTGGCTAACTTTTCTTTTGGAATCTGTCTAGGAACATGGATACAAGAAGCTTGATCATTTTGCATGGAGATGAACAAGGCATCTTCATTTCCATTGTTGAAGTTCAGATCAAGGGCATGGTTCTGTACTCGATAAACCATCTGGTAGTGGAGAGTTGCAGCAACAGAGTCAGCAGTCTGAGGGGCTCCCGTGAGTTGGACCTGTACTTTCATAAAGGAAAGTAACTGTGGATCTGAAAGGGCAATATTAAAGTTGGGATATAAAGTAACAAACACTGTGCCGGCATTCAAGGTAGTTTGGACTGTGCCAATACAAGCATGTTGGTACTCCAAGAAACGAGTATCCAATAATGTTATTCTAGCAACAACAGGTAAACCTTTGCGGCCATGAAAAGTGAGAGCAAGACAAACAGCGCCATAGTGAACATGAGTGTACCCTTGTTGGGTCCACTGTCTGGGAAACTCTGGAGGAATCTGAAGAGTAACAAAGTACTCCTTTTCAGTGGCTGGAATAGGATGCTGGTCGAACTTGGAGGACCGAACGTACTCCTTTACTTGCTTTGGGGTTTGGTGGATGAGTTGGCGAATAGAGCGGATGGGTGAGAAGGAAGAGTTGGGTTTGGCAAAGGCGGAGTATGGGTTCATGAGAGGTAACTGGGTTTCGAAATTCGACTTCATCACTAAGAGAGACTTCATAAAGATAGTCTATTTTTGAAGCATTAGAAATACGAAATTCTGGAGGAGTGGATGATGAAGGAGCAAGAGAAACAGGAGCTTCAAGGATTTCTGGTTCTGTAGACATGGTGGAAGAAGGAGCTTCTCTGCACTTGAACGGGCTTGAACGGGAGTGTTCCACCACGGAGAAAGAAAAAAAAGAGACCCCCTGTTTCAACAGTACTTAAATGGAGATCCATCTGTTGATACTCTTGGTGAGTATGACAAATACCAGTACGTAGTTTCCTACGCACCTCCTCCACCACCAAAATATACTGTTGTACCAACAAACTCTCCACCACCATCACCTCCACCTTCTCCACCCCAAAAGAAACTCGCTCTTTCCCCGTTCTATAAGCCAATTCTGAAATGGGCTAAGAAAAACTCTTACCCATTTGAAGTTCCACCTGAAAAGCAAACTGTCTCTTCCATTGCCATGTTCCAAGATACGGACTTCCCCCCTCTTGTCCGTGAACAGTCCGGACTCACATTCCCCGCTCCCGAAGAGTATACTTGATCCACAAAAAGGTTTCGCTATACTCCCAAAATATCTACCCCTAACGAGGTAGATGAGCATGGAAGACCAAAAAGACTACTACCGCTGAAGTCGTTCTAAATTGGCAATCGAGACTTTGATGGCACAAAACAATGCTTTCAAAGTCATTGATTACAAGATCGGGAATGTCCAACAAGATCTTCAAAGACATGATGAGTCTACCAAAAATTGCTTTTCGAATTCCACAAAAGACTTGAGGCCTTGGAATCGGGACAACGCCTCGGGTATCATTCTTTTGAAAGCCCGCAGCTGAAAATAGAGAAGCTCAAAAGGCGGATTCAAATCCTTGAAGAAGGAAGGTTTCGACCTTTCGATCCGCTAGCACCCGCTGTGAGAACCGGTTATGTGCCTCATCCGCCTCAGACATCTATATTTGCTGCCATTCCAGAAGATCCTTACAGAAAGGAACCAGATATGGCGAGCATGAGAGATCGTCTCAAAGAGCTTACTCGAAAACAAAAGGAGAAAGGAAAAGAAAAAGAAAGGCCGAAGGGCCAACCAGCCAACTTCTCTCTCTCGGGCCAACAAGGCCAACCTCTTCGTGGTCATCGAGAAGGGCCGAACGTATGATGCTTTCAAACCCTCTAGAATCCTTTCTAAAGGATTTGGGTACTCGAGAACAACCTAATCCTATTGATTCTGCTATCCAAAAAGACCAAACTCTCTTTCCAAATGAACAAACTTTTCCCGACATCTTTGATTCTGAATCATCAGATTCGGTATCTCTTGCATCCTCCTCATCCTTTTCAATTCCCGATATTCATTCTCCTCCTAAAGCACCCATCACTTCATCCATATACATGGCTGATCCTCCAGCTCCGAGATATTGAAATGGAATCTAATTACTCGATCCGAAATGGTCCAACATAGTACCGGACAACATGTGTCCATGGTATCAAAACAGCTTCTTCACCATTGATGATATCCCTTATCACAAATGGCCGAAAGATTTGAAGAATTTCATACATGGTTGAATACTCAATCCCTTACCAACCATGATATGAATGATGTCCTCTACAACTTTGTCACCGGGTTTACCGGAAGCCTCAAAAACTGGTGGAAATCAGTATCCGAACAGGACCAGATTCATTTTCTGATGTCACCGGATTTTGGCCATGCCATCACCATCTTATATCATTTCTTTATAGGAAAACCCACTGACCTTGTCGAACTGAAAAGAAGAGAATTCTTTGAAAGAAAATGTTGTTCTCTCCAGAAGAAGCATCTTGATAAACACTACGGGAGATGCTTAAACTCTTTTATCGCCTTGAGCCGATTCAAATTTGAAGCATGTCTTCCGACTTCTATTCCCAAAGAATTGACCCGGATGGTTGAAAGATCCTTTTTGGAAAACGAAAAGGGTACAAGACATTCCTTTGGGAGAGATACAACAAGAGATCTATCTATGTCTTGAAGACCTTTGTCTAAAGCGTCAGATGGTACGCACCTACATCAAGGAAGACAAAGGCCTTGAAGCAGCCTGTTCCCGCCAAAAGCTGAAGATCAAGTGTTCCAAAAACGATTGCGACGGCGATTGTGGGAAGTATTGCCGAAAGAAAAACACTTCAAGAAGTACAAAGATCAAAAAGTACAAACATGGCTCCAAGCACTTCCGAAGGAAGAAGAAATGGCGATACCTACGCAAAAGAAAAGACCGCACAGCCACAAGAAATCGACACGGATGCTACATTTGCAACAAGCGAGGACATTTTGCCAAAAATTGTCCTCAAGCGAAAAAAGGTCAGAATCATTTAATTCATCATATTGAGAATGAAACCGGGATTTCTCTTGAAAATGATGATATTGAATCCCTATTCTCTATTGATGAAGATCGACGTAACAAACTCTTTGTGTCATTCCTTCTTATCAAACTACCGGTGGAAACCGAATCGACACGAGAATCAAGAGATTTTTCACATATCTCTTGCATCTTCGAACAACCTCCCCGACATATTCTCTAGCCAAACCCAAAGTGTCCCCATTTTCCTGTGAAAATCCTTACTTCCAAGTTTGCAAAACCAATCAATGTTATAGCTCTTATTGACACAGGAGAAAGTTGTTCCATCCTAGACACCAAAATTCTGCCTGAAGAATATTGGACTTCTCATGTCCGATACTTCAATTCCGCGTCTGGAGATACTTTCTCCACAAATGTCAGAACTACTCCTGTAATCGTCCAATTCTTCCCTCAGTGTTCTATCACTACAAAGATTTTTGGATCCAGTCTCCCCAATAAAGACTTGATAATTGGGTGGGACATCATGACTCAGGTTGCTCAACTACGCATCATCCCTGGAAAAGGTCTTAGATATAGAGACCAATTCTCTGAGTTTGTTAATATTCAGAGGCTCTTTTCCATTCATATGAGTCTATTAGATCCAATCATGCAAAAATTACTCCAATCATGTTCAGAATCTCACTCTGAGTTCGCTCAAAAGTGCTCCCATCTTTTATGGGAAAATCCAGAGTTCTTTGTTCGCATTCCTTTCAAGAAGAATGAGGATATCAATCCAACTAAGGCGAGCCACTCAGGAATGAATCCAGAACATTTAGTTTTGGCCCAAAGGGAATGCTCATAACTTCTCCAGCAAGGACTTATTGAACTCTCCAACTCCCAATGGGCTTGTGAAGCCTTTTATGTCAATAAGCGTGCTGAGCAAACCAGAGGAAAAATGAGATTGGTAATCAACTATCAACCTCTCAATCTTTTTCTCCAAGATGATAAATTCCCTTTACCCTCAAGAGATTCTCTCTTTGCTGGCCTAACCAAAGCCCATATCTATTCCAAATTCGACCTTAAAGCCGGATTTTGGCAATTGGGCATTCATCCCGATGACACCCAAAACAGGGGTTCAGATCCCAAACCAGCACTTCCAGTGGAAAGTCCTTCCTTTTGGATTGAAAGTTGCCCCATCCCTCTTCCAAAAAGCCATGTGCCGAATTTTCCAGCCAATACTGTCAAGTGCTGCAGTCTATATTGATGATATTCTGCTCTACAGCCCTGATGAGCAGTCGCACTGCCAACTCCTTGAACAATTTGCGGAAATTGTCAGGAAGCATGGCATTATGCTTTCTCAAAGGAAAATGAATATTGCCCAGACAGAAATTGAATTCCTTGGTATGCACCTCAATAAAGGTACGTACTACCCAGGGCCACACATTGCACAGGAATTATTGAAGTTTCCTGAAGAAAACTTTTCCAAAAAGGAAGTTCAGCAATTTCTTGGGATAATTAATTATCTCAGGGATTTTGTTCCAAACATCGCAAAACTGCTGATCCCACTCCAGTCAATGCTGAAGAAGAATCCCCCATCTTGGGGAAAAACCCAAACCAAAGCAGTTGCTGAGCTTCTCCCACCATTGCAAATACCATCGACAGGAAAAAGAATCCTTCAGACTGACGCCAGTGATGAATACTGGGCAGTAATCCTGTTCGAAAAAATCGATGGTAAGAGATATCTTTGTGCTCACAAAAGTGGAAAATTCTCACAAGCTGAAATGCATTATCATTCCACTTTTAAAGAAATCCTAGCAGTCAAAAATGGGATCAAAAAATTCGAGTTTCATCTCATCGGTCATCACTTCCTGGTGGAACTAGATATGGCATCTTTTCCACAAATGACCAAGTTCAAACAAAAGCAGATTCCCAATTCCCAGCCATTACTCCGTTGGGCTGAATGGTTTTCAAAATACTCTTTTGAAACTAAACACATCCCCGGAAAGAAAAATGTGATTGCCGACTTCTTGTCAAGACCACGAGCACCAGCGGAAATCAACATGTACATCAAAAGACCCGCTTTCCATATGCTCAATTATGGAAAGAAATACAAGATCGAGAAGATCAAGGATTTGCCCAGCTGGAAGTATCCGGAAGAAATCATTGAAGAAATTCAGCAAGACCGCCTCAATATCGATAGTCTCATGTGGCAATGCCATACTGAACTATTTCGCTTCAATGGAGGCTCCATTCTCTGTCCTTTTTGATTAAATCCTGATTATCCATTCATTCATCCTCTCATCTGGAAAGAAGATGATTTCCCTGATCATCTGAAGAAGTTATTATGGTACTTAACCAATAAGTGCTTAATAGCTATGGAAATCCCAACTAGAAGATTCATCGCCAACCTCACAAGGATTTTTCTGCTCGGCAAAGGTAATGTTGAAAAAGAAAGCGACAAAAACCTCTTAGACTTTCTCAATTGGTTTTATCCTCCAACTTACCGGAAACAACTTTTAGAGAAAGAACTAAGACCCCGACACCAAATCCCGAAGTCCATACCATTCTCGTTCTTTAAGCGTCCGTGGCATTTTTTCGAAACAATGGTAGCATAATTAATGAACCACAAGATATAGGAACCACATCCTATAAACCTCACTTGGATAGCGAGAAGCTCGAATTCACAAATCTTATCCATGATCTCGTTAGATGTTGTGAATACCAAGATCGAGAACTTCGAGAGAATCCTTTGTCAAGAAAACAAAATCATTCCTCAAGAAGTCTGGAATTATAATGCCCCTACCATGTGGGATCATTATGACCTAACTCCGAGGCCAAGGAAGCACTCCAAGACTACGGACAAGCTGCGTCATCCCAGAACATGAAATGACAGATGCTAATGACATTGTCCAATCCACCCAAGACTCCTATGCTAGATGGGGAGGTCCTCTCGTCCTAGGACCCCTATGCTCCAGATCCTCATCATCCTTCTACAAGCATCCAGACAACTGGCCTCAGCCAAGTATGTCTTAGCCAACTATTCGTCTGGGAGATGACGACACAAATTGGGCACAAGAAGAAGCGTCGCATTGGGCATATGAAGCACAACAAGAAGCATCCTCGTCACGGCAGATTCTCTCACCAGCAGAACTTGAAGCCCTTGCACAAAAATATGAAGAACATCTCTTCATGACAAGCCACAGCTCAGATGAAGACTCACACAACAGTTACAATGCTCGAGACGGACATGATCGTTGAAAAGCCGTTGTCCGTACAAAGTTACTGTAGCAAAGTACTGTTCACTTTTTACTGTTCACTAGGCTAGGGAAGGTACTGTTCACAGTACGGGTACTGTTCATAGACGTGCGAATAATTCCCTCCCGGAAATTTCCGGTGCCTCTGTTCTGTTTTCGGACCCTTGTTGGTTCTTGTCTGCTTGTGTCTTCGTTTGCCTATATAAGGCAAGGAGTCTGTATTGTGTTGGGCGAGTCCCTTGAATGAAGTGAGTGTTTTTGTGAAAAACTTCTCATGGCTTTCTAAACTCCTCTCTTCTTCTCTCGCCTGGTAGGATCCTCCAAGAAATGCAACTCGAGTATGTTAGAAACGTTTTCATCCTGGCATCTATGAGTGTCTCTAGGCTCTGAACTAAAGGACTGAGTGGTTTTCTGCAAAAAGGCTGTCCCTGAAGGGCTTGAACGGGAGTGTTCGCCCACTGTGGGATGCATACCTACGGGCCCTCGCCGCCTCCCCGCCGTCGCCGGAAGGGCCGGCGACGGCGGGAGGCGGCGGCGGCGAGGGCTCGGCTCTCGCCGCCCGCCCCCTTCGTCCCCCTTTTTTTAGAGTATTTTTAATTAAATTAAGTTTTAATTTAATTTAATTAATTTTTTATTATGTAAACGGCGTCGTTTCGCTGAGTCAACGCCGACTCAGCTCTCCGGCGAGCCACGCAAGCATTAAAAAATAATAAACACGTGCCACGTAGGATTTCCGGCAAGGTCACCGGAGATGGCACTTAAGTGTCCCATTTGAAAAAAAAGTGGCACTTAAGTGTACCGAAAAAAAGTTACGGCATTACGTGTCCCCCCGTGCCAAGTTATGGCACTCCAGGTGTCCCAAACTCGCATCATTCACATTATTTGTCGATTGGCTCATCAATCCATATTATGAAACGTGTTTCGCCGACCTCTGTGCAACACACTAAAGTGTGGTTCTTTTCCTTTGCATGCTTTCATTATTTTCAACCGACATTCATGCTGCATTTGTGAGTTTCCAGAAACTAGTCAAAGATGAAGTCCTAGAAGTACGTTATTTAGATTCGCATCACCCGCAAAACGTGTTTATAAGTAAAATAAATAGAAATCGAGCGTGTGGGAGCGTAGTCTTAGATAATTAAAATGAAGTACTTAGCTAGATCTGATCCACTTTATAAGCATTGGAAAGATCTATAGAGTAACTTAAGATAAAATGGGAAAACCTAGCATAAGGGAGCGTTGTCTCGAATAGTGAAATGAAGTGCTTAGCTCGGCCTAAGCCGCTTTAACTGCCGAAAAGATTAATAGAGTAACTTAAGATAAAAGGAGAAAACCTAGCATGTGGGAGCATCGTCTTAGATAATTGAAATAAAGTACGTAACTCCACCTAATCCGCTTTGACTGCTAGAAAGATCCATAGAGTAACTTAAGATATTGATTTTTTTTTTTAATTTTAAAAAAGGAAAACCTTAACTTGAATCAACAATTAAAAGTGTAAGAATTCTATGACATTCTCTTGAATTAGGTTACCTATATCTACAACTAGTAAATTGATGACGTGGCTTCTAGAGGATTTTGCACTGATTTTGCTACTAATTAAAATAAAATTTATATTTAGATTAATTTGATTAGTACAAGGGTAATCTTATCTCTTGATCAGGATTTCATAAAGGTGTGATTCTTTTCCTACATCACAGTCTTTAATTGATGTATTCATACTCTTACTATTTCTAACTTAAATATAATGGAGGACTAACGGTTACAAGACAAAAAAACGAGGTGGATAATGTTTAATAATTGAAATAAAAAAATTATCGGTTTGTCTCGGATTAACTTTAGAATCGGATTGAACCCATTGAGTCAATCTAGTCCTCGTTCCCACTGCTCAATGAGGTCGGTCCTTGGTCCCAAAAATTAAGGACCAGTACTGTGCAAGTTGGTTTTAGGATTAGGGGTTGAACCAGCCCAACCTAGACCATACTCACTCCTAATTGTTCTTTGGTTGGATACTTCATTTTATCCACATATAGGAGCATTCATTGTCCTTTGGATTGGAGTTGTTCTGAGCATCCGATTCGATCTTGCCACTTAAATAAGACCCTGAAAAGAACTCTTTGGATCAGATGTTCTTTGGAGAAATAGATTAGCAAAGATTGACTGGTAATTAAAGAACACGAGTTACTAAGCTCTATGACATGGAGTTTAGTGGTTTGCTTATTTTGCCCTCGGAGGTCGAGATACATTACGCGCCATTTGTTTTACTTGATGTGCCGTGATCTCGATAGATCTACATTCAACTAGTGACAAAAGGACATTGGCTATTCTCTTTATGCCTCAGTGTTCACTATTTTGTCAACCACGATTTTCGATCAATAGAAGCTGGGTGTGCTAGAGTTCTCATATTAATGTCATGGTGATCTTTCATGTTATGTTTTTTAAGAGCTTGTTCAGATGCCTTATCTTGGTTAATCATTTCTCATTTGAAATTAGGGGAAAGGATGTGAGCGTTCAGAACTTGCACCAAGGCTTCACGCACGTCATCGAGTCGACGTTTGAAAACACCGAGGGAATAGCAGAGTACCTTGGGCATCCTGCTCACATCGAATTCGCGAGCCAGTTCCTTCCCGTAGTGGAGAAATTAGTCGTGATCAACTACAAGCCTACCGTTGTCCATACCTGAATTGACATCGCATTGAAAGCTCTGCAAGCATTGTGATTTTTTGTTTTTTTGTCAGTCCTACTCTATACCTATTCTACACTCACTCTCAGACTTTTGCCCTGCCTCTTGCAAGGCGTGGGCGTCGAAACCCACTCCTGAAACTTGCGCGTCCCCACCCCATCTCTCCCTGAGAAGGTGGGGGTTTGAACCCCTCACCTTCCCCTTCCATGTTAGAAAGGTGGCCACTAGAGCGAATCCCAGCGGTTCGCAAGCATTGTGATTGAATAATAAGTTTGTTATGTATGAAAAAAACTGAAGTTTTTCTTTGAGTGTGCCATTATGTTGGGTAAGGTGATTGATATGGTTCAGACTGGAGAGACTCGTCTTTGCAAATTACAAGGCAAAATATCATGCTGTATCACCATGGAGAATATGCTTTATCTAAATCCAGATTTATGAGGACAAACCTGGTCTGTCTAATCATTGCATTTTTTTCTTTAGGTTGTCACGGAGCTTTTTTTTTTTTTTTTTTTTTTTGGTCGAAAAAGAGAGCATTTCATTAGGTAAATAAAGATGAGAGGCCCTGTAAATGGGCATCATAACATAACAAGTCCCATAAAATTTGTGAAGGAGATGAGACCCAGTTAAAGCATAAATACCTATTTTTGTGGGCATTAGCAAGCCAATCTGCCATACTATTGGCCTTTCTAGGGCAATGGGCTATCTTCACATTGGAAAAGGCTTGCATCAATTCTTTGCACGTGCTGATGATAGGTTGAACTTCCCAACTGAACTGTTGAGAACTGATCAAGGCTTGAACTAGTTGAACACAGTCTGACTCAAAAAGTAGAGTGTCGTGTCTTTTGGGGTAGAAAAATCTAAGGGCTTCCAAAAGGGCTAGGATTTCCCCCATAAGAGGGGAGGAGGCTCTTATTTATTTCGCTAGTCCACCCACCATCTTCCCCTCCGATTCACGGCAGACGCAGGCCACCGATTGCTTCGCCGATCCAGGTATGAACGTTCCATCAATGTTGATCTTTAAGGCTCCTTCTGGGGGTGGGATCCATCTCTGAGATAGAGAGTTTGTTGGAGTTTCAGATCTGAAGGTCTCACGATCATCTTCTCAGTTTTCTGGGTTTTTTCCTCTGCTCCTTTGGTGCCGTCGTGGCTCTTCGGTCAGCTGTGGGTGTCCTCCTCCTTGCTCCGAACCGAAGATCTGACCAGATCTGTCCACGACACCTCGAGCCAGAGCAGTTTCCGCCTCCTCCTGGTGGTGCGAGTGGGTGTGAGAGGTGAAGAGGGATTTTTTGGGCCTGCTGATTCCTCCATCCTCGTAGGAGCAGCTCCGGATTTCACAACACACATGCCCTGTTTTGTCACTCCTCTCTGCTACCCCCTTTGCCCACGCATCTACGCTCGTTAATTCCCCCCTGTTCACTGGTCGTGGGCCAGATCTGTCCACTGCACCGTGAACCAGTCCAGTTTCCGCCTCCTCCTGGTGGTACAAGTGGGTGTGAGAGGTGAAAAGAGACCGGCAGATTCCGCCATCCTCGTAGGAGCAGCTTTGGATGTCACGACACTCTTGCCCTGCTTTGTCACTCCTCTCTGTTACCCCCATCGCCCGCGCGTCTGCGCTCGTCGATTCCCCCCTGTTCGCTGGTCGTGGGTCTAACCCACAAGCCACTAAAGTGTCTTCTTCATGCCTGGCTACATCAGTTTGAACTTGATGACTACCAGTCTGAGATGGGTTGATTTCGCAAATTACAGAGCATTGGGTTCCATAGGTGCTTCGGCATGTGGCTTCACAGGTCTCGACACTGTGTAGGAGACTCTCACCTTGGTGCCTCTTGATCCTGTTTGTGTGGTCATTAAGAGCCACCCATTGAGTTCGGGGTTGCTAAGATTGCCTTACTTTGCTCATCGTACCAGAGATTCGAGATTCAGGGGTGCTGGGCCGAGGAAATGCTATTTGCCTTTGTGCTTCAGCTCCAGACACCAACCTTGACCTCAGGTTGTATCCTCGCCCCTGTGTCTTTGTTCGCAAACCATTCCTTGCGCTTTGGCTTTGTGTATATGATACGATGTACTGCAGCTCAACCATGTTTCTTCGCTTCTGTCTCGACTCTGCATTTGGCTCACATGTTTGTTTACTCATGATGCTCTGTTCTGGTTCGGCTACTTCAGTATCTCTGTTCCCGCCCTTTTGAGGATTCAATCGATGGTAGTTCCGAATGAGCACTTTTGCTGCATCAAAAATGGCCGGTGCCTCGGGTTGTCTTCCCCTAAAAATCGCTAGATTTCTGGCCTTCCACATATTCCACAAAGTTGCAGCCACCAGCGGTATGGCTGAAGGGTCTGATGTCTTTTTTTTGAGTAGACAAAACCAATCTTCAATCCTTGTTAAGCCCTGACGTGATATTTTAATTTTCAGTTCAGTGTCCCATATTTGTTTTGTCCACGGGCACAGCAGGAACAGATGTTCAACCGTTTCCCTTTCTAAATAACACAACGGGCATAGAGGATCAGGTAAGATTTTCTTGCCATATAGATTGTCTTTTGTTGGAAGAGCATTGTTGCAAACATTCCACATAAATTTTTTTATCTTGGGTGGAGTTTGCAAGTGCCAGATGTCTTTCCATAGGGAGAGAGGAGGCTAAAAGGAAGATGTCGCCTTAGCCTCCGGTATGTTAGCTTTGGCCTCCTTAATGTAGTTATACGCACTTTTCACTGTATACTTGCCTGACTGCATTCCATCCCAAACAAGTTGATCCGTCTCTGTTTGGGGCTTGATAGGAATGGTCATAATTTCTCCAGCTATGTGTTCATCAAAATGTGCTGCTATTTTAGCTGCATCCCATCTCCCTTGCTCTTTGTCTATGATTTCTGACACTAGATGAGGTTCATTAACATGTGTAGCCATCGATCCTCCCTGATTTTAATCTTTGATCCAGTCCCTACTTTCCACATAACTTTAGGCGCTATAGACTCTCTCCCTAAAACCAAGCTTCTCCAACCCCATGAAGGGCAAATACCAATTTCAGCATGCCAAAGATCCGTATTTGGATAGTATAACCCCTGGAATAATTGGCCCCAAATAGAATCTAGTTTTTGTGCCAATCGCCATGCCTGTTTCCCTAAGATTGCTTGATTAAAAGAAAGAAGGTCTCTAAAACCCATACCACCTCGATCCTTCCTTGTTTTCATTAACTCCCATCTCTTCCAGTGGATACCACCTTTCTTTTCATTAGTTTTCCACCAGAATGCAGCAATTTTCTGTTTAATACTCTTGCAAATTGATACTGGTATTTTAAATACTGACATAGCGTAATGAGGAAGAGCTTGAATTACTGTTTTCAGCAGGACTTCTTTTCTAGCTTTATATAAGAGCTTCTCCTTCCAGCTTTCTAATTTTGAAGATATGCAGCCTAACATCCATGCAAACATGCTTTTCTTCGACTCAGCCCAATCCGAGGGGATCCCTAGATATTTGCCAGTTTTATCAAGAATGGGAACCCGCAATTCCCGTGCCATATTATCTTTCAATGTTTGGGGGCAGCCCTTACTGAAGAATATACCCGATTTGTTTAAATTTATCTCTTGTCCAGTAGCTAGACAGTATTGATTCAAAACCATAGCCAGGTTTTGACATTCTAGGATTGAGCCATTTAGGAAAAAGATCGAGTCATCAGCAAATAGCAAGTGAGAAAGAGTGGGGCGGTTTCTGTTTAGCTTTATGCCTTTAATACTACCATTCTCAACAGCTTGCTCCAACAGGGATGATAACACATTTGCTACAATTATAAAAAGATAGGGAGATAAGGGATCCCCTTGCCTGAGTCCTCGTGAAGGTTGAAATTCCTGTAGGGGGTTGCCATTAAAAATAACACTAAATTTGACCGTGGTAACACAATGCATCACCAATTTTACCCATTGCTCAGCAAACCCTGTTTTTAGGAAGCACGCCTCCAAAAAATCTCATTCTACTCGGTCATAGGCCTTCTTCATATCCAGTTTCAGAACTGCATTAAACTTCTTTCGCCTGCTTTTGATTCTGATTTGATGTAATACTTCCTGAACTATAAGAATATTCTCCTGGATTTGCCTCCCTTCTACAAATGCACTTTGTTCTAGGGCGATTACATCTGTTAGGAGTGGTTTAAGTCGATTGGCCAGTACTTTTGAAATGATCTTGTAACCAAAATTACAAAGACTGATTGGACGATATTGATCTAATCTTTCGGGGTGTGGGACTTTCGGAATAAGAGAAATATGTGTTTTGTTTAGTGCTGGTGAGAAGGATGTGGTGGCCATAAATTCCTTCACCTCTTGGAATATGTCCCTTTTTGTTTCTTCCCAGTGATGATGATAAAAGAGGCCATTGAGCCCGTCTGGGCCGGGGGCTTTAGTAGCACCTAACTGAAAGGCGGCTTTAGCTACTTCCTCAATAGTGACCTCTGCCAGTAATAAACCGTTCATATCTTTTGTTACTCTTGCAGGTAGCTGATCGATCACTAGCTCAAAGTTCCGGGGTCCACTAGACTGATATAACTCCCTAAAGAATTGCACAGTATGTTCTTTCAGCCTATTCTGTTCCACCAGCCATGTGTTCTCTGCTGTTTGCAACATAGAAATTCTGTTTATCTGCCTTCTTTGAATAGATGTTGCATGGAAATATTTGGTGTTTTGATCTCCCCACTTTAGCCCAGTAATTCGCGATCATAACCCCCAGTACATTTCCTCTTGTCTTCCGATTTCATCAATTTCACTCTTTAAATTTGCAACACGTGTCACGGAGCTTTTAGTAATGTTTATTATGCCTTCGGTTAAATACTGGAAAATCTTAAGTGTATCAACTCTTATATAAAATTACAACAAAAATACGACTAAATTATGAACTTTTCGTCAATTGAGTTATCAACTAATTTTGGGTTATCAACTTTCATTTAAGTTATAATAACCACTGATACAAGTCTAGTTGTGGACTAATTCAAGCAGACAATTCTACTATTTCATTTGCAAAAAAAGAACTAATTTTTTTTTCCATCCTGTTTAATTACTAAAGAGTTGATAATTGTTAAAAACCATGGGTTAAAAAAATATAATACTTTGCAAATTATCGACTTTTCTCATCTTTTCTACTAGCTTTTGTTTGTCTCTTTTACCGTATTATTCCAAAGATTAGTTAGGACCACCCGGACGAATACAAGGTCTTCTATTAGGCTAGGCTTAACTTTTGGCCCGTAAGTCCTCTAGCATTTGGAGTTGATTGTGCCAATACCAAACTCCTTTTACGCACTCATATTACTCTATACCCTATCCGGAAATACTAGCCATTTCATAAACTTTTAAGTCATATTTTATACTTTAATAATCATTAGAGTAGGTGACTGATGGACCTCATAATAGAAGGACCCCACGTTTCTAATATCAAATATATGTAGTATAAAAAAAATTATTATAAACACTAATCTCATTGCCAAAATGTTGTCATCTACCCAGAATTATAAAGAACTAGGGTAAATCACACAAAAGTCCTTTAGATTTTGGGGCTTCATATATGCCCCCGAACTTTCAACTGTTATGCAATCCCTCAATTTTTGTTCTATTACAGACTCTTAAGTCTTTATGTTTTTTCCCTTAGCATGTAGAATGCATACAACTAATAAGGGTAAGGGTATACTTTCATCTCTCTTTTTTAGAGGAATTATCTCTTTGACCCTTTATTGTGTAAAACATGAAAAACGAAACAAGCTAAAACATTAAACAATCTGCCAAAATATGATTACATAGCCACTTTAATAGAACTAAACAAATATAATTTAAGAAAAAAGAATAAACACAAGTTAAATGGAAAGAGAAGACGGCTCAATGACAAAAGGTCCAATTAGAAAAATTAGCTATACATGAGTATAATTAAATGGTTAATTATTGTACAAAATGATTGATCAATAAAATACTTAAAAAATTACAAAAAGAAGAAAATGATGTTCTCAGCTCATCAAAGAAAATGATAAACAATGACTCGGTGTGATACTCTTAAGGCCTTTTCTTCCATTTTACTTGGTTGTATTTCTTTTTCTTAGAATATTTTATCAGTTTTACCTAATATATTCATCAGATTATCATTATTGTTATTTATTTTTGTCGATGTGTCCGTCGGTTTATTTCCGTCCATTCTCTTTATCTTTTCATTTCTTTATAAAAAGCAAGGGTAAAAGAGAGACCTCCAACAGAAAAATATCAAGGGGGTAAACGACAAATTCAGGGAGCAATATATGATAAATTGAAAAATGTAGGGTAATCGTGTAATACCCGAAACTTGGGTGGAGTTTGAGTACTTTCTCCGAAGGACTATAAATTATGGGATGGGGGGAGAGTGGACAGGGACTTCTGAACTCGGGAGTAGGAAGCCGACGATGGAGGAAGCGAAGGGATTGGTGAAGCATGTGCTGCTCGCCAAGTTCAAGGACGAAATCCCACCTGACCAGATCGAGCAACTCATCAAGGGTTACGCCAATCTCGTCAACCTCATCGAACCCATGAAATCTTTCCACTGGTATTCTCCTCTCTCTGTGTCTGATCTCTGTGCATTGTTTTTCTCCTTTTTTTGGGGCTTTTTCCCTTAATTTCCCCCTCGTTCTTGGTTCTTCTTTGAACCCAGTTTATGTAATTGGCTTCTCTGTGATCTTAGACATTTTTCTTTGAGTGCACGTTATAGATATCCGAAACCTCATCGTGGAGTCGAGATTTTGTTGTTGTTGCTGCTGTTTCTGTTGCTGTTGACATCAGGTCAAGGAGGGCAAGTGGGTTGTGGTTGGCTTTGTCTGCCTGATTTGTGCTTAATTGTTTTGCTGAGATTGAGGTTGTCAGGAGAGAAATTGGTGTAATATTGCCTGACGGTGGTGTTTTAAATCCTTATAAAATTTGACTTTAAAGATTAATCTTTGTTTGGTTACTTCATTTTATACACATATCGGAGTGTTCATTGTCCTTTGGATTGGAGTTGTTCTAAGCGTCTGATTCGATCTTGCCAATGAAATAGGACCCTGAAAAGAACTCTTTGAATCAGATGTTCTTTGAGAAATAGATTAGCAAAGATTGACCGGTAATTAGAGAACACGGGTTATTAAGCTCTATGACTTGGAGTTTAGTGGTTCGCTTAGTTTTCCCTCGGAGGTCAGGATACATTACGCACCATTTGTTTTACTTGATGTGTCGTGATCTCGATAGATCTATCCTTCACTAGCGAGGATCCATATCATTTTGGAGTATTCATTGTCTATCTCTAGATCAGAGATTGTTCTGAGCTTACATTTGAATCTTGCAATCAAATTAGAATGCTGAAGAAACACCTTCAATCAAAGAGACTTTCCGTCGGGCTAGATTCACAACATTCAACTAGAAGCAAAAGGACATTGGCTATTCTCTTTATGCCGTAGTGTTCACTATTTTGTCAACCAGATTTTCAATCAATAGAAGTTGGGTGCGCTAGAGTTCTCATATTTATGCCTTGGTGTCATGTAATGTTTTCTAAGAGCTTGTTCAGATGCCTGATCTTGGTTAATCATTTCTCATTTGAAATTAGGGGAAAGGATGTGAGCGTCGAGAACTTGCACCAAGGCTTCACACACGTCTTTGAGTCAACGTTTGAGAGCACTGAGGGAATAGCAGAGTACGTTGGTCATCCTGCTCACGTCGAATTCTCGAACCAGTTCCTTCCCGTACTGGAGAAAGTAGTCGTGATCGACTACAAGCCGACCGTTGTCCATACCTGAGTTGACATCACATTGGAAGCTCTGCAAGCATTGTGATTGGGTAGTAAGTTTGTTATGTATGACAAAACTGAAGTTTTTATTAAGCGTGCCATTATGTTGGGTGAGGTGATTGATATGGTTCAAACTTGAAAGACTCGTCTTTGCAAATTACAAGGCAAAATATCGTGCTGTATCACCATGGGGAATATGCTTTATCTAAATCCAGATTTATGAGGACAAACCTGGTCTGTCTATTCATTGCAGTTTTTCTTTAGGTTGTCACGGAGCTTTTAGTAATGTTTATGCCATAGGTTGGATCACTGGAAAATCTTATTGAATTCGTATGAACAGACAATAATATGTGGGGAAAATCAGAGTGTTTGATAGAAGAACGGGACATGTTTTTGAACCTCTTGCTATGATAGGAAAAGCCTTTTTGTTAGGGACCAATCGTCATTTATGTCCTGAATCTTGTGCTCTCTGTGTATGGGATGTTACACTGGTAGATAAGTCTCGTGTGATCTCAAAGTACATGACCCATCCTAGAGCTGGGCGGGAGTGACCTGGATCCGAGTCAACAATGTCATGCTAGCAGTATCAGCTGGTTATGGTAAGAGCTGGTGCAAGAGGTGCAATTTGATATCTGATCCGCAAAGGACGGGCATTAAAACTCTGCATATTCTCAGTATCAACTTAGGACGATCGTGCCTTCATGTAGTCTCGATGCTTCTGCTCCGCAAAGGATGGACTATGATCCTTTATTAAAATGACACTTATAATGGCGCACATGCTTCTTTTAATATGGATCTTTCAACAAAATATCAGTACTTCAAAACGAATCTGATGCAAGTCTACGTTTATATTTGGCCTACCCCTGATACAAATCTAGTTGAGAACTGATCCAAGGAAACTATTCTACTACTTAGCTGGCAAAAGAAAAAGGATCTGCTTCATGCTGGCAAATTGCTAAAGAGATAGTAAATATGAGAAATTTAGTGGTAATACACTAGGGATGTTGTCCATTCAGACTAAAATCTATTGTATAGTTGCTAATTAAGTCATTTCGGCCAAGTACTGTTGAAAATTGCTGACATGGTGGTGTGCCATATAGGATGGCCGAATTGGCACATGAGCAATTTCCAACAAAAATTGAAGAGCTATGTGAAATTTCGCGTAAAAGTTGAAGACTAAATTAGCAAAATTGAAAATTTTATAACTGAATTAGCATCTATATAATAAATTTGAAGATGATTGGGCAATTTTCTCTTAAAAAATAAGAAAAATTCCAAATAAGGGTTCGAAGTGCCCTTACTTTATTAAATAAGGATCTAATGTACCTAGAGATTTAGTTCAGAGCAAATAAAATGCTCATTTTTGTCTTCTTCATAATAAAATGCAACTGGGCTTAGTTGGAAATGTTATAATCTTGACATCACTGAGCGTCTTTATGTTTTGGACCGAATCTCTAGGTAGTTTGCAATTAAAAGGCAGTCCCTAAAAGACTTGAACATGAGGTTATAGCATAATTGCTGCAACTGACTTGGTTTCCTTGATTCTAAACATGGATCCCCTGTTTGGCTCGGATACTAAAGAGGAGATCTATACTTAGAACCAAGAAAAACTAAGTCAAAATGCCATTATTTTCTCAAATAAGAACCTAAAGCAAACTTTATTTTAAATAAGAGCCTGAAGTTATCATATCAGTTTCAAAGAAAGTCTCGAACTCATTATTTAGTGGAAGGCGATTTCATCTTGTAAATTGTTTTTAATTTTTCCTTTTTTTTCTTTCTTTTTTCTATTTTTCCTTCCAAAAATATTAAAAATTAACCAAGAGAGAGAGAGATGAAAACACATGGGAGAGAGGCTCCCTCTTGCCTATGGTTGTCGCCCCATTGTCATTGGGGTGATGGCGATGGCCGATGGGGTTGCCGGCTCTTAGGTGAGGGCCAGCGACCCTCATTGACTAGAGATGAGGGCCAGCAGCCTCTCACCAAAGATAGGAGAGGGTGGCGATCCTCTCCCAGATTTAGGTGAGGTCTAACGATGCTCTCCCAAGCTGGGGTGAGGGCGGGCGACCCTCTCCCAGATTGCCGCCCTCTCTCGTCTTTGGCAAGGGCTTGTTGACCCTCATCCAAGCACTAGTGACCTCGTCAACCATCATAGCTTCCCCACTAACAATGGGGCGGCGGTTACAAGTGGAAGAGAACCCTCTTGCCTCTATTTTTGTTTTATTTTTATTTTTTATTTTTAATCTAATTTAATTTAAATTTAAATTGTATTTAGACAACATTATTCCTAATCGGCCATAATTTTTTGCTGATCGATGAGTAGGTAAGACTAAGCCTTTATTTAAAATAACCATAATCATTTCAGCCTTCGTTTGTGATTAATATAATCACTTTAGATCCTTATTTGAGAAAACGAGAGCACTTCATATACTTATTTGGAATTTTCCCTAAAAAAACATGAGATTTGAATCGTTTGAAGATTTTATAAAATGGGCTTTTTAGTAAAATATGGACTTTTCATATCTTTTACTGGCTTTTATTTGTCTTTCTTAACAATGCCTTATATTTACCTACTCTATTTCAAGTTACTTACTAATACTTATTTGATTAATTTTTTATTTACCATTTGTTTCTCTTAAGATATTTTAGTTTACCAAAATCTTATGAGTCTCACTTACCAACTCCTTACATTTACCAATCCTCTTTACAAATTTTCAGTCTAAATTAAAGCAAATTGCCATCTTATTTCTAATTGAAATATCAACTATGATTTGGATTACTTAATTTACCAACATCATCTTGTATGTTTTTATTTGAATTCGGTAACTTCATCAATTTTTTTTCTTACTGACGGCTTAAATTTACTAAAATTTATATGAATTTACCAATATGTTTTTGTGTGAGACACCAACTTCTCTTCCGCAATGTAACCAACTAGTGTTGAGTTGATACTGCCGGTTATTTGGGTTTTTTATTTTTAATAAAAAAATATCAACTTTTGTCTTCCTTACTAACCTCTAAGTTTACCAACTCTTATACAAAATTACAACAAAAATACGAGCAAATTACAAACTTTTCATCAATTAAGTTATCAATTAGTCTTGGATTGCCAACTTTCATTTAAGTTACTAAGCAATGTTTTGTAGTAAAACACCAACTTTCATTTTTTTTCTCACAAACGCCTTAAATTGACTTTACCAACTTAAATTGACTTTACCAACTTGAGTGACTTGCTAACTTTTATCCAATTGAGTTATTAACCCTTTTTTTCGGTTATTAACTTTCATTTAAATTACTTACTAACTTTTTTATTTTATTTTTAGATTTGCTTATTTTGGTTTATTTTTTTACTAACTTTTATTTATTTCTCTTATCGACGTCACAAAACGGATAGCTTTAAGGGCCTTCATCTTAGGTCCTATAACCGACGGCCCAAGACTTCCATCTTCAATTATGCTCCCAACGGCCGAAGGGTCTCGCCTAACAGAACTGAATCAGATATAAGTACGGCTCTATATATTTTGCCAAAAAAAAAAAGGGAGAAGAAATATTTGAAAAATATTTTTTCCTTTTTAAATATTTTTTTCCTTAAAATAACCCTTTGTATTGCTTGAAATAATTAGTCAATAGAAAATATCTTCATTATCGATAACAATTTTTATATATACATTTTCATGGGCAATGAAAATATTTTGCATTTATACGTTTTTGTAAGCAATACAAGCGGATATTAGTAGGAATTTTTTTTTTTCAAATCATTCATTTTTTGCGAAATAAATTAAGCCTACAACCGACCAAAAAAGAAAAAGCTTACAAAAAGATTGAAAATTCCCTAGGGATTATTAGCTATATGAACATGTCATTCATTTCCACATTCAACTATGGATAGATACATATAAGGTGGTCGCTTGAAATAATTAGTTAATGAAATATATATTCATCATCGGAGGCAATTATGTCTAAACATATGAAAACTTTCTCATCTATCCATTTTTGTAAATGATAATAAACAATTATTTATAAAAAAATTATATTTTAAATTATTTAATTTTCGCGAAATAAACGAAGCTTAAATCCTATGAGCACGAGAAGGGAGGATTTTGCTAGTCTAGGCTCAAAGAGCCATCCACTGAAATGGCAATTGCTGTGTAACCGTCGCTGGAGACATGATGCTCGCGAAGTTAAAATAATGTAAACTCTATAATTGATTGTTGGTCGTTATCATTCAAAAGGGACATATTCTTACCGACCAAAAAAAATACAAAAAAAGGACATATTCTTAGGGCTAGTAGACACGATTCATTTGTGCAAAACGATTATGATAGGAAATGAAATATTTAGTGAAATTTGAAATATGACGCGACACGATACACTTAGCCTTATATGTCAATGCAGATTGACATGAATTAATACGCTTTCTTAGCATGTCAATTATTTAACATGTGGATATTTAGATTAGACACTTAACCTTATATGTTAGTGCAGCCACTAGGTTATAATTTCTTTTAATGAATCGTGCCTTATAGAGAAATATGGACAGAAAGATCTTATGAAACTTTACTGTTTTGTGGGATTGGCTTTGAGCTTTTCTTGCACAGGCACTGTCATTTAATAAATCGTGTCTTGTAGAGAAAAATATACAGATTTAGATGTTATTCACAGCACAACGACTTGGCCCAGCATTGATACAAGTCTTGTTGAGAACCAGTTTAAAGCAAGCAAACGATTAGAGATAGCTAAAATGATGCTGCAAGTACGCTTGAAGTCATTGTTCTTGACACTAATTGAAGCACTGCTCGCTTCTTGCTTGAGCTTCAAGGCAGTTTGGCACTGCTCAGCATGAGCCACAACACCTGAAGCTTGAGTCCTCAGGTTAACATAATCCCCCAAAACGACGAACATGTCCACATCCCCCAGGGCGGAAACAGCCGCGCCATAAGCAGTTGAGCATGCGGCAAATGCCTCCCTCAGCTGGGGGTCGCTGGTGTTGTTGATCCTCGCGTTGATTGCGATCTGGGTCTCACTTGCGCTGGCTTGAGCTAAGTCCAGAGAGAACAGCGCAAGGCTCCTGAGAAGAGCTGCGGCCTTCGTTGGAGGGTCATATGCTAGAATCTGCATGCAAAAGACGGTTTTGGGTCCTGGAACAAATGTCTTTGACCATACGGTCCGAGCCCCTCATTTCTAGAATGGCAGATGATGAGAAATTGATGGATAGGAGCTGGAGCATGAAGCAAGAAAGAAAGGAGGTAATGACGTGAGCAGAGCCCATTTCTCCCTCCCTTCTCTTTCCCTCCCTCCATCCCTCTCTCTCTCTGATTGTTAAGGAGATGATGTGCAAGATCCTTGATATAGAGGCTTTTCTTCTTGGGGCTGGAGGGCCGTAAATAAAGTTTTCCATGGATCGGAGGTTTATAAATGCTCTCCAAAATTCATATTAAATTAAATGAATTCTTTTCCCACCAAAAGGTTGTGAGATGTTTCCTTTGGCGAGTGGGGCAAAATACGCCGCAAGTGCAAAAACTTGGTACGGGTGAACACTTAAGTGCCAAAAATTTCAAATTGTACACTTAAGTGTTACTTTCTCTAAAAATTAAGACATTTAAGTGCTAATTTTGGCGATAGTAGCTAGAAATACGATGTAGCATCATTTTAATAATAAATTGGTCTACATGGCTCGCCGGAAATGCCCACCCAATAATGAATGTGCAAAACAACGTTGTTTTGCCCCAAGACCAATTTAATGTAAATATTAATTTGACTAAATTATTTAAATAAATAAATAAGGAGGAAGAGTAGTACCAAGTCAGTGAGGGCCTCTATGGGCCTCGCCTCTGTTGCTACCCCACCATCGTCGGAAAGGGCCGACTATAGTGGGGCAAGAGTCAACTAGGGTTACTGAACCAGTGGAATTCGCCCCATTGGCCACCCTTCCAACATGGAAGGGGGAGGTGAGGGGTTCAAACCCCCACCTTCTCAGGGGGGGATGGAGTGGAGACGTGCAAGTTTCAGGAATGGGTTTCGACTCCCACGCCCTACAAGAGGCAGGGCAAAAGTCTGAGAGTGAGTATAGAGTAGGTATAGAGTAGGACTGACCAAAAAAAAAAAAAAAAAAAATCTAGGGTTACTGGGCCCCTGCCAACAATCCACAATCCTAGCCAACCGCTGGCAAGAGCCTGTACGTCCTCACCAAATCTGGGGTGAGGGCTTGTAGCCATCCCCCAGATTTGATGAGGGTCGCCGGCCCTCGCCCAATTGGGCCAAGGGTTACCACTAAGCTAGGGTGGGGCCCTCATTGGTGGTCAACTAGGGTCGCCGGCCGTTGGTTGGGGCTCAATGACCCTAGCTGACCCTCGACCCCCGGGTCATTGGCCCTTTCCGACAATGATGGGGCACTAGTAGCAAAGGCTATGGAGGCCCTTGCTAAAGTTATAGCTGCCTCTTTTTCTTTTTCTTTTTTAGTTTAGTTTTTAATGTATTTTAATTAATATTTATATTGAAAATTAAATTTCAGGGCTTATGGTACTGGGTGGACATTTCTTAAAAAAAAAAAAAAAAAAATTGCCACATCAATAAAATAAAATAAAAGTCGTTGGAAAATGTCACGTCAGTACTTTGGTTAGAATTTATTGCCATTAGCACTAAAATATACCATTTAAATTTTTTTTTGCATGGTAACCTTCCAATTTTTCTATTCTTTTGTTCCTCATAATAGGAAAAAAAAAAAAAAAACAAAAATCTGTCTAGTAATGTCACTTAATTTTTCTATTCCCCAAAATAGAAAAGTAGTCGAAAATATATTTAGAATAGAAACAAAAAGCAAAAAAAAGTAACTTTCCCTTCTTGCTAGAAATAAGTAATTTTCTTTCTTTTTTCTCTTTTTTTTTTCCTTCATCTTCTTCCTCTTCTAGTTAGTCGATGGCGACTCGCTGCCCGTTGCCGCCACCCTCGTCACTGTTGCTCGGTGACCGCCTAAATGAGGAAGAAGAAGAGAGGCAAAAAGAAAGAGAAGTAAAATCTCAAAAAAATTACTAAAAATCCAAAGAAATTCTACATCACCAAAAAAAAAAAAAAAAAAAAAAAACTTATGGATCATACCAAACGCATTCATGTTCTTTTTTTATTTCGAAAATAGAAATTTTGTGCGTTACCAAACTCGAAAACTATTCTAGAGAATAGAAATTGAAATAGAAAAGAACTATTTTTAAAAAGAACAAAAATATACCAAACGTATTTTAAGCGTCCGAATTTAGTAATTAAGGGTCCATTCGTTTCACGGAAAATATCATGTTTTTGGAAAACATTTTCCTAGAAGTCATTTTCCGGGGAAAATGACTCTTTTTCCTGTTCGGCCAAAAACCTAAAATTTGAGTGGAAAATACTTTCCACCGTTCGTTTACTCATTTAGTTGTTTGGGAAAAATTATCAAAAGTTGAATTTTAATATTTTTAATTGACCAAAAAATTAATTTTATTTTTTATATTTTTTAAAAAATGAATTTTTAATTATTTATATTTTTAAAAAATCAAAATTTTTATTATTTTTCTTTATTTTTCTTTTCCTCTTCCTTCCTCCCTCCTCCTTCCTCCTCCTCCTTCCTCCGCCGCCATCTCCTTCCTCCTCCTTCTTCCTCTTCCTTCCGCTGCCGCCACTTCCTTCCTGCCTGACGATGGCCGGCTGTCCGACGGCCGACCAAGACCCCATGGCCAGATCGGCCGAGCTCGAGGCTCGGTCGATCTCGCCTGAGCTCACCGCGAGCTTCACCGGGCTCTATCGCGGCTCACCGCCCGAGCCCCACCCAGCTCGCCGGGTCTGGCGAGCCGCAAGCTCCGCCACCAGATCCGGCGAGCTCACGGCTCGCCAGAGCCCGGTGAAGCTTGCGGCAAGATCGGGCAAGGCCCGAGCCCCGCCCAGCTCGCCGAATCTGGCGAGCTGCGAGCTCCGCCGCCAGATCCGGCGAGTTCGCGGCTCACTAGAGCCCGGCGAAGCTCGCGGCGAGCTCGGGCGAGGCCCGAGCCCCGCCAGCTTGTCGAATCTGGTGAGCCGCGAGCTCCGCCTAGGCCGGCGAGAGCTTCGCCTCACCGGCCGCCGGCTTGCGGCCGATCGCCGGATGCCATCATGGCCGGTTGCTGGCCACTGCCAAAGAATAAGATGAAAAGGAAAGAAAGAAAAGAAAAAAAGAAATTAAAAACTCAATTTAAAAAAGAAAAAAGAAAAAGAAAGCAAGAAAATAAAATGAAAATGTATTGATAAAAAGAAGTAAGAGGGAAGAAGCCATGGAAAACGTTTTCCACACTTTAAAAGCAATGAGGGGACCTAGACTTAGAACCGGGGAAGACGAAGTCAATTTTCTGCAGTATGCATCCCACAAAGGGCGAACACTCCCGTTCAAGCCCTTCGGGGACAGCCTTTTAGCGTAAAACCACTCACCTTTAGTTCGAGCCTAGAGACACTCGAGATGCCAGGATGGAAACGTTTCTAACATACTCGAGCTGCATTTCTTGGAGGATCCTACCAGGCGAGAGAAGAAAAGAGGAGTTTAGAAAGCCATGAGAAGTTTTTCACAAAAACACTCACTTCATTCAAGGGACTCTGCACAACACAATACAGACTTCTTGCCTTATATAGGCAAACGAAGACACAAGCGGAGACAAGAACCAACAAGGGTCCGAAAACAGAACAGAGGCACCGGAAATTTCCGGGAGGGAATTATTCGCACGCCTATGAACAGTACCCGTCTTGTGAATGCACCTTCCCTAGCCTAGTGAACAGTAAAAAGTGAACAAAGATTTTTGCTACAGTAACTTTGTACGGACAACGGCTTTTCAACGATCATGTCCGTCTCGAGCATTGTAACCGTTGTGTGAGTCCTCATCTCGAGCCGTGGCTTGTCATGAAGAGATGTTCTTCATATTTTTGTGCAAGGGCTTCAAGCTCTGCTGGTGAGAGAATCTGCCGTGACGAGGATGCTTCTTGATGTGCTTCATATGCCCAATGCGACGCTTCTTCTTGTGCCCAATTTGTGTCGTCATCTCCCAGACGAATAGTTGGCTGAGACATACTTGGCTGAGGCCAGTTGTCTGGATGCTTGTAGAAGGATGATGAAGATCCTGGAGCATAGGGGTCCTGGGACAGAGGACCTCCCCATCTAGCATAGGGGTCCTGGGTGGATTGGACAATGTCATTAGCATCTGTCATTTCATGTTCCCGGGATGACGCAGCTTCTCGATCTTGGAGTGCTTCCTTGGCCTCGGAGTTAGGTCATAATGATCCCACATGGTAGGGGCATTATAATTCCAGACTTCTTGAGGAATGATTTTGTTTTCTTGACAAAGGATTCTCTCGAAGTTCTCGATGCGGTATTCACAACATCTAACGATCCTGGATAAGATTTGTGAATTCGAGCTTCTCTGCTATCCAAGTGAGGTTTATAGGATGTGGTTCCTATATCTTGTGGTTCATTAATTATGCTACCATTGTTTCTGAAAAAATGCCAAGGACGCTTAAAAAACATAATGGTATGGACTTCAGGATTTGGTGTTAGGGGTCTTAGTTCTTTCTCTAAAAGTTGTTTCCAAAGTAAAGTTGGAGGATAAAACCAATTGAGAAAGTCTAAGAGGTTTTTGTCGCTTTCTTTTCAACATTACCTTTGCCAAGCAGAAAAATCCTTGTAAGGTTGGCGATGAATCTTCTCGGTTGGGATTTCCATAGCTATTAAGTACTTATTGGTTAAGTACCATAATAACTTCTTGAGATGATCGGGAAATCATCTTCTTTCCGATGAGAGGATGAATGAATGGATAATCGGGATTTAATCCAAAAGGACAGAGAATGGAGCCTCCATTGAACCGGAATAGTTCGGTATGGCATTGCCACATGAGACCGGTCGATATTGAGGCGGTCTTGCTGAATTTCTTCAATGATTTCTTCCGGATACTTCCAGCTGGGCAAATCCTTGATCTTCTCGATCTTGTATTTCTTTCCATAATTGAGCATATGGAAAGCGGGTCTTTTGATGTACATGTTGATTTCCACCGGTGCTCGTGGTCTTGACAAGAAGTCGGCAAGCACATTTTTCTTTCCAGGATATGTTTAGCTTCAAAAGAGTATTTCGAAAACCATTCAGCCCAACGGAGTAACTGGAATTGGGAATCTGCTTTTGTTTGAACTTGGTCATTTGTGGAAAAGATGCCATATCTAGTTCCACCAGAAGTGATGACCGATGAGATGAAACTCGAATTTTTTTATCCCATTTTTGACTCGCTAGGATTTCTTTAAAAGTGGAATGATAATGCATTTCAGCTTGTGAGAATTTTCCACTTTTGTGAGCACAAAGATGTCTCTTACCATCGATTTCTTCGAACAGATTGCTGCCCGGTATTCATCACCGGCGTCGCCCCGAAGGATTCTTTTTCCCGTCGATGGTATTTGCAATGGTGGGAGATTCTGCATAATCTCCTTAAGCTCAAGAATCGCTTTGGTTTGGGTTTTTCCCCAAGATGGGGGATTCTTCTTCGCATTGACTGGAGTGGGATCGCAGCTTTGCGATGTTTGGAACAAAATTCCCGAGATAATTAATTATCCCAAGAAATTGCTGAACTTCCTTTTTGGAAAGGTTTTCTTCAGAAACTTCAATAATTCCCTGTGCAATGTGTGGCCCTGGGTAGTACGTACCTTTATTGAGGTGCATACCAAGAAATTCAATTTCTGTCTGGGCAATATTCATTTTTCTTTGAGAAAGCATAATGCCATGCTTCCTTACAATTTCCACAAATTGTTCAAGGAGTTGGCAGTGCGACTGCTCATCGTGGCAGAGGAGAATATCATCAATGTAGACTCGCAAAGCACTTGACAGATTGGCTGGAAAATTCGGCACATGGCCTTTTGGAAGAGGGATGGGGCAACTTTCAAACCAAAAGGAAGGACTTTCCACTGAAAGTGCTGGTTTGGGATACAAAACCCTGTTTTGGGTCTGTCATCAGGATGAATGCCCAATTGCCAAAATCCGGTTTTAAGGTCGAATTTGGAATAGATGTGGGCTTTGGTTAGGCCAGCAAAGAGAGAATCTCTTGAGGGTAAAGGGAATTTATCATCTTGGAGAAAAAGATTGAGAGGTTGATAGTTGATTACCAATCTCATTTTTCCCCTGGTTTGCTCAGCACGCTTATTGACATAAAAGGTTTCACAAGCCCATTGGGAGTTGGAGAGTTCAATAAGTCCTTGCTGGAGAAGTTCTAAGCATTCCCTTTGTGCCAAAGCTAAATGTTCCGGATTGATTCCTGAGTGACTCGCCTTGGTTGGATTTATGTCTTCATTCTTTTTAAACGGAAGACGAACAAAAACTCGGATTTTCCCATAAGAGATGAGAACATTTTTGAGCGAACTCAGCATGAGATTCCGAGCATGATTGAAGCAACTTTTGCATGATTGGATCTAATAGACTCATATGAATGGAAAAGAGTCTTTGAATATTGACGAACTCAGAAAATTGGTCCCTATACTTAAGACCTTTTCCAGGAATGATTCGAAGTTGAGCGATTTGGGTCATAATATCCCACCCAATTATAAGATCTTTATTGGAGAGACTAGATCCAAAGATTTTGGTTGTGATAGAACACTGAGGAAAGAATTGGACAGTTATAGGAGTAATTCTGACATTTGTGGAGAAAGTATCTCCAGACACAGAATTGAAGTATCGGACATGAGAAGTCCAATATTCTTCAGGCAGAATTTTGGTGTCTAGGATAGAACAACTTGCTCCAAGTGTCAATGAGAGCTATCACATTGATTGGCTTTGCAAACTTGGAAGTAAGGATTTTCACAGAAAATGGGGACACCGGGTTTGGCTAGAGAATATGTCGAGGTTGTTCAAGATGCAAGAAATATGTGAAAAATCTCTTCGATTCTCGTGTCGATTCGCCACCGGTAGTTTGATAAGAAGGAATGACACAAAGAGTTTGTTCTACGTCGATCTTCATCAATAGAGAATAGGGATTCAATATCATCATTTTCAAGAGAAATCCCGGTTTCATTCTCAATATGATGAATTAAACGATTCTGACCTTTTTTCGCTTGAGGACAATTTTTGGCAAAATGTCCTCGCTTGTTGCAGATGTAGCATCTGTCTGATTTCTTGCTGCCTGTGCGGTCTTTCCTTTTGCGCAGGTATCGCCATTTCTTCTTCCTTCGGAAGTGCTTGGAGCCATGTTTGTACTTTTTGATGCTGTACTTCTTGAAGTGTTTTTTCTTTCGGCAATACTTCCCACAATCGCCGTCGCAATCGTTTTTGGAACACTTGATCTTCAGCTTTTGGCGGGAAGTGCTGCTTCAAGGCCTTTGTCTTCCTTGATGTAGGTGCGTACCATCCGTCGCTTTAGACAAAGGTCTTCAAGACATAGATGGATCTCTTGTTGTATTTCTCCCAAAGGAATGTCTTGTACCCTTTTCTCGTTTTCCAAAAAAGATCTTTCAACCATCCGGGTCAATTCTTTGGGAATAGAAGTCGGAAGACATGCTTTAAATTTGAATCACTCAAGCCGATAAAAGAGTTTAAGCATCTCCCCGTATTGTTTATCAAGATGCTTCTTCCGAGAGAAACAGCATTTTCTTTCAAAGAATTCTCTTCTTTTCGCCCGACAAGGTCGGTGGGTTTTCCTATATAGAAATGATATAGGATGGTGATGGCATGGCCAAAATCCGGTGACATCGAAAATGAATCTGGGTCCTGTTCGGATACCGATTTCCACCGCTTTTTGAGGCTTCCAAGAAACCTGGTGACAAAGTTGTAGAGGACATCATTCATATCATGGTTGGTAAGGGATTGAGTATTCAACCATGTATGAAATTCTTCAAATCTTTCTCGCCATTTGTGATAAGGGATATCATCAATGGTGAAGAACTGTTTTGATGCCATGGACACATGTTGTCCTAAGTACTATGTTGGACAACTTCGGATCAAAGTAATAAGATTCCATTTCAATATCTCGGAGCTGGAGGATCAGCCATGTATATGGATGAAGTGATGGGTGCTTCAGGAGGAGAATGAATATCAGGAATTGAAAAGGATAAGGAGGATGCAAGAGATACCGAATCTGATGATTCAGAATCAAAGATGTCAGGAAAAGTTTGTTCTGCTGGAAAGAGAGTTTGGTCTTTTTAGATAGCAGAATCAATAGGATTAGGTTGTTCTTGAGTACCCAAATCCTTTAGAAAGGATTCTAGAGGGTTTGAAAGCATCATCTGTTCTGGCCCTTCTCTGATGACCACAGAAGAGGTTGGCCTTGTTGGCCCGTAGAGAGAAGTTGGCCTAGTTGGCCCTTCCGGCCTTTCTTTTCTTTTCCTTTCTCCTTTTGTTTTCGAGTAAGCTCTTTGAGACGATCTCTCATGCTCGCCATATCTGGTTCCTTTCTGTAAGGATCTTCTAGAATGGCAGCAAATATAGACGTCTGAGGTGGAGGAGGCACATAACCGGTTCTCACAGCAGGTGCTAGTGGATCGAAAGGTCGAAACCTTCCTTCTTCAAGGATTTGAATCTGCCTTTTGAGCTTCTCTATTTCAGCTGCGGGCTTTCAAAAGAATGATACCCGAGGCGTTGTCCTGATTCCAAGGCCTCAAGTCTTTTGTGGAATTCGAAAAGCAATTTTTTGGTAGACTCATCATGTCTTTGAAGATCTTGTTGGACATTCCCGATCTTGTAATCAATGACTTTGAAAGCATTGTTTTGTGCCATCAAAGTCTCTGATTGCCAATTTAGGACAGCTTCAGCAGTAGTAGTCTTTTTTGGTCTTCCATGCTCATCTACCTCGTTAGGGGTAGATATTTTGGGAGTATAGCGAAACTTTTTTTGTGGATCAGTATACTCTTCTGGAGCAGGGAATGTGAGTCTGGACTGTTCACGGACAAGAGGGGGGAAGTCCGTATCTTGGAACATGGCAATGGAAGAGACAGTTTGCTTTTCTGGTGGGACTTCAAATGGGTAAGAGTTTTTCTTAGCCCATTTCAAAATTGGCTTATAGAACGGGGGGAGAGCTGGCTTCTTCGGAGGAGGAGAAGGTGGAGGTGATGGGGGTGGAGAGTTTGTTGGTGTAGCAGTATATTTTGGTGGTGGAGGAGATGCGTAGGAGACTACGTACTGGTATTTATCACACTTACCAAGAGTATCAACGGATGGATCTCCGTTTAAGTATTGTTGAAACAGGGGGTCTCTCTTTTCTTTCTCCGAGGTGGAGGTTTTTCAAATGGATCAACCTCATCGGAGATTTCGTGCATGAAGAGCACTGGCAAAAAGGATCCCAAAAGCAATGACCATATGGGTCTTTATAGTAATGGACCGACTGTCCATCACTTCGAAAATGTCGGACATGCTTTTTTGGGTCTGGCTCGGAGATAGCTTCGAGAACACATGGTTCGATCATAAAAAAGTTTGGAAGATAGATGGACTACCTTCTTCTTTTTTCTTTGCCGAACTTGATGGAAACAGTTCCATCTTTCTTTCGGATAAATTCGAGAATCGAGGACTGGATGGGCTTACTATTTTGGTGCAGCTTTTCATAGTTTGTGATCCATGTATCTGGGAGAAGAGTGGCTAACTTCTCCTTCGGGATTTGTCTGGGAACATGAATACAAGAAGTTTGATCATTTTGCATGGAGATGAATAAAGCATCTTCATTTCCATTGTTGAAGTTTAGATCAAGAGCATGGTTCTGCACTCGATAAACCATCTGGTAGTGGAGCGTTGCAGCAACAGAGTCGACAGTTTGGGGTGCCCCAAAGAAGCTGAACCCGGACTTTCATAAAAGAAAGTAACTGTGGATCCGAAAGGGCAATATTAAAGTTGGGATATAAAGTAACAAACACGTACGTGCCAAAGCATTCAAGGTAGTTTGGATCAGGCCAATACAAGCATATTGGTACTCCAAGAAACGAGTATCCAATAATGCTATTCTAGCAACAACAGGTAAACCTTTGCGGCCATAAAAAGTGAGAGCAAGACGAACAGCACCATAATGAATGTGAGTGTAACCCCGCTTGGGTCCACTGCCTGGGAAACTCGAGGAATCAAGAGTAACAAAGTACTCTTTTTCGGGCTGGCTGGAATAGGATGCTTTGGTCAAACTTGGAAGATCGAACGTACTCATTTACTTGCTTTGGGGTTTGATGGATGAGTTGACGAATGGAGCGGATGGGTGAAAAGGACGAACCGGGTTTAGCAAAAGCGGAATATGGGTTCATGAGTGGGAGTTGAGTTTCGAGATCCCGGTTTCATCACTAAGAGAGACTTCATAAAGATAGTCTATCTTTGAAGCATTAGAAATACGAAATTCGGAGGAGTGGATGATGAAGGAGCAAGAGAAACAGGAGCTTCAAGAATTTCTGGTTCTCAGACATGGTGGAAGAAGGATCTTCTCTCGCACTGGATTCACCTACCAAGCGCATGGAACGAATACTATTACAAACGCAAAACATTTTTCTTGACTAGTTCATTTTCCGTTAAACGAACACCGGAAAATCCGGAAAACAATTTTCCGTGAAACGAACGGACCCTAAGTGTATATTTTGAAACCTTTAGCATTTAAATGACCTCCGTGCTGAGTGCTCCGCAAGCTGGAATGCTCGACTTGATAATAAGAACCCTGACCGAAAAGTGCGTTATAACTTCTTTAGGAGTGGAGCGCGATCGAAATGCTAATGTTATTTGTTACACGTCAAGTTCGTGATAAAATCGGTCATCCAACGCAACCACACCAGCTGTAAGCGTCCCTCTGTTCTTATTCCGGTGATCGGAGATTGTCTACGGATGTTGCGGCATTTCGCCGCGTAACTTCATTTCGTAAAGTTAGATCGTTTGCAGCTAGTCTCTCTGCTATAATATAATCTACAGTTTCCACTCCGTCTCTTGAGGCTCTCGCAAGTTTAAGATTACCAGATCGTCATAAACCAGTAATTCTAATGATCCCGACTGCATTTTGGCATGTCAATCTTAGTCCGGTCCCCAATTAATTGATTCTCTCGGCCTGCTAATCAGACTATTTAGCATTTTAAACATATGATTGAAATTAAGGAAGAACCAACGCCTGGCCCCCTGCCCCGCAAGATCAATAATTTGGCAGAAATAATTGACTTCAACAGTTTTTTATGAAACAGAGAAACGCAGTATAGCTGTGCTTCCCGAATCCTGAATACAAAAATCCCACCACCAAGTATCAGACCAACTATTACCTAAAGTCCACTTCAGCACAGGTACCCTTGAATCCGGCAAAAGGAAGAAACCCCTCTTGATTCTAAGCTCCATGACGACTGATAAGTTTCCTCGGTGCGCAACAATGTCCCACGCCCACAACATCCACCGCAATACTTGACATCCAACCATTAAATCCGTTCCCATGCGCAACAGCGACTTCAGGTAATTTCATGTATCGGCCAATCCTTCGCTAAGTTGCATTGCGTAAAAGCAAAATTCGGAACCAATGACCTGAAAGAACATGAATGGCTACCAGAAAATGCCAAAATCAAAATTCATGGCTCCGCCACTGAATGCTCTGCCTCAGTCGCAGGAGGCACAATCATTGTATCAGCTACCAAAGGCAGATCCCCAGCCGGCTCAACACCTGAAAATGTATCTGATGGCCCAACCGGCGGTGCAAGTGCAGCTTCTGAACCAGGAGGAACACCTAAGCCTGAAGTATCCGGTTCTCTCTGATCAAACTTGGAAACACGAGGCCTCCTGTTTCTTTCGTAGCTGCGGCTGCGACTCCGGCTCCTGCTCCGGCTAGGGCTCCGGCTATAGCTACGGCTCCGCCCCCTCGACCAACTCCGGCTTCGGCTGCGACTCCTGCTCCTGCTCCAGCTCCTACTGCGACCACGGCTTCGGCTTCTGCTACGACTTCTGCTGCGGCTCCGGCTGCCCCATGTTCGAACCATATCTGGGCTACGACTGTAACTTCTACCTCTACCCATATCTGGAAGCTCTCTTCTATTACCAAACCGCCCCCGTCCACGCCCGCGTGCGTAGCCACCACGTCCATCCATATCAAACCGATCATTTGGGCCCCGGTCATTCCTATCCCAACCACCCTGACCGCTGCCTGGTGGTCCACCAAATCCTCGGGGTCCTCGACCACGCCTGGGAAAGAAGTCACCTCTTCCACCGCGGTTTCCAAAGCCATCCCGGCCTCCTCCACGTCCCCCAAACCCACCATCTCTTATTCCACCCCGACCACCAAAGTTCCCCTCCCTCATACCACCACGACCACCAAAGTTGCCACCACCCATACCACCATGGCCACCAAAATCACCACCACTCATCCCAACACGACCTCCTGAATCCCAACGTCCACCACCACCACCAGAATCAAATCGGCTGCCCCTTCCACGATCTTTGCCAAAACCAGACCCACCCCGAGAAGCCACCTCTCTCACCTCGGGGGGAACTTGCTGGTCTGCCCCCTCTAGGACTTTTATCAAATCCGCTGCATATTTCCAGTCCTGCTCAGAGAAGAAAGTATACGACACTCCAGTTGCACCAGCCCTCCCAGTTCTCCCAATTCGGTGGACATAATCCTCAATCCCAGTAGGGAAATCGTAATTGATCACTACCCTGAGACACAACAAATGCAAATTCAGGGATGTGAGTTCTTCAAACAGACCTTGTTGCTTACTGGTTCAGACAGGTAAACAAGTTCTAAAACAGAAAAAACAAAGAACTAACCTGATATCTTTTATGTCAAGGCCCCGGGCAGCAACATCAGTGGCAACTAATATAGGGCTCCTTCCACTCCGAAACTGATTTAGAGCCCAGTCTCTCTCGCCTTGAGACTTGTCTCCATGAATAGCAACGGCTCCAAAATTACGTCCAATGCTGCGCGCAAGCTGATCACACAACCTCTTCGTAGAACAAAATACAATTACCTTAGAACCGCGTTCTTGGGAACGAAGGATCTGCTCCAGACGCCGCTGTTTTTCCATTTGGGGTACCACTTCAACATGCTGAACAGTAGAAAAGAATTCTTTTGAACAGAGTCTCAGAAAGATTATCAGGCCATGAAGTAAAGGAAGCAAGATTGAATCCAATAGCAGAGTTGTACTCATGAGTAGATAAATCTATGAGATTAGCCCCCAACCTTGTCAAACCTCGTTTTATTATAAGGAAGAGCTTCATCTCACAAACTCCAAATGAAAGGACCACACCCTTTTGTCATATGAATCCAATAGAAACATGAACAAAACAAGATCATATCTCATAGGTAATTGTTAATCTAAGAAAGGTAACCAGGTCAACTTTTTAAACCCAACCCATACCTTTTTTTGTAATATAATCACACACGACTTACTTAAGCACGTTAAATCTCACCAACTTTACCTCACAATAAGAAGAGCGTGAAAGAATTTAGCATACCATGCACATTTGCTTACCCTTGCACATTTTACATCCCATTAAGCACAATGACTAGCTGAGTATCTGAACACTTACAGGAGAAGGCTAATTCTTTATCCTTAAAAGTGGAAACAAATACTATATTAGGATACCATTGTCCAAAAATCAAATTATACAGTATTATGGATTAAACGCTCTTCAATTTCCACCAATCTACTTGTTGTTCTGTAAGTAAATACTTTAACCTAAGTTGATACTCTGATGAATCTATTCAAACGAACATGGCCATTATCTGTACTTGAATTTAACGCGTAACAATATTCCCCAAAAATCTTGACATATTTCAGATTTTAAGTGCTAAGCCACACTACAAATAGATTTGAAACTTTGCATGGGCTAATTAATTAGCAAAGAAAATTCTCACAGCAAGTAGCAAAGTGACGGTATTTAGCACACCACTTCTATAATGCCAATACATGAACGCCTATCAAATAATTACGCATTGAGTGTCACACTTCTTACCAACTTTTATTCCAAGAAACGCCACTTAGAAAACGACAATAAGAGATGAAGTAACAGTTAGATTGTGCAGCAGATACCAAAAATACCACTAACTATTTCCAGGAACCTTAATCCCGGAGAACTTCATATGAAGATGTATGCGACATAAAATATGGACATGATACAGTTTATATCACTCTCAGGTAATAAGAAGATCAATGATAAGGCGTTATACTATCATTAACTATGTTGCCAGACAGACATGCATTTTGCATTTGCTACCTGTGTAATTGACTTGTTCGCAGCAAGCTCATCAACACTGCCAATGTTGACCTGAACAGGGTTAACAAGAAGATCACCCGCTATCTTTCTCACTTCTTTGGGCCATGTTGCTGTGTACATCAGAGTTTGTCTGCGAGGTGGAAGCTCATTTACAATCTTACGGATCTGAGGTTCAAATCCCATGTCAAGCATGCGATCTGCCTCATCAAGCACAAGGAGAGATATTTGGCTTAGGTCTATCTGCTTCATTTCAAGGATATCATTTAGCCGTCCAGGAGTTGCCACCACAATGTCAGCTCCTCGATCTAATTCCTTCAGCTGCGGTCCCTTTGGAGCTCCACCATACAAGCACTGCAACCAGATATAGATGAATTCAGTTAAGATATGTTGCTAAGCTATTTAAGGGGGAGAAATGAGCTAATACCCCAAAAAAAGAAAAAAAGAAAAGAAAAAAGGATGAAGTAAACCCACCGTGCAACTAACCCTTGACGAACGGCCAAACTTGATAGCCTCATCTTGAATCTGAGTAGCAAGCTCTCGTGTAGGGGCCAAAACCAGCACTGTTGGGCCATTCTGAGGATTGTTACGCTTCCTTCTAAGAAGCATGAAGGCAGGAATCAAGTACCCTAATGTTTTTCCCGAACCAGTTTTAGCAATTGCCACTATGTCTTTGCTTTGCAGTGCAATTGGCCATGTTTGTGCCTGTATAGGTGTGGGAAAAGCAAAACCGGCAGAATGCATCTGCAAAAGAATAAGGCACGTTATACACCCATTACAGATAACCAAAAGAACAAAAGACACCTAGCATATCTATGCTTAAGCAAACGGGGTTAAACTCGATCATAACAAAGCAAATCACAAAAACAAAAAAACAAAAAAAAAAAAAAAAAAAGGAACCCATGGGTGTGGGTTTGCTTACAGAAGCAACTAGAGGCAACAAAAGAGTGCAATAAAGACATAAGACGCGGAGCCAATGAGCAAGAAATCCCAGTCAATCAGGTGTGAGTTGGACAAAAGGCCAATCACCCCGCTAGAAGATGACCAACAAAGGCTCCAACATTCCATTTTGCCTCCACCAAAAATTAGGATAATTGTGCCAATAGCAGTGCAGCGTACGACATATGCTCCTCCTCCGGAGCAAATATCGCACCTGCGACAAGTGACAGCAGATGAGATTGAAGTAAAACAATAAGTTTAATAACCAAGTTAGGCAATGAAATAGTTCTCCAAGTTTCTTCTGACCCCAGAACTTCCACGAATCATCTAATGAAGCACAATAACTTACCTCTCTCAGAATCTCTGGAGGAAATTCAGTAGCTTCAAATGTCATAAATGGTGCCGGCACATTATCACCCTGTTCAATATGTATTATGAATCAGAAACACCTACCAGATCCATTATCAAGAAGGAAAACTGATAGGAATAATACTATTAAATAATCCAAGAGAAATATGCATGATTAAAATTGAATAAACAGAAAAAGAACTGCCAATCTGAAATCTGCCAATATTAGCAAAAAAGATACATATTGTGAAAGACCAAAGTGCATCATTATATTGTAAAAACTCGCATCCTCTCCTAAAAAGATTTAGAGAACAGGTTTTAAATTAAAGAATCAATTAAAACCAATGTTACCCAAAACGCATACACCAAATAAAAAAGGGAACCCAGAATGCCACTTCACTTGGTACATGGGACTTGTGGCTAGACTTCTACGGAACATTGCAGCAGAACAAAATCGTGGGGGTCCAAACAATACAATTTTGGGGGGACAGGAAACAAGTAAAGTTTTGGCCAAAATACATTTAAAACATACATAGCAAGTGTTATCTAGGCCAACACTTTTCCTATTTAAATCAAGTAAACTTAAAAGCTCAAGTTATCTTATTGCTTTATCAGTAAGGTAAACAATACGATTCATTGTCAAAGTAAAAGCAAAGGCCCATTTAAAAAAAAAAAAAAAAAAAACTCAGCATATTTTTTGTAACCAATACAGCACACATTATCTCTGAACCTCTTTTTTTGGAAAGAAGACCCAGCACGTGAGGATGTTTTCCTCAGTCTAGGATTTCAAGCATTTCTACCACCCTGTCAATTGCAACTGTGCCTTTTCTCAGTCACCAGAACACCATATTGAGCCACCCAGATTACAGAATATACGTTCCAGATCACAGACCATAGCCTCACTAGCAGTTTCTGGTAACCCTGACTATGATATACACGAGAAAAAAAAAAAAACTGCTAATTTACACAGTTTATCCCCATCTTCCAGGCAAAAAACGCCAGCTCTTGAAAAGGGAACCTTTCCTTCAGCTTTTGAACTCCTTATGTACACCATTTAGCATGAGTTTAAGTACTGATATCATTTCAAAAGACTCAATTTCAGATCATTCCTTAACAGCTTCATATTAGCGAAATAAGTGCTCCTTTAAGTATATATAATACCGAAGTCACCCTCAATATCCTAGATGATCCTCCTTTGTAATTTTCTACACATTAGGCTATCAAACTTGTAAGTTCCTAGTATTTAAAAATAAAAATATGTAAAATGTCAAAATCCACATTAATATGCTTGAGAAAAGTCCAAAGTTCAAACCGTTGCAGTAACTTCATGCTGTTGACGATACGCTTCAGCAGGTGTGAGATTAGAAACATCCGAAGGTCCACCATAAGGAGTTCTAGGAACATCATTTGCAAATGGAGGACCTCCCATAGCATGATTGTACATGTTAGGCATCACGTTCCCATGTGGAGAATGCAATCCAGCACCATGTCCAGGAGCAAAATTTTGGAAGGGCAAATTACCCATTGTGATTGCCTGAATGCATATTTCAAGATTTGGTTGGCACTCAAATCAAATTACAAGACCTAACATCCATCTCACTGAGAAACAGTTGTATTTTTCTTATAGACAATAAAGGACTTCACTTAAATCAAATTTTTAGTACATCAGAAATGAACAAGGATAGAAAAATAAATACACAAAAGAAGTAAAAAAAACACAAGACTATACAAGCCAGAACAAGATATCCAAAGCCAGATAAAAAGCACAAAACAGCAACAACTGCAGACTTTGAACCCTCAAAGTAATCTTTATTGTGGGTAATTTATAATGAAGTATTAGAAAATAAAACGCATGGACAATATGCTCATCCTCACCAAACCAAATCCAAAACATTTCAACTATCATCATGCAAGAAGCTTTTGACCTTAAGTCCTTCTAAGCAGGTGGGGAACTGGAAGAAGCCATGCAAGTGCTGATCGAAAGAGAAAAGCAACATGGAATAGCACTCATTTATTACAATACAATGGTGGCCACATGTAATGACAGTTTTACAAACTGAATAATATGACCAACAGTGTCAACATTTTACTTTAGACAACCAAGTAAAGGAAAATAGATCAATCTAGAGAAGATTTTCCACATATAACTCGCAAGTGTGATTCTATCAGCCATCAACACCATCTCCCACAACTACTTCAAAATAAACACTGACACTGGATTTGGAGATATTAAGAGAGCAATAGGATCTGTATTGGAACACCAAAAGTACCTGCGGATTTCTTGCCATGGGTATTGCTGCAAGCTTGGGCTGCTGTGGACTCTTCATTGGTCCTTCCTTGTCGGCATTGTGGTGATATTCCCTTCCGGATCTACTGTGTAAATTATCTTCATAACCCATTCTCAACCCCACTGGAGGCACATTAGGCTGCTGCACATGCATCATGGGGGCAGCCATCTGGTTCTGAAACTCGGGACTCTGTTTCTGACTATATGAGCCAGCCCCAGCTGGCTGGAACTGAGTAATGGAGCTTCCTTGATGCATGTTCACTGGAAAACGACCATATGGCGGAACTTGACCAGAATGGATGCCCATCTGAGGTATCTGCCCCAGGTTGGATCCAGGAGGCAGGTTTTGAGCAGATGAAGCAACAGCAGGTTGAAATTGTGGAGGAGAAAACCCAACTTGATTAACCTGTTGAAAATCAACTTCTTCCCTCTTTGGATATGCTGCTCTGTATTCTTGTTGCATCTGAAGCGACTGTCCTGGTGCACCACTCGGGGTCTGTTGCTGTGAACTTTGTTGCTCCTGAGGAGGACTTTGCTTATATCCCATAAATTGCACGTGCTGGTGGGAAAGCTGATGTACTTGAGGATGAGCCATCTGAGAGCCTTGATGCTGCATCATTTTCTGACCAGCTTGCTGTGACACCGGCTCTACAGCAATCTGTGACATTTGTTGTCCAGACTGCTGTGGCATTTGCTGGCCCAGCTGGTGCTGCTGCAATTGCTGAGGGTGGTGCTGTTGCATTTGTTGAGCCGTTTGCGGCAGCATTTGCTGCTGCTGCTGCTGCATCTGCATCAACTGCATCCCCATTTGATGTGGTGCATAACCTCCCTGTTGCAGGGCAGAGTAATTAGCTGGAAGAACCTGTTGTTGTCCAGATTGGCCAGTTTGAGATCCTTGCTGGAAAGCGACGTGCTGTTGAGGTAACTGGTTTCCAGGCAAGACCTGCTGGTGCAGCCCTAACGCAGCTTGCGCCATATGTCGTCCCTGATGAGCCACCAAGCCGTTTGGTTGCATTGCTTGGGCAGCTGGATTTGAAGCCAGCTGAGGTGTAGAAGAGGCAGAGGGAGGTGGGCCTTCTGGCAATGGAGGAGGCAAAGCAGCTGGCTTCTCGTACTGAGTAACATTGGTATCCTGATTCCAATAATACAAGTTACCAGTGCTCCCATCAATCAATCCCTTCCATGGTTTAGGAAGAGTTGGATCATCTGGGGCAAATCGTGGACCAAGGGAAGTCGATGTTGACTCCGCCGTTGCCATAACCCGCTATGTTATCTACAGCAGTACACAACAAAGATGGAATAGAACATCAAGGAAATATCAAGGAAGAACATGTCTAAACTTTACATTCAAATAAACAATATATCAGAGACACCGTAGTCATCCAAAATCATATGTTCCCATTCAGTCAATAACAAGACCTAATTTGACAATCACGGACAACCCAACATCCCCATACGGCTAATGATTCACCAAAGAAGCTTCGTTTCGCCCAGAAACTCCATATTTCTCCCTCGAGCTTCGCAACAAGAAGGGGACTTCATTAACGACAGGACATCAAATTTATAAGAAGCGCCCAATCCCATGTCCGAATTCCAAGATTAAGGGGGAAAACGAAAGGAACGAATTCACCGACCACATATCACCACGAAAGATCGATCTACCCTCCTTTAAAAGTCACAGAACAAACGCCCGCACAACGAACGCACTCGCACGAGCAACAAAGCAAGCACCTTTCCAAGCAATTCCCGATCAAAATCACGCTAGAGCAGGAGGGCAAAAGAAGAAACACGACGAGACGGCAGCCGGCGACACGACGAGACGGCAGCCGGCGACACGCCATTTCAAGAACCGAAAACCCGGTTCACCGATTCGGCGGGGGTTTGCAAAAAGCACCGACCCGCGGCGCGGACACGAACTCAAAAAGATTTTTCGATGAACACTAACCCTCGAGCCGAGCAATGGAGATTGGCGGCGATTCCCCTCCTCTCGCCGCGGAGAAACCCTAGAATCGGGAAGCTCTAGTCCTCATGCATGACCAGAGCGCTCCGAAGCTCGACAGCACCTTTTCGAGAGCATTTTTCTCCTTTCCCCACAGTGGTTTTTAGGGTTAAAGGAGCAGAGCACGTTAAGACCGACAGTCCAATTCGGGCTCGACGTGCTCGCGAGTTGAAGGTTGATGATTTGGACGGTCGAGATTGGAAGTACCGAGAAATTGTGGGGAGGGACGATGGAACAAATATTCTTTAACGATTCGGGTTCACGTGAGTCCAATGCATCTCTGCCGTTCAATGTTCAATGTCGGCGGGACATTTGTGTGATCGCATAAGCGACAAGGCTTGAATATATTGAATTTGCACACGTTCGATACACCTAATGATGGCTCGAGAGGCGAAGGAAAAGATATGATCAAGTTAAGCATACATAGAAAGCCTATCCAAGTGTTCCGATTCGACTTTTTCTCGAAATCCATATAAATTTGAAGCAAGGTTTCACGAAAGCGAACTAGATTGGAAGAGATGCATAAGGATTGACAAAATTGGATGGTGAGCAAAGTTTGTGCTAAAAGTTCGAAGAATTAGATAGTTCTCGTCTCACATGATCTCTAAAGATGGATTTGTATACTTCTGCGTGAACTTAACATTAACTAATGATGCTTTCCTTATCTGATTTATGTTAAGAGTTTCAAAGATTTACATCGAAGGTAAAAAAACGAATGAGATTTCCACTTGCCCAGAAAACTGATATTAGTTATTGTGCTGAAAATGACATGCATGTCTTGCCCTAGAGATTGGATGTTCAAGCGAAATAAGTAATGATGATGCAATTGTTATACCATTTTTAATATCTTTCATGCCTTGCTTATTGCACTAATAGATAGACATATTATGAAACATCGATTTAGTACAGCGCATTTTTCCCAGCTGCTATTAGGGCTAAAGAGTCAGTATATAGGCTAACAATTCATTTCGGTTGATGTACTCGCAATTGAAGTGCTAATTTGTACAATTAACATTGAAGCTATTGAGAAAATGTGGGAGCTAATTAAGGATGGGAAAGATTGTTAGTTATCTGAGTAGCTGCGAACTTGATGTATATGCACCATTGATGCTGGTGGATTTATGTGAAATCTCATAATCTAAAATGCTTGAATTTATCGGACTCGCACGTGCTTGATATAACTAATAATGGCTCGAGAGATGGGGGAAGAAATATGAGTGGGCGAAAGGTACGCAGAAAACTTTCCCGAGTGTCCTTGTTCAATTTTTGTCAATATCCGCATATATAAAGCGAGGTTTTGTGGTAGCGGTGGAAAGTGGAAAGTGGAAGAGATGCAAAAGGATTAACCCAATCATTGGAGGGTGTTTGTGCTATAAATTTAGGAGATGGGATAATTATCATCTTGGACAGGTTGCCTATTTGTGCACAAATTGGTCAAAAATTGATGCTATTCTCTTTATGAGGCCACAAAAGAGCGAAATCGGTTGTTGTGTAGAAGTGACATGCATCTCTCACCTAGAAGACTGAATGTTCGAGTGAAAAGAGGCATCATATGATCAGTAATCATGTGTTGGTCATGACACCGGTATATGGACATATTGCAAAACATCAGTTTAGCACAAACACATTTTTTCCCCAATGTCTTTAGGGTTAAAGAGTTGAGAATGTAGACTGACAATTTGATTTCAACCAAATTGTCAATTTGGATGGTTGACATTGAATTTATGAGAAAACATGGGAGCCCATTAAAGATGGGGAATATTCTAAATGATCTTAAGACATGTGAGCCTAATGTATTTGTGCCCGTTGGTGGATTTCGGCCGAATCACATAAAAGACTTGAATATGTTGAACTCGCATGCACACAATACACCTAATAATGGCTTGAGAAGTGGGGGGAGATATATGATTCAGCCAAGTGAACCCAAAAGTCCTACCCAAATGTCTCAATTTGATTTTTCCTTATATGCGTATAAATCTAAAGTGAGCCTTGGTGATACTGAAGTAAGGGGGAAGAGGTGCAAAAGGATTAAACCCAATTAAGGGTGCTTGTGTTACGAATTTAAGGAATGATATTATTATCATTTTACATGATCTCTAATGATAGGTTTGCTTGCCCGTGTGTAAACTGGTCGAGAACTGATGTTAATCTCCTTATGTAAGCCACTGAAAAGTGAAATCAATAATTATGCTGAAGTGACTTGTAGGTCTTATGCAAAAGACTTGATTTATATGCGAAAAGAGGCATGGTAAGATCAGTAAAGGCAATGCGATTATCATACTTTATTGATATCTCATGTCTTGGCTATTACACTAGTAGATAGACCATTTATAAAACGTCAATCTAACACATTGCATTATTTTCCTCTTGTCTTTAGGGTTAAAGAGTTGAGAATGTAAACCGATAATTTAGTTTGGTTGACGTACTTACAATTGAAGCGTCAATTTGGTTAGCTAACATTGAAGCTACTTAGGAGTGCATGACAAACTTTTTGTTTTTGTTCCGTAAACAATTTTTCTATTATAGACTTATTTTTGAAATAGAAACCCGTTTAGTAAACTTATTTCATTTTTTTATTTCAAAATAAATTTTTGTTCCGAAATAGATTTGTAATAGAAATCGAAGTAAAAATTTTCTATTTTTCTATTTTTGGAACAGAAATGAAAAATAAAAAATTTTCTCATCGTTCGTTGCCACCGCCGGCCGCCGCCACCCGCCACCCCGCCTTCCGGTTCGTGTGGCAGTCCGAAATGAAGAAATTTTGTGCCATGATCAAACGAATTTCTATTTTTGGAGTATAAATTTTGTATCGTTATCAAGTCTAAAATATAAATAAAAAAATCTATTTATCTTTTAAATCAATTTCGACTGAATAGTTATCATTCGCACCTTTAAAAATTGTGGGAGCCCACTAAAGATGAATTTTTTTTTAATAAGCTCAGTGCATGTGAGAATAATGTACATGCGCCCTTGATGTAAGTGGATTTGCACCGAATCACATAATCGAGAGGACTCGAACATATTAGACTCGCATGCACTCGATACACCTAATAATGACCCGAGAGACAGAGAAAAGAAATATGATCGGGCCAAGTGAACCCAAAAAGCCCATCCAAGTGCGCCAACTCGGTTTTTCCCCGTTGTTCGCATAAACCGAAAGTGAGGCTCCGCGATAGCAAAGTGAAGTGAAAGAGATGCAGAAGAATTGACCCGAGCAAAACGAGGTGTCGTATGATCAAAGCGACGACGGTGCGATTTCGCGGACTAAAGTCTTGATATCTCTTTATTTTTCCTGCCCAGCTATCCCAGAGACATTTCGCGGAAACACAAATTCGACACGACCCATTTTGAAAACGCGCGGAGACGAACCGCAAATTCCGACACGCGATATCTTGTCGGCAGCGAGCCCGGCCGCGATGCGGCCGGCGGTGCTGCCCTAGGCGACGTATCTAGACTTCTTTGGTCCCCCCACGTTCCTTCCGCTTCCCTTTCCTCCTCGTGTTTTTCATCCGTCTCTGCCCATTTTTTTTTTATTTTTTCTCTCGTTCGTTCCTTATTTAAAGGAAAAACAACGTGAGAAACTCCCGAGTCCTCGTGCGTATATAGAGGGGAACGGGAAGAAACCCAACGTCAACTGGAACTTTCTCAAGGCGTGCAACCGCACGCTCTTCTCCCATTTTCGCGTCTCCTCCTTCCCCGGAAAAAAAGCTTCCCTTCGCTCCGAACGCGAAAAGGGTGTCTCGGGATTGGATTTCGGGACGCAGAGAGAGCCGCCGGTGAAGGAGGAGGAGAACCCATCATGGCGGTGGAGACCGACGCCACTGCCCCGCCGGGATTGGCCCTCGCCGACACCGACATCAACTGGGACAGGTCGTCTTTTCTTGGCCCTTTTGAACTTGTTGGAATTTCGTTCCTCGCTTTTTTTTCCCCTCTTTTTTCGCTTTTCGGGCAATTATATTCTGTTGGTGGTTTTCAGCGTGATGTGAGGACTTTGCGGCCGGCGAATGGCTTGCTATATTAATGATGGTTTTTAGTATTGAATCATCGTTCTTTCGTGATTCGGGGATTCTTGGTTTCGAGTCTAGGAGAAATTCTTCAGTGGGTCGCTTGTTTCTTGGTCGCCGCCGTGCTGGAAAGTATTTGTTTCTTCGAAATTTAGTGTTTCATGGGGGTCGCATTAGTTCCAGTAGAATGAAGGCAAATCGTTCGCGGTGGAAAGAAAGTGCATAAATTGTAGAAATTTCGTTCGATCGTCTTTACACTGTTTTTCGATTGAATGCTGCAGGGCATGAGATGTTTTGAAAGCTGTGCGTAATAACAGGTTGTAAAACTTTAAGGAACTATGCATACCTTCAAGTGACAAATTGAGGTGGCAGAGTGAAGAGTGCAACCTGATTTTTGAACTTGTGGCTCTGCTTTTGCAACTTTTTATCCAATTACAATCTCTCTTGTCAGCGATTGAGGAGTTCAATCAGCTGATCATGTCTATCCTGCATGAATTCCTCTTTTCTGATACCTGCCATCATTTATCGGACTTGGTTATTCCAAATTCATATTCATCCATTCAATGGATTAGACAATTTTCAGTATAGATTTGCTTAGCTAAATAAATGGGCTTATATTAGTTTCTGAAACTGCAATTTGCAACCCTTTGTTTGCATCAATTAGGTTGGACAAGATGAGATTTCATATAATTGGGGCTGTACTCTTCACCGCTCAATCTGCATTACTACATCCTGCAGCAGTTGTGAAGACCAGAATCCAAGTAGCTGGTTCTGGAACGTCTCAAACACGTGGGATGGTTGTGTTCAAACATATATTGAGAAACGATGGTATTCCGGGCGTATATAGAGGTTTTGGGACATCTGCCGTTGGATCATTGCCCGGTAGAGTTCTGGCTTTGACGTCGCTAGAAGTATCGAAAGATATGAGTCTGAAATATATGGAACGTTTCGATATGCCCGAAGCCACTCGTGTTGGCGTTGCAAATGGTGTGGCAGGCATGTTGTCAAATTTAGTTTCGTGTGCCTACTATGTGCCTTTAGATGTGGTATGTATTTTTTTTCCTGTAACAATCCTGCCTTGCTTTCGTGTTGGTAATCTACAGAGTCCTGTGAATTCTACTGGATGCAGAGTCAAGGGACTCCTTGGTATCTGGTTTAGATGACCCTCACTGCAGAGGCTGTGTAATTCTAACATACTTTTAAAGCATATTTATGGTGTGGTCGTCAGGATATCTCTCTTGTATAAGCCATTGTCACTTCTCAAACTTGTTCCTTTTTTCTTCCCATCTATTTTTTCTGCTTCACTTTTCAGTTGGGTTGACAATAAGTGCTAATGAACTGTTCCTCTGGAGTGGCAATGTGGATAGACCTTTCCCCCTTCTCCAGTGCTAATAAGAGGTCATATTAGTTGCCAAAGTAACCCAATGTGGAGTTTAGCTTTTAGGTGATTTTCCTAAAATGTTCAAGTCAAGCTGTCTTGAGGGTTTAACATACTCGAATCTCCATTTGAGATTTTCACTCGCATTGTGGACTTCATTATTGTTCCTAATTTCCTGTTGATTTAAAAAATATTTGTTTCTCCCTTCATATTTTTGTAATGCTTTTTGTCACCACTCGATATTCCTCTCATAGTTTTGCATTGAACCATCAGATCTGTCAGAGGCTAATGGTGCAAGGACTTCCTGGAACTGCATCATGCAATGGGCCATTTGATGTAGTTCGTAAAGTCATGAAAGTCGAAGGAGTGCGTGGAATTTATAGAGGCTTTGGGTTAACGGCTCTTACCCAGTCTCCAGCAGCTGCACTGTGGTGGGGTGCCTATGGAGCAGCCCAGCACATTATCTGGAGGTGAGTTTGTGCCTCATGATCACAGTTTCATCAGACTTAGATTTCAGCACGAGTCAATATTCAATATCTCACTTTCATTGGTCTAGGAGCTTGGGATATAAAGATGAAATGGAGAAGCCATCTCATGCCGAGATGGTGACGGTACAAGCTACTGCAGGATTGCTTGCTGGTGCTTGCTCGTCAATCATTACTACTCCTGTAGACACTGTAAAAACACGTCTTCAGGTTAGACTCTTTGACACAGAAGTTGGTGAAGATCAGTTTCTTAGTCAAGTGTTTTATCTTCAAATTGGCGAATTCGTAGGTTCAATTCAACGCAGCCTTAGTTGAAAACAGTGTCCTGTTCCAGGCACCTTCCGAAGACATGTTTCTTAAGTAGCTAATTAAGCAGGCTCTCATGACAACTATTGCTTCATTGGCTTGTCTTGTGTTGAAGGTCATGGACAATTTTAGTGGGGGAAGACCCTCCGTGCTCAACACTGCAAAGACATTACTCAAAGAAGATGGGTGGTGGGGGTTTTATAGGGGGTTCGGACCACGGTTTCTGAGCATGTCGCTCTATGGAACGACCATGATCGTGACTTATGAATTGATAAGTACGTTTTCCTCCCATCTCTTTATTAAAGATGAGCAAGAGCAGTTACATGTACTTCATGTTTCGACAAGAACTATTCCATGTTTCCGATATCCACTTCTTTCGGGGTTGCGTTTGACACATTGTTTCGCTATCTACTGTTCCTATAATTGGAAAATTTGAAAGATCAGGGAGACAGCTCCAAAGTAGTTTTGCAGCTCTCATGCCTCTTTCATTCCAATGAATATCTGCAAGGGATTCTTAGACTTCATCTCCTCATTTCTGTCTTTGTTTTGCTCTGCAGAAAGACTTTCGTTGAAGCAAGACTAGCTGGATGGCTTGCAAACATTTCCGGAACTCAAGAGTCGGAAGCTGGATCGCCGAAATCTTGAAGCTGACGATTCTTTGCCTCTTTTTTTCTTTTTTTGGATTGAAAGGTGCAGTTTGTACCTTTCTCAGATTTTGCGGACATTTTAGATTTATTTAGTACCATGTCGTCAATCTCTGATGCCGTAGGAATCGCAAAATTTAGTACTAAGTCGTTATTCTTTGATGTTACTGGTCCTGAAATCATCGACTGATTGTTGATGGTCATGACCAATATGATTAGAAAAAACCAAAGGAAAGTGTTGAGTTTTCTCTATGAAATTTAATTGAGTCCTAGACCATTCATTAAAAGCCTTTTCAAGAAAATTTAGTAATCGGTCTCTCAATTTTGTGCCTTTTTTTTTCCCTTTTCGCAATGAGTAACGGTATGCATGTTTCAAGGAAAATAAATAATTTGAAAAAAAGTCTTTTAAGGAAAATGATCTACAATATTTTTTACAAAAATGAGCAAGCAAAAAGTATTTTTATTATTTATAAATTATTATCGATAATTGAAATGACATGCATATGCCAAATGTCTCATTGCTATATAAAGGCTCTATTAACTCATTGCTTACATGGTTTAAAAGCTTAAATGAAATAATGGGTGTCATTATATTTTTTTGCTGTGGTCGTTAGAACATTAATAAGACCTTCCCTTAGTACGAGAGGATCGGAAAAGATGCCCCTTTGCTATTCCAGTTATGTTGGCCATGGTTGAAACATTTAATTAGTGAGTGCAACCCAAAAGGAGCGCCCTCCCATTTCGACTTCCCTATATCCAATAAAATTCGAATGAACTCAATAAATGAAATAATAAATATTAAGCTACGGAACGTATCGTTAGAGATTGAATTTGCTTTCTACTTTGAGAACAAGAACGGTGTAAATAAAGTATCACCCTTCGTCTTTGCTTTATTAACTTATTCTTTACCATAATTAGTACTATGATATTCTGTTATTTATTATTTATTTAAAGAGCATTCATATTTCTTAAGTCTGTAAGAATTAACTCTATATCATTGAAAACTCGTGTTTCATTCATAATAAATTTACGTGATATATTTATGTAAGAGCATATGAATAAAACGAAAGGATCATTTTAACTGTTGTTAAAAATATTACACATATTTGAATTCAATTGGTGCTCAGCTCAAGATTGCAAAAATTCCCTACTTTGTGAAGGGAATAATTACACAAATGGTCCTATGATGTCGTCCTTGAATTTTTGTTTTGTTAAATGTGATTTTTGAACTTTATCCTAATACATAATGTATTCCCTGAACTTTTAATTAGTTTAATGTGATTTTCAAACTTTTGATAAATATTCAATAAAGTTCCTAAGAGTATTAAAAATATCCAATACTATATTGTAATTTGAGTTGAATATCTTACATAGACCATTCTTTTTTTCCTTCGATTGATATCCTACATGGATCATTCAAATGTAGTGAGTTTGGAGCCAATTTTGCAACTTCCAATAACTTGAATCAATGAAAAGGTTATAACTTATGTAACTGGATTAAACATTTATGAAAAGTTCAAGGATTCTATTGACAAATTAGAATTTTGGAGATAGTAAGGTTAAAGTTTAGAGATTGTCTTACATAAATCGAAAGTTCGTGGATAATATAGCGTATTAAACTATAGTAGAGAAACAATTTTGCGTCGTTTTCCATTTCATAGAAACTCTCCACCCTTCCTCACCTCTCGCCTGTCAAATGGGGAGCTTTCGCGTGGACGGATGGACAAAACCAAATCCAAAAACGCGCCGCGTTTCGACGCTTCCTCCGGCAAACTTCTGGTAGTTTTCACCCGTCGATCAATCGAGCAAACAACATCTCGTCAACTCCCCCTGAAAACTGAAAGAGAGAGAGAGAGCTCCCGATACACGCCCAGCGCCAACAATGGAGGAAACCATGGTCATCGAAGCAGCAGAAGGAACGACGGGGATCATCCGGTAGGCCGAGAAGATGGAGAGCGGCTTCTGCTTCGGCTGCCTCGAGCGCCGGATCGAGTCCGATTTCTCCGGCCGGCTCGTCTTCTCCTACGGCCTCTCCGATTCGCCCCTCCCCTTCGGATCCTCCGCCGTCGTCCAGGTCCGCCCTCCGCCCTCCGCCCTCCGCCTCTTCTTTTTTCCCGGCTCTCTCTTGTCCGTTTCCTTTTATTTATTTTTTCTTTTTTACGTGTGCGATGTGTGGGGAGCTCCAGCGCTCGTGCGGCGTTCGGTTGATTAGTTTTTGTAATGGCGTTGCGGTTTTGCAGGTGTCGAGCTCCGACGGCGAGGCTTCCTCTTCGGCTTCCGCTGCGCCGCAGTTCGTTTTGCACTACTTGCCGGCTCGTCGGCACGCTTGCTTGGCCAGATACATGTAAGATCATCGAGGCTCGTATCTTCCCCCTCGTGCGTGACTTTTGTTCGTTCGTGTATGTTTTAGGCTAGTATTCAGAATTCGGAATCAGGATCAACGGTAAATACTTGGTTATAATTGTCTCATTCGAACTCTTGCTTTTTCTTTTTCCCAAGAAAGCCGCGGAGATTTGCTTATAGTACAGTGATATGCTCATGCTCGATTTCGCAACTTACACGGAGTGTAGTATGTGGAGGATGATTGATTTCTCAGAGGTTTTGCTCGGTAAATGTGGCGTACTGCTGTTTCATATGTCGTTGTTGAGCATGTAAATGTGCTCTGAGTATGCGGCGTACTGTGGAGTAGTGTAGTTTTATGGGGATTTAGGGGCGGGTTTTCATGAAGCACATCATTCTCTCGATGAGCTTTTACTTTTGACGCTTCTCATGCCATTGAGTTTCCCATCTGTTGATAGTTGATACATCATGCAGCAATGAGTATACTGAGGGAAATCCTCCAGAAAAGAATGACGATGGGATTGTTTTTACGGCTTCATCCAAAGCAAATGAAGAACATGATAATGTTGTGCTAAATGATGATGGAGCCGTTGAGAAGCCTCCATTAAGTGGACCTGTGTCTACTTTGAAGGATAGCGGAAGAACATGCTCTGGGGCATTGGGATCTACATGCACTGGTTGTAAACATTCTTACAAGTATTCTTGTGATAGGACAATTACTGCATTGGCACCAATAGCTTATATTGCCCCTTGTTGCTACTCCAGATTTCAGGAACTTGGTTCTAGCTTCTTGTCTGGGTCACTGGAAGATCATGTTTTACTCTCGCTCTGTCTTTTAATTGAAGGAAAGGCCACAGGACGGGACAGTGTTAACTTCCTTAATCTGATTGGGGTGCCTTCATATGGCGAACATGTTTTCCCAGGATGTTTGAGGCATCCAAATATAGCTCCTGTTCTTGGGATGCTTAAATCTTCTGATCATATTAATTTGGTGCTCCCTAAAACCCCATATACCTTGGAAAACATTCTTCACTATAGTCCTGAGACTTTTATGTCTGAATGGGATATAAGGTTCGTAATCTATCAAATTCTATCGGGTCTAGCATATATACATGGATTAGGCATTACTCATGGCAATATTTGCCCATCGAGTATAATGATGACCAAGTCATACTGGTCCTGGATTTCCATTTTTGATCAGTCCAGCGTGGGCTTGACAGATGGTGAATGCACTACTCCAAATAACAAATTTGGGATTAGCTGCAAGGAGGATGGCTTTGCTTGTCAAGGACTTTACGCAGACTTGAAGCTGTCCCAGTCTGTTGATTGGCATTATGAATTTCAGCGATGGTGGAGGGGGGAGCTAAGTAATTTTGAGTATCTTCTCATCTTAAACAGATTGGCTGGGAGAAGGTGGGGAGATAATACATTTTATCCAGTAATGCCATGGGTAATAGATTTTAGCACAAAACCTGAAGAAAATTCTGATGCAGGGTGGCGAGATTTAAGCAAGAGTAAGTGGAGGTTAGCAAAAGGGGATGAACAGTTGGATTTCACCTATTCAACGTCTGAAATCCCTCATCATGTGTCAGATGAGTGCCTTTCTGAACTGGCTGTCTGCAGCTATAAAGCGAGGAGGCTGCCTTTGAGCGTACTACGGTTGGCCGTACGATCGGTGTATGAACCCAATGAATATCCCTCGACCATGCAAAGACTTTATCAGTGGACTCCTGACGAGTGCATCCCAGAATTCTACTTTGACTCACAGATTTTTTATTCTATACACAATGGTATGGCTGATTTGGCTATACCATCCTGGGCTAGCTCCCCAGAGGAGTTCATTAAAATGCATCGGGATGCATTAGAAAGTGACCGGGTGTCATGCCAAATCCATAATTGGATAGATATCACCTTCGGGTACAAAATGTCTGGTGAGGCAGCTGTTGCAGCCAAGAATGTTATGCTGCCGTCAACAGCCCCTACAGTGCCTAGATCAGCTGGACGTCGTCAACTCTTTACTCAACCACACCCGATGCGCAGGGCTATTTCCAAGAAGGTACAATACGTAGACAATGGATTGGCTGAGTCTCAAAGGCATGATAACTGTCTTCTTTCTGAAACTGTTAACCTGCAAGAGCTGGAAGAAGTGTTCGCATTTTCCGAACATGCTAGGCAGTTAAATCCGACCTATTGTTTCAATGAGGATTCTAACAAAAACGTCCCATATATGGAAGGGGTGGCCAATGATAGCATTAAAGAACTCGTATCTGATGAAGGAGATATCAGCCAAAAGTATGGAGTGCCACATAGTATTGATCTGAGTAATCTTCTTGAGCATGTTGAAGTGGAGGATGAAAGTTCCATAGGATACCAAGAGATACTGCTCTGGAGGCAAAAATTATATTTGTCGAAGACTATGTCCACAGGTGTGGGAAAAGATATATTTTCCATTGGTTGTGTCTTAGCTGAACTTCATTTGAGGAGGCCACTTTTCAATCCAGCGTCTCTGGCAGAGTACCTAAATGATGGTAGATTGCCGGGCTTGCTTCAAGAACTTCCTCCTGACACCAAAGTGGTCGTGGAAGCTTGCATCCAGAGTGAGTCGAACAGGTAACACTGGGCATTGCCTTCTTAAAACTTGTTATGTTTAAATTATTTGGTAGTGCTTATTCTCTGTGTGCTTAATAGCGACATATATATAATTTCGCTTGTCTATGGATGTAATATGCACTTATGCAGAAAGAAACCATTATAGTTCCTTGTAATTGCAGGGAAATGTGATTGGCAATGCATTTTTCTGTGCTTAACCTGACGTTCTTTTCTTTGGCATAATAATTAGGAGACCATCGGCCAAAACTCTTTTGGAATCTCCATACTTTCCTGCAACAGTCAAGTCTTCCTACTTGTTCATTTCTGCGCTTCAACTTCTAGCGACAGATGCATCTCGTCTTCGTTACCTTGCAAGTTTTGCAAAACAAGGAGCCTTTAAAGCAATGGGGACATTTGCAGCTCAAAAGTGTGCTACCTATTGCTTGCCACTTTTGGTGACTCCTTTATCAGATATTGAAGCTGAATGGGCCTGTATAGTACTCAAAGAACTTATCAAGTATCTAACGCCTTTGGCACTAAAGACAACAATCTTGCCTTCTATCCAGAAGATTCTTCAGGCTAGATATGAACTTCATCTTATACATCTTATCTATCAAATATATTCTGAACTATCCTTTCTAATTTGACAATAATTTCAGACCACAGGTAATTTGCATTTAAAAGTATCTATACTTCAAGACACATTTGTGAGAGAGATATGGAATCGGGTCGGTAAAAATGTATATCTGGAAACATTACATCCACTGGTCATTTCAAACTTGCACATTACTCCACATAAGAGTTCTGCTGCTGCTGCTGCTGCTTCTGTGCTGTTAATTGGCTCTAGTGAAGAGCTCGGTATACCAATTAGTGTTCACCAGGTTAGCACTTCCCAATGTTATTCACCTTCTATTATTTAAAGGTTTTGCTTAGTTTATCATTATTTTGGCATTTATAGATAGGTCCATCTGGTTGAATGTTGAACCTATGTAATGCCTGTTCTAGTATGTCATGCTAAAGATTTGAGCCTTGACACAGACAGTTTTGCCTTTGATTCACTGCTTTGGGAAAGGACTCTGTCCTGAAGGAATTGATGCCCTTGTTAGAATTGGTAATTTGTTCTCTGGCTTTTCTACAGCAGTCTTTTATAGAACTAAAAAGTGCCTTGTGTTAACTAATAGTTTTGGCTTTGGTTTCAGGTGCACTTCTTGGGGACTCGTTTATTGTGAGACATATGCTACCATTGCTTAAACAGGTGATTCATTCCTGTCTCAACGTTTCATGCATGAGTAAACCTGAGCCCGTGCAGAGTTGGAGTGGTTTAGCTCTAGTTGATTGTCTGGTAACTTTACATGGTTTAGTCGGATTCTTGCCAAAAGACCTGGTTGTGAAAGAGGTGATCCAGGTATGTACCACATGCTAATTATAATTTTCTCAGTATAATTGAATATGTCTCAGAATTAACTTCAGAAAGCTCAATGTCCTGCAGGATCACAATTGTCTCCATGTTATGATTCTTATGCAGCCCAATATAGAAACTTCGGTACTTCAGGTGCTTCAAGTATCAATTTCGGTGTTCTGTCATGCATTTATCTATTTTTCTTTGTTGAAATGTCCTTTCAATCTACTGGTCTATCTTGTCTCATGTGAGAATACATTTTCTAAAGTGGTTTATGAAGGTTTAAGTGGGCATAGCCATATGCCCAGTGAAGATTTTGACTCTTCACTTCTCAAACTCTTCTGCTTCAAGGAACCCATGTTTGTTATAGTTGAATATGCTGCTTTCGCTGTTATCAAAGCTGGCCCAACTAGCTAATTCATCCAGTTCAAGTAAAGCATAAGTATCTAAGCTGCTTTCGTCATTTTACCTGGCTAAACCAGGTACCATGTTAAACGGGCAGTTGAAATGGCTTGGCTCGGCATTGGAGCTGCCTAAGAAAGGATTCAAATCAATGACCTTAAAGAACCCATGTCGAAGATCTTGCCCCTCAACAAAGTGGTGTCTTTATCATCACTAGTAGCTATGAATATATTTATTGCAGATACTGCAGCCCAATGCATTAAATAATGATAAAACATGTAAGGGTGTGAATGTAAGTGGGGATTCCTGGGCATCTTAACTGAACTCTGTAGACACTCAAGCCACCTGGCCAGAATGAATCATGGCCATGTGTTGACACAAGAATCTTTTTGGTAAATATGACTATAGAGTGGTTCTGCTTATTGTTAAGACCGGTGAAACCAGTAGCTAACTATGATTGTCTAGTGGTCCGACTGATGGTTAAACCAGAGGAAGCAGTTTACCCACAATCTTCCGGTGACTTGAGCAGTATGCTGACACTCCAGACTTCGACATTGCTTTTATCTGCTTGGCACAAATGTTCTATGGTTTCTTGTCGTTATCTGGATTCTTTATTTCTTAATCTTGTGATTATTATGTACAATATTTTTGGCATGCCTGATATTTGCTCTAGATTATCCAATGAAGTGTTATCCTATTCTCTTGCCAGGTTGCTGCTAGTACCTTGTTGGCAGTATGTCAGCAGATTGGACCTGATTTGACTGCAGTTCATGTTCTTCCACAACTTAAAGAGCTGTTAGATGAACTTGCCTTCTCTCAGGATACTGCTAGCAGAGTTAGTGGTTCTGTCGGCAGAAGCTCGAAGCCTTCCACAGCAAAGATTGATGGGCAGGCTCAAATTGGGAGCCGTGCAGATCTTGTGTATGTGCCTTCTCTTTCAAATTAATGCTTTTTTTTTTTTTTTTTTTTTTCAGTAAATGGTGGTATCTGATTTCTTCTTTTTGCGTGCTTCGCTTAGTAATGTTGACAAAGTAGTGCTCCTCTACCTTTTACTAAGTTATGGCATGAACAGGTTGCTTCTGTATCCTTCATTTGCATCTCTTCTTGGAATAGAGAAACTCCGCCAATGCTGTGCCACTTGGTTGCTTCTGGAGCAGTTTCTTCTGCGGTGTCATAACTGGAAGGCACGTTCACTTTATTTTTTGGATTTGATTAGTTACTCCACACCAAAATTCGTGTGATGTGAAATTGCCCTTATGAATTATTATACACTTCATACATCTGATATTCTCATTCTTACAGTGGGAATGTACAAGAGAGTTGTCCCGAAGCAGCTCTGAAAATGCTATTGCAAAGAGGCCTTTTATTAGTCAAGGCTCTCCTTCTGAGTACAGTCCTGCTAAGATGTTGCTTAATGGGGTCGGATGGTCTGTTCCACAAGCACAGGGTAACAGAGGTGTGAAAAACTCAATGCCCCAAAGAAGGTATAGCAGAGTTGACGAGAGTCTTCATGATGGGCACATAGCAAACTCAAGCCTTCTACACCATGAACATTGGTTCTGGTTCCCTAGTCCAGTCATTAGCTGGGATGGACCTGAGTTTCTTGCACGTATAGGAGGTCTAAGGGATGAAATTCCATGGAAAATCAGAGCATCTGTAATACATTCAGTTCGTGCACATCAGGGAGCCCTAAGATCTTTAGCTGTGTGCCAAGATGAGTCTACTGTTTATACTGCAGGAATTGGTCCAGGATTTAAAGGAACTGTCCAGAAGTGGGACCTGACTAGGATGAATTGCATATCGGGCTACTATGGGCATGAAGAGGTATGTTTCTCAGAGTACTTTTAAGTGTCAGTTAGCACATGCACGCTGTTTAGCCTCCTAATTTGGTAGCTTCTTTGCCGGGGACGCTCCAGTTAGCTCCTCATGTAATAGACTCGTGCATCTGCAAGTAAGAAATCTTTGTACTTTTGCATGTGAAGTTAGGAAGTGGGGATGAGAGGAAAGAGAGGAAGAAGTGTCATATTTTGTAACAGGTTAGAGTTAGACTATGACTTCAAGTGATGTAATTGATAGGGGTTCTCTTTCTTCAGTTGGCATGGTTCTAGATCTAACATACTTGGTTCTAAGATGTATTTTCATGAATCCTAGCTCAATTTCTCCTCTTTTTCAAAAATCAGGTCTATTTCTTCTCCCTAATGAGTTGTGGTAGGATTATACATGTTCTGACATCATCTCTAGCCTAGGAAGAGTTTCTCTTGGGCATAGCAGTCATCACATACTTATTTTGTTTTACTATTACAGGATACTAAGCATCATTGGAGGTTAAATTGTAAAAGGTTTTTTGGTCATGGAGAGCACTTTTAAGAATGAAATCAATGATTTTCCTAAGAGAGTGTCTTCTTACATGATCTAGAATTGAGATGTTGACTCTTGTCGCCTTAGTAGATAATATACCTATACATGTAGGCTTGAAGAAATATTGGGATTCATTGCTTTTAAAAAAATATTCCTTTGGAACTGTGGTCATTTTCTTGTCTTTGTATACTGACATATCTGAACTAGATAAACTGATATAACCATGATATGACTGATCTTGTTGAGAAGAACATGAGTCTAACATGATGTTAATATGTTTACCCTCTATTTCCTTTCTCCATGCACTAGTCCTCACATTACTGAACTCTTGAGTGCCTCAAAAGTATCAAGTCCCACGTACAAGACATATTGAACTCATCATCATTAAACTTGTCCGAATTTCAAGTTCCAAGATTTTCCTATTTTCCAGTTATGAAGGAAATTTTCCACACTTCTCATTTTTTCATGGTGCTTTTGATCAGGTTGTAAATGACATATGCGTCTTATCTGGTGGACTGATGGCATCTTGTGATGGAAACATACATGTATGGAGTAGCCGAAGTGGGAAAGTCACGTCTGTTTTTGCCGAAGCATCAACAGATTCTGCACACTCTGCTAGTCCAATGATAACTGCATCAGGCGTCAGCAATGACCAGATCAATATGCTGAACTCCAGTACACTATCTAGTGGGATATTGACTGGTGCATTCGATGGGAGCTTGTACACTTGCATGCATTATCTAGAATTTAGTGAAAAACTAGTAGCTGGAACGGGAAATGGTTCTCTCAGGTGATATGCAATTGTCTATTTGCAATTGAGGATGACATATATCAAAACCTCTGTCTTCATGGGTATTGACTTTTTTAACATCTACCCTCCTTTACAGATTTATTGATGTTTCCAAAGGTCAAAAACTTCATCTATGGAAGGGTGAATCTGTTGAATCTGGTTTTCCCTCCCTTGTCTCGGCCATTTGCTGCTCTGGATCTGATGGAAGATTTCCAAAGAGCACATCTGCTTCACCTTCTTGGATTGCAGCTGGGTTAAGTTCTGGTCATTGTCGACTATTTGACATGAGGAGTGGTGACATAGTTGCCTCTTGGCGAGCTCATGATGGATATATAACAAAGGTACTTCAGGTTCCTAGAGAAATTTCTTTTGGTCTGTACCAGACTACCAGTTGCTAATTGCAATGTTACATGCAGATTGCTGCACTGGAGGCCAATTTGATTGTTTCTAGCTCTCTTGACAAGACCTTGCGAGTTTGGGATATGAGAAGGTACGACCTTTTTGTTTCTTTTTTCTTCTTTTATGTGCACATCGCTTAGTTGCTTTGTATTTAATTATTTGGCTTTTGTTAACTGTCTTTTTTTTCTAAAGAGTGCGCCGATGGTTTAATGAGCCCCTCTCTTTATTTGATACCTTTCTTAGTCATATGTGCTCTTTCAGCTACTTACTACATTGCAATTATTGTGCAAAAAATCTGTGCATGTTCAAGCTGTTTCTCTCATTTATGTAAAAGCTTAATTTGTAGGAATTCCTCGACTCAGCTTGCTGTGTATAGAGGCCATACAGATGGGGTGTCTGGTTTTGCGCTGTGGGGTCAAGATGTCATATCGATCTCAAGAAACAAGATTGGGCTTTCATCTTTGTCTAAGTCCGGTGATGAGGTATGTAAAAGAGTTTATTTCAATGAATATTTTTCCTGCCAAGAGTTCATGCCCATAATGATAACATTACATGTGAATTCTTCCTTGCCGTGTCATGTGGGCACTTGGCCAATAAATTTTTTACAATAAGCAGTATATTAGATTAAGGTTTCATTCTCAACAATTGTCATGTTACATTTAGTACGACATAGTACAATGAAATGAGAAGATGAAATTAAATGGGAATGAAATGGAATGAAATCTTTGTTCAGTAAGTTGTGAGATTGTAATGGAGTGGGGATTAACTTGTTTATTGGCAAGACAAATACTGTGGGACTTGAATGGATTGAGCATTCCCATAATATCGTGATGAGTTTAAATGTAATGGCATTTGCTGTATACATAATTTACAGTAATCATAACAAAGTTAGCAAATGTCATTTCTAAAATCACTTTTAATAAATAAGAACTAATTAATTACAAGTGTTAATTTTCTCTGTTATATTTAGACTACGGTTTTAGATCTTTTAATTTAATAAATTAATTTAATTATCTAACCAAAATTACTTTTATAAAATTTCAATCCATAATTATTTATATGTATCATTCTTAACTTATTTATTAGGTTATTATAAGCTTAATTAGTTGATTATTTTAGCTCAATGTTTTTATTCTTTTAATGCACCATTTGACTACAACATTTTGCGCATATTATATGCAATTAATCAGTGAAGTTTATAATTGAAGTTTCCAATAATTAATAATTGTATTTTGATTTAGCTTTATTTTGGACCAACACTCAAATGTAAATTAAAATTAATTTTCGTTTTAAATGATGAATAAGATTTCATTGTGTTACCATGGGAAGCCCCTCTTCAAAATCTCTTCCAATAGAAGCCACCGATATACAAAATTATGCATGAAAGACTCTTTTCTAACATTTTTAACAAACTAGATTAATTGTTCCTAAAAGATATTCTTAAGAGGATTTGACTCCTCATTTATCTCTCTCCAAATTAGCGCGAAAAACAAGCAGAGGAATCATCTTAGGAATCTGCTTCTTTCCAACACATGAACAGAGTCTCTATCCAAGCCCAAAGTTCATGTAGCACAATGCTTGAAATCACCCAATATACTAATGAAATTGCAAACATTGTAGTCCAAATCTTTTTTGTCCAACTACAATGTAAAAGTAAGTGATTTGCCCTCTCCTTTTCACTCTTGCAAAAAGTATAATCTATTAACCAATTTTTTCCTCACTTCTGAGGGTTATCCTTAAGTAACAGTATGTCCCCTAGCTGCTTCCAAGTGAAAGGAACCTTCAAAGGAATGGAACATTGACTTTCCAGATGGACTTCACAGAAAGAGTGTCCTCTGTTATAGCTGCATCTGAGTAGAGATGAGATCTGAATAATAAAATCTAACAGAAAAAGTTCCAGAGGTGCAACAATTTCACTGTAGTCTATCGCCATCTCCCAAATCTGACACTGCTTGATACAACTGCTCAGAAATTTTGAGAAAGGTTCGAGCTCCCAATCTTGAGCCCTACATAAAAAGTGAGTCTCAACCCACCAGTCTTTTCAACAATCAGCCACCCCAGCTCTCTTTTTTCTTGCTAGAGCAAACATACCCGGAAATAAATCTTTGAAAGCAGTGTCTCCACAACAGATGTCATCCCACAACATAGTATTCCTACCATTTCCCACTCCACCATAAGTTCTGTTGTTGGAAGCATCCAACCTTGCCTTATGTGCTTCCAAAGCCCAACTCCCAGTGGATCCTAATGGCAATTCCACGTACTTTATTGGTAACACGGTGACCTTACAACCAAGAATACAGGAGATTTTTTGCACATATACATTCTTGCCCAGAAGTAGTTAATTCACCTTTATACAAGTTCACTTTCAGTCCCGAAACCGCCTCAAATCATAGTAGTACAGTATGCCTTTTAGGTGCTGAATTTGTTAATTGTCATTCTTCAAGGGACTTCTTTACAGGCATTGCCAACATTGAAACCACTAAAAAACCTTTATCAGTAGCTTTAATCAACATCTTACTCAATACTTCTATGAACCTGTCACTTGTCATCCAACTTTTTCCTTGTTTTCCTCCATTGAAAAGAGAGTAAAGTGGCTCTCAGAAACTGACCTGGTTTCTAAACATTATTTAGAGAATGTTTCTTGCTCACAATTTAGAGTATGTTTGGTATAAAACAGAAAGGTGGAAATGACATGAAGATAAAGTAAAATGAGAAGGGAATAACTAATTTGGTATTCCAACAGCTAGGATTTTTTGATAGATTGATTGACGTTTCTACACGCGTATAAAGTCGTTTTCCCATAATGGGTTCTGCTACTAGAGAATGGTCGTATGCCCTCAAGTTAATTCAATTCCTATGTTTTCATATAAATATCATCATTGATGAAGAAAATGGCGTTAAAAGCCTGCTTGCAGTTTTTGATACATCACAGTTTGCGATTATGTGAAGGAAGAATGTTTTCAATTTTAACAGTCAATACATGATCGACAGGGGAACGTAATTTTGATTTCAGTGATTTGTCTTTGAAGGGCGCATGATTCATTTTCTTCTTGTGGCTTGATTTACGTGTTGACAATTCTTGTGTGCCCGCTGCAGGATGGGGTGCACCGTGTTATACCTCAGAAACTCCGCATCAGAGATCAGGGGACAAAAAATCTGTCAGCATTGTCCAGTATAAGTATTCTTCCTTTCTCCCGTCTGTTTCTTGTTGGAACAGAAGATGGCCATCTGCGAATATGTTGTTAAGTTTTCACGCCTCTTTTGTAAATTCAAATGCAAGTTCTTTCGAATGATCCTCTCCTCCATTTTTCGTTTACCTTCTTCACTCCTGCCTTAGGCACTAAGTTATCTGAGAAATGACACCGTTTAGGAGGCGCAAGGAAATGGCCAAGGCCTCGTAACATCTTCCACCGACTCTTTGGTATATCACATGAATAAGTGAAATTGCTCGACTCGATTGACTCTCTATCATTAGACGCCTTGAGCTAATATATCCAATCTTCATATTCATGCCCTAGGTACTCGGTAGTTTTTTTTAAACCTTGCGAGGAAAATATTACTCATGCAGTTTTCATGTGCAGTTTGAACGAAAATGGGCCACTGCGCATACCGCTTAGCCACCAATTTTCGTAAACAGTGTGATCGATCCATAGTTAATTTGATTCTGTATGTTACCTTTGTCAATCAATATCGTTTATTTGAATTTTTCAAAACTAAACATATGTATTCGAGAGTAGGTGAGATGTAGATGGTATTCTCCTTCTACTTCACGTCCAAATTTCAGTGTTATATCCGGAACCTTAAATAGCTCTTCCCTATATGAGAAAATTCAGACTGATACTTGTGAAAATCCCTTTTCAAGACCATTAGGCTCATTTTCTGAGAAAATCTTATTCACAATATGTGGTCGGCCAAAGTTCAATGACGGAAAGTCCTATTTGCATGACAAGCGACAGACTTACTAGAGCATATTTCATCTACACTGTACAAGACTTAAGCTCCAAACTCAATCGGATGTGCAAGGTACCCAAATGTCGGGAAAGCAACTTTCATGGAGAAACTAGTATTGCAGAATTACGCGTAAAAACAGAGGGATGTCGAAGTGTGTAGTAAAGCGATCCATATGCGATAAGCATGTGACTGCGAAGACGCAAGATTTGCAATTTTCATCATGTCTCTCAATCTTGATTGAGTCGCCACAGACTTTGAGTCTCTAACGACACGATCCTTCGGCGAGGACTCTCTCTCAATCACATAGCCAAAAACATTGTATTTCTATGATTAAGATGAATAATAGAAACTCGATACCTGCAGCAGGAGAGATCCTCGTAAGGAAGTCCAGGTCCGAGTTCAAGAATATATTCAGTTGGATTTACTTTCATTCAAAAACTTATATTAATAAATTATGAGTAAGTTAAGATATATTAATTGTCCTATCTCAAACTGCATTTCTTATGTGAGACTTCTCTTTCTTGACACTCTTTAACACATGGGAACCTCAACATTTACGGCCAAAGTACCCTTCCGACTGGAGAACCGTTGAAAAATCCTAATTTGGAATTTGGGATTTTCTCTCTGGATTAGAGAGAGTGGTTGTGGAGAGCTGGAGGGGCAATCGCGTATCCTGCAATCACGTTTGCACCAACTCTTTCCCCTAACCTATACGGATGCTAAGATAACTGGACCATGGCGGCCGATCCACGATGGGCTTCTAAATCGCTACTAAATCAAAGTCCCATTACCAAATCTTGCCATGGGACGCGCTCAAATCACGTCTTGGTTTCTGGTGGTTGTCTCTCTTTTGACTGCATGATATTCACAAATTCGAAGACTTGATCGTATATTATCTGAAGCTTCTTTACTCGATTGTGCTTCGAGACGAGACCGATACTTTTGGTGTGCTTGTCCTTTTGACGTGCAATTGCGCATACCCAATATCTTATTTCTTTGCACGACGATGCCATGACTGGCAAGCAGAGGAATCAGGGCAAGGTTTGGATCCTATCTCCAGAGCGAAAAGGAACCATCTTCAAGCAAAGCATAACAGTCCTCTAAGGCGACTTCAACATGGCTAGCAACGAAATGCTTCTGAAATATAGTATATAAGCCAGCAAATTTCACGAATCCTCTCATTGATCTTTTCGCTCTTCAATTGCTCTTCAAATGGCTGATCCTGCATTAGATGATAAACAAGGTACGTGACTCTCTCTCTCTCTCTCTCTCTCTCTCTCTCTCTCTCGTAATTTGTAAACAAGAACGTTAAACATGGGCATCGCCGTCATCAATCTTTTGCTCGCGGTGTCATTTGAAGGAGCAGAGAAAATGATGTCAGATGCTCCACCAGCCCACTACGTGGTCAAGATACAATCATACTCATTGCTTTCGAAGAACTCTGTGGACAAGTATGAGTCCGGGGTCTTCCAAGCTGGAGGCTACAAATGGTAATAATTCCTCACTTTCCCCATCCACGTAACTTAATTTACCAATCTCTATGGGTTCATTGCACAGCGATTCTTCTTCACTTTCTGTCTCTTTCTTCTTTCCACAGGAAGCTGGTCCTTCACCCAAATGGGAACAAGAGCAAGAACGTAAAAGAGCACGTTTCTCTTTACCTGTCGATGGCAGAAACAAGCTCGCTCCCCTCAGGTTGGGAAGTTCATGCCTTAGTTAGATTCTTTCTGCTTGACCAGAACAAAGACAGTTACTCGATAATCCAAGGTACAGCTTCAAACCACATATTATCTCGTTGTTTCCTCGTCATTTATATAGTTTGATAAGATTGTAAAGAAAAGAGTTAGCTCTTCGGTTAGCAAGTTAGTTAATCAGCAAGTGTCCGTTGATGGATTTGATTCTTGTTTTTTTTTTTTTTTTTTTTTTTTTTTACATCAGATGCATTGAAAAGGGAATGGCGCTTTCACAGGATGAAGCTTGAACATGGCTTCGACCAATTCATTCCCATGAAGACGTTTAGTGATGCGCAGAACGGACATCTCGTGGACGATACTTGTGTGTTTGGTGCGGAGGTTTTTGTGATGAAGGAAAAGAGCACTGGCAAAGGAGAGAATCTGTTGATGGTAAAGGATGCGATCAGTCAGAAGCACACCTGGAAGGTCGACAACTTCTCGAAATTGGACAAGGAATTCTCCGAGTCGAAAGTATTCGTAGCTGGAAATCAGAAATGGTAATCGCTCTCAACTTTCCTGATATAGGCACGCGCTAAACAATGGATGTTAAATCTCCTCTGCTCATTTGCCTGATGATATGCTCCTAGACTGATCATGGAGAACAATGAACTATCTTGACAAAAAATATTTTGGGTCATGATTATTGAGGAAGTTTCTGCAATTTGTCTTCTGGGTCACAAACACCGCACACTCATTTTTGCTAAAATTTTTGTAAGGCTGAAACCTAGGTTTGTAACTCTACATTTAGATGCATGTCTTTCTTGCCGGGGGTTTGGAACTACAGCACGGAAAAAATCCTCACCAACTTCAGTACCATCTGTCCTTCCAGGAGTGAATAGGAATGGGCATTTAAGTGAAGCGAACCACTTTATTCTTTGATCAATGTAGTCGAGTCTTGCGAACAAGAATACATTGATTCATCAGACGATGTGTATGTCATTCATTCAGGAAGATACGGCTCTATCCAGGCGGAAAGGGCAGCGGACTCGGAGCTTGTCTCTCTCTTTATTTAATTTTAGCCGACTCGGACACCCTTCCTCCTGGCACTAAAGTATTTGCAGACTTCTCGCTGCGCATCCTGGATCAACTTCAAGGAAGGCATTTCTCTGGAAAAGGTGATTACTTCTTGCAAGAAATGAACTTACGAACGACTGAATTCTTGTCTTTGACATTGGAAACTCTCTCTCTCTCTCTCTCTCTCTCTCTTATGCAGCTAATCACTGGTTCAGCACCTCGAGCGAGGAGTCCGGTTGGGCGAGATTCCTTTCGCACGCCACCTTCTATTATCCCAACATGGGCACTTTGGTGAAGGACATTTGCATGGTCGACGCAGAGGTCACTGTCCTGGGCGTGGTGAATGCTCTGTGAAGGCGCCATCCTGTTAAAGATCACACTGTCAATCAATAGTATTGTTGTGAATATTTGCATACCAGCACTGAAATGATACGGCCAGGTTGCTTGATGTACATGACTTAACAAGACTATTAAAATTGAAAATTGATCCCAAAGATTTGCATCAAAGCACACAGTTTCCTTTTTCACTAAATCTTAACCATCAGCCCGATCCGCTGATCACTTTGACAGATCATTGTACGTTTGTCATGATTCTGTTTAAGTACGACTACGTAAATTGATTTTGCTAAAATGATAAACATGGTATTCGTCAAATCGTTGCTCCAATAAGATTAAGATTTTGTGCACCTGCATATCATTTCTAGAGACATGATCTTCACGCGAATCATCTCTTAGAGCCCAGTTTTTGTACAAATTCTCAAGGGCGCGTGCAAATTGTGTTGTTTTACGTGGGCACGGCGAAACTTATGATCTTTTAGGTGCTTATTTGAATGTTAAAGGGCATTCAATTCCTGTTTAGAATTGCACTCCTTCCCGCGTTGTCTGTTTAGACTTACCCAGTACCGCGAGTAGGGGCCCTCCCTGCACCCGATGAGGTTTTACCTATAAAATAAGGGGTTGAAAAGTCAAACGTAGAAGCTTCAGAGAGAGAAACCGAGAGTTTTCGGGAGAAGAAGAAAAAAGAACAGAGAGAGGGAGAAAGAAAGAAAAGAAAAAAAAAAATAAAGAAAATGGGGGAAAAAGAAGGAGATAAAAGGGTAAGAGAGAACGTAAAAGGTGGAGAGAGAGAAAGGGAGACCAGAGAGCTCATGATCAAGAAAGGAAGAGGAAGAGAGGAAGAAGAACAAGAAAGAGAGTTTCATGCGTTTTTATCATGAAAGCCTCATCAAGCCACCTTAACTGCATAATGCAATGTCCGATTTGTTCCTTGCTGTCCATTCAATCGGAGTAATTTTGGACTTGGGCTAGAAATTTGGAATTTTGGGAAAATCAAGCGTGAAGTATTATTTTTTTTAGTCGTTGAATTGTGTAGTTTTATAGAAATGATAGTTTATGATGTTGTGAAGCTATAGGATTTTACGGATCATGATTTGAGTTTACGGTTTGCTTGAAACAAAATTTTAAAGTTTATCGCAAGTGATGAACAGTGCGTGACCAAGACTTCAGGGGCCATATTTTGTTAATTTTCAGCTTGATTTTGGATTGGCTAAATTGGGGTTCTTGTAGTATGTTGGATGGGCTTTCCATTTTGAAATAGAGTTCGGTGGAGAAAATCATGGCATGATAAAATTTTATGCTCAAGCTTCGCGCTATGGACAGTTTTGAGTAATTACTTTGGTTTAGTGATTTATTGGCGCATGGGAGTTGTTTTTTAAGCGCTCATGCTTAGTCAAGTCAAAGTTGAGATAGCGTTTCACTCAACTTTAATGCTGTTTCTCGTTTATTTGATAGAATCGCAAGTTTGACGATTTGAGTAACACATGTTATTTGATCGTAAGTATTCCGAAGTGAGTGGTACTATATATTCTAAGAATTTATAAGCTCATGTTTTCAAAATGACAAAAATTTGATATTTTATGATATATGAATAAGCATATATGTTGCATAAAATTTAGATTAGGCATTTGCTACGTTTTGGTATTTATGAATGGTATAAGAAATGGTTAATGAAAATATATATATCCTGTTTAAGGAACGAAGTTGAGAAATATTATATAATTTGGGTTTGTGAAACCTTTTTACGAAAAACTCTATGAGCATGGATTATGGAATATTATGTATATCGATTTGTGAAATGTCTTATGACATGCATTTGATTTGATTTTTTATAAAATCGGGTTACGAAGAGTCTTTAAATTATTTGAGAATGTTTTATGAAAAGTATTTTTGATAGATAAGTTGAGTTGCGAAATCTTTTGGTGATATATGAAATGATTTATGGATTTGGCTTTATGGATTATGGATGGCATTGTTTTAGATTGGTATTGATGTTCAATATCGTTATGAGCCTAGTGAGGGGCTTGTGGGTATGCACATACTATTCTTGGATATCCTTGTGGGCCAAACTACTGGCTAATAATATGTAAAAATCTTGTTAGGGAAGAATCTTAGTTGCTTTGTCACTAGGCGCTATATTGTGATCATGGTTTGATATTGAACAAATGATTGATTAATGGAGTGGATGATTGACATGTAATTTGAGTTTAGTCGTTGGAATAAATCATCGATGTGTGACTTCATATGAGATGGATCAATAGAATAGACCATTGATGTGTGACATGAGATTAATCCATTAGTGTGTGAATTAATGAGAATAATCAATAGATTTGACCATTGATGTTTGTTTTGATATTATTATGAAAAGAACATTTCTATTAAAGCGTATGTAACTTATTCTCTAATTTTATGTTTGTTACATGATATATTTGAGTTAAAAGAATTGTGGTTTGATTTATTAATATGCATAGTAGGTACTTGATTCCTTAAAAAAGATGTACTACTCATTAAGCCATAGTTGTTCACCCCTCTATTTGTCAATCTTTTTCAAATTTCTCAGCCAAGAATAAGTAGTACAAGAGCGATATTGATGAAAGGACTTTTAGGAGCTGGATTTTTGGAGCTTTGAGATTGTGTTCTTTGGGTAGAAGAACGGCCATGTCATCCCCATTCATGATAGTTTCAAGGTGTGATATTACCACCCCAACCAAATCGAAATAAGCAAATTCAACATGGGTTCAAATCATGGTCATAAAGAAATTCAAATCATCTAGATCGGTTTGGGATGCTGAAACATAAAATTGTGGCCCTTAGGGTAGTATTCAGAAAGAGAGGGCTGATAGTATTGGTCTTTTCGTTCCATACAAAGCTCTCTAGAAGAGAGAGAGAGAGAGAGAGAGATTAGGGCTAATCAAAATCAAATAAGTAACCTGTTGTACAACTCAAAATTCATCATGCTGATGTGTTTTTTGGTATGCGATAGCAAGAATGATTATTCTTTGTCACAGATGGTATTCATAATTGAACTTTTTCGCATGAGAGTTGCAGAGGATTCAACTGAAAATATGAAATTACCGATACTTTTTTTGCCTAAAAATTACCAAATATTTTATGTTAAAAGACATGAATAGCAAAGGAATGAATGATTTACTAAATATTTTCTAGAAAATGATAGCTTATATTACTTGAAATAAAAAGTCATTGAATATCTTTTCATTTTCAACAACAATACATATTTGAACGTTTTCGTACACAATGAAGACATTATTTGTAGATTCATTTTTATAAACTCTACGGGTGATCATTTTTTTAAAGAAATATATTTTTCAAATCTCTAATTTTTTGAGAAATAAGCATACCCTTATATTTGATTGGATGCAGTGGCACACTTCACGTTGAGTTGAGTCCACTTCGTTTTGAAAAAATTAACTGTTATTTGTAAAAGTTTTGAGTAAAATGATAAACATCTCCATGTTAAATTTTACCGTCACCTTAAACAAGGATCTTGCATAGGCATTTGATTTTATGATATTCACGAATGCTAAAACTCGATTGTGTTATTAGAAGATTCATAACTCTATTGCATTTTGAGAAATAATTGGTACTTTTTGTGTACTTATACCTTTAGCGTGCAAATGCGCATATGTATGATCATGCCATGACTAGCGAGCAGAGAAATCAGGGCAAGGATCCGAACTATCTTTTCCTTTCTGGTGCTCTTGCTTTCGCGATTCTTCAGTGGAATCAGGGCAAGGACTGGATACTCTTCCTGGAACGAGAAGGAAACCATCTTTAAGCAAAGCATAACGGTACTGTAAAGCACCTTCGAAAAGGTAGCAACAAATGCATATATAATATGATATATAAGCCAATAAATTTCACGGATCCTCTCATCGGTCTCCTTACTTTGCAAATGGCTAATCCCGCATTTGATGATCGACAGGGTACGTGACTCGTTCTCTCGTAATTTGTACAAAAAAAGCATTGAAAATGTGCTTCACTGTCACCGATCTTTTCTCCTTGCCTTGTGTTTCATTTGCAGGAGTTGAGAAAACGGTGTCAGAAGCTCAGTATGTGGTCAAGATACAATCATACTCGTCTCTCTCAAAGAACTCCGTGGACAAGTATGAGTCGGGGGTCTTCCAAGCTGGAGGCTACAAATGGTAAGGATCCTTCACTTTTCCCAATCCACATATTTTATTTGCCAGTCTTTCTGGGTTTATTGGACAGCGATTCTTCTTCTCTTATTTTCAAAGGAAGCTGGTTCTTTACCCAAATGGGAACAAGAGCAAGAATGTGGAAGAGCATGTTTCGCTTTACCTGTCAATAGTAGAAACAAGCTCACTCCCCTCAGGTTGGGGAGTTCATGCTTTAGTCAGATTCTTTCTGCGTGACCAGGACAAAGACAACGACTTGATAATCCAAGGTATCACTTTCTCATCTACTTATACTCTTCAATCGTTGTGCCACATGGTTAACATGCATTCTCCTAATGCGTGCATGATCAAGCAGCACTCACCATCTCCTTTATGGCAAGTTATTAAATACAATTATGAATCCATGGTCGATAGAATGAATCTTGAGTTAATGAGGTCCTCTAAAGATAAGCGTCTTATTTTTGGGATGGCTACCCTATTTTGAAAAAAAAAATGGGAAATTTTTTTGGATTAAGTAATAGAGAATAGGAACACTCTTTGTCCTTTTCATGCTTTGAGTCATTTGAGTGTATCCATTTAAGTATACTCTTAATGGGTATAAGCAATTAAGCAATGAATGTTCATGGTAGATAAGCTGCGAGAATTGGTTGATTCATTAAATTCTTGTCCCTCCCGCAGATGCCATGAGAAAGGAATGGCACTTTCACAGGACGAAGCTCGAATGTGGCTTTGACCAATTCATTCCTCTGAAGACACTTAACGATGTGCAGAACGGATATCTCGTGGATGATACTTGTGTGTTTGGCGCAGAAGTTTCGGTGACACGGGAAAAGAGCACCGGCCAAGGAGAAAACCTGTTGATGATAAAGGACGCAATCAGCCAGAAGCACACGTGGAAGGTCGACAACTTCTCGCAATTGGACAAGGAATTCTACGACTCAAAAGTATTCACAGCCGGAAACCAGAAATGGTATCGCTCTCGACGTTCTCATAGGCATGCGGCTAAAAAAATTGGATGTTAATCTCCTCTGCTCACTTGGCTTGGGAAATGCTGCTGTACTGATCATGGATAACAATGAACCTTTTCTTCACTAATGTAGGTTCATATGTTTCCGATAAAGTCTGTTCCAACGAGTCTTCTGATCGGTAGGTTAAAAACATCGACATTATTACGACATTTGTAACCCCACAATAGAGGCATGTTTTTGCTGCCGGAGATGGAGGAAACACGGTCCAAAACTTTAACTACAGCACAAAAAAAATCCTCCCCCAGTTCAGTACCCCCTGTCCTTCCAGGAAGGAATGGGACTGGGCATTTAAGCTAGTGAATCACTCTTATTTTTCTTTTAACTTTGTGAAGTCTAGAAAACCAGAACTCATTGATGGATCAGATGTTGTGTGTGTCATTGATTCAGGAAAATACGGCTCTATCCGGATGGGTCAGGAATCGGACTCGGAGGTTACGTCTCACTGTTTTTAGTTTCTGCCAACGAAGACACCCATCCTCCTGGTACTAAAGTATTTGCAGACTTCTCACTGCGCGTCATGGATCAGCTTAAAGGAAATCATGACGTTGGACATGGTAACCATTTCTTGTGAAAGAACAAGCTACGAGCGATTGAATTCTTGTTTTTGACACTGGAAACGCGTTCTCTCTCTCTCTCTCTCTCCCTCATTCATGCAGCTAAGCACTGGTTCAACGCCTCGGGCCAGGAGCGGGGTTGGGCGAGATTCACTTTGCATGCCATTTTTCATTCTCCGAGCAGAGGCTATTTGGTGAAGGACACTTGCATGGTCGAAGCAGAGGTCACTGTCCTCGGCGTCGCGAATGCGCTGTGAAGCCCCCATCCTGTTGAGATTCACACTGTCAGTCAGTATTATTTGTTGTGAATATTTTCTTACCCGCACAGCACTGATATGATCCAGATTATTTCCGGGTCCTGATTCTCTCAGGCCATCCAGTCATTTCTTTGGGTCTCCGATTGTTGCTTTACAATTACCACTATGATTCCAAAGAAGAAATTAGAAATTGGACCTTGATCCGCAAGATAAGAATCAAAGCATGCATTCACTCACCAAAATCTTAACTATAGTCTGACCTATTAATTGCTTCAACATATTGTTGTACTCTTCTCATAATATCATCGAAGTACCGCTTTGTAAATCAATTCTCCGCCTGCTAAATTATTATGAACTTGGTATTCATCAAGCCACTGCTTTTGCTCTCCCAAAACTTATTATTTTGCTGGAATACGCTTAAGGTTTTGTGCATCAGATTATTGTTTCCAGAGACATAATCTTTGTGCAAACTGTCTATATAAGTCCGGTCTTCATAAGATTCACGAGTGCGCGCTGCGCGCAAATTGCCATGCTTTATCTGGGCATGACGAAACCTTTTCAGAGGCTTTATTTGAGTGTCAAAGGTTGACAAAATATTCCAAAAGCGCCATGTTAATTGCTGATGTGGCGCGCGCGCTTTTCATTCATACCTAATAACAGATCGACACGTGTCAGCTGAAATGGAATTAAAAAAGTAAAAATCATTTTTTTTTCTCTTCATCTCCTTCCACGACGGAGGACACCCGTCCGGCCACCATCTCCGCCCCTTCCAGTGTCACTTGGCCGCATCCAGATCTGGAACCGAGGAGACATGGCCGCGGCAGACCTGGCCAACCTTCAGATCTCGGCGATGAAGGCAAACGTATATGCATTGATCCACCTTGTTCTCAACAAAACCAAAGGAAGTCTCCCACTTGGGAGTACCATTGTCTAGAAGCTTGTTTGAGACCATAAATAGCTTTCTTCAGTTTACATACAAACTTATAATCTTAATTAATCGCCCACACCGGAATCGTTTGTTGCAAAACCCTCGGCGACTCTTTAGAAGAAACTGCCCTTAGAAAACTTCCTCCAATCATCATCGAGCTTCAGAGAAGCCGGTTACATCAAATTCCAAAAACTTGGCCGTTTGTGATTCCACAATCCTTGTTCCTCCACTTGAATTAAAAAACCGATATCCCTTTGAATGTTGAGGAGTAAGATACAAAAATGTAACATCGAAAGTGTGATTTTAGCCTCCAACTTACCCAATGTTGGATTATACAATCTTACTTCAATAGGATCTTCGGTGTTAGGACATCCCATGATTGTTTGCACTTGAAATGATTCAAACTTGGTTTGTGAGCCACAACTCAAAAGGAGTTGATGCAAATCGGTTCCTTTAGTAGGAACACGATTCAATATATAAACGGCCGTCTTTAATGCCTCACCCCATAAAAAATCAGGTAAATTAGTCCTACTCATCATAGATCTTACCATATCCATAAGAGTACGATTGCGCCTTTCAGCCACACCATTCTATTCAGGACTCCCAGGCATAGTGAACTGAGTTACTATCCCACAATCTTCTAAGTATTTAGCAAAAGGTCCTTTAATTTGCCCAGCATTACCATGTTTATCATAATATTCTCCACCTCGATCAGATCTGACCACCTTTATTACCTTTCCTAACTGTTTCTCCAACTTCAAATTTGTCAAAGAGATTCAGATTTCTCCTTAATCAGGAAAAGGTAGTAACCATACGAGAATAATCATCAATAAACGTGATGAAATAAACTTTTCTACACAAGTTTGCAGTATAGGGTCCTTGATTGAATAACTTCAAGAGATTCTTTATCTTGGTCATCTTTCCTCTACAACAATCTATGAAAAGGTCAAAGAGTAGGCGGGATGCGAGTCTTTATCAGCCTTTCTACTCTTTCCTTAGAATAATCCACAATGCATAAGATTGTTCCTTAGGTAAGGTCTTTTGGAAAGCAACATTTTCAACGTGATTAGCGAAATAAACTTTTCTGTTGCGGCACATAGAAACTTGACAAAAAGAGTAACCACACATATCCAAACATGATGCGGAAACTAAGTTCCGTCTAAAGGAAGGTACATAGAAAGTGTTTCTTAATGTCATATTAAAACCAGAATCTAAATTCAAAATGACATCTCCAACGAATCAACGTCAATCTTATGAATTTCCCACAGTGAGCTCAACGTCTCGGCACATAATCTCGACTCCATGGTAAACGAACCTTCATCTTCATATTAAACGGTAATTGCATGGTGTACCAATCTCTTAAAAGGCATTGGGAGGAAGTGGACACGATGCCTAGCCTCCAAGGCTTCCATCATATCCTTAAGCCGATCATTGCCTTTAGGATGGCAAGCCACTCAATAGATACTCTGAATTGACCTTTTTCATTTATAAGCAAGCGATCATTAATTGACCAAGTCTCATTCTCTTCTCCCCGTCAGAGGAAGAGTATTCAAAAATGCGTGCTGGCTTCTCACCTTATTCATTCGAATTGCATGAGTGTAACATGATCTCGGCGACTCTCTTTCCATCTCAATTGAAATTTGAACATCAGAACCTCGAGGAATTGCCATTCAGAGAAGCTTTGAATTTGAGCAATACATGTAATTAGCATCATGTGAGTATCAACCATACATCTCAAGAGCTACACGCATCATCATATAAACACCTTTGGGCGAATAATACATACAATTGTATACTCTTTACATGACAAATTCCATGAAAAATATGCTCTAACCTTTTGCAAATTCATCACCTTTGGGTGTACAAATCACTAGGGCTAGCTACTTTTCAACCATATGCTGTACATGTGTCCCTCCATCAACTAATGCACAATTACCTCCTTTGGGAGTACAACCATGCATAAGATCGGGAGACATCCCTTTTCAATGTGAGACAGATATTTCTCGAGATTCAATCAAGTGTGCCACTTTGGCGGTCACAACCCAAACCGAATCATCAAAATTTCTCTCATATCGGGGATATAACTTTATAACTCATATACACCTTTTACAAGTGATTTTAGACTTGATGACGGGGTTTTGTCACTAAAATCACAAAACATGCTAATTGCATTGCTCCATCCATTAATACAAACGATGATAAATCAACACCATATATATTTCCTTAAGTGATGATATAATCATAAGCATGAAACCGCATTTCCTAAACCATGCATAAATATTCCAGAAATGCACTAAAAACACATCTTAATGGTTTCATGCACAATTTCACATCCTTAATGGCATTAAAAAATATAAATAAATGCACCACAAGGTAGGAAATTCCAATACGAGCACATCGATGTAAGGCGCCAAGCCTTCTCTAGATCTCAACCGAGCCATGGCTGAGCGACTTCTCCTCCAGATCTTGGTCGAGCCATCATGGCTGAGCCTTCAGAAAAGATGGAACAAGTCCTGACGAGGGCCGGCCTCGTCTGTGAAGCCATAGCCGCGATCGATCTGGCTGCAAGGTCTGTTTCAGCCGTGGCTTCAAGTTCTGTCGAGGCCGCGGCCATGGCTCCGCGGAAGGAGACGCCAGGGAGAGAGACTCCATGACTGTTCAAGTCCCCTCTGGCTTGTGCGGTGGAGATAGCCGCGCCGGATTCTCAAGTGGCTGGGCAGGCGGCGGTTGGATGGAAGAGGAGGTGGTGGCCCATGGCCGACGACCGGTCCGCAGAGAAGTCGGAAAAAAAAAAAGATTTTTATTTTTTTATTCCACTCATCGGACAGGTGGTATAAATAAAAGCAGAAGGGACGTTGGAAAAAAATTTTCTCACATTATTTTTATTTTTTTATTCCACTCATCGGACACCTATTGTCGCTCTAATTTGGTTATAAATAAAAAAACTTGCGCACTACCCTCAGCAATTTGAACCCCACACCTCCCCACCATGAATATTTTCTCACATTAAAAAGGTTCTGGAATTCGAATGCTAAAGTAGTAATGATTTATTGGCCTCTTTTGCTTAAAGGGTTCAAATCTTCACCTTTTCAGGGGATGGGATGACTGATCCAAAAAAAAAAAAAAAAAGGGGGGGGATGGGGTGAGGACGTGTAATTTTCAAGAGTGGGTTTCGACTCTCACGCCCTGTAAGAGATTATCCTGAGAATGAGTGTAGAATAGAAATAGAATAGGACTGATTTAAAAAAAATTAGCCTCTTCTGCTTATAAAAAAAGAGATAAAAGGAAAAAGTTGATAAAACATATATGAATATTCACCTAAATACCCATTTATATACCTCTATTTTTTTATTAAGAAAATTATGCGTTTGCACCCTTAATTTAGCATATTGTCCATCTGTTTACAAATATCGTAATTTTCCTTTCCAAAATACACCCTCGCTTTCTCACATACACAATTGCAGCCCCCTCTCTCTTTTTATTTTGTTTATCTCTCACTTTTCTCAAGCTTTGCCCATGGGCGCCAAATTTATTTTAGTCACGAGATAGTCTATCCATCATGCAATTTCTTATGAAACAGCGAAATCTATCCTCCCATGAGGTATACACAATTTCTCGGTTCATCTCCAGAAGAACCCTGATACAAGCTCGCCACCATGGCCACCGCGAGTGGTGTAATGCTGGAGGGGCGATCTGAGGCGATAGGCATGGTTGCCGGCAATGGAGAATGGTGGCGGGGGCCTTAGGTTGGGAGTTTGAGCGTGGGAATTTTGTGAGGCCAGAAATTGTCGTTTTAATGTTGCGGAGAATATTTACCAGATGATTAAAATATGATGATGTGGAATGTTAAAGCAAGCGAATGTCATCATCAACTTATGATTGAGAACCATCGACATCTTTATTACTAAATAACAATGTTTTTCATGAAATTATATTTCATTTTCGGAGATTATTTGATATTTTGAACCAATTCTCAAGTATCAAATTGAGTATTACTCCTCAGTCTAATCTGATGATTTTAATTAAATAATCGGATGGACCTAAGTTGGCCCGTCCGCCCATGTTGGGTCTAAAAGCCCGGCCCACAAAGTTAGGGCCCATGGATGGAAGGATATGTTGAAGGGGTATGTTTTTGCTTTTTAGGGGGGACGTATAAAAAAGGGGGGAAGAGAGAGAATGCACCTTTTGGCAAAAAGTTACGTACGTTCCTCTCTTTCCCTCTCTCCCTCCAAAAATTCTCCAAAAAGAAGAACAGTAGGCAAAAGGCTAAAAAGGCGACACCCTTCTTTCCTCCAAGGCGAATTGCCGTCACCGGATCAAACAGGACTGTTTTCTCTTCCTCTAATTGGCGTCGGTGTTTAATCTGTGGCTAACAAGGTACGTTCGATTTTGTGATGTGCCTTAGGATCGGTGATGCATATAGAAATCCCGGGCTCATCTTCCGCGCAAGTTTAGGAGTTCGATTTAGGGTCGAATCCGATTTTGGGGATCCGACAATCCCAACATTGGTATCAGAGCCTGAGTTTATGTTTCCCGATCCCTTTTCATGTTTTTCCCGACCCCTTTCATGTCTATGAATGTATTTTTATTGATTTTCGTGAAAATAAATTCGGCCGACACCGATCGGGGCGAGAAATCCCGACACCCGAGGCTGTTTGTGCATTTTATCCGACTTTCTGTAAGTCGAAATCGATTTCTGATGGCATTGGACGAACGGTCTCATCGAGACGAGCGCGACGAGTGGCTAAACGCCGCCAACGGCCGCCGGACGCGCCCCCATGCGCAACCAGAGCGAACGGGTGTCTTCGGCGTGTGCAACGCACGCGCCGACACGGAGAAGGAGCAGGCGCGCGCGTACGCACGTGCGACGCACGTGCACTGCTCGCGGCCGCTGGCGCGTGCGAGGCACGCGCAGGGTCGGTCCGTCCGACCCGGCCCGACCGGCGACCCGGCACGTGCACTGCTCGCGGCCGCTGGCGCGTGCGAGGCACGCGCCGGGTCGATCCATCCGATCCGGCCCGACCGGCGACCCGTCCCATCCAACCTGTTGACCGTTGACGACCGTTGACTGCCGTTGACCATTGACCGACCGTTGACCGTTGACTTGACCGTTGACCGAAAAAAAAAAAAAAAAAAAAAAAGGAATGTGTTTCTTTTTCAATTATGCCTATATGGGTTATAAGTAATCCATTTTTATTATGCATTTGTTACATGAATTATGGAAAATTATGTATTTTCCTTTATATTAATTGTGGATTATAAGTAATCCAATTATTTAGTTCTGCATTTGTTGCAGGAACTATGATGCGATATGCACGAATACCTGCATTCCCAAGAACGGACGAAGGATGTACAAGACTTAAAAGGCTGATGACAGAGTTAGCTAATTATCGGTGGCATGATGGTGATTTAGTATCATATGTGATCAAGGTCAATCAGATGATACAGGAAATCATCTGGAATGGTTATCTTATGCCGAATTTTGAGAATGTGTCGACCTTCAAGAACACTCTTCCACCAGAATGGCAAGCAGTGTTAGATCGGCTATGGGAGGTCAACGTGGTCCCGGGTTATATGAGGCTGGTGGAAGCTTTTGTGAGAGAATACTATATGATTGGGTTAACCAAAACTTCAACTCTTAGTATAAGTGCCACATGGCACAAAGTAAATGCGCCTTGGAGGCGGCATAAGAGCTCTCCAAAAGTTTTTCCATGATTGGCAAATGTGCTTTCAGATTTCTTGGATTTTTTGACTGATAGATTAGCAGGGACTTTCCCTATTTATTTCTTAGATTAGTTTGAGATATTTTGAGTATATATATCTCTTTCGTGTTTGAGATTTTCATCCGTATGTATTACTTAGTGTAATAGATATGTTGAATTATGTGAAAGCATTATTTTATTTTATTGGATGTCAAATATTATATGCTTTCTGTTATTGTTGATTCTTTGTGGGTTGTTCATAGAAGTTTTTGTAACTTCATAGAATTTAGTTTGCATAAGACAATTATATTAATGATAGTTTTAAGTTAGGATTTTTGGAGGATGATTGGAAACATAGTGACCTTTTGATTCCAAAGCCTTACTTAAAATTGTTTATTAATATGATGGGTCTATGCAAAGTGGATGCATAAATGATAGGCATTAATTATTCATGCATATATCGATGTGTTCGGATCGATGGTTTCAAAGAACTAAGAAAGTAATTGCTGATTTGAACGGCAATAATTGTGAAATATTGAATATGAAGATTCAATATGTGCTGGAAAAGCCAGTAGCACTAGAAGCTCTTGACCATGTTATGGAAGATCTTGAGAATGCCGTGCGCCACCTTGAGCTAGTGGAAGACCACCTAAAGGCATTTGAGCCGAAAGCAGATATTTGCAATGCTAGTTCTGCTCGAAAGGGCTTTGAGCTCTTAAGCGCAAGCGTATTGATTCGTTCAATATGTGGTCATGCAAATGATCAAGTTCTCCTTGTAAGAAACCAAGAGTTAACCAACACAAGAGAGGAAAACGTCCTCAAGTGAAGAAAATGTCAAGGGTAAGGTGTTACAATTGTGACAAGAAGGGTCACTATGCTCGCAACTCTAGTGAGCCGAAAAAAGGTAAACACCTCTTGTACATTTGAGAACTTTGGTTATGTGTCAAATTCTGTATTGTTGGCTGAATCCAATCCTTTGGGGATTGTAGATTCGGAGCAACGACCATGTAGCAAAGGATAGAGGATCCTTTGTGGAATTCCGATGAATACCAACCGGAACTAAGTAGATCTATGTGGGAAACAACTCTAGAGCTGAAGTAAAAGGAATTGGCACCGCCAACCGAACATGCGTGGTGGACGCACTTTGATCCTACATGATGTAATGTATGCTCCGGAGATTCGTCGGAATCTAGTGTCTGTTTTTAGTGTTGGTCAAACTAGGTTTTAATATGAACTTCCATAATAGAGGTGTGGATTTGTTTTTGGAAACAAATTTCTATGGTTGTGGCTATTTTACGGATGGTTTCATTGTATTGGATATTGACTATGCTAATGCAAATATTTGTTATTCCCTTATCACGTCTCCTAATTCATATGACAATGATGTGAATGTGTGGCATACTAGACTTGGTCATATTGGCCAACAACGTATGAATAAACTAGCCAAAGAGGGCTTGTGGGCAATATTGAAAAAGTCGATTTGCCCATATGTGAGCATTGCCTAGCAGGGAAAATAACAAGGAAACCATTTGGAAAAGATAAAAGAGCTGAATTTCCTCTACATTTAATCCATTCGACATCTCGTGGTCTAATGAATGTGAGAGGAAAGCATGGGGCTGTTTATTTCATCACTTTTATAGATGATTATACTCGATTTGGATATGTCTATTTGATTTCTCATAAATCTGAAGCATTAAGTTGTTTCAAAAGGTTTATGGCCTTGGTAGAGAATCAATTAGACAAGAAAATAAAAGCATTGAGATCCGATCGAGGTCGAGAATATTTATCTGATGAGTTCAGAAAATTATGTGATGAAAAAGGAATAGAAAGACAGTTGTTTATTCCATATACTCCTCAACAAAATGGTGTTGCAAAGAGAAGAAACAGACCCCTATTGGAAATGGTTAGGTCCATGATGGCACATGCTAACTTACCTATCACCTATTGGAGTGATGCATTATTAACAGCTGCCTATGTACTTAACCGAGTGCCTTCCAAATCAGTTACTTCCACTCCATATGAGTTATGGACAGGTAGAAAATCGGACTTAGGTTTTCTTAAGCCATGGGGTTGTGCTGCCTATACCCATGAGCCCTCTCACAAATTTGGGAAATTAGGTCCCAGAGGAAAGAAGAGTATTTTCATAAAATACTCTGAACACTTAAAAGGATATGTGTTCATAAGTGAGCAGGAAAGTGGGAGTGTAACTGAATTTAAATCACGGGATGTCACATTCTTAGAGGATGAGTTTCCTAAGAAGGGCGAAATAGGTGAAGATTACTCCATATTTAAAACCATGGATCAAGATAATGATATTAGTGGGGTTCGTCCAAGTGGGAGTAATGTGAGAAGTGATGAATTGCATACAACTGATTCTCAATTACTACCACATGATGAGACGATATCATCATTATCTAATCCTAGTGGGAGCATAATGGGAAATGATGTGCTGAGTGAACAATCTCCCATACGGCGAACAAGTCGCAAAAGTATTCCCCGTCGACGTTTTGACATTGAAGGGGAAACCTTTATGATTGCCCCACAAGATGAGGATGAGCCAAGAAATATACATGAGGCTCTAAATTGCCCTAGTAAGGAAAAATGAATGCATGCAATGGGAGAGGAAATGGAGTCAATGAAGTCAAATCATGTTTGGGAACTATTGATCTTCCAAAAGGACGCAAAGCTATTGGGAACAAGTGGGTTCTCAAAATAAAGCGTAAAGCTGATGGCTCGATAGAAAGATATAAAGCTCGCCTTGTGGCGAAAGGGTATAATCAATAGGAAGGAATTGATTATGAGGAAACATTTTCCCCTGTTGTGAGATTCACCTCGATTCGCATTATTCTGGCAATAGTGGCAAGTATGGATCTTGAATTACATCAAATGGATGTAAAGACTGCTTTTCTCAATGGAGAATTAGATGAGGAAATATATATGGAACAATCTGTTGGTTTCATTACGAAAGGCCAAGAAGGAAAGGTATGTTGACTTTTGAAATCGATATATGGCCTTAAGCAGTCGTCAAGACAGTGGTATATACGTTTTCATAATGCTATGATGGCATATAATTTTACAATGATTAATGAGGATCATTGTATATATATCAAAAGATCCAAAGATCAATTTGTGATCATATCATTATATGTTGATGATATATTAATTGCCGGAAGTAATATGGAGTTAGTTAATACCATTAAAAGTTGGTTATCTTCCAATTTTTGAGATGAAAGATATGGGTGAGGCTGCATACATACTTGGAGTTAAGATTTCAAGAGATCGTTCGAAGAGATCATTATCTTTTACGCAAGAAACATATATAAATAAAGTTTTTGAATGATTTCGTATGCAAGATTGTAAACCCATAGACACTCCTATTGCAAAAGGTGAAGGATTGAGCCATAGACTGTGTCCAAGGACTCCACACGAGAAGGAACAAATGAAGCATGTTCCTTATGCTAGTGCTGTTGGGAGTTTGATGTACGCTATGTTGTGTACAAGACCCGACATATGCTTTGCGGTTGGAATGGTGAGTAGATACCAATCCAATCTAGGTCAAGCACATTGGAAAGCCGTTAAGAGAATACTTAGGTATCTAAAGGGAACTGCTGATTATATACTTAGTTATCAAGGAAAGGATCTGCGACTCAAAGGCTATTTAGACACAAGTTGAGGAGGAGATTTAGATGAAAGGAAATCTACCTCTATTTTTGTTTTTGTTACTGAATAATGGCGCCATGTGTTGGTGCGGCAAGAGACAAACGTGTATAGCCTTGTCCACGATGGAAGCTAAGTTCGTGGCATTATTAGCGGTGGTACAAGAAGGAGTTTGGCTTAAGAGATTTTTGGATCATTTAGGTGTTTTTGAGAAAGCTGCAAATCCATTATTGGTTAACTGTAATAACCAAGCAGCTATAGCATACACCAAAGATCCAAAGTATCATGGCAAGACTAAACATATAGATATCAAGTATAATTTTGTCAAAGATATGGTTGCACGAAAGGATGTGAACTTACAGTACATACCTACGCATAGAATGGTAGCAGATCCTATGACAAAGCCAACACCTATAGATGTGTTTTTGTGGTCATGTGAAATCTCTAGGATTGCGTAGAGTCTGATGTACTGGATATTTTAATTTCCCTGAGTTGTTCACATTTATGAACTTGTGTTTTTATCATTAATGCCTATGAATCTTTTGTTTGATCTTTATGCATCTTAATGCTCAATGCATTATATTAAGTTCAGAAAGTATGCTGGACAGATATGAGATTAGCCCACTCACACGGGTAATCGCCTCTATTTACTGTGTGATAAATAGATATGAGACGATTTTTAAGCTATTATCTAGGTGATAATTGAGAGCTCAAGCTTAAAATATATATGTCGCCTTAACTAAGTGTTAAGATGAGGACATGATAAATACTATGTCCGAAAGTAAAATAAGTCACATATTTTACTTTATCTGTCTAAGATGCTAGATGTGAGTTCTGATGAATTATGTGAATGAGTAGATACGTGAACTCAAGTTAGACATTGGGTATGTCTGAACTATCATCTGTACGGTATTGAAGGAATAAACATACGCTCCACGGGAAAGGAGTTAATACCGTAATACGCATTTCATCACTTGCGTATGCATGAGACGACCAATAAGAGTGGCAAAAGTTTGATCTCAACTTTTATGCCATGTGAGACTCTTGAGGGAAATGAGTTCCTCATTTTTAGTCCCCTCAGGACTCTTACTTATTCTCAAGATTTCTATTTAGTGTTTGCTATCTTAGGATGTTGCCAATGGTCATGAGTTGATTCGATCTAATGGGACATTTCTAGAAAAGCAAGCTGGACTGAAATTGAGAGTTTGAAGGAAATAGAAAGATCGAATTTGGTGAATCACATTGTTGTTTTTGTATTCACTGGTCGACCAATTATGACTGTCTTTGGGATAATCATAATTGTGAATACAATATATATCATTGTTTAAAAGAGATCAAGAGAGATATAAATGTGATCGATCGATCGATCTAGGGTACTGCATACTAAATCTACTCAGAGTGTGACGTCCATTATGAGCTGCTGTATATTCCTAATAAATGTATGGCAACGAGCTCTCAAAGTATGCCGGTCGCACGGATTATTCACCAAAGTATGAATGTTGAAAAGAGGTTAAGAGAATCTTGTTCGGCCCACCATGTGCGAGTGGGAGATGATGATTTTAATTAAATAATCGATGGGCCTAAGTTGGCCCGTCCCCCATGTTGGGTCTAAAAGCCCGGCCCACAAAGTTAGGGCCCATGGATGGAAGGATATGTTGAAGGGGTATGTTTTTGCTTTTTAGGGGGGACGTATAAAAAAGGGGGGAAGAGAGAGAGAATGCACCTTTTGGCAAAAAGTTACGTACGTTCCTCTCTTTCCCTCTCTCCCTCCAAAAACTCTCCAAAAAGAAGAACAGTAGGCAAAAGGCTAAAAAGGCGACACCCTTCTTTCCTCCAAGGCGAATTGCCGTCACCGGATCAAATAGGACTGTTTTCTCTTCCTCTAAGGTGTTTAATCTGTGGCTAACAAGGTACGTTCGATTTTGTGATGTGCCTTAGGATCGGTAATGCATATAGAAATCTCGGGCTCGTCTTCCGCGCAAGTTTAGAGGTTCGATTTAGGGTCGAATCCGATTTTGGGGATCCGACAATCCTAACATAATCAAAAGAAAACTATCCACATTAAAGTTGGGTATTCATAACGATTTTTTTTTTTTTTTTTAACTCCAAGTGAATTCCCATTATCCTTTCCACGATAATAAATAGCTCAATATGGTCAGCCTAGTAAAAATTTTCCTTCTTTTTTATGAATCATGGGTTCAATCGTGATAGCTGGCCATCTAAAGAGGAACTATCGTAGAAATTCATTGCGCATGAAATCTAAGTTCCTGAAAGTAGGAATCAAACTCACAACCATCGGTTCCTGGACTGAAAGAGTGGAAATGTCCTCATCATCCAATCAATCCCAAGGTGAATGGTGGAAATTATTCATATATGAATCATGTTTATAAACAATTTTTTTTTCTTTGAATTTGATGATACACTTATGCGAAAAGCTCTTACATAAAAATTGTAGTATCTTTTTTAATTTTATTATTTCTCGATTTCTTTTTCTTTCTAAATTTTTCTTAGGAGAACATATCCGGGTATTTCACATGCCACATTTTACTATCCTAACATGGGCACTTTGGTGCGGGACACTTGCATGGTCAATGCAGAGGTCACCGTCCCAGGCGCGGTGAATGCGCTCTGAAGTCGCCATTCTGCTGAAGTTAGCACAATCTATCGGTAGGATTGTTGTGAATGTTTGCATAGCAGACACTGAAATGATGCAGACTATTTCCAGGTTGCTTGATATCAGTACATGACTCAAAAAAGAAAAAAAACTAAAACTGAACCTTGATACTAAATATATGCATCCAAGCACACAACTTTCTTCTCCGCGATAGCTTAACTATTGCTCTGACCTGCTAATCATTTCGACAGATCGTTGCACTTTTCTCATAATTTCATTTAAGTACGACTACATAAATCAATTTTGCTAAAACGACAAACTTGGTATTCATTGAATCACCGGGATAATTACCCAAAAAGTCCTAAACCTATTGCCCATGTGCCAATTCGGTCCTAAACCTTTTATAATTATGCCAATTCGGTCAATCCAGCCAAAATTGGCCAGCCGGCCGACGTGGACGCCGGCGGGGGACAACCGGCCGGCGAGGTAATTTTTTTAATATTTTTTAATATTTTTTCGAATTTTTGAATTTTTAAAATTTTTTTTTTTTTTTTTTTTGGTCTTCTTCTCCTTCCTCGCCGGCCGACGCCGGCCAGAGGTGAGGGGCCGACGAGGCCGACCTCGCCGGCCACCGGCGAGGCTCGCCTCGCTCGCCACTAGCGGAGGCGAGCCTCACCTGCGACGGCCGCGGCCGCCGACCACCGGCGACTCGGCCTCGCCGACCACCGGGCGAAGGCCGCCTCGCCGCGACGGCGAGGCTTGCCTCCGCCAAGGCCGACGGGCGAGCCTCGCCCGGCCGGCGAGGTCGCCTCGCTGGCCCTCACCTGGCCGGCGTCGGCCGGCCGAGGAAGGAGAAGAAGACCAAAAAAAAAAAAAAAAAATTAAAAATTTTTAAAAATTTAAAAATTCGAAAAATATTAAAAAATTACCTCGCCGGCCGGTTGTCCCCCGCCGGCGTCCACGTTACGCCGGCCGGCCAATTTTGGCCGGATGGATTGAATTGGCACAATTATAAAAGGTTTAGGACTAAATTGGCCAAAAAAAAAAAAAAAAGGTTTAGGACTGAATTGGCACATGGGCAATAGGTTTATTATTGTTTTGCTCCAGTAAGCTTAAGATGTTGCGCAACTGAACATTGTTTCCAGAGACATAATCTTTGCGCAAATAGTATCAGAAAGACCACTCTTTGTACGAATTCTCAAGCACACGTGCAAATTGTGCTGTTTTACCTAGTCACAATGAAACATATGATTTTTCGGATGCTTATTTGTGTTGAAGGTCATTCAATTCCCTCTAATTTTCAATCGATTTGAATGTTCAAATATACCCCCTTTCCCTCACCCACGACCACAGCCTCCTCTCTCTCTCTCTCTCTCTCTCTCTCTCTCTCACTCTCTGTTCATTTCGTTCTGTACGTCTCCCTCTTCTCATCAAGCTTGCGCCCTGGCCGCCGAAGCTTGAAGGCCGAACTCACGGCCAGGCCTGCGAGGTCTCTCCAGCCACCAAATCTTCCAAACATGGTATTCACCTTAGTGGCCACACTGGAAGTGATTAGCAACGGACTCACACAAGTGAAGACAAGGAAGGATTGCAAGAACTGCGTATCGAATTGATTCCCTCTTTCAATCTTCTGCTCGAGCTTTGACTTGGTTCGAGCTTGAAATCGTTTTACCATGGCTTCTTCTTCTTCTTCCTTCCCCCGTGATTACATTGTCCCCCATCACGCAATTCCTCACGAAACAGCAAATTTGTGCCCCTGCGAGGTACGATCCATCTTCATTTTGTCTCTGGAGGAACGCAGATCGCGGCCATGCATGGCGAGCGGCCTAACGTTGGAAGGGCGGAAGGAGAAGATAAAGGGATGCCGGCAGTTGGGAATGGTGACGGACTTAGGTTGACAGTGACGTGCATGATATCTTGTGCTTTCCCTTTTGCCAAGTACACGTGCGGCAACTGGGCCTTTCACCCACCCATACTCACTTCAGGCGCGGGTGACTACTATACCAGCCTACTCAAGCCAAAATATCTCTGACGTGGAGTCTATCTTCTCCATTGTAGGGCCACCTAATTTCCCATTTATTTTTATCTTCCTAACGAAGAGGGAATACGAAGGACAACACGGGATCTCCCATCCTAAGGCAGATCTACCACATGTTTCCTCCTTGAGTCTTCTAAGGACTTACTCAAGTCCAATTGTGCTTTCCCTTTGGCCAATTACACGCGTGGCGATTGTCATGATCTTTGGAGAGCATCTAAAGACCCCTTTGTTGATGCCGACATAAACTTTAGTTTCATTTTGCAAAAAAATAAAATAAGACAATAAAAGTCATCCAACGAATTTAAGTTGAAAATTACTAACATTAATACCACCTATCATATATAATACGACTAGCGCCGACGTAGATTTTTTTCTAAAATTTTTAAAATATATTTTCTTTTTTTTTTTCTACAGCCTATGTCGGCCATGGAAAAAAAAAAAAAAGAAAAATTAAAAAGTATTTAAAATTTATAAAAATATATCAACATCAGTGTTGGCGTATCATGTAAGGCAATCGATACTCACATCAATAATTTCCAACTTAAATTAATCGGATGGATTTTATTTTTTTTGGTCGAAAAGAAGTTTATAGCATTCTCATTCAAGTAAGAGTTTGGATAGTATAAGCACAAGCTTCAGAATATAACAAGTCCAAATGACAATAAGGGGGATAAAAACCCCAATTAGCTGGAATGGCCTTTCTTCGGTGGGCATTGATGACCAAATTTGCCACTTTGTTGCATTCTCGTCGGCAATGCGTTATTTTCAGGTTTGAGAAAATTTTAACACGTGCCTGCACTTCACATATCAACGCATCTATTTTTTAGTTGACCTATGGTGTACTTTCCACCAAAGCCTTCACCAGTTCAAAGTTGTCTGACTCCAACTACATCTATTGTTCTTCTTTCCCTTCAAAGTACTTTAGGGTTTGTAACATAGCTTGCGCTTCCGCCTGGATTGCTAAAGAAGCTTTGACCGTTTGCGCTAGTCCATTAATCGGATGAATTGAATTGATACCAATTAAATATGTTTAAGATTAAATTTGTTTAATTAAAAATTTATGACTGAATTTGTATTAATGTAATATGTTTATAAAAAAAATTTCCCCATTACTATGGGTTTGCGTTTGACATCAACCTAAGCAATTCCATTCAACTAAGCTAATGGAGGATCCATTTCCATTTTCTCTATGAAAATTTAGCCTCTATCAAATCACTCCATCTAAACCACTAGCGTCGGCAGCCTTGTGGCTAGGATTTCACTCGGGGTCCCAGGATCAATGTTTGTGGTGAACTGATGTTTCGACTCCTCCTTTGAATGCCGAGTTCAAATCCTCCCTCTCGTGCTATTAGTCCACACATATCCAGTACTTGGAGCGGGGGCCCCTCCTTGCACCCGATGAGGTTTTACTCGCCACAACCTAACCAGTATAAGTAAATATGGTGCGTGTTCACGTCGTGATCATAAAGAAATTCACCATTAGGTTCGCTTGCGATGTTGAAACATAAAAAGAAATTAGGGTGATATTTTTTTTTTTCGAAAGTGAATATTTCATTCACATTCAAGATCAAGATGATATTTGAGAGGTTCATAACAAAGCAAATCAAATCCTAAATAGTAAATTAGAACAATAAGTCGCAAACTGTTGTGATAAGGCCTTGTTTGGTAACATGTCAAACAGTGACTGATTTTGATTTTTCGTTCTTAGAATTAGTTTAGGACAAGAATCGCGTTTGGTAAAATTTTTATTTCGGGAACAAATTTATTCCCGGAATCAGTTTTAGACAAGACTTGAGAATAAAAAAAAAAATATGATTCTGCGTCCGAGAATTAAAAAAAGAATCAACACGGTAAAACTTTTCTTCTTCCATTCCATCATCTCGCGACCGCCGCTCGCCGCCGCTCGTTGGTTCGGCGAGCTCGCCGGAGGCTCACCGAGCCGGGCGAGGTCCGACGAGCTTGCCGGAGGCGAGCCCAGCCACCAATGAGCTTGCCGGAGGCAAGCCCGGCCACCGGCGAGGCTTGGCCATGGACAAAGGGCGGCCTCGGCTAGTGTCGGCGAGGCTCGGCCGACGAGGGCCGGCGACGCTCCTATGAAGTCGTCGGCCCTCGTCCGGCCGCCGGGCCGGACCGGCGACCAGCCACAAGAAGAAGATGATGAATAGGAGAAAAAGGAAAAAAAAAAAAAAAAAAAGGAAAAAGAAAAGGAAAAAAGGAAAAAAAGAAAAGTAAAAAAGTAAAAAGTAAAAAAAAATTTAAAAATTAAAAGAAATTAATTTGCAATAGAATCAATGAACACGTTATCAAATACAATTCTATTCCAGAATCAGAAATTTTGGACAGTTACCAAACGCATTTTTTACACAGAATTAGTTTTCGAGAACAGAATAAAAAATAATCATTTCTTGTCAGAATCAATTCTCGGAAACAGAATCGTTACCAAACGCGCCCTAAGTATACTCTTATCCTAAAAAATAAATCTCAATATCAAAACAAAAGGAAGAGCGACCAATTATTGAATCTCGCATTATCATAAGTGATAAGCACATACTATAATCTCCTTGTTCAATATGTACAGCTTGCTTGGTGGGTGGTGCGTACCTAGATTTAGCATCCTCAACATCATTACCGTTAGAAGACACCAAAAATAGCTTGAACAAGCTTCCAGATCTAGATTTAGACCGGGAGAGGTTAAATAAGCACATAAATACCTTTAAGGAACTCCCAAATCTCAATCCATTTTTGTGGTCGTGTTCTAAGAGAGATTTTTCAAGTTTGATTCTCCGATACTGTCTAATTAGGAACTCAATTAGCATTTTCCCATAGAGAATATGAATTAGTAGATTACCAATTTTTATTTTCTTTTAACTTCACTTGGGAATAGAGTTTCACGTTAAAAAAAAAAAAAAAAATCAACAACAAAAATGGAGATGTAGATCACCATTGTGAACCACATCCAGTCTTACCCCATTAATGTTACCGTTTGAAGAAATGGCAAAGACTTTGAAGATATAACAATTGATATCGAAACTTTAAAAAAGGTGACATTTTAATTACACTCTCATTATTAAGCCACTTTTCCGAACTGAATATCTAAACTACCTGGCTTCTATGTGTGTGTTTGGTCATCTTTACATACCGGTGTTTAATAGAAAAAGCATCTGATTGAAGTGCAAACCTTATGTATTTTTTCATGTTCAATTTTGTGTTTGAAGGATGATTGACCTTGCTATACACAGGATATAAACAGCAAAAGCATCGTAATTTTCATAAGATACTCACTTAAATGTTATAATTTTTTTCACTTATTTAAATGCCACATTTCGATTATTTGAGTGTCATTTTTAGAAAATCATCCTACGTGCATTCCAATATGGATTTTTAATTTCTTTGAATTATTTGGTTTTCTTTTTTTGGCTCCTCGCTGAGTGTTATTTATGGCAAATCATCATATATGCATTTTGACATGGATTTTTAATATGTTTTCGAATTATTTAGTTTTCTTTTTCCTTTTTGGCTCCTCATTGAATTTCATTTCTAGCAAATCATCATGCATGACATGGATTTTTAAAATTTTTCTGAATTATTTAATTTTCTTTTTTCTTTCACGCTTCTTGCTTAGTGTCATTTTGGGCAAATCATCCTACATGCATTCTGACATGGACTTTTAATTTTTTTTTTTGAATTATTTAGTTTTTTTTGGGCTCCTCACCCAAATCGGGCAAGGATCGCCTTGCCTTCAGCCAATGTGGTAGTTAAGACCTTGGGTGAGGCCATCCTTGGCAACAAGCGAGGGTCTTTGTGGCCCCACCGGCCGTAGGTGAGGCAGCCACGCCTATCGCCAATGGATTGCGATGGCCTCACTCACGACCTTTGTGGCCCTACCGACTGTGGGCGAGGCAACCCTTGCCCAATCTAGATGAGGCCTTAGTAGTTGAGGGTTGCCAGTGACTATTATTGACACACAAAAAAACAAAAAAAAAAACAAAAAATTAAAATTAAAATTAAAATTAAAATTTTAAAAGTTTAAAAAATATTAAAATTTGTCCATGTTAGTACTAGCGATTTCATGTAGGACGACCAGCATTCATGTCAGGTTTTCCAATGAGACAAATCACCTATGGCTCTCAAGTGTCTAAAAGTTATGGCACTAAAGTAAGTGTCGTATGAAAGTTATGTCACTTTTGCTGTTCATATACCTGCTATACACTATACCATGTTGTTCATGCAATGAATATGTTCAAGTCTAAACTACTTAAGCTATGGAAAAAATGGTTGAGTATAGTTAGCGCTTTCCATTTATAAAGATGATTAATATAGATGATTTTCAGAACAATCAACTAGACCGATGCCAACTGATTGCAAATGGACCTTTAAGTAAATGGGTCATATGCAACGTATTAAGAAAAATTCGACACACATAGTATTCCAATTTAATCTAAATGTACTTTTTATTATTTTGCTGGAGAGTAATACCATTCAATGATCATTTAAAGAGCCGTACAAGAAGACATTATTTGTTTGAGAAACGGGAGGACCAGATAACCCTCAATCCTGGTCCATCCTCGAATTAGTGCAGAGCATGGATCAGTGGCAGAGTAGAACATCGATGGCTAACCTTCAACCACTTTCGTCGATGATAATTGGGAGCTCCAGGTCCGTTTTTCGATGGCTAACCTTCAACCACTTTCATCGATGATAATTGGGAGCTCCAGGTCCGTTTTCGAAGTTGCCGGCAAGATGGGTGGCCACTGTTTCAATTTTGACGGGTCAAATGCTCTAAGTTGGGGATTTTAGTTGGAAAGTTATACTGGATTTTGACTAACGGTAAAAATAAAGGGGAAAATCTCGTTTCTATATGGCAAATGATCGTACTAGACACAATCACTAATCACTAATTTGGATTAACTAGTTCCTGCGACAATAGAAAGCAGACACCCACTTTCTAGGCAATTTCGCAATGATAGAAAGATGAAAATATCATGAGTGGCCCATCTACATCGACCGCTTAAAGAGGATGCTCCTCATTAAAAGAGGCACGTTTCTCATGCAGAAAGCATAAGGGGCTCACTCTTGACCATTACGAGGGCTCACTCATCCTTGAGGAGGATGCACTCGACTTCCAAAAAAGGCGCACTTGACACGAATGATAGTGTATGTTATTATGAGAAGGATGCTCCTCATTAAAAGAGGCACGTTTCTCATGCAGAAAGCATAAGGGGCTCACTCTTGACCATTACGAGGGTTCACTCATCCTTGAGGAGGATGCACTCGACTTCCAAAGAAGGTGCACTTGACACGAATAATAGGGTATGTTATTATGAGAAGCATGCACTTCACCGTAAAAAACGCGAGCAATTTATTGTGAGGAGGGTGCACTTCACCCAAAGCATGCACATTATTTAGATTAGGAGTGCATCTCGACAGGAATCTTTATAATTTCTCCATAAACAAGTATTTGTTGACGCCCTGTATTTAGCTGGTTCAAGAAATGCAGGCCAGACAACGAGAAGTACCGTGCGAAGGAGCTGAAGAAGGAATCGGATTTCATTCTCTCTCTACCCTTTTCACCATGTGCAGTTGCAGGCCCCATGTGCAAAGCATCGAAAGAACAACAATAACATATGAACTATAAACAAAATAGCAAAGAAAATTGAAGAGTAATAATAAATGGGGAGAGAGAGAGAGAGCGAAAGGAAGCGAGAGATCGTGGAGAAGATAAGAGAATTTGGGAAATTATATATTTTCATTGTATATTCTTGATGTACAGACCTCTATAAAAATAATATAGAAATGATACAATAATGACAAGAGTATATTTTGTGAAATCAAATTTAATCTCAATCTGAATTCCTAACTAATTTATGCACAATCATAATCAAGCATGATTCCGGAGCATATTTTCAGGATCTGATGCATATCTTCCAACAGTCAGAGAGAGAAATAAATACATCATTTGTGCAAAAAGACCAATGAAAATAAAAAAAGTAATATATGAATTATAAAAGTTCGATCCCGTGGCTTCCTCGCACGTCTTGCCATAGTCACCCCTCTTTCGACGTTATGCACGTGGGGCCTGCAACTGCACATGGTGAGGAGGGAAGAGAGAGTAAAGTTTAATAAATAAACAATTCGTGCAACAAGAGCAATGAAGATAGAGAAGTAACACAAGAATTATTCTGGGAATGCTGAAGGGGGTGGGTAGAGATTAACGTTTTGCAACTGCACATGAGGCCCGCTCCCAACCGCCCTAAACCGCGTCCTTATGCTAAACCCACTTCTTGAACCACCCCTTAAACCTTCTCATTTAATTAATCTTATCAATTTGTCCATCTCTGGGGATAAAATATTTATCTGGTGGACGAATTGTGGTTAAGTTGACAAAACCGTAAGCATATTTTAATATGACCTAGCAGAGCAAATAAAACGAGGAAGCTTTATTATGGATATAATTATTATAAAAGGGAAAAAGAAAATGATGCTTAAAGGTTTGCAATTTGATTCGATCTACAGCCACTCAATTCTTTTGTCGCTAATCTAATGCATAATGTATCTTTCAAAGAGCTGAGTTAGGTAGCACTGACGGTAACGGAGAGAAAGTAACAATTTTTTTTTTTTTTGGCCATTATTTAAAGATTTTGTTATCAAGTCTTTCTGGACATTTCGTGAGCAACTAACTACGTAAATTATGCAGCTATTAAAGTATTGAGTTCTCGTGTAATATGGAATAATCATTGGGACTTATATGATGATATCGGTCTACATAAACTAAATTATATTTTAACTTCTTCGTTTGATAATGTAATGGAATTCACGAGACTACATCAATGAGATGATGATGCCATGATCTATGTGATGCAGGATGATGATGGATGGGTGCAAAAAAGGAGTGGGAAAAAAATTGAAAGAACAACCTTTTACTGATTCCAACCTTTGGTGGCTTTAATAATACCAATATGTTCCCACGAGATCAAATCAAATGAATTGAATGATGAGAGACGAAGGCGTAAAGATTTGAGTGCAAAAAAGAATGAAGTAAGGTGAGCATAAAAACGCAATTGATGCAGAAAGAAACACAACAAGTTTTAGCCGAAATATTTCATTTTGAACGGTCGAGATTTAGTACTGGCAATCCAATTATTTTAGAACCTCAAATTGGAGACCGAGATGCCGAGAAAGAGAGAGGAGATGGATAGGGATTATGGAGTGTTGCAGCCTAACCTTAGTTAAGGCCTCAAATAAAAACCGGCGAATTATTTGGCAATCTGAAAACTAGGTGACAGATTGCTCCAAGTCTTCATCGGCCAAAACTAGATAATAAAGAAAGACCGTCGCCGGTCGCCTCAGTCAAGACAAGAATAGTGGACTCATAAACAATCAGAGTGCTTTAAAGCTTAAAATGAGAGCTTTTGATGCCGTTGTCCTGAAAATAAGAACTTTTGTTTCCTCTATGCTCAAGACACTCTGTTTCAAACCATCCGGGCACTCTCGTCTTGTTTAATTCTCTGCCGCTCACGAACCAAGCCATGCCCATCGCAGAGCTCTTCCTTGGCGCCCTTCTTCCCGTGCTGCTCGAGAGGTTGGCCTCTCGTGAACTGCTCAACTTTGCAAGGCGTGTGAAGATTGATAAGCCACTGAAGAAATGGGAGAAGATGCTGACCAGTATTGACCAGGTGCTGATTGATGCCGAGGACAGGCAAGTGACTGGCGATCCCAACGTGAAGTCGTGGCTCGAAGATCTCAGGAACTTGGCCTATGACATTGAAGACTTGCTTGATGAGTTTGCTATAGAATCTGTGGAAAACAAGTTCAAGACAGAACCTGACACTAGCAAGGTGCGTGCCCTTCTTCCAAGTTGTTGCTCCAGATTGAGCCCGAAAGCATTGATGTTTGGCCACACAATGAGATCCAAGATAGAAGAGATGGATGATAGATTGCAGGAGATCATAGATCGCAAAGATGGTCTGAGCCTAAGAGAAATCAAGGGGAGGCGATTAGCTTACCACCAGCTGGATGAACCGATTCCCACTACAAATGTGACTGAGCCTTATTTCGTTAGCAGGGAGGATGAAAAAAGGGAGATCCTTAGATTATTGACTAGAGAAGAAGATGATAGAACATGCATGGATCCAAAAGTGATTGCCATTGTAGGGATGGGAGGTGTTGGGAAGACGGCTATGGCTCAACAAATCTACAATGATCCTAACGTCACCTTCGATGAGAAAGCATGGGCTTGCGTTTCTGATGATTTCAACGTGCTTTCTATTACGAAGAGTATCCTAGAGACAATCAACAGCCATTTGACCTGTGAAGGTAAAACCTTGAATTGGCTTCAAGATGAGCTTAAGAAAAACCTTTCGGGGAAGAAGTTTTTTGTCATATTAGATGATGTTTGGAACAAGAACTATGGAGACTGGACTATTCTCTTGAAGCCTTTTCAATCGGGAGCGAAGGGAAGCAAGATCATCATCACGACTCGTGACCTCGATGTGGCTTCAATGAGCGGTGCTCAACTAATAACTCTCGAATTGTTGTCACTAGATGATTGTATGACTTTGTTTGCATTTCATGCTCTTGGAGTCCAAAATTTCGATCATCATCCCAATCTTGAAGTATCAGGCAGGAAAATAGTGGAAAAATGCAAAGGTTTGCCGTTAGCTGTGAAGGCATTGGCTGGACTACTACGTACCAAAACCGATCCCCGTGAATGGGAAGCTATATCGAAGAGCAAGATTTGGGATCTACCGGAAGAAAGAATTAACATCCTTCCGGCTTTGAAACTTAGCTACCTTCATCTCCCTTCCCATTTGAGGAGATGTTTTGTTTACTGTGCTATATTTCCAAAGGACTATGAAATCCAACGGGACGAGGTGATTCACTGGTGGATTGCAGAGGGCTTGGTGAAGGAAAAAGAAGAAAGGGATATTTGGATTGCAGGTTTGAATTATTTTAACGAGCTAGTGTCTAGATCGTTGTTTCAAAAGTCGAGTAGTAGTGAATCACAATTCTTGATGCATGATCTTGTGAATGACCTGGCAAAGTTAGTTGCAGGTGCAAGCCATTTTAGCTCAGGGGAGTCTGAGCTTAAGTGGGATCAAACTAATCCATCTTTAGCTCGTCATGCCTCATTCATTCCTAGTGAACTTGTTGTGTCAAAAAATTTCGAGATATTTCATGGAATGAAAAGACTTAGGAGCTTCATATCATTAAGGAAGCAACCCATCCATCTTTACAAGTCATATTTGTCCCAAAAAGTTCTCTGTGACTTGTTGTCAAAATTGAAATATTTGAGGGTGCTTTCATTAAGTCAATATTTCATCAAGGACATACCGGATTGCATAGGCAAATTGAGGCACCTAAGGCACCTTAATCTATCGTATACTTTTATTGAAACTCTTCCAAAGTCAATTGTTGCATTGTACAACCTAGAGGCTTTGATGTTGCGAGACTGTGTGTGCCTTATTGAATTACCACAAATTATGGAGAAATTTATCAATCTGAGATTTCTCGATATTAGTGATACTAGCAAACTAAAAGCGATGCCACTAAATATAGGTAGTTTGGTGGGTCTTGAGATGTTGCCGAAGTTCATAGTGGGAATGGGAAATGGCTCAAGGTTGAAGGAGTTGAAAAATCTAAAGAACCTTAAAGGAGAATTGTGCATCTCTGATTTGCATAAGGTTCAAGAAGCTGGAGATGCCACAGATGCCAATTTATTCATGAAGGAGGGAATATGCCGATTGACCATCCAATGATGTGAAGATTTTGGAAATTTTCGGAATGAAGAGCTTGAAGCAAAAGTCCTTGACTTTCTTCGCCCTCACTCAAAACTTGAAAATCTCGCAATATCCTACTATGGTGGTTTAGAATTCCCGTCATGGTTAGGAAGTCCCTCATATGTTAAGATGGTGCATTTACGCTTACATGGGTGTTGTCGGGCCAAGGCGCTAGCCTCATTAGGACAACTATCTTCTTTGAAAAAACTGTATATTGAAGGTCTAAATGCAATACGCATGATAGGGTCTGAATTTTATGGAACCAAAAGTCCTTTTCCATCCTTAATGACTTTGAAATTCAAGGACATGCCATCATGGGAGGAATGGTCTCATCATTTCGGCAATGAAGAAGTAGGAGTTTTATTCCCTTGTCTTGAGCATTTGGTCATTCAAGATTGCCCTATGTTGATTGGAAGATTGCCTAGTCAACTGAGCTCCCTCAAAAAGCTGGAAATCGACTCCTGTCCGTGTATGGATGTCTCATCCTCTATTATTAGCCTTCCATCCCTCAATGAATTAAACTTTAGTGGTAGTAATGAGGGCGTGCTGAAGAGTTTGGTGAACTTGACATCTCTAACGGCTCTTGTCATGCAAGATGTTGTGGAATTAACTTGCTTAAATTATGGGTTTACAAGCTCCTTGGTCAAGCTAGAGAAGTTGGAGATGAAAAGTTGTAAAAATCTAATGTACTTATGGCAAGAGAGAGATGTAATTCAAAATCTTGCTTGTCTGAAGAGCTTAGTTGTCAAAAGTTGTCCTGAATTCATATCATTTTCAGTTGGAGAAGGAGATATAGATTTGCCTAGCAAACTAGAGACTTTGGACTTGCAAATTGCATCAATCTGGAGAAGCACCCAAGCAAGATCTATAACCTCTCCTCTCTTCAAGATTTGACTGTCGAGGAGTGTCCAAAATTCATGTTCTTCCCCAAAATAGGTATGTTAGCGTCAGTGCCATTACATATCCAAGATTGCAAGATGTTGCAATCTTTACCTAGAAGAAGTGTTCATATGGATGAACCAAGCAGCATTAGCAGTAATAACCACAGTGACACGATGTCTTGTTTGCAAGAGTTAAGAATCTCCAAATGTGATTCTCTGCCAGCCCCTCCATTTAGCAAAGGTAGATTTTTACCTACGACCCTCCAGAAACTTGAATTAGACTACGTGCAGGGGAGTTGAGTCGCTCGCGGATATACCAGTGGACTGTCTTCAATCGCTTCAAGAGATTAAAATTAGTCAGTGCGAGAATTTGAGAAGCTTACCACAGGACTTGCACACACTATCCCATCTAACTTTCTTGTGGTTGTGGGGCTGTCCTGCACTAGAGTGCGTCCCTCCTCTTCCTCCTGGAATCTCTATGATTTGGCTTTGGGGTTGTCCAAAGATAAAATCGTTACCTAATCAGTTGCATCAACTCATGAGTCTCCAAAATCTAAAAATTACGATGTGTGAGAGTATTACGCGCTTCCCCGATGGAGGATTGCCGCCTCAGCTAGAGGGACTTAGGGTGACTCGATGCAAGAATATGAAGCAGCCGGTGACGGAGTGGCTTACCCCACTCACATCCCTTCAAAGACTGGGTATCGATGGCAGCGTGGGAGGAGTGGGAGAGGAGGAGGATCTTGCGCTTCTGCTCCCTTCCTCTCTGCTCCATCTCTATATCTATAATATGGAGAAAACGGAAAAACTGTCCAGTAGTCTCCCTCCCTCTCTCCAGGACTTATCTTTTGAAAATTGGCCCAAGCTGAGGGAGTTGCCTCAAGATGGCCTCCCTCCCTCTCTCCAAAACTTAGGGATCGCTGATTGCCCGGAGCTGAGGGGGTTGCCCCAGGATGGCCTCCCTCCCTCCCTAAAACAACTCTGGATCAGAAGGTGTGGGATTCTGGAGGAGCAATGCAGAAAAGGGACCGGTAGCTATTGGCGCCGCATCCACGAAATCCCACAAGTCATATTGGGTGACTCATGGAAGTCAATTACTTGAAAAAAAGGGGTTCGGACTCTGAACATTCTACATGAAAGAGATTAGGTCTGAGCCTTTGCGCACTCGACTCACAAAGAGCTCCACCGAGTCGCAGCCGTGAGAGCACTTGTCCCAGGAAACCGAACTCCCCGCGAGCCAGCGCCCCCCTTTCCCGGTGGCGCCACCCGCCCGAAGCACCTAGCCGCCGCGCCCGCCACAGCAGACCCCCGAGGCCGCCCCCTCGATGAAGAAGGAGGACGTCTACCTCGACGAGACCCTCATTCCTCCTGGATCGTTCCGGACCTGCTGCTGCCGCTCCTGCAATTACCCGTATTTCCGGAGGTAAAGCTACTTTGCGCTTTTCCTTATTTGAAATCTTGTTCGACGCTTTCCGCGGGGTTCTCTTCTCATCTACTCCAAGGCGCTTTCTTTACTCGAAATTAGTCTTCGTCCGGCGTGAGTCAGTAGTCAGCTGCATTTCCTCAGTTAAACCCGGCTTGTAAATTGATCTCAGTAGTCTGAAGGAGCGACGGTTTCTCTAAATATTCATCCTTCTTTTTAGCTTCCATTGAATTTTACAGTGGGCTAATTACTTTTCAACCTTTTAGTTCATGGGCATAGTCCGTAAACCTTTCCTTCACCATCGCCTCGCCAGTATCAAGTCTAGGAGGAGGAGAGGATTCTGAAAGGGGGGGACCCGGGATGTGAGATTGCCCCTCGTTGCAGAGAAGTAGGGGAGATGCCACTGGAGGCTCTGTTCTTAAGATCTCAACTTTTAGTGGAAACTCTTTCCATGATTAGAGTTGGTTCTCAAATTACTCGCGGGGGAATAGAGGTATGTACATGTGTTCTCTTTCTGTGTTCATTGAAAGTGTCCATTTTTCCCCCCTGATGTTTCAATCCGCAGGACAAATCTCAAAAATCATAAATAAATAGCAAAAGACACGTTTGAAAATGTTTGAAAGTTGCATCGCATTGAAAAAGTGTAACTCTGAACTTCGGATGGATAGAGCAACTTGGCAGTTAGATGCTTTCGATTCTCTTTCCCGTTTTAGTTTGGAAACTCCATTTGAACGCTTTTACTAAGTTTGTGGAATGTACCTGACTTCTGTCCCTTATATCTCTGATTCTGATGTACAGAAATTACACCTGCAGCATTCAGTAGAAGTGGAAGAAACTCGGTATCAACTTTCTGTCTCAATTTGACAATACACAGTACTTATCCCCACACAAGCAATCATCTTATTTCTGAGCATCCTGTGACGCGCATCGAGATCTGTGGGGGAAACAGATTTATTGCGCCTTAAACCTTCCATTCAGCATTTTACTCACGATCCAAGATTAAGGAATGGTTTGAGTACAGACACAAATGAAGGCATTTCACGTCCTGGATAACACTCAATGAAATCATTGCACATTGTTCGTTTTGATGACTATTCGTAAACTGCTTCATGGAATCAAAGACGCATAGCCCTGAAGTCGCTGGTTGGAAAAGTTTAAAGGTGAGTAGATTTGTTTCTGCTTTTTCTTTTGACTGGCTGTTTAGGAGGCAGGTAATGATCATGGGGAATGATTAGAATGCAGACAGAATCTCTTGTGAAGGATTAGTAAATTGTTCGCATTCTACTTGTTTGGTTACATTTCCAACAAATTGTCTGCATTCTACTTGTTCATTTCTAGCATTGTCAAATCACATGTCAATAGTTCAAAATTTCTTGTCTGTTATGTCGCTTGTTATCATTTCCCTGGTTATCCCATTGACATGATTACGTCCACATTCTGTCGTGTGTGTGTGTGTGTAAGGGATCAGTTCTATGCAAGGGGAGTGTTAAGTCATACGTTGCATTTGTCTAACATGCAGCAGTAAAATCAAACAGCATGACAAATCAGCCAACCCTATTTTTTTGTTTAGTTCTTTCTTCTAGTGTTTTTGGGTGGTCTGCAAGACAAGGATTATAAGCATTGAGTTACAACAAGATCTAAAGTTTGGACAGTTTAAAGCCACTCATATGCCAGGGTCAGCTTATCAAATCTGTTTTTAATAGTCTGGTTAACTATTAGGGTTAACTCTTTTTGTTGCCCAAGAAAGTTTTTGAAATGGTTGAGTGGAAGCGTAGAGCTTTCCTTTGGAAGGGAGATCCTGATGTTAAAGAGGGAGCAAAAGTTAAGTGGGACACTGTCTGTCCCCCTAAGCAATTTGGAGGCCTTGGCATTAGAAAACTGGATTTGTGAGATATTGCTTGTATCAAATCCAGCTTGTATTATAAAGTATCTGTGGAGTATTTCATTGAGGTTTATTCTTCATGTTTTGCTTAGCTCTATAGCTATTATCTTGACTGTAAACCTGATGCTACTTATGCTTGGAAGAATTTATTAAAAGTCAGGAATATTTTGAAACCCTGCATTATACAAATAGTGGGTAGTGGAGATCATGTCTCTCTTCGGTATGAATTGCAGCACCATGCCAGGGTCTTGCTGGAATCATTCTCAAGGAGAATGAGTTATGACTCTTCTCTTCTGCTGCAGGCCAAAGGATTGGCTGTAATTCGTTACTCTCATTGGAAATGGCCTGTTGCTAGGTCTGAAGAGTTGGTTCCCGTCCAAGCTGCAGTTTGTGGTATGATTTTTCCTAGTTCCTTGGCTGCAGACAAAGTGGTATGCACAGCTTCTTCAAATGGTTGCTTAATTCTTTTGTTGCTTGGGATATTGTCAAAAACAAGAATGCTGATGTTGACTGGCACAAACTTGGGTGGTTCTCCCCTAATGTGTCAAGATTTGGCTTTATTTCTTGGAGTAACATGATAAACTTCCCATTTTTGAGAGGATTAACAGTTAATCTGTTGAGAGTGCTAGATCTCCTCATTTGTCCTCATTTATATAGTTTGATAAGATTGTTAGTAAAAGTAAGCTCTTCGATTAGCAGGTTAGTTAAGCAGCCAGTGTTCGTTGATTGATTCGAATCTTCTTCTTTCCGCATATGCCATGAGAAAGGAATGGCACTTTCACTGGAGGAAGCTTGAGTGTGGCTTCGACCAAGTTTACCAATGTGCAGAATGGATGACTCACGGATGATACTTGTGTTTTTGGCACGGAGGTCTCATGACGAGGGAAAAGAGCACTGGCAGAGGAGAGAATCTGTTGATGGTAAAGGACACGATCAGTCAGAAGCACACATGGGAGGTCAACAACTTCTTGAAATTGGACAAGGAATTCTCCAAGTCGAAAGTATTCATAGCGGGGAACGAGAAATGGTATTGCTCTCAACTTTCCTAATATAGGCATGTGCTAGATAATTGATGTTAATCTCCTCTGCTCACTTGCTATGTTCCTAACTGCTCATGGAGAACAATGAACTATCTTGACAAGTATTTCTCAAGGAAGTTTCTTCAATCAGTCTTCTAATTGATGGTTTATAAACATGGACATTACACTCATTCATTAAAAAAAAAAAAAAAAAAAAAATCATATTGGTGATATCTATATTCTTAACCCAACAATGAGATGCATGTTTCTCTCACTGGAGATGGAACTACAACTGTGAAAAAATCCTCACCAAGTGCAGTCATATGTCTTTCCAGGAAGGAATAGGATTGCGCATTTTATCAAGTGACTCACTGTATTCTTCCATTAACGTTGTGAAGACTAGCAAACAAGAATACATTGATTAATCTGAAATGTGGTGTCTTACATTCATTCAGGAAAATATAACTCTCTATCCGGCTGGAAAGGTAACCAGACTCAGAACTTGCATCTCTCAAGAAAACAAGCTACGAGTGATTGAATTCTTGTTTTGGACATTGTAAACGCTCTCTGTGATGCTGCTAATCACTGGTTCAGCCTCTCTGAGCCAGGAGTCCAGTTGGGGGAGACTCATGTTTTATGCCAACTTCTATGATCCGAACATAGGCACTTTGGTGGAGGACACTTGTGTGGTCGAAGCAGAGGTCACTGTCCTCGGCATAGTGGATGCGGTTTGAAGTCGCTATTCTGCTGACAATCACACTATCACTCAGTAGCATTGCTGTGATTATGTTCATTTCAGCTCTGATCTGATACAGATTAATTTCCAGGTCCTGCTTTGCAAACCCGTCCAGTAAAACTGAACCCTGATCTGAAAGATATGCATCAAAGCATGGATTTTTCTTCTCTTCACTCCATACAATCTTAACTACCGCCTGATCTGCAATCGCTTCAGACAGATTATTGTACTTTTCTTGTAATTTTGTTTTAAGTATCATTGTATAAATCAAATCTCTGTCCTGATGAATTATGAACTTGCCATTCGTCAAATCAATTCTTTCTCTTCCCCAGCAGTGTCATTTTGCTCTAATAAGTTTAAGATCTTGTGCATCAAAATATTGTTTCCAGATACAGAGTCTTTGCGCCAATTATCTCTAAAAGTCTGATCTTTGTACAAATTCTTGGGCTTGCTTGTGCTTGCGCACCTGTGATTCTCAGGTGCTTATTTGAATGTTAAAGCCCGAGCTCACGGGCAAACGAGCTAGCTCTCTCCAACCTGCAAGAAACTACGCATTGAATTGATTCCCGCTTTTAGGGCTGCGTACTAAATATTCTAACCAACTTCATCTATTCACGGTCTCACCACACGCCTGAATTCAACTTGGTCCAAGCTCGAATTAATTCAACCATCGCGACAATGTCTTCCATCCATAGCGGAATATCTAACGAAACAACAAAATTTGTACCCCTGCCAGATATGGTCTGTCTTCATTTTGTCTGCGATGGATCGGATCTCGGATTTAAGGTGAGGAAGTGTCTCTTTAATCTTCCCTCAAAATTGATCTTCAAACTTACACGCCATTTGAGTATTTCTCAAGAACGAATTATGAAACCAGGACTTAGACACGACCTGGAATTGCGTGACATTCCACCATATATGCCATGCCTACCACGGCACGACACTCCCAACTTCTCTCTCCGGACACAATTCCTAAGGCAGATTTATTGCCTTGAACGAAAACGAGAGAAAAATGACAAACTAGCGGTGTCTTTCTTCTTGCCAAATGATATAGACTCGACTAGCCGACACATGCAAATCAAGCACGTATTGTAAGCAGAAGGATAGACGAAAATCGACAGGGATCTGCAGATTAGGTATTGCTATGATTGACATGGGATTCCTTTGTGGGAGGATGAAAGGGCAAAATCTCTAAGCCCATAACAATTTCAAGCCAAGTGGGCCAAATATGGAATGCCAAAACAGAAGGTCCTTCTGGAACAAGGGCCGCAAGATCATAAATTGATACAATTTCTTCTTCTTCTTTTTTGTGAAAGTAAGTGATAAATTGATACAAATTTTTTACAGTTAATACTACGAAAAACTCCAAACTGATACATATGTGATCAATTTATCTTAAATTAATTTTTTGACCACTAAAAACGCAAGTACAAATTGTGATAAATTTATCCTCCGTCAATTTATGTAAAATTTGATTAATATCACGAAAAATCATCAATTGATACACTTGTAACAAATAGACTGTAAAACTTCAAATTGATACACTTGACTTGGTAATTTAATAATAAAATTTAACGAAAATAAACGGAGTGTGAGTTTATTACAAGTGTATCAATTTAGAGTTTTTGATGTCGAAATATAGTTTTGGGTAAATTTATCATCGGTGTATTAATTTGAAGTTTTTCTGAAATATTGACTCAATTTTTTAAAGGAGAAGAACCGCATTGTTTGGAGCTTAATGGGAGAGCCATGGAATTAATTTTTAGCATCAAGGAACCTAATCATGTGCTACTGGCTAGTTTTCGCCCCTCCCCTCTCTCTCAAATATTTTCATTTTTGGTACTTCGAAAGTACGGCCCATTTTTCTAATTTAAGTATATTATCGCGTGCCAATTGTTATGAAGCTATCCAACTCTCTATGAGGGCAAGCACGCAACCACTGGCTTCGGAGAATGGGAAGGCCGGACCCGAGGAACACCAGGTTTCTCTTCCCTTCGAAAACTATACGAGGAAAATGTCATATGTATTACGTTGAATCTAGATCTGTAGTATCCAAGAAACTACCACTGATCTACTAAAGATCATTCTTTTCTTTTTCTTTTTTGTCAAAGAAACATTCCATTCATTATCCAAAATTATCCAGTACAGCCTGGTAGAGGCTTCAATACAAAACACAATCCCGAAAGCAAGATGTAAAATTGGAAATCAGATCAACATAGCAGTGCTAGTGATGAGCAAACGTTCGACCAACCAGACCTAATTAGTCACATTGACAAAGCAAGAAAGCAAATTGTCACACCCCAAAACTACAAGGAATGGGGATGACATGACCAACCTTCTATGAATTATATATATATCAAGAACTAACAAAATTGTTGCAACATTAGAGTTTCTATAATCCACCAAAAAGAATTATACATTTAGAACTCAACCAGTCCAACCACTAGCAAAGATTATGTCCACTCCTTTCTTAAACCATACCCAAAATAGAACTCCCAAAAGTTTTCCAAAGGCACTCTCGTCCTATTAGTTGCTAACCTTGGAACCTGAAAACATGGAAGATGAACGGAATAAGCAACCATAGCTCAGTGAATAATACATATCATAAAAGCGTATCAACTTTCACATTATACATTTAAAACTCAAAGCATGACTTATTATTGCCAAACAAAATATGATAACTTGCATGAACAAAATGTGTTAAATGTTAACTCAACCTAACTATATCAAATAGCCAAATTTTCCATTCATCCATAATAACAAAACCAGCGTGAACTCATCCTATTCCATATCAATGGTTCATTCCACACTCAATATCCAAACTCAAGGCCCTAGAGGTGACTCCCACGAAATTGCGTTATCGTGTAGCACTTAGTCCTCGACCACATATAGCAATAGTACAAGGTCCTAGAGGTGGCTCTCACGAATTTACGTTATCGCGTAGCACTTAGTCCTTTACCATGCATGTCAGTAGTGCAAAGCCCTAGAGGTGGCTCCCATGTGACTCAAGTCACCATGTAGCACTTAGCCCTTGACTGCAAGGCCCTAGAGGTAACTCACACGAAATTTCGTTGTCGTGTAGCACTTAGTCCTTTACCTATCCCACATCGCTTAGGGAGAGAATCCTGGAAGCCTTTATAAGACTTGGGTCCCTTAATATATGTGACGCGTTTTAAAACCGTGAGGGAAAAGACCGTGGCTGAGATGGCGGTTCGTCCGGCCAGGGCGGGTGATCCAAAGCGGACAATATCACACAATGGGGGCCCGGGTCCTTTCAAACAGCGGCCCATCGTGAAAGTAATTGAACTTCAGATCTTAGAAGAAAATGGCCTAAGGATCCGCACTGACTAGTGTGTTCAGATATGAAAGGGGGCTATCCACGGCGAGCAAAATAAGATCGGATCCGTCGCCGAGCAGTTGAAAGAGGAATAGATGAAACGAAGGGGTGGAGAAAAGATGAACTCAAGAGAATCTCTTGGGAGAGGGAAGCTCTCACACTGGAGAGAGAAATCAAAGAAAGAAAAAGAGAGAGAAAGAAAGAAATACCCTTGGATGAAAATGCCCCCAATCATGGCTACCGAAGGTGCAAATTTGGCCAGTCGGTGAGTTGAAATCCTTATCTAGGACTTACCCAGTACGAGAAGTGGGGGGCTTTCCTTACACCCGATGGATGAGTATTTACTTGCCAAAACCAGATCAGTATAAGCAAATATGTCACGGGTTCACATCATGTTCATAAAGAAATTTGCCCCATCTAGATTGGTTCGCAATTTTGAAACATAAAATTGTGCTCCTTATGGTAGTATTCAGAAAGAGAGGGCTCATGGTATCCGTCTTTCCGTTCCATAACATGCTGTGGAAAAAAAGAAATTAGGACTACACAAAATCAAATAAGTAACCTGTTGTACAAGTCAAAATTCACCATGCTGATGCATTTTTGGTATGTGATAGCAAAAATGATTATCGTTGGTCAGACAGAATTCATAATTAAACTTTTTCGCATTAGAGTTACGGAGGATCCTCCAACTGAAAACATGAAATTACCAATACCTTTAGTTTTGCCTTGAGAATTACCAATACATTTGTGGTTAAAAGACAAAAACGCTTAGGTTGAATTTGGTTAGTGGAAAATGGATGATTAAGAAAAAAATTTTCTAAAACAATAACTTATATTGTATAAAAAATTTGTTAATACAAAATATTTTTATTATTATAAACGATTTATATCTAAATATTTTTTTCATTTATTCATTTTTATAAGCAATCATATATATATATATATATATATATATATATATATGTTGTGTTTCCTAGAAAATGAATAATTTGAAAAATATTTTTCCAAAAAAATAATTGTTTGTGTTTGAAATAAATATTTAGTGAAAATATTTTAATTTTCGAAAACAATATATGTCTAGACATTATTTTTGACAGGGAAAGTATTTTTAGTAAATCTATTTTTGTAAGCAATAAAAATGATAGTTTTTTTAAATTTTTTTCATATCATTCATTTTCTGTATTTTCCATGAAACAAACGCCTCCTTATATTCATTGTAGAAGTACACTTTATGTTGAGTTGAATCCACTTAGTTCTGGAAAAAATTAATTGTTACTTGCAAAAATTTTGAGTGAAAAAATCAAAGCTACCATATCAAATTTTATATTTACCTTAAACAAGGACCTTATGTAGACATTTGATTTTACATGTATTTACGAATTCTAGGACTTGATTGTGTTATCGGAAGTTTCATGACTTGATTGCATATTGAGAAATAATTAGTACTTCTATTGTACTTATCTTTTGGATGTGCAAATGCACAAACCAAATATCTTGTTTTTCTGTATGATCATGCCATGGCTAGCAAGAAGAGAAATCAGGGAAAGGATCTAAACTTTCTCTCCCGTGCTAGTGTTTTTTGCTTTCACGTTTCTTCAGTGGAATCAGGGCAAGGCCTGGATACTATCCCTATAACCAAAAGAAAACCATCTTTAAGCAAAGCATAACGGTACTGTAAAGCAACTATAAAAAGGCTAGCAACAAATTGCATATGCAAGCCAACAAATTTCACGGATCCTCTCATCGGTCTCTTCACTTTGCAAATGGCTAATCCTGAATTTGATGATCTACAGGGTATGCGACTCTCTCTCTCTCTCTCTCTCTCTCTCTCTCTCTCTCGCGTAATTTGTACAAAAGAACGTTGAAAACGTCCCTCGCAGTCATCGATCTTTTGCCTTGTGTCTCATTTGCAGGAGTAGAGAGAATGGTGTCAGCAACTCCGCCAGCTCAGTACGTCGTCAAAATACAATCCTACTCATCTCTCTCAAAGAACTCCGTGGGCAAGTATGAGTCGGGGGTCTTCGAAGCTGGAGGCTACAAATGGTGACAATCCTTCACTTCTCCCATCCGCATAATATATTTACCGATCTTTCTGGGTTTATTGGGACAGTGATTTCCTTACTTTCTTCTTTTCAAAGGAAGCTGGTTCTTTACCCGAATGGGAACACGAGCAAGAACGTGAAAGATCACGTTTCGCTTTACCTGTCGATGGTAGAAACAAGCTCACTCCCCTCAGATTGGGAAGTTCATGCTCTGGTCAGATTCTTTCTGCGTGACCAGGATAAAGACAACTACTTGATAATCCAAGGTATAGCTTCAAACCAGATATTATCTGATCACTTTCTCATCTATTTATACTCGTCAATAGTTGCGCCGCACGGTTAGCATGCATTCTCCTAATGCATGCATGATGAAGCAACATACCATCTCCTTTATACCAAGTTACTAAACATAATTGTAAATCAATGGTCAGTAGAATGAATATTTGAGTAAATGAGGTCCTCCGAAGATAAGCGTCTTCTTTTTGGGATGGCTACCCTATTTTGCAGATAAGGGAGAAAAATACTTAATTAAGTAAGAGAGAATAGGAACACTATTCCTTTTCATGCTTTGAGTCAATTCATTGTATCCATGTAAGTATACTCTTAATGGGTGTGAGCAATTAACCAATGAAAGTTCATGGTAGCTAAACAGCAAGAATTGGTGGATTGATTCAATTCTTGTCATTCCTGCAGATGCCATGAGAAAGGAATGGCACTTTCACGGGATGAAGCTCGAATGTGGATTCGACCAATTCATTCCTCTGAAGATGCTTAACGATGCACGGAATGGATATCTCATGGACGATACTTGCGTCTTTGGTGTGGAAGTCTCTGTTACGAAGGAAAAGAGCACTGGCCTAGGAGAGAACCTGTTGATGATAAAGGGCGCGATCAGTCAGAGGCATGTGTGGAAGGTCGACAACTTCTGGAAATTGGACAAGGAATTCTACGACTCAAAAGTATTCATGGCTGGAAACCATAAATGGTATCGCTCTTGACCTTCATCATATAGGCATGCGGCTAAAAATTGGTTGTTAACCTCTTCTGGTCACTTGACTTGTGAAATGCTGCTACACTGAACATGGAGAGAGATGAGCTTTCTTGACTAATGTATTTTGGGTTATATTTTTCCAATAAAAGTTTGTTCAACGAGCCTTCTGATTGGTAGGTTAAAAACATGGACATTACAACATTTGTAGCCCAACAGAAGAGGCATGTTTTTCCCGCCGGAGACGGAGGGAACACGGTCCAAAACTTTTTCTACAACACAAAATGAAAAATTCCTCACCAAGATCAGTACCCTCCGTCCTTCCAGGAAGGAACGGGATTGGGCATTTATGCTAGTGAATCAGCCCATTCTACGATTAAAGTGGTGAAGTATAGAAAACCAGAATACATTGATAATGTGTGCGTCATTCATTCAGGAAAATACGGCTATATCCGAATGGGAAAGGAAGTGGACTCGAAGGTTTTGTCTCCCTGTATCTAGTTTCTGCCGACACAGATACCCTTCCTCCTGGTACTAAAGTATTTGCAGGCTTCTCGCTGCGTGTCATGGATCAGCTTCAAGGAAATAATGTCACGGGCAATGGTAACCATTTCTTGCAAGAAAACAACCTATGAGTGATTGAATTCTTGTTTTTGACATTTGTAACGCGTCCTCTCTCACTCTCATGCAGCTAATCACTGGTTCAGCGCCTCGGAGCAGCAATGGGGTTGGGCCAAATTCATTTCGCATATCAGTTTACGTCATATGTACGGCTATTTGATGAACGACGCTTGCCTGGTTGAAGCAGAGGTCACTGTCCTGGGCGTGTTGAATGCGCTGTGAGGCCGCCGTTCTGTCGAGATACACGGTCAATCCGCAGTATTTGTTGTGAATATTTTCATACCAGCACACTTATGTGATACAGACTATTTCCGGTACCTGATTCTCATGCCGTCCAGTCAATTTCTTTGGATCTCCAATGATTGCTTGACAATTAGCATTTGACTCAAAAGAAGAAACTAGAAATAGGACCTTGATCCGAACAAGAATCAAAGCATGCATTCACTCAGCAAAATCTTAACTATGGTCCGACCTAATCCGCTAATCGCTTCAACAGACTATCGTACTTTTCTCACAACATCATCTAAGTATCACCATGTAAATCAATTGTCTGCCAGCTAAATTATTATGAACTTGGTATTCATCAAATCACTGTTTTTGCTCCTGCAAAAAAAATTACTATTTTTGCTGGAATATGCTTGGCACAAACTGCGATGTTTCACCTAGGCATGACAAGCCTTTTCAGTGGCTTTATTTGAATGTTAAAGGGCCTTCAATTCGCTCTAGAATTTAGTCAATTCCAATGCTAATGCAGTAATATATATTGTTGCGTGCTCTGCTTACAAAAATATAATGAAAGGAAAATATCCAAAACATATATGAATTTTCATCTAAATACCCACCTATATCTCTATTTTTTAAAAGAAAATTACGTTTTTGCACCTTTAATTTAACATATTGTCCATCTATTTACAATTTCCCCATTTTCCTTTCCAAAATATACCTTTGCTTTCTCATAAACACGATTACGATTGCAACCTCCTCTCTCTCTCTCTCTCTCTCTCTCTCTCTCTCTCTCTCTCTTCTTCTCCCGAGCTTGAAATCGTTAGAACATGGCTTCTTCTTCCTCCTTCCACCATGACGACATATTCATGCAGTTTCTCACGAAACAGCAAAATCTATCCTTCAGTGAGATATACGTTCCGTCTTTGCTTTGTCTCCAGAGGAACCCTAATACGAGCTCGTGGCCATGGGCACCACGAGTGGTCTAATGCTGGCGGGGGCAATCCAAGTTGACGCACGCGATTGCCGGCAACGGAGAGAATGGTGGCGGGGGACTTAGGTTGAGAGTTTGAATGTGTGGAATTTGTGAGGCTAGAACTTCTGGGAGAGGAAGGGTATTTTTTTCTTCATTCTAGTATCGTGGAGGTATGAAAGCTGTGTGTTTTTGGCTTCTGGGTGATAGACGAAAACTCGAGTATGTTTTCGGTGGTTTTCTTCTAAATGGTATATAACTAAACATACACAAAAATAGAAAATTAAATCTTAAAAATACCAACAAAAAAAAAAAAATGGTAGTTTTTATCGATGTTTTGATTCGACTACCATTTTAGGCAAAGTTGTACGAAGAAAAAAGATCGTAAGTCCAAATAACATTATTAAATCAAATATTATTTATTTAAGTTGATTTTTAATCTTACGTGTCATCTAAGTGTTTATGAAGAATATGTTCTGAAGATAGGACTTAGACATGACCTGGAATTGCATGACATTCTTATCATATTTGCCACGGCTACCATTAACATGATGCTAATATCTCATCTCTCAATCACATTCATTCAAATTAAAGGCGGACTTATCAACTTAGAACGAAGAAAAAGGAAGAAATCGCCAATTGGTGGCAGCTTTCTTCTCGCCAAATGGTTCGGACTCAATTAGCTGGAACATGGAAATCGAGCACGCATTATAAACAGATGGATCGACAGAAATCGGCAGCGATAAATAGATTAGGTATCAATACGGTTGGCATGGGATTCCTTTGTGGTGGGAAGAAAGGGCAAAAATCTCTAAGCCCATAAGAATTTGAAGCCAAATGGGACAAATGTGAACATTGAATGCGAAAACAGAGGTCCTTCCTTCCACACAAAGGGCCACAAGATCATAAAGTGACATAAACTTTTCAAGGGACAAGAGCCACATTGTTTGGCAGCTTAATGCAGGACCCATCGAATTTAATGTCGAACATTGGGGGACCTAACCATATGCTACTGGCTACTTTTGGCCTCTCTCTCTCCAATATTTTTATTTCCGGTACTTCAAAAGTACTACTGATTCTTCCCATTTTAGTATATTATCACGTGTCGAGTGTTATGAATCCATCCTAATCTTCTTATAAGAGCAAAGCGTACAACGATCGGTTTTGATGAATGAGAAGGTCGTACTCAAGGAACACAATGTTTCTCTTCTCTTGAGAAATTATACAATGAATATGTTATATCTAGACCCATTGCTTGGGTAGGTTGAGTCGAGTTTGGCTCAAGTCGAATATGATCAGACCCAAATAAACACATTTACATGTAATGCAAATTTATTAACCTATACCTAACTCAATCTATATTATTAAAATACTTCTATATTTAACATAATTTACAAAAAATCATACCCAAATTGAGGTAAGAGTGTGGAGTGGGTGAGCACAAAATTGAGTGAAGGCGAAAGAAAATGAGAAAATAATGAAGTGGATGTTGAGGTTGTCTTGCATCGGTTGTGAAAAGTGACGGTGGTTAGTTTATAACTATAAAAGAACCCCTTGAGCTAGCTTTTGGGTGAGAGAAGCCCAAGACCACATAATACTAGTATCATAGCCAACTTACCCAACAATCACATAAGATGAGAGAGACGGGAAAGTTATGGGTTGTTGCAGCTCCGACCTAAGGCTTGATGTGTAAGGCAGAGATTGTTGAGGATGTTCTACATTGGTTATGGAAGGGAATGTTGGTCAGTTTATATATATGAGAAAAAGTCTCGCTCTTTGAACTAACTTATGGGAGGAGAGAGACCCAAAACCACACAATACTAGTATCAAAGCCGAGGTTGCCAAGGACCAAAGTATTGAAGCTATCTCACATGAGTTATAAAATAAGCTAAAAAGCCCAAGACCACCCAATAGTGAATTGAGTTTAAATAAGTCATAAATTCATTCACAAGTCATTTATGATTTGTTTATGACCAATTTCGGTAGATCTAATTATATCTTCTACATTGAATCTAGATCATCTTATATAATGGGATTTCACATGGGAGGCATTCAGTTTTGTTTATTATAATATATTATATTCTGTTTATCATAGCTCGCTTGCTTGCTCGCTCATGGTTATTATTGCTTCTTTGTCCGTACTCCGTATTCTCATATTGCACTTGTTAACTGCAATTTCTAATCAAATTTTTTGGCCACATTGACGCCAGACACGACAAACGGATTCGCCACGATCTTTTGCTATCATTCCGGTTCCATCGTTTTCTCATATGCTTTTAGAAATTTTTCAAGCCAATTACATCACAAATATGTGATAAAACCCTACAAATTCTATGTATGCTTTAGAGAGAGAATTATTTTTCACCACGCCAAATTTGCAAAATTATATAATATAAAGAAAGAGAGGTTGCAAACAATACTCTCCTCGATAGATAAATCTCCAGCTCACAAGATATATTTTCAATCGCATGGATCAAGTACAATGCGACCAAAGATCAAGGGGATGGTCCAGACAAAAGATTGCTTCACTCTTGAGGGTGTAGGAAATAAAAGATGGTTCATGCATTTATAATTAATGTACACATTCGTTGATGGCTGTGATCCAACAAATTCTGTCGTCTTAGTAAAATCTTATTTCCATTTCGAGGGTTCATGTATTTGTGTAAGAACAAAGTCTCTAACCAAATTAGTCTCGGTTTTACCTTAATCTTGTTCGCATATGTATGTATCTGCGAGAGAATATATACCTACAAAAAAATGACACACAGCTAAGAGATTAGAGATTGAAATCTCCATAACTTAGAAAAGAGTTCCCGAAGTTAATCGGCAAAAAATTAATGTACGAGAAAAAAAATCCGTAATTTTACATCCCAATATTTTGAAAGGTCTCGGCATTTTGCATTATTTTAAAAAATAATAGCAAGAAAGTAAAAATACCAAAAGTAAGTTTCAATTCAAATGGAATTTGTGACATATAACTTGGGGAAAAGGAGTGTTTCTTTGTAAGGAGAGATAAACAGGATTTAAAGGTTTAGTTCAACCATTGTTAGTGAAAAAATAAATGGGTACAAGATTATGTCAGGGATATGCTGGAAACTGTCATTGTAATGTTGCCTTGAGAATAATTAATAATATGATTAAAATATAATGGGGTGGAACGTTGAAGCAAGTGAATGTCATCGTCAACTCATGATTGAGAATCACCGGCATCTTTACCATTAAATAACAATGTTTTTTGCGAAAGTTACATTTCATTTTCAGAGATTATTTGATATTTTGAATGAGTATCAAATTGAGTGTTAGGCCATGGCTCAATCTAAATCAGTCCATCCTCATTAAAGTTGGATATTAGCAGCAAAATAATTTCTTTTTTATAATTTAACTCGAAGCGAACCCCCCTTATTCAATCCACAATGAAATATAGTCCAAACTAATACCTCAATGAAAACTTTCCTTTCATTTATGAATCATTGGTTTGATCATAATTAGCTAGCCATCTATCGATTTGTAAATTGAAAACATGGAAACGTCGTTACCACTAGATCCATCACAAAGTGAGTGTAAAAATTATTATATATGAATCATGTTAACGAGTGACACATGAAACTATATAAAACATAGTTTATAAACTGAAATTTGATTTTTTTGAATTTGATCATCCCCTTGTGAGAAAAGATAATGTATTAAAATAGTAGTATTTTTTTTTTGTTATTTCATGATTTCTTTTTGTTTCTAATTTTTTTTCTTAGGAGAACATATTGGGCCCCCACATTGATGACCCTGTCCAATTCAGTCTTCGCTTTCATGCCAAAACATGTGGAAGTCACATGAGCCTCTAATGGGAAAGAAAATCAAGGACCTGCCAATGATTTTTATTGTAGATCCGTGCCCGTGGCACCAACATGCCTAATGGTTATTTTTTTTTTGCCGATCCCTTTAAGGACTTTGAATTGTATCTCAAATTTCCAACTCAACTTCTATTCTACCCTCTCATAGACACGACGGTCAGTGACACGTGGCAAGAGAAATTTTCAACATTAGCATCCTAAGGGTACTGATTAGAGAATAATAATTAAGATCATAAAATCCCACAGATTTACCGAATTGAGGTCCGATGAAATTGTAAACTCTAACTACAGATCCAAGCGAGCAGATCCTCATGTTGCCCTCAAAAGAAAATCTATGTGGTATGTATAACTTCAGATCAAAGAGGTCATGATTGTGGAGATGGAACTAGAAGGACAATGATGGAAGCTAACGGGTAAAAGACATGAAAAGGTGATCTCTTGACTTCATATGGCAGAGAGGAGGAGTGGGGGAGGAGAAGTGAGAGGCCCATCTTCTTATACGTCACAGTCGGACAGAAGATATTAAAATGAATCACATGTTTGGCTCTCTCTCTCTCTCTCTCTCTCTCTCTGAGTAGCTTCCCACCATGTGCACACTCACTGGTGGCGCTTCTTAACCTTTGAGATAAGAAAATATATAAAAAAAAGGAGTGATGTTCCTCTAAGCTCATCTCACGGATCTTGCCCCTCGCTCTCTCTCTCTCTCTCTCTCTCTCTCTCTCTCTCACACATTATTGTGTATATATTGTTCCTGTAGAAACACAAGGAAGTCCTCAGAAATGGCTTCTTGGAAGAAAACCATCACCACCCCATTTAAGAAAGCCTGCACTTTCTTCAACCAACAGCCAAAAGAGAAGAAGTCCCAAGAAGGTAAACAAGAACCTCTCTCTCTCTCTCTCTCTCTCTCTCTCTCTCTCTCTCTCTCTCTCTCTCTCTCTCTCTCTCTCTCCCTCCCTCGAAATCTGTGTTTCCCGTCGGTTAAATTTAGTTTATCAAAACATACTTATCTTGAATTTTAGGATCACCTAATGAAGCTTTATCAGGAGGGTTCGCTTCATTGGCTTGAATCTTGATGATGCTTCTGTGCTCTCTCACTTGCAGGGCAGGAGAAGAGCGTGGTGGATCTGCAGGGTGAGGTGATGGCGTGTGCGTACGAGGATGTTCAAGTGATGTGGTCGATCTTGGACAAGTCCAAGGCTACACATTGCAACATGACTTCTTGATTAGCCTCTCTCTCTCCCTCTCTAATGCCCCAACCCACCAAATCACCCTTATGTGAAATTTGTGTATGTAGTAGTGTTTTCGAGTTAGTCTTGCAAATCCATATGGACATGCTGTGCTTTGTGTTCGCCTTGGGGGTGTGTTCCTCAAAGGGTGGCAAGATGAACCAAAATGAAGGAGAAACAAAGACAAAAAACTCAAAGAAAAAAGAGGGAGGGAGGGAGGGAAGGAGGGAGAGAGAGAGAGAGAGAGAGAGAGAGAGAGAGAGAGAGAGAGAGATGTGCCTCCTTCTAGGCTTCTAGTGCCTGGTTTTGCTGATGATTCTTCTTTTCTTCTGGGTGGTTTTGTTGTTGTTGGAGTCATGTTAGGTGATTAGGGAAAGAATCCCCATGATTAGTGTGAAGATCATGGCGAGATTTTAATGGAGAAATTTATGTCTTTGATGCACGGATGAATGCTCTCTTTGCTTTTTCCTTCTCTTTTGTATCATCGTTTTTGTCTTTTTTGGGCCAGAATTGTTCATGGTCCCAAGTCCACCTTAAATGATTTATGGAAGTCCTTATCTTCCGTGCATGAAACATGCATATGCAAAGATTGAATTGCGTAGCCCCACAAGATCAGCTCGTATGGTGAGGAATTGTGATGATAAGATGAGTGCCGGACCAGACAGAGACAACTCCTCACCAGAAAGCGTGGAGATGCTCTCCTTTCATTTTTAGAAAGTATTTTGATAGTTGAACCAAAGAAAATATATTAATCACGTACACATGTGTGCACATATACACACACACGCATATATATTAATAAATACATATACAGTATGTTTTCTGTCTCACACGTTCCCCTCGAAATGAGTACCGAACTAGTCTTCAGAATATGCACCTTCGGCCTGCCTAACATGCACAAAGCCAATTACCAACTTAGCCATGGCCGGGATTAGCACCATGGCGGATAAAACCAAAGACAGACACATATAAACTGGACATGGATGTTAAACACAGAGCCAAAGCCGCACTTTAGATTTCGAAGCAAAGCAAAAGAGAACAGAGCAGTGCATGAAAAATGTGAAAGTAGATTTGGCTCTCTGCCCAAAATTGCGAGAACAGATGATCGAAAGTCCAAAGCCAATGAAATGGCTCATCTAAAAGGATCTTCATTCAGTGATTTGATCTTCGTCCAGTTTTGAGCTTAGCCAACATAATGGACTTTGTAAGCTATGCACAATGAATTGAACAGAAAATCTCTTCTCGAGAATAAACAGGTAGCCTCTAGAATGTATCATCTAGCATTCATTTTGATAATAAACGCACAATGTCACTAATGCATCACCGACTTGTCTTCCCTTCCCTCGCTTCAAGGGCATCTACTTCCTCGCTTGAGAGTATATCAACAATGGGCTCAAATGCATCCCAATCTTTCCTTTTCCTGAAGCATAAAGGGACCAAACACCATAAGCATCTTCCTTGCCAAGATTATGAGAATTTCTAATCATCAACTGGAAACATAGACAATAATGATTCAGCAACCACGATTGAGCCGGTTGACGAGTAAGAGGGGACAAGGTCTTGACACCATAGAGATAATTGCCAGCAGTAGACCCATTAAAACAGAGCTTTTTAGTCATCGCTTCATGCCAATATCATAAAATGCACTTTGGTTAGTTACCAAGACTCAGAAGACCGTTTGTTTACCATTCCTAATCTCAGATAAAAATGGAAGAGCTCCTTCTTGATAGCTTCAAAATCAGGTGACAATGCAAGGAAATGACAGTGACATGTTTAGAAAAGACCTCATTATGGTTGCTATCTAATCTTATCAATTTTGCGCTATTAAAGAAGAAGGAACAGAGGACAGGTAACTTTTCTCTTTGTTAGGCATTTATTCATTTCCGGCAGGTCTCTAGAAGAGAATGGTGAAAATCTTGCCCATAGGCAGCTTGCAAGGATATCTAAGACATTGAATCAGTCAGTCCCACAAACCTAAGTAGTGATTAGAGCAACGTTGATTAAAGATTTTGACATTTTAAAGAAGTACAGTCTATCTAAACAAGTAGTAAAGGGGCAGTTAGTGAAAATTCCAGTGCCAATTAAAAGGATTTGGGAAAAGAACATAAACTCTAATCTTTGTGGGACCAACGAGTTAATACAGTGCAGTCAGATCTCAGTCAAATGAGGGGGATTTTGGATACTAACTGGACATATAAAACTGTGGAACACATTTCAACATGACATAAATGTGGATTGGAACAGAAAAGGCTCCTTACATGAACAAAGTTGAGGATAAAAGACTTACCGGACCACACTCGATTTGTGTCCGAAATATTTAACCAAGTCCAATGAGATACCACCTGCTTTACTGTCCCGGGGGGAGGGAGAGAGAGAGAGAGAGAGAGAGAGAGAGAGAATGAGCAAGAAACAATGCATCAATATTGCACTTGGAAGCAGTTTTGGGATGACACCACAGGGAAAACAGGATGTGAGTGACCAACCTGGCTGGAACATATTCAAAACCCCGGCGACCCTTCTTGCTTACTCTGCTTTCTCTGGCTGAAGTGACATTGTGAATAGCAATCTGACACATTAGATATCATGCTTATGCATTGAAACAATTCTTCACATTCAACACAAACTAAGAAAGCAGGAAAAAGACATGTAACAGATCATCAAGGCACATAAAGATTACCTCATACAGTTGTTCCCTAATTGCAAAGGCAATTGCTGGCTGCACGAAAAGAAACAAACAACACTTGGTATATTGCCATGATGAAAATGCAACTAATGAATATATTTGTGTGTGTGTGCGCGCACACGTGCACGTGCGCATGTGTGTGTGTGTGTGTGTGTGTGTGAGAGAGAGAGAGAGAGTTTTAAAATAGAAAATCATGTTTTGTCAAGCCAAAAGTTTTTGGCAGCAAAGAGATCTCCCCTTATACATGGTTTTTTCCATTTTGGGTAATCAGGAATATCGAAATAATCTAAATTCCATCTCGTTAAAGCATATTTGGATCAGGCCTAAACTATATCAACTTGCAGTCAATTAGATGTAAATATTTCAGACAATTACTCCACGTCTCTCTCTCTCTTTGTTTCATTTATCTTCCTTATTTTGGCCCTACATTATCATATGCACATTTATATCTGGCAAATTCATCTTTAATTGATCAAGCTGCCATTGTAGACTAATTTCTCTTACCCCAACTTCTGGGTCTTGAATATCCATATCTCTACAGAATGTTCTAGCAAACTCCTCAGGATCACTTTCATAATTGTTCAAATCCTGAAATCCATCAAGATCAAAATCACTACAGAAAGTGTGAGACTCAAAGACAAACGAATTAATGAAGACAGAACCTCTAAGACAGCAAGGCAAGTACCACATCAGCCTTACAATGCTATAGGCAGATTCTTAACCTTACCCACAAAAACTGGTCTCTTACAAGAGTATGATTCACTCGCATATCAAGCTGAAAAGAAAAATAAGAAAGGAACTGTCATGCTTGAATAGCATCTTATCATCCAAACAGATAAATCGCTGCTTAAATATAAGTGAATGGGAAGAACCTTAATTGGCACAATTTTCTCTCCAGCGAACATGTCCTGGCCCTCATATGAGCGGAAGTCGGCCAACTGAGACTGGTTAACAATGCCAATCGACAAATATTTTTACGTTAAATCTTGGACAAATGTCTCAATATAACCAAATGAAAGGCAATACCACCATAGTTTGCTTACTTGAATGGACTGAGCAATTTGAGTTACGAATGCTGGAGGAAGCTTCAAGTCTTTCACCGTTCTCTTCACAAACACTACCACCTCCGAATCAGGATCTACACCATCAAAAATATAAAGTGGAAAAAGCACATGAGAGAAATACAACTACTTGTACACGAAATTTATCAGTTCACTTCACACCAATGTAGAATTAGCTGCAAGGGTCACACACTACAGTCGGCAAAAGGGCAGTTTCCAAAAGCCACTTAAAGTGGTAAATGGAAAAGGATGTCAAATTTGACATACCAATATACACAAGCACTATAGATCAAAATTGTTGAATAATCTGTAGTTCTTACACGTATACTATGGGGGGAGAGGGGCAAAATTGAAGTAAGTCGTTATGATTCAAGCAGAGGGCGTATAATTTATAGATGCCACAACAAGGATTCGAATGATTAAGTTGTTTTTTCAACTTCAGCATTCCCTTCATGGGGATACAATTTGAGGTTCAACATAACTGCAAGAAGGCTAATTCTGCTAAAGCCAATTCAGAAAAGCCAGTGATATGATTCTCAAGAAATCTCATGTTTTTCCAGTTAAGTGACTGTACTCATTTCCAGCCTACGGAGATACATTTACTTATTTTCTTCCAGTCACCTTTAGTCGTAGCTTCGACACAACAAACATAACCTGCACAAATCCAAGACACCCTTCATCGAGCTTCAACCACCTTCAACCCTCTTCAAGTCGCTCGATTTATGACCCAATTCAGAAAGGAAATCAACTTCAAGATTTCGAAATCTCAGAACAAAACCAAGATTGAAAATCAAAAAAAAGTACCTGAAGGATTCCAAGTGAACGCATCTCTGTACCGCTGGCCGTCGATTTCAATGTCCAGCCGGATCGGCACCAAATTATCAGCCGTCGGGCTTTCGTGGGCAAACCCAGAAAAGAAAAAAAAAAAAATGAAGGGTTTCAATTTTCAGGACCGATTCAGCCTCCCCACGTCCGAAAGAGCACTAATTGAAAGATACCCAAGATTCGTACTGAGAGAAGAAGAAAGAGAAGAGCACTATAACTCACATCCTGAACTTGACGGGCACTCGCGAGGAAGAAGAAGGCAGGGGTTTCATTGGCATCGAATACGTAAGACTCCAAAGTTAATTTCTTCTCTGCTTCGTTCTCTTCTCTTACTCGATGGTGGGAAAGAACCAGAGAGACCCGCGCGCGAGGGAGATCGCTCCAAGCGGCAGCTGCGGCAAAGCAACGGTCCTATCGAATGAAGGCAAAATTTGCGCGCACGCGCGGGCTGAATACAAAACGGGTACTAGGTTTCCTTGGTTTTACCTTAAACAAAGACGGTGCTGAGGCTATATTGTCCGGAGGGTTTGAGAAGGACCGACCTTCGTGAGACGATAGAGCGAAAAAGTCTCTTTTGCAAATTCGTGAGAGCATGTTCGTGAGTTTATCGGGCGGGATTGGAGTTTATGAAGTAATGAAACGGAAGGCAGATCGAGTATGGGATCGGGCCGTACGGGTTTCTGAATTGGCACGGGTTGACCACTTCATCAGTTGGTGCACTTCGGCTAGGATCGAATGGGGACGGGGGCTACTCTAGGGCCAATCCGAGCCGAGGCCCGAAACTTATTTCTCCTTCACTTCCTCTCTTTTTTTCAGTAAAAATCACGACGGCAACAAGAATAACAAAAATGGTTAAAAAGTACTAAACCGGAGAAACACCAAAAACATGCATTACCTTGAGAGTCCACTTTGGACATTCACTTTAAATATCTTTATATCCCTATTTAAATACATGAATCTAAGCAAATCGTTAAAAGGTTTAATGGAGAAAAAATAAATGGAAGAATCCCCGATAGATGGGACTCTTCAATGTCACCTCTTGTATTCAATAGGGGAGAAAAACATCCGTCGAGAATTGAAGAGGGCGGGACATGCAGGCACTAACATGCTAAAATAAAAAATGCGTCCAGACTAAGTGCCGAGTTACCGAACTACTATTGGAAGCTCCTGTTGAAACTCTTTTTAATGTAAGATTTTGTTTAATCACATATGTTTCACCCAAAATTAATAATTTAAAAGATATTTTCCTTAAAATGATCATATGAATTGCTTGAAATAATTAATCAATAAAAAATAATTTAATTATCAATATTAATTTACATCTATATATTTTCGTGAATAATAAAAATATTTCACGTATATTCATTTTTTTAATTGATACAATCGATTATTTTTAAGAATATATGTTTAAAATTATTTATTTTTCGTGAACATACGAAACCATTCTAAATTATTTATGTGAATAGTTTTTCATGTCTCCACCATTATTATTTGCTTTATTACATTGCAACATTTTTGGGATGGCCTGTGCTCCAAATAATTTAGGGAAAAGTCACGAAAAACTCGAATTTTGCCCCCGAGTTACACATTTACCCTAAACTTTTTTTGTGATGTGAAAAATCCAAAACTTTTCAAACCGTGACATATTTACCCCATAAGGGCATTTTTGTCTTTTTAGTTTCTGTTTTTTCCTTTTTCTTTTTTTTTTCTTTTTTTCTTCTTCTTCCCTCCGTCGGTCATGGAGGAGCCGGCGAAGGGAAGCCGGCGTCCAACAAGAGTCGCCCGATGCCGGCGAGGGCGGCCCTCGCCCGACGCGGCGAGGACGGCCCTCGCCGGATCTAGCGAGGGCACCCTTGCCCGACGCGGCGAGGGCCGCCCGACGCCGGTGAGGGCAGCCCTCGCCCAACGCCAGGCTTCCCTCCGCCAAAGCCGGTGGAGAGAAGAGAGAAGAAAAAAAAAAAAAAAAATTTAAAAAAAAAAAAAAAAAGAAAAGACCAAAATGCCATCTAATTTTGGGATAAATATGTCACACAATAAAAATTCAGGGTTTTTGGTGTCACAAAAAAAAAGTTTAGGATAAATATGTCAAGGTTTGGAAAGTTTGAGATATTTCACGTCACAAAAAAAAAGTTTAAGGTAAATGTATCACTCAGGGCAAAATTCAAGATTTTTCATTTTGAAACCAAACACATTCCTGGAAAGAAAAATGTGCTTGCTGACTTCTTGTCAAGACCAAAAGCACCAGCAGAGATCAACATGTACATCAAGAGACCCTTTCCATATGCTCAATCATGGAGAAAAATACAAGATTGAGAAGATCAAAGATTTGTCCAAATGAAATATCCCCGTGAAATTATTGAAGAAATCCAAAGAAGACCGCCTCAGCGAAAATATGGATAGTCTCATGTGGCAAAGCCATACTGAACTATTTCGATCCAATGGAGGTTCCATTTTCTATTCTTTTGGGTTAAATGCTGATTATCCATTCATCCATCCTCTCATCTAGAAGGAAGATGATTTCCCTGATCAACTCGAGAAGTTATTATGGTACTTAACCAACAAGTACCTGATAGCTATGGAAATCCCAACCAGAAGATTCATTGCCAACCTCACAAGGATTTTCTTACTCGGCAAAGGTAATGTTGAAAGAGAAAGTGACAAAAATCTTTTAGACTTTCTCAACTGGTTCTATCCTCCGACCCATTGGAAACATCTTTTGGAAAAGGAACTAAGAACCATGACACCAAACCCTGAAGTCCATACCATCCTGTTTTTTAAGCGTCCATGGCATTTTTTCAAAAATAATGGTAGCATAATTAATGAACCACGGATTATAAGAACCACATCCTATAAACCTCACTTGGATAGCAGAGAAGCTCGAATTCACAAATCTTATCTAAGACCTGTTGGATATTGTGAACACCAGTATCGAGAACTACAGCGAATTCTTTGCCAAGAAAACAAAACCATCCCTCCGGATGTCTGGAATTATAATGTACCTACTGCGTGGGATCATTATGAACTAGCTCCAGAGGCCAAAGAAGCACTCCAAGATTTCAGACAAGCAGCGTCATCCCACATGAAATGACAGATGCAAATGATATTGTCCAATCCACTCAAGACCCCTATGCTAGGTGGGGAGGTCCTCTCTCCCAGGACCCCTATGATTAAGCACCCTCGTCCTTATCCTTCTACAAGGATCCAGCCAACTGGCCTCAGCCAAACATTCATGCCGACAATACAAACTGGGCATAGGAAGAAGCATCACATTGGGCACATGAAGAGGCATCCTCATCATATCAGCCAAGGCAGATTCTCTCACCAGAAGATCTTGAAGCTCTTGAACAGAAGTATGAAGAACATCTTTTTGCAACAAGACACAGCTCTGATGACTCAGACTATGACTACAACGCCCGTGACGGACGAGACCGTTGAAATACCGTTGTCCGTACAAAAGTCACTGTAGCAAGTTACTGTTCACTAGGCTAGGGAAAGTACTGTTCACAGTACAGGTACTGTTCACAGTACAGGTACTGTTCATAGTGTGCGAATACTTCCCTCCCGGAAATTTCGTTCCGATGCCTTTGTTCTGTTCTTGGACCTATTAGTTGGTCCTTGTCTGTTTGTGTCTCTCATTGGCCTATATAAGACAAGGAGTCTGTATTGTGTGGGGCAGAGTCCCTTAAATAAAGTAAGTGTTTTTGTGAAAAACCTCTCATGGCTTTCTAAACCCCTCTCTTCTTCTCAAGCCTGATAGGATCCTCCAAGAAATGCAGCTCGAGTATGTTAGAAACATTTCTATCCTGGCATCTCCGAGTGTCTCTAAGCTCTGAACTAAAGGACCGAGTGGTTTTCTGCTAAAAGGCTGTCCCTGGAGGGCTTGAACGGGATTTGTTCGCCCAGTATGGGATGCATACATACAGAAAATTAACTTCGTCTTCTCTGGTTCTAAGTCTAAATCCCCCCATTGGGAAGAAACACCATTAAAACGTTGGAGTTCTCCCTCGCACAGGCTCAAAAGTCAAAACAAATATGATAGGCAAGAGGTCTTTTCACGAATCAAGGACGGCCTGGGTTGACGTGAAAATTGACCTAGACATCACTCAACTGTCATTCCCTGCTTATTTTGTGTTAGGTGAATTGCAAGTGTGCAATATCTTCAAATAATAAAATGATGAATGAAGGATTGTTCCTAATTGTCCAATTACTTACCGAAGGTGATTGATCCAAAGATTTAACTAACCTAATTGAAAAGACAAGTAAAAAGTGAACTAAACTAATTAAAGGCTATAATATAGAATAGTCTAAACCTAAAGAATTCAAAAGCTAATTAAAATTGCAAAATAAACCTAATAAACTAAAAATTAACAAGGCAAATTTTAAGATTTTAATCAAGATTACAAAGCGTTAGAGCATTCAACTTCACTTAATCACTCATAATTAATCTTCTTAACTTGTCATGCAACAAATTAACTTTTAATTGTGTTCATAAAATTTCCCTAAGTTAACCTCAGGTGAATTTAAACTATGTAAAAGCATTAAGCTCTTATAAAAATTCCCGGATTTAATTTAAGTAGTCCTAACCTAGATCTACTACCACAACCACACAAGCAATCTAGTGTACCTTGACCTAGATTTAATTTATGGTTCTATGTCACTAGTGCTCATGCACACAGTCTCCACCCGATATCAAGCATACATCAAAAATCATTTAAAAGTTGGCCAAACTTCTAAAAGCATTAAGATTACAATAAAGAACAAAATAATCAAAACAATTATATTGAACGAATAAGTTTTGAAAATCAATTAATTATGGTTAAGATCAATTGTGGCTCTAACAAAAGAAATTTTAAACATAATTAAAGCTAAACTAACAACGAAAATTTAAAAAAAAAAAAAAAAAAAAAAACATAATGCTAAATTAAAGCAAGTTCACCAATTTGAGTCCCATATATGTTCGGGCTTGCCTCCTTCTCTCCTCGACATGCACCAATCCCACTAATAAAATAGAAACATAAAAAATAACTAAGAAAACCTAAAATCTGATAGCGGCTCCTAGCTCCTCCCAAAAATGGAAATATGCGATATAAAATGTGTTTATATATAGGCGTCCAAAAATCTACTCTAGATCAGCCTCCCATTAGTACTTTTGGCAAATTAGGAATTTATCTTCTCAAGATTCATATCGTTGATTTTCTTTGAACCTAGCCTCAATTGTGGTCAAATCCACCAAATTTCTAGTCTTGGCTAGTTTTTTCTTCAAGATGAGATATTCTGGAAGATATTAAGATATCCTTAAATATATTAAAACATCTTTGGAGATATTCAAATATTCTGAAAAATATTGAGACGTGGGGATTGCTCTGCAAATCTAGCACAAACATATTGGAACATTCCACATTGATCCTCGCCTCTTCTGCAAATGATGCGTGTGGTCCCAAAAGTCGTGTTTCCTACAAAATTCATAAAATTACATGAGTAACAAACAAATTCACTCAAAATTTATCAAAATTTAGCAAGCTTAAATTAGTAAAAAATATTATATCTAAAATAGAGTTATCATTTGGATTTTACAAGCTATTTATATGCACGTCGTGTAAGTTCCAAGCAAGAAAGTGAAAAGCAAATATAAACAGTGGACGGACTTTGGATTCTGGATTAATATGAAAGGGAAGTGACAAGGGCAGTAGCTGAAGCGAAAGTGGCGGCTCTCCGTGCATCAACGTGTTCGTTCTTGAGCCAAACTCTCCCTCCCTCCCATGTTCCACAGAACACAAACAGTCACTTCTTCCCCAGTAAGAAATAAATGCTCAAAGATGAAAAAAGATGAATAAATTGTGGAGTTTGGAATGCCATTGCCGTCCCATCGTTGACAAACACTGAGGCGGAGCTCGCGGAAAATGTCTGCGCAAAGGCATGGAGACGGCGGCGAAGTCGACGTAGCTTCGGTCCAGGTGGGAATGGAGACAACGGGGTCGTCTTCCTCTTCTTCTTGGAGGACCAGGCAAGATGGGAATGATCTCACCTCTCCTCCTTGCGCCCTCAAGAAGAAGAACAAGAGAGGTCTGTGATTATTACCTCTGTCATTGCATTTTCCTTGTCTTCCGTCTTTTTTACCTCCTCTTGTTGCCGTTTCTTGGCTATTGGGTTAGGACCCTTTTGGTGATGGGATTTTTCGGGTTTCTTGTTTTGTATTAGTGCTGTTTGGATAATGGGGTGATCAGCTCTTTCCGAGCACCTGAATAATCTCTCACTGACTCATAATCGGAGCACAGGTTTGTGCATATGCATGGAAGTGTAATTGCAGTAGCAGCTGGTTTATGAGAAGAGAAGTGTTCTAGTTTAGAGTACGGTTGGTATCCGAAATGCGCGGATCATCCTGATGGCCCTGTGTGTCGATTTCTAAAACTTGTTAAACAATGAGATCGGAATATCGGGTGAATCGAAGGAATTGACATGAACTCTACTCTTTTTGATGCCATGTTGGACATTGCACAACTAATTGGCTTCGGTAATTTGGGGTATTAGAGAGAGTAGTGCATGCAATTTGCATTTGAAATCTAAAGATGTATTGTCGCCTGACCAATATATACATGCCTAATCGACAATGGTAGTGTGCATTCAATCGATGCTAGAATTTCATTTTTGTGCTGGAAAATTCCGTTTCTTGTTTTGATGATTCTGCTCGGTTCAGAGGAAAACGACGAGGACTTGTTCACGGTTCCGGACATGGAGGCTCGACCGGCTGTGAATTCTACGGGGAACAGCAATGTCCATGTCAGTGAGCAACAAGAAGCTGATCAGGCTCAGACGGCAATTCCCGGGAAGCGACGGAGGGGACGGAACCCTGTTGACAAGGAGTATAAGAGGCTCAAGAGGTATGTCCCCTTTTGCTCTGTGCGGATCATAGATTCTGCTGGTTTTGCTTAATTCAGTGATCTGCTCTGAGTCATTTCTTAGTAAAATTTAGTAGCAAAGCAACATTAGTTGCTTACTTCAATGCATCAATTGAGTCGACACACTGTACAGAGTTATAACTTTGCTAGCTACTTGCGCTGCATTTCTGGCAAAAGAATGTTTAGCCATGGATTTAAACACGATTACAGGGTATCAACTTAATCTTGCTTCTTGTCAAAATGGTGACATTTTCATTGTCGAAGTTCCTCATCTTGTTTTCATAGCCTTGTGGAGGCCCGGTCGAAGAAAATAATCCCAGTTAATAGACTAATTCTGATTGGCAGTGAGCTAATAGAGAAGCATATCACAAGTAAATCTGCAGGTCCTATCTCATCAACAAATGTAATTTCACAACATAGTATTAATTCCGGAGATTATGATCAATGATCACTCTATCAATCATGGTATCGTCTCACAAATTAGTGAATTAGGCACGATTCTTTTGTATAAAATAGCAAACAACAAGATTTGAATAATAAAACCCATAATTTAATTTAAACTTTTGAGCCATGAAATGAAATGAGTCAATAAAGCCTTTTAAAATGGAAAAAAAAAAAAAAAAAAAAAAAAAACTGCTAAGGTAAATGTACAATACGTGACTTGCCAGGGTGAGATTTTCTTATTTGTAGTTGCTCCTTGGACAACCGCTATGCATATGTTATAGCCATTTCTATACATTTAATATACTCTAGGAATGGAGGAATACATAGAGTATTTGAATTGAACATGTAAAATAAGAAATTGCAAGATTTTGTTGAAATTGTTCGGAATTCGTACACTTGATATGAATCATTTGAAACATATCCATTCTGTAGCGGATCTCTTATAAGACTAATTCCGATTGGCTCTAGTTTGTCTAGAAAATGTGGTTGGAGGAACTATCTTAGGCATAAATTGATACCGACTCCTCACAATTTGGTAACTTCAACTCCATTAACAATCACTTATGAATCTTTTTTGTGATTACACACATCATCTCAAGTTTTGGATCAAATGAGTCCATTGACACAAATAGTTCATAGGAGATAATTGAGCTATTGGGGCTTTGGAAGATTGATAGCGTGAATTGCTAGCTTTTGAATATGAGGTATCCACCCCAGTCACTAAGTATCATGTATGCAACAATGCTTTCATGGTGGTTTATGTTTCTTTGGCGCCCTTCTCCTAGTCGATTTCACTACGGTTGCCAAGAGCTGGGCTAGTACATGTCGAATTTAAACCTAAGGAAAAAGGTTGTTGCCTTAAAAGACTTTTTTTTTTAATCATACCAGGTTACTGAGGAACAGAGTCTCTGCTCAGCAAGCACGCGAGAGGAAGAAGGTGTATGTCAATGACCTGGAATCAAAAGCCCACGAGTTGCAAGACAAAAACGTGAAGCTGGAGGAGAAGATCTCTACTTTGATGAATGAAAACACGATGCTCAGGAAGGTCAGATCATCCCCATCCTTTCTGTTCTGTGATATACTTCATGCCGTTCCTTTCGAAAGCATCCCATGAGTTGCTGATTCCATCACTCTTTATTTCCATCCCAGATTCTCATGAACACCCGGCCTAAAGTCGATGAGAGTGCAGACTCAAAGCAATAGTGTTCTTGTCTGGGTTATATTAGAAGCTCTAGATAAACTGTTTTCGACCCATCGCATTATAGCCGGAATCACAAGAACAGATCAGATGTTATTACAGCTCTAATCTAGAGTCTAGACATTGAAGTGCAGCTTGAACTAACCTCATGTTAGATCTTCCAAACTGTAAAATGAGCATCATGACGGAGTAAGCAGACGCGCATGCTGTTTTGATCTAGTTATAAGCCGTTTGTATGACCATCTTAATTGCAGTTGTAAGTAAATGGTATGTGATTCTGGTAGTATGCGGGGGCAATGCTTGAGAGCAGAGCATCTAGCGCCTTTGAGGTTGGGAAGGAGCTGGTAACAACACCTTGCATCTACCCAGGAAAGGAACGAGGGTTTTGACGGGACAAAGCACCCCTTTGTCACGATCTTGTTTCAGTTTTACTTTAGCCGTCGGATCTGGGGGCCTGGGGTATCCACGTACACGGACATCTAACCTTTTCATCTCCATGGGTGATGACATGCAGCCGCAAGATTTCACAATCACCTTACTAAGACCTCTGACCTCTCTCTCTCTCTCTCTCTCTCTCTCTCTCTCTCTCTCTCCCCAAAAGAATTTCATTAAAATGATATGAAGTGACAGGAAATTATCGTTCACATGCACTTCCCAGTGCTTGATGGAACTGGGTTTTTTCCTAAATTAATTTGGAATTTCATGTCTGCTTTGGAAAAGTTATGGATCTTCTAAGATTGCGGATGGTAAACTAGACTCTCCACACGATTGATAATTTCGGCTTTGGTGATTTGAAGGGGCTTTGGCTATTTGTTGCGGTTTGTGTTTTTCTTTCTTTTTTCTCCTCCTTGCTCTTCCCACTGCCCATTGCAGATACCACTAACGCAACCAGCCTTCTCTCGAGCGTAGCCTCCTCTAGCCACCGCCAGCACCGGCACTAGCACCAGAGTCGCCTCCCTGCTTGTCGCAGCTCCTCTCTCTCTCCCAGCAGGTGTATGGCACCGCTGCTCCGGAACCCCAGACCAAAGGTCGAAGGCCTCTTAATTGAAAGTCATCGCCCTTGAGTCTGAGATTGTCCATGGTAGATCACCTCCTATCTGGCTTTAGTCCACTTCTAATGCTACTTCTGTGAAATGCTAACCCTTGGGAGTGAACCTCTCAACGAAGTTGAAAAGTGTTGCTAATAAAGGCCTTAGAAAACCCTGTTAACCTCACACATTCTGAAGAACACAAGGCTATTTATGTAATTCAGGAAAAACTCAAGGATGGTGCAGTAAATTTATCTGTATTTGTTTGGCAAAAATTGCAAGAGATCACTTTCTTCTTCTAGAAAAGATAAAAGAGTAATCATGCATAGCTGGCTACAGCAAAGATGAAAAGACTGAGTGCAGAAAATGGAACAGTTGAGGTTCCAGGAGCATCAAACGTTCCCGCAAGAATCCAACTTAGAATTGATATTTTACTCGTCCTCTCTTATCATCAAGTTGATTAATAATTATCTGTATATTATATGCAACCCCTTGGAATCTTTTGAGCTCAGCAGTTGGTGGACATTTCCAATCATTGGAGCAGCCTAAAAAGAAGTCCAAATATTCCTTGCTGATTCCATAAGCCTCCTTCCCTGCCCTGCTTAATACTATCAACTTAATAAACAATTTCTTCAGATGAAAAGTCCAAGAACGTGAATTTTGTTGGTGTAACTTCGTTTTCAATGAAATCACAGTGAGAAATCAGAGAAGATGAATCGTCATGGGAAGGACTTTTATCACGCTGGCAAGGAATTGTGATTGGAGGATCATGCTGTGTTGGTAGTGTCGTGTGCAACTTCGATATTCATCCGCCACCGAGCGATGCGTGGCTTTTTACCTCTCCTGACTTGTTGGAAGGGCGTGAAAGTGAGAACCCGGAGACTTTACAATCAAAATCACTTCCTTCCATTTATCATTTGCAAGTGATTCACTGTGCACCAATTATAAAAGAAAAAACAGAAAAAGAGAATACACTATTTAAACTGGATTGCGCTTGTGTAGCCCATCACCCTCGTGACCATGACCTCTCACTTCTCTTGTATATGATTGAACACCACCATCGCTGTTGCTGTTACATTTTCCTTTTTAACGTTTCCTTGCTTTCCAATTCAGTAATCATCTCCTTCCCCAAAAGTTTAAAAGAACATAGCACTTCCCAACAAAAAAGGGTCTGATTGCTTCTGACAAGTCCCTTTAAGGAGCCTGTTATTATCTTCTTTTTAATATTTGCAGTCATCAATTTGCCTCGAATGGGGAGGCACTCCTGCTGTTACAAGCAGAAGCTGAGGAAAGGCTTGTGGTCTCCAGAAGAAGATGAGAAGCTTGTTAGGCATATCGTTAAGTATGGGCATGGTTGCTGGAGCTCTGTGCCTAAACTAGCTGGTAATTGGCAAATATGTCTTACTCTTCTTCTTTTTTTTTTCTTTTTTTTTTTTTTGCATTCTTTTAAGGTTTGATTTCTTTATTTCTTCAATTTGATGAGAACTCATTTTCACCTTCAGGATTGCAGAGGTGTGGGAAGAGTTGTAGATTGAGGTGGATCAATTACCTGAGGCCTGATTTGAAGAGAGGCACATTCTCACAACAAGAGGAGGACTTGATAATTGAGCTTCATGCTGTTCTTGGAAACAGGTATTTAAAAGGGGGAAAATTTCTCTACTTTATTGGGTTATTAAACCCTGCAATTCCATGAGGCCGTCTTGAACATGTTCAACTTTTATTTTTCCCAGGTGGTCTCAAATTGCGTCACGGTTACCAGGAAGAACAGACAATGAGATAAAGAACCTGTGGAACTCCAGCATCAAGAAGAAGCTCATTCAAAAAGGCATTGACCCCAACACTCACAAGCCGCTTGCTGAGGTCAAGAACGGAAGAGAAGGGGAGAAAACGCCAAAATCCGGCAATTTTGGCGACAGAACCTCAGGAGGGTTTAGTTCTATGTACAATCTTGAATTCGACGCCCCCAAGTCAGAGGAAAGAAGGCCAATTTCACAAGATGCAGAGCCATATTCACTCACTGGTCCTTTAAGCTTGAAAATTCACCACCCGGACACCAGTAAGTCCATCAATCCCGCACCTGCCAGAAAACTGTTCTCAGAAAAGTCCGCAGACCTTAGCGAGAAGAGCCCTTTCGAGCCGACCCGTATCTTCCCTTTCCAGCAACTAAGCTACGGTTCAAGTGCTGATTATTCATTTGATCCATATCTGAACCACAACTTCATGCTTTCTGATTCGAAGTCCGCCCTCCACTCCACTTCAGCACCTGCCATTTTACCACAATCTCACAGTTTTAGCTCATTGGCTGCACAACCCCACGAGAGCTTGAAGCCCCACTTCGGTCTCTTCTCCAACGGGAAGATCAGAAACAGTGAATCGCAGAGCAACCTTTTCCCCTGGGACTTGCACGCTGAGAAAGAAGAAGACGAAACCCACCAGCCGAACTTCAGTGGCAACGAATCAGAAGATCTGAAATGGTCAGACTATCTGAACATGCCATTCCTGATAGCTAACCCGGGGCAAGGTCAAGAAAAGCAGGCTCCACCAAATGGGGTTGTGTCAGACGCAAGATTCATCTCAGAATTGTCCTGTGTTGAAGGGAATAACCAGCAGCAAGAACTGCCCTCACAGGGTTCAGATATTTACTGCAAGGGTATCAGGAGATTAGCTGCAGCTTTTGGGAATTACTAGATTCGTAATTAACCTGTGTAGTCCATGTAGTTGACAGATTTTTAATTTGGGGGACAAATGTGAAATAAGAGGCTTCTTTGGCTGATTAATCCTCAGGAGCCGCAGAATCTGACACAATACGAAAGCACGACTCGAACATGGCCATTATCTAGCATGACTAAGTCGAAATCAAAGTGTTGTTCGCGCAAAAATGCGGAACTTGTCCATCTTCATGTTTCATTTTTAGCAATCAGGGAGGTTATTAAAGGGTATATCATGTCAAAAGGGAGCCTTGTTCTACTGTTTTATGGATATTGTCACTGAAGAAAAGAAGAAATATCACCTCATGAATTTGTTGCACAATATATTGTCACTATAAATGTTTCTCGCCTCATGATCATTCTGCTCGTGCAATTTCCTGTATCAGATGTTCCCATCATGATATCTACCTTAGCTATCTTTTTATGAACAAAAATGCCAACGTGAATCCTTTCTATTTACGCCCATCTAATAATCCCTTTCTATGTGTTCTTGATATTGCGTGAAATTATATTAAAAAAAAAAAAGAATTTTCTCTTCTGTCAAATACTTTTTCTTCATTTTTTATAGATAGGATATAGCTTCGTGAAGATTAAATTTCCAGATGATATATTTACATTTTCTCAATCATTACATATCGTACGTACTAAAGTAGTCCCCATAGATAGTTCAAACTCAATTGGGTATGAATATTAGAACCATTTTAGTTAATTTTTTTTCTTTCTACTTTTCTGTTACTTGTATGGTGACATTTCATCTATTAACAGCCATACATTCCATATCCTTTCGGTTTCCCAAAGTGTGGTAACATTATCTTCATGGTGGTGAAAATTGGGGGGGAAAAATCAAGAGCGAGGAGAATCCACCAAGAAAGATCCAACCAAAAGTAAGGGGGACTCCAATTTGTCCTTTTGGCTCTTTCTATCGTGGGAATTGCTTGGTTTATTCTTCGTGCCAAAACGTGACGCTTTCAAGATTTTATTGCATATGTGGCTTTATGTTCTTTTGGGCGACAAAAATCCCGTGAACCAATTTAAAGAGCTTGTTCTTAAGTGAATTCATTTTTGTTCTATTATAAAATAATTTAGGCTTGTAATAATTGGGGATTAACTTTTATGATCGATGAGCTTTCTTCACGCGTGAGACTAACTCCGCTTCTATCATCTGATAAATGACAAGCTATCGATGATTGAACTGAGGAACATCTACATCATTACGATCAATTTTGCAAATGATAACAAATCCGTAATCACGCATGGCTTTTGGGTTTGTCGAATAAACTGAACCTATACTAAAACATATGAACAATTTTTCTTAGAGCTTAGATAAATTTCAATACTCCTAATTCATGGGAAAATTACCAAAAGAATCATAACCCTATTGTACAGATACTAATTTAGTCCTAAGTCTTTCATTATAGCCAATGTAATCTTAAACCTTTTGACAACTTGCTAGGGAGGTATACTAGCAATTTATCCAAAGATTTAAGACTAAATAAGTTATGTAAGCACCACTCGTGCCATGTAAGACAGTTAACGTTCACATCAACAACTTCTAAGAACGATTACATTGGCAAATTATTAGGTTTATAACTAAATTGACTAGATTGAAAGATTTAAAACTAATCATCATCGATAGAGTAGGCTTATGACCTTTTTTAGTACTTTTCTCTCTAAATCACGCAAGTTAAATTTTTTGATCATGTTACGACTAATGTGAGCTTATGATCTTGAAAATATTTGATAAGTAGAATAAATACCAACGGCATGAAAAAAGAGAAAATACAGGGTAAAGGGAAAAGGAGGATAAAGAAAAATTGAGAAAGAATAAGAAAGCCAAATACTGACTTGTTGGCCTTGTAACTCGGTTGAGAGACTCCGCGCCAAGGAAGAGGAGGATAAAATAAAATTGAGTAAGAATAAGAAAGCCAAGAGAGAGAGGGTGAAGTGGGAAGCCTTGAGAGAGAGGGAAATGGAGGGAGAGCTCTTGAGAGGGTGACACGTGTACCTTTCAAGAATTCTACTTTCAATATATATATATAAGAATATACAGATGGTGTGGTGCATGTGAACTGCATTATTAGGTCGTGAATCTTTAATGAACATGAAATTTGAAAACGACGAGAGAGAATCGTTGTGGACAGGACGTGAGGGACGGTTGACTCCCCTACAAAAAATTAAGAATGACTTTAGACAATTGCCTTCAAATCTCATTGGCTGCCGCCACGTTCAATTCATAGGACGATAAAGAAACTTTTCTGAATGGGACTTTGCCAGATTCCTCCGGCACGACAGGTTACTCACAAGTTAATTTATTTTACCATCATCATCATAAATGGTAACTCTATTGAGCAAAGTAACTCTAGTGTAGATTAGTTCTAATCAATCATAAAGGATATGAGTTGACTATTTAACCTCACAATCGCCATCACTTGTTAGATATAAGTCTCACTTCAAGTTTTTATATCTCGAACTAACGTGACCATGTTTTGATGCGATGCGAACCTAATTCACATCAAATGCAGGCAAATTCTTATTGATAGCAGGCTTAGACAGCGCTACATGCCTAAAGTTTTGATTAGTATATCTCGAATATAAACTAATGGATTTCTCACTCACAATGAATTTAAGAATCACAATTATTGACTCATGGTTCTTTTACTCAATGTACTTGGACATAATTACTGGCATAGACTAGTCAAGCTGAAAGTCCAAATACCATGTTATATGAGTCGATTACAACTAATTTTTTTTTTTCCTTTTTGCGTCACTTGCAACCAATCAATTCAAATAAACATCGATTATAATTGGGAAACAGAGAACTCTTTTCAATATATTTGCTTACAGTAAAGGCTATCACATTACATGTTTGTCAGATGATGAGAGTGATAAATGGTCCATCACACTCTTATCATATGTCAAATATTACTCATGATACATCATTTCATAGTCATAGTCTATGAGAGTGCTTGCAGGATGAGCTATTAGACTCCAAACTATTTCTTTTCTCCATCACACTCTTATCATATGTCAAATATTACGCATCATACATCATTTCATACTCATGCTTGCGTATTCGGGAGCCACCACTTGCTAACTTGCTCAATGAAGCATTCCCAGTTTCTCATAACTAGTTGTCCTAGGACTCGGTTTCCAGTTCGACGCAATAGGAGCTATAATGCTCCAACCTGTGTTTCTTTTCTGCCTCGCACTTTTATCATATGTCAAATATTATTTATAACAAAGCACACAGGATGCATCATCTCATAGCGTTATATTATGACCACAACACCATATGAAGTCCTAGGTATGTTTTCTTATGGGCTTCTAATCTCATAAGAATCCAACTCATACATGACAAAGATGCATTGCATCAATCATCAATTAAAGTTCATTAAATGTTTGTTCTGACAAGTCAATTGCCACAAGCATTTCGAATATTATCTCTTGACTTCGTCCACCAACGCAAGAGGGCATGGTCCATGCAGTTCAGAAGGCCACAAACGAGATTAATGTCTTCCATGAGATATTACTGCGAGCCTCTCTCAAGAAACTCCAGAAATTGAGAGTTTCGTTTGGAGCTGATGAAAGACTTGTCAGTTTCATGTGGACCGCAGTACGGATGGAAAGTGACCATGCCGGAGTTCCATTCCACCGCTCAGCTTGTTCTTTCTTGAGATTCGCCCGACAACCGGGGACGTATTGATTCCTATGAATGTCAGCAACAACAGGGCTAAAGCAGTTCGGCGAGGAGGATTGCGCCAGAGGCCTTTATGCAAGAAATTTCATCTCTGCTTCCAATAACTAAGAAGGTGAATGCAAATCCATCGCCTTTTCGTCAGATGAAGAAGTGTACTTGAAAAAATTAATCTAAATACAACAAATTGATGTGTTAATCCAACCGGATTGTGTCGGCAACATCTGATAAGCATTACAACTTCAGAGCAGATATCGCCTCTGGTTTGAAGTCCACCCTAAGACCTAATACTCGCCTCACCTCAGCTGGAGTTAATCTCCAGGTCATTGGTCCCGAATTCTCACCCCAGAAATCTAGAATCTCGGAAACCTTTTCCAGATTAAGGATTGTAGCCATCTGAGTCAGACGCGCAAACTTATCTCTAACGGTTCTCTGGGTCATGCTTGAGAAATGACTAACGAGTGCCCTTGCATCTCTGTCGAGCTGTAGACCTCCAAGCTGACTAAATCTCTTCTGCATCATGATCACTTCGAGTCTCTTCACAATGAAGTCAATGACAAAATGCACAAATGAGTCGTAATTGTTGGCAGTCATCAAGGGCTGGAGCCATGCCACGTTGGTCTCTACGGCGTGCAGCAGCCTCTGCACCCAGGGATCATTTATCTCATTATCGGCATATTCAGCCTCTGACAACTCATAACTGATAGTCGCCACACTATCTAGCACTGGACGGATCCGCGGTGTCACAGTAGCTACCAGTTGCTCCATCCCACCATTCAGAGCTTGCTTGAAAGTGTTGCTCATCTCACTAAGCTCAGATAAACAAGATTTCACTCTTTCTCTGTCAGCAGGGGCAGGAAATACCTGTAGCAAGATAATTCAACTATTTCATTTCAAGATACCCAGTCAACCTCAAGAACCATGAAGCACTTCGAAGCAAGTTACTATTTTCAGGGATTCAAATGGGAGTTTGACCGATTCAAAAAGGTAAGAGTGCAAATTTGAATGTTTAGCATAACTACCTAAACAATTAGCTTAAAAAGTTTGACAGTGCTGCTCCTCAGTCAATCAAAATTTGAAAACCAAAGCATATAGCAATTTCTTTTATCCATTATCACAGCTGACAATACTGTTCAAGCTAACTACAACAGCTCCATGCAACAACCGCAACCAGAATTCCAAGAGAACAGCAATAGCAACAGTCAATTTATTTGACATGAAGCCGCAAGGACCTTAAACAAAACAAATAATACCAATAGAGTGTGCTAAAATTGGACATCAAGAGGGAGAGTTTCAGTCAGCAACTTCAAGCCAGTAGTACATAAGAGGGGAGAAAAGAGCTAAATCGAAGCAACAATAGAGAAAGGAAAGGCCCAGCACAAGGAAAAGGAAAACAAAGCTTGAATATTGCCATTGCCACCACCACGTACAGACAGACCTATGTCTCCTGTTTAAGAAGAAGAGCAAATGGAGGAGAAGAATAAGAAGAAGGTGGCCTCAGAAACCAGCAAACCAAGTGTTGTTTGCCACCAAAACGGCTCACATAGACAGATTTTAAAAGCCATATCTTCTGGAAACTCTCCATTCGGTTTACTTAAGTAGGACTAGATAGGGGGAAAATCATAGTACAATACACGAATGTGGCAAATATAGAAAGATACAGCGGTCCTTGTAATGATCTAAACAATTCTAAAGGTAATACATACAGCACTTCCAAAGTGCCTTAAAATCTAAGCGACCAAACTACTGCTCCACATATTGCCAGTGTCCTTAAAAGAGGATGAAGGAAAGACCCTGTCAGGTGGCCAATGGAATCACCAACGATAGGGCAGATTGGACCACCAGGTCAACTGGTGATTTTATAAAACATTTGTTACCATTATACATAATCTCAGCAAACACATTGATATAAGTGTCGCCACCCTTCCTGGAATGAGAAGCATTACCCCCACATTATTTGCCCATGTTAATAAAATGTCTATGCCACCAGCTCACTTGCTGTAATTTCAAGCTGCTTCCTAATGACCTGGTCTCTTTAGCAGCTCAAACAAGAAGCCTTGTCCACAGGTTCAATACCATATGGCAGCTTAACACACTACTTTCACCAATTAGTCCAACCACACCAGATCGATGCAGGTCTAAAGACTCCATAAAGTCTACTTCAACAGTTGAACTAGAGGTCAAACCAGTTCAGTCTCGTTCTTCGGCAAAGCTGCCTCCACTAAGACCACTACTCTAACCAGACCAATCTAACACCTGGTACATAACCCAACCAACTCAACCAGCCAACCTGAACTAGTTGCAGAAACCTTGTATACCATTATTTAGTTCTCCACTAAAAACTTTCTCAAGCAAAATACTGACACTATAACAGCAATTGTGCAATCAACTTCATGCTTTCCTCCAACTCGAACTCGAAGCAATAGCAACATCTAAAATTCTCACAAAAGCACCATAACTATGGCATGTGCAATCATCAACGTTTTTTCTTCAGGTCAGGGCCAAATCAGGAGTTCAAATTTTATCAATCATCATACAAGCCTCTTAAAATGAAAGGAAGTGGTAGCAGTAGACATCTAAACACCCATATGGCTAACTAAGTACTTCATGTGTAGCCTATTCCAGCACCTATTTGATTAACACGCCAAGGTAAGTTGTATCCACATTTGTACTGACTTAATTATCTCAAATGAGCAACATGCAGATTTCTAGAATTATAAAGAAATGTATAACTCTTTTTTAAGACCACACACTGTGTCCCCAATACAAACATAATATATGTTCCAAAGCTGCTCCATCTAATCTGAAACCTCAAGAAGCGGAACTATGACAACTTCCATCATAATCCATGATCCCAAATTTTTTAAAGGGTATATCTGAACACAACATTAATTCATTCATGAAAGATTCTTTTAATTCTTAACGAAGCCTTTGACAATTCAATCCTAATTGCATAAGACGCCAAAAATGTCATTTAAGAAATGATCATACTACATGAAGCAGAATATAGGAATTAAAGAACTAACATGGAATATTAACCACACCCTCAAACATTAAGCGTTCATGCACTGGCAAAGGGAAAGATGCCCAGCTTCCCAGCCCCCCAAGCAACTAGACAGATGAAGACAGAGTAGACAACAGCATCATATTAATGTACAAAGAAGCAAATTGACATCCAGAATACACTAGTACCTTATTCTATGGGCCAAAAGCTTATTTGTTTCAATGTCTATCTTTCTACTTGTGATGAACATTCCTGTTTATCCAGATGTCACTCTTTTACTATCACTTGGAGACAGAACTTATTATATTGGTCAATTTTCATTAGAAAATATCATTAGTAAACTGTAAGTGGAGACATCTTACATCCGCAAATTACCTGTGCGCATTGCTCTTCAATCTCATGCTTAAGCTTGACAACATATTCGCTGCTTACATCCATATTATTCAAGGCCGTTGCTATTTCGGTACCAGTTTTCTGCACGCCAACACCACCCAGGAAAAGCCTAGCACCAAGGTTGGGCTCTCTCATCCTCATTTGCAAAGCTTCATGATACTCATTGCTCAACAAACTAGAGGCACCGCTCAAAACTGCCACAACTGAGCTGATATTCGAAGTTGAAATGGCTCTTCTCAAGCAGCTCTGAAGAACATAGAACACATCGTCGACCATAGAAGAGGTAAGGCTATCGGGGACATGCTCATCTATCCGAATAGCCTTCCTCGCATTCTCCACCATAAAGAAGCCCTCTAGAATCACATAATACCCAGTGATTTCTTGCACGACTTTACTAAAGCTCCCGCTCCTGAATGCCTTTGTTGCTCGTGGCAGCAAGTCAGGATCAACTGAAGTCAATCCCTTGATCTTGGAAAGCATAAATTCAGTGTAATCCTCACCCAATTGCATAAGGGACAATATCTCCTCCAAATACAACTCAATCTCTCTGGGATCCGGCCCTTGCGGTGCTCCAACGGCAAGCAAGTTCGAGTTCTGCGAATTGATCTCAGAAGATATCTTCCCCAATTTCCTATATTCCATATACTTCTTCAAAATCTGCGACCCCCGCGAATCACACTCCTCCTGAAGCTCGCAGATCGCATACACGATACCATCCTCTCCACAAAGACTCTTCAAAATCTCATTGTTCTCCTCGATTGCCAATACAATATCCTTAAACAAATTGGTCAGACACCCGACGAAGTTGACCTGATTGTTGTGCTGATCCTGCATCAAATCCACCAGTTGCTCGAACTCGATCCTGGATCTCATCCCAATCACCTTCTTCAAGTAGCCAACGTACGCCTGAAGCCCTTCGTCCTCCAACCCCAGCGGGCAATACAGCCGGATGAAGCGGAGAACCATGGCGTGATCCCGCTGATCCACCGCGGCAGCCAGCCGCTTCCTCACGATCCCTTCCAGCTGCTTCTTCGAGGCCATCATCTGGTCCCACCCGCGCGGATCCCGCCCGTACTTGGCGTCGATCTGCAGGAACCGCTCGACGCACTTGGCGGCGGATTCGTAGTCCTCGCGGTCCAGCGCCCGCCGCGCCCCCTCGATGCACTCGTTCCGCTCCACGATCGCGTCGAGGTGGAGGAGCGTGTCGCCGACGCGGGACTGGGCGAGGTCGAGCTCGCGGACCTTGCCGCTGACCTGGTCGGCGAGGAGGGAGGTGGCGCGGACGTTGGAGAGCATGTGGTCGGAGTCGGCGCGGACGATGTCGAGGACGGCGGAGGAGCGCTGGAGGTGGAGGAGGTGGCGGTCGAGGTCGGCGCGGCGGGAGAGGAGGGCGTCGAGGTCGAGGTCGAGGGCGCGCTGGTAGGCGATGCACTCGTGGAGGAGGCGGGTCATGGCGCCGACGTCGGTGAGGGACCGGACGTGGGCGAGGGCCTCCGGGGCGCCGAAGTGGATCGAGGAGACCGCGTCCTCCGGGGGCTCCTCGAGAGGCGCGAGGGACAGGGGCGACGCCATTTCCGCCGCCGCCGCCGCCGCCGCCGCCGCCGTCGTCGTTGCTCTCGTCGGTGGTTTTTTTTTGTCTCAGTGGATCGATTTCTTCATCCGCGACGCGAGAGAGAGATGGGAAGAAGAAGAAGATGGATCTCGGGGAAGGTCCGGGGGCCGCATGTTTGAAGTCGGGATTTCGTAGGGACTGGAACTGCAATTACGGGGGAAGAATGGGGCTGATTTGCTTTTTATCCGAAATTCGGAAATCGTCCCTTCGTTTTATGTTTCTTTCCGAAATGAGCCTTTTTTATTTTTTCGGAAAATTTTACCGCTGCTCTTTTTTTTTTTTTTTTTTGGCTGCACTGTTCTAACGACCGATTTTAACTGGTTACTAATATGTACCGTGGACTTAACACCTTAAAATTGTTGACTTGGACTTTTTTCTTTTAAACGGAAAAATGCTATTTCTTGAATTTTTGTGGATTTTCTTTGCACTTTCTTAATTATTTTTTACATTTCTTCTTCTTCTTTTTTCTGGATTCCCTCTCTCACCTTGTCCACGGCTAAAAACAAATAATCACGAGCTGCCTCCCCTTGGTGTCGCCGGCGACCGCCTTTTGCAGTTGGTTGTGCCGGATTTGAGGCCGCCGTGGAGACAGCCCTCGAAGACAAGCACCAACTTAGGATATTGATCTCGATCTATTGTTTCTCTGTTGTAGTGGTCGTTGTGGACGAAGGGATCACGATGGCTGTGGTTGCAGTCCGAGTGGAGAGAATCATTGTGGTAACCCCGCCAGGGCCGCTACCTTTATGTTCCCCTATCAATTTCCTTTTGACTCTTTCTTAATTTCTTATAGGAAAAATTCTAAATAATTTCCTAAAATATTTTCTCTAAAGGGCCCTAAGTAAATTTTATTTAAAAAAAAAACATACACACACACAAAAGCAGCCATAATAGTTTAAAATAAATGCTTCAAGTGGCTATGCCAATTTCAAAAGAAGACACGACCTCACAAGTTGGCTAAATATTCCAACTAATTAAGGGCAATATTGTCCAAAGACAATTTTAATCTAAAATTTAGTTAAATTAGATTAAAAATTAAGAAATCTAATTTTTTTCTTAAAAATAAACAAATTTTGGGTGGAAGGGATGGTCTATGGCCGCTGCCTTATCGCTCGTGGGCCGTAGATGATGGCTGGCAAGGTCATTGGCACTTCGATGAGAACTGGCGACCCTTGTCAACCAAAGGTGAGGTTCGGTCGAGAGAGGGCTGTGACCATCTCCCAGGTCTTACCAACCCTCACCCAAGTATAAGGGAGGGTTTAAGCCCTCGGCCAAACTTGCACAATGGTCGGCAACCCTCAACTAGACTTGGGCGAGTCACTTGAAGCTTTTGAGGGTAACCCTCACCCAGCCATCTTTAGGTATTGTTGGTGGCCGGCCTCGCTTGAGATTAGCCGCTAGCGAAAAGGAAAGAGAAAAGAAACGAAAAGGGAAAAAAGAAGTAAAGGATGAAATTATCCTTGAAGAATCAGTGAGGTTAGGCCTTTTTTAATATTAACATAGTCATTCCAAGCCCTTATTTGAAATAAGATTCAGTCATTTTCCTTATTTGATAAAATAAAGGCAAGTTAGGCTCTTATTTAAAACAATGTCCACTTTAAACCCTTGACTCTCTTAATCTTGTGCTTGCTCGCTCCATGCTTTTCATCTTATTTGGGTATGAATTTTCCGAAAATTAATTAAATAGAAAAATATTTTAGAAATATCAATCAGGTCAAAATGTGTTGGATATGAGTTAAATTAGATATAAGTAATTAGATTTGTATTGCATAGAAATTGATCAATTAAAGTTAGACCATTTTCAACCCAATCCAATTCACTGGTTTGGCATATCTACAATTTGACTACCATATTAAATAGAAAGACGAATCGCATCCTAAAGATTCCATTCTTCACTAGGTCAATTGGAGATTCTAACATGTTGCGAGGGATATAAGGTAATCCTTCGAAGCACTTGACCTTTTTGCTTGATTTTTCGTTGATTTGCTTGAAATTTTCGGTGATGTTTTTCTATGAAAACACATATCAAAGCTAATCTACTGAGATGAGTCAAGTCAATTGATGTTTCCTTCTCTTTTATTTTTTGTCGAAGGTGTTTCCTGGTTTGATGAGCCAATTTTATCAATAGTTAGGGTTCCAATCTTGACATACGTGCTTTTATGTGTGACATATCATGCCCCATTAGGTAGAATGATTGGTTTACATGTTCCTTCAAGAGTTGATTCTATTCTTGCTAAAATTGTGATCCTGTTTTTTACCTTTCTTAGGGCTGAATCTCTTTTGCGAGGTTGTTTATTTTTCTTTTGTTTATTAAAATGTCAAGAGGTAAAGAAAATCATTAATTATAATTTATTGAAGTACGAAATCATTTGTAAGCCTTGTTGTTTAGAATCCATTATCTTGCATATGTGATGTTGTTGCACTAGCCTTCTTGGTCCTTTTAGTGATTCCTTTATTTCTTTTGAATGTTTGCTATTGGGTTTACCTTTGAGATAAAGTATTTGTCTTAATCGGCTCGATGAAAATTCTTGTTATTGCTCATAAATGGAAAATAATGATGTTAATGGTGCATTAATAGGTGTAGCTTGTTAGAATTTTCCTAATATGTGGACTAAATTAATTGACATTGTTATTTACCGTTTAACGTTTACCGTTTTACAGGGTTTGCTTTTAGGTGAGATAGAAGGTTTCTTAATTAGTTTAATATGGGACTTGCTACTGTGGGCCGAGTTGAGCCTGGCCCGTAATGAGGGGGCCAAGCCGGAAACTCTATAAATAGTGCTCAAGTCTCTCCTATAACCCTAATCTCACATATCCTCACTTAAGGGACGTTATTCTAACATCAATCGTGAGGGGCCGCCTCATTGAGCCAGTGACTCAGAGGGCAATAGAGGAGAAGGATTTGATGTGTGGATAAACCCCTTGAGTGTGAGCAATCCCTTTCCGCTTCCGCTTTCAAGAACGAGATCCTAAAACAGGTGCATTAATCTTCTACTCTTGGGTGTGTGTTCTAGAACAAGAACAATGGCATGTTAGTAATGGAGGATGAAGTTTCTAGTAGTCAGAGACCTCAAGTGCCATGGGGAAAAGAGATTTTGAGAGAGAGTTATTCATGAACCTTCTTTTACATTCATGAGATACTAAATCTGCCAATCAAATACATATGAGACCATAAGTTTTCTTTGAATTGTATAGAGTTCTTTGGTCAAACAGTAAATATGTCAATCAAAGAGCAGTTACTAGTCTTTTGCCATATTTCAGGGCATAATGTGAGGTTAAGAGTAATAGAGCCAAAGTTCAATAGGTCTATTGAGACCATTCATCAATACTTTAGAATTGTCTTACAAGCAATTCTAAAATATACAAACATGTCATAAGACCACCGAATGGCATTACACCCCCGATAATATCCAAGAATAGAAGATTTTATCCGTACTTTAAGGTATGTAATATGACATATGTCACGAATTTCATTTTGATAGTATGTTGTTACATTTACTTATTAATTCAATACATTAGGATTGTATTGAAGCTCTCGATGGTACTCATGTCCATGTATCGGTTCTTCCATAAATTCAAGGTTCGAGGTCGAAAAGAGAAACAACACAAAATGTTCTTGCAACTATTACTTTTGATTTAAAATTCGTTTATGTGTTAGCCAGTTGGGAAGGCATGGCACATGACTCTCATATCCTTACAAATGCACTTTCAAGGCCTCGAGGAATGAATAGACTATTCCATACTTTCTATAAAATTTATACCTTACTTTCCTAAAACATGTTAAAACTTTAGATAAAATTGGTTGGTAAATACAATCTTGCTGATACTGGATACGGCATCCAATCAGGATTAATTTCTCCATATCGTGGAGTTTGATATCACAAGAGGTACTTTGGTGACCGCTCAATTGAGAATGAGAAAGAGTTGTTTAATCATCGCCATTCATTTTTACAGTATGTAGTAAAAAAAAAAAAGCATACGGGGTCCTAAAAAGATGTTTTTATGTATTGGATACGAAACCCTTTGATGTAGTCTTAGCATGTTGTATTTTTCGGCAAAAGAATGCCTCAACTGCCAAAAGTTGGCATAAATGGACACTTAAGTGCCAAAACTTACAAAATAAACACTTAGGGGCTGTTTGGCAACGTGCCAAATAGTAAAGAAATTTTGATTTTTTGTTCCCAGAATCGGTTTGGGAACAGTTGCGTTTGGTAAAATTTTTGTTCCCGAGAACAAATTTGTTCCTGGGAACAAATTAGGAGTGGAATCAAGAATAAAAAAAAAAAAAGTTGATTTTTATTTTGGAAACAAATTTGAGAATCAAAAACCAACTCTTCTTCTTCTTCCCTTCAGCCATCTCGCGATTGCCGTCCACCATCGCCCGCCGCCGTTCGCCGCCACCCGCCGCCTCGGCGAGTTCCGCGAGGCTCGGCCTCACCAGATTTGGCGAGGCCGAGCCTCGCCGGTGGCCGGGAGCCTCCCTAAGGTTGGGCGAGGCTCGCCTAGCCACCGACAAGGCTCGCCCGGCCTGCGATGGCCGGCAAGCCTCACCCGGCCCCCAACGAGGCCGGCCGGCCACCACGGCGAGGCTCGGCCGACAAGGGCCAGCCTCGCCAAGAGCCGACAACGCTCCGGTGAGGTCACCGGCCATAAGAAGAAGAAGAATAGGAGAAAAAGGAAAAAGAAAAGAAAAAAGAAAAGAAAAAAAGAAAAGAAAAAATGTAAAAAATTTATTTAAAAATTAAAAGAACTTGATTTGGAACGTAAATCAATGAGCACGATACCAAACGCAATTCTATTCTAGAATCAGAAATTTTGGACAGTTACCAAACGCGTTCTTTTACTCGAATCAATTCCCGGAAATAGAATCGTTACCAAACGCGCCCTTAAGTGCCATTTTTTTTTTTTTTATGAAAAATGGGACACTAGAATGCCACATCCGGCGGACCTCGACGGAAATCCTATGTGGCATTTTTTAATTAATTTTTTTGCTTACGTGGCTAGCCAGAAGGCTAACTCAGCAAACCACACACAAAAACGATGTCATTTTGGTATAATTCGAATTTTAATATAATAATTAATTAAATTTTAAAATTAATTAATTAAAAAGATTGGGGGCGGAGGAGGAGAAGGAAGGAGGAGGGAGGCGGCGGCGATGAGGGCTCCCCTCCATTGCCGGAAGGTGAGGGAGTGTCGGCTAAGACTACGAGCCATGGTCGGGGTCGACGGCAGGGCCTGTGTGCCCTCGCCTAAGTCTAGGGTGAGGGTTGCGGCCCACCCCCAGATCCAGCGAGGGTCGCTGTCCCTCACCCGATTGACCCAAGGGTTGCCGAGCCCTTAGGGCAACCCCCCCAGCAAGCGGAGACCCTCGCCCCGGATTTGGGCGAGGGCACGCATGCCCTCGCCGCCCGCGGATGGGCCCACCAGCCCCGGCTAGGGCTCGCCGACCCCGGCCGACACTCCCCCACCTTCTCGGTTGCCTCTCGCCTCCTCCTCCCCCATTTTAAAAATATATATAATAATTAATTAAAATTTTAAATTTTAATTTAATTAATTATTATATTAAAATTCGAATTATACCAAAACGACGTTGTTTTGACACTATTTAGCAACATCGGCATGCAAAACGATATCATTTTGACACTATTTAGCAATATCAGCATGCAAAACGACGTCGTATTGCGTGCAGTTTGCCGAAAAATTACTATGTCAGCATTTTGGCTAGATTTTCTCGTCGGTGGTACTTAAGGGTGCACATGACAAAATTTCTGGAACAGAAATTGAGAAGTTAAAAATTTTAGCTTCTCATTTCTTCTTCAAATTTATTTCTGGATTCTATTCCAGAAATAGAAAAATTAAATTGCGTTACCAAACAGATTTATGTTCCAAACATGTTATAGGGAATAGAGAAACAAAGAAATATAGAAGTAAAAATTTTATCATGTGCGCCCTAAGTGATCCATTTTGCTCCGATTTTAGTACTTAAGTATCCCTTTGTATCAATTTTTGGCACTCTAGGGGTTCGAGTGTCCTGTATTTTACGTAACTTCATTATAGGAGTTAACCCTTATGATCCCCTTATAAAAGAACTAAATGTAGAGGTCCAATTCAAAGTCAAGAAAGAAGACATCAACAAACACAAAGAGGAAAGGGAGGAAAACAGAGAGTGGATAGCAAAAAGAGATAGTATCGCACGTTTAACGTGGGATAACTATAATAGGCATAGAATGAATATTTAGTACTTGTATCTTTGTAGAAGTTGTTTGATGTTTTTAATGTGACATGAAGTATAGATTACTACTTTGTGATTGGAGTTCTTGTAAATGTGAAACTGATTTACTACTCTATATCAATGTGATGTTTTCTTGTCTCATTAGTCAAATGATGTCTACTCTTGTGTCATTCTTTGTTTGTCAAAATTTCTTATGTAGGATATGTCTAACAATGTAGCAATGGGCAAGACTAGAGAAGGGAAGACCAAGCATTTCAGATAGGACCTATAGAGTGTATGTTTTTAGAGATACTAGCTAATGAGGCTTTTAAGGGGAACAAACCTTTAGCCATCTTTAAACCATCTTCCTTTGTTCATGTTGCTCAAGCTACAAATAAAAAATTTGGGACTGAATGTGAGCCTAATCATGTGGACAATTATCTTAGAACTATTAAAAATAATTGGCCTACCATCTGAAATTTGCAACTTAAGAGTTGATTTTAGTGGGACCGCAACGGGAAGCTGATCACGGCTGTTTGGAAGGACGTCTATAATGAAGAAATAATGGTAATAGCTTTTTTTTTTTTTCAGATTTCAATGTAACTTAATACTATAAGTATTTGTTATCCAAAAATCGCGGCTTGTGTTTATGTACCTTGATATGCTATAGTTTGTTATATTCAAGTAGCTAGAAATTTTGATTCAAGAGGTTTGTTATGCATTAACCATGTTGAGACATGTAGGATTTGGAGGCTGCTATGCTTTTGTTTGTTTATGCATCATATGCTCTTTACATATAAAAAAACTAGGACAAAGATGATGAGCAGATTGTAAGAGTTACTATAATCATAACTAGCAAATCTACCTATTTAGATTCTTGTTTTTTAGTGATTTTTTTTTAGGTATATCTTACCCAAGAGAAGTACTTGAACAAGAAAATCGAAATGTACGGTGAACTCGCTTTGGTGGTTGGAAAAGACATGGCCACAGGATGCTTTGCAAAACAATTTGGAGACATCGACTTGCCTCCTTTTGGGGATGTGGACTTCTCAACTGAATTAGATGATAGTAATGACAATACCACGAAAGGAATAGAAGATCCTTCAAGATTTAATAGAAAGCAAAGTCGTGCCACTGACAAGGATGATAGGGTTTGCAATGCTCTCAGAGCAAATTGGAGAGGTTGCTAATGCAATGAAAAAGTTGAGTCAAAATCAATTGGTTATTGCTGAGCTCTACAAAGAAGTGATGAGAGTTGAAGGTTTTGATGAAGCTACCGCCTTTGATTATCTAGTGGACAAAGAGAGAGTTCCCAAAGCATTCATTGTCAAGAGTGCTAAGCTGAAGAAGTTATGGCTTGAAGATTTCTTAAATAGAAGAGAAAGTGGATATTGACAAGCATTAGATATTAAATGTTTGTTCTTGATACTATCTAAATGTTAGACTTGTTCTTTGGTTACTTTAGTAGCTATTCAAGCAGCTTTTTGTGGCACAATTTATCTTAATGTGTCATGGGAAGCTAGAGACATTAGTACTAAACTCAAAAATGTTTAGCTCATGTACTGCATGGGATATTGTGAGGAAAAAAATGCAATAAAGACCTCTTGTTTTCAATTTGATTGTTTTTTAAGACTATAGTTGCTACAGCAGCCTGAGAAACATGAACCTGCTTTGCAGCTTTAACAAGGGCAGAACTCATCGACTTGAGTTGCTCGGTGAAACTAGAAGTGCCTTTGCAGCATCTATGGGCAATGCATGATAACTTGCAGAGAGGTGCATGGAGGGCACGTCCATCTGAAGAGTGTCAAATGTATTGAAGCAACTATTGAGATTGTTTGGACTTGCTCTTGTAATTGGGAAATTATGTCCATTTTCGAAGGATACGTGTATAAATTCAAGTTTTCTTTTCATTTTGCAAGTTCAAATTCTAGATTTACTAGACTATGAAGAAAATCCATTTATTAAATAACATAGACTTAATAAATAAATTTGAAAGTTTGAGGCACACTAGTATTAATTATTAGTTCAAATGTTATTCAATCATTTCTTAAATGCGATTTAAACACCAAAAAATATTTTCAGTCACATATAACCAAATAAAGAAAAATTAATCATTTTTCATAAAACAAACGGACTCCAAATATAAAAAAGAGATCATTTTGGAAAATAATAAAAAAAGATGGACGGTTTTAAACCTTTGGGGAAACGAAGAGGAATGACTGGTTTTGGCTTGACATTTTTTTTCCTTTTTTTATTAAAAAAAATTGTTATGGAAAAAAAATACTAATTATAATAAAGAATTATAACTTGAATTTACTTAGAAGTGGGCTCATGAGTAATCCGAAATCTACTATTCCATGCATCAAACGGATAGCCGACGATGGCATCAAGCTCTTGCCGGCTCCGACGAATACGTCAGCTCCGCCATAAGTAAGAGTAAATCGGCGGTGATCGAATCTTGCATACAGGTCCTCCCGAATACAGAAGTTCTTAAACGGAGAGAGACCCACATGGCTACGAATCTTAGTGCGTTCATCAAACGAGGCGTTCAAATCATCAATGCATCAGCTTGCTGCTGATCCCTGAACCTGCTTTTAGCAAGCTCCCTTATTCCCTTTCGCAATGTACAGTTGATTCACCGGGATAATGAATCGAGAGTAACGGCATGTGGTAGGCCGACAGATGGCGACTCGGTCAGCGGAACACCAGATTGTGGCAGGTATTGTCGCAAGGGTAGGGACAGTCAATGGCCTTGACGCCGCCTCGATTGAAATACCAGTTCCCGACCGACTCTGCGATGCCCTGCCGCCGACGCCGGATGCATGAACAATGCAGTTAATAATCCAAAACTAAAGAGGCGGATGTTGGTGTGCAGATTGTGTGATTTTGTTCGACGTGTATGCTGCAACTGAATAAAAAGAGATTGTATCGCGAGTCGAAGTTATAAGTACCTTGTTTCTAATGTGAGGCGACACGGGGGCAAACCATGTGTCCTGCCTCTCGGTCTGGCAATGAGAGAAGCAAGAATTTATGAAGAGTCCGTTCTTGCTGGACCTCGAGAAGCTATTGAGGGCTCTCAGCATTTGATACCGAAAATCTGCATTGTCAAATACATCATGCAACAAAGCTCACGTTATTTTATTTCAAGCGATTGAAGCCAGCTGAAATGATGCATACTAGAGAGCATTCATTCTTCCAACATTGTATGAAGAGGGAAAAGGAGAAAGTTGTGAAGACGGCAACGACTTTAATCCGAGCAGACCTTGCAGAAAATTAATCTGTGGGGCAGTGCAATAGGCGTGGTTCTTTCTGCATCGACTCCAGTAGCCGCGAGGATCAGCCGATGGAGGAGCTAGGCTTGCCAAGACCTGATTAAACCGATGAAAATCATTCAGGAAACAGAAGTTCGTGGAGGCAGATAACTATAGTGACCCGATGAACTAGTCCTCAATCATCTGTGAGGACGCACATCGGAGCACATATTAAACAAGAGAGAACAAAATACAAATAGAAAGGTCGGTCGAATCGGAAAACTTGTTTTAAAAATGGGACATACCTGCCAGGTATCGTAAGCTGCATTCACGAGAAACAAGGGAGTCTTGACAGTGCCAATCAGATGCTGTGGAAAGAAGCACTGGAAAAGGAGGGAAACATTTGAATGACGGTATCATCACGATATCAATCATGGAACCAACATGTGCGAAAAAACAAGAGAAGGAAAATTACTAAGGTAGGATTCAGACGATTGGTACAGCTCCGCGGAAGGTTCTTTTGAACTCCCTGTAAAAACACAGAAATCCGCTGTTTCCTGAGTACGATGTCGCCAATCCTAAGTACAATCCAAGAGAATGAGCAATACAAAGATGCACGGTGAAATAAAAAACAGGGCTAATGTGTGGATACGAATCACAGCCGTCCGACAGTTCAACGTGTTCCGAAATTCCAGGAAAAAGGTAACAGTCACAGCCCAGTTCTTTACAACCTCGTTGACTATATTTTTAGCAGAGATGATTATCTCTCTTGCTTTTTAACTTTTTGGTCCATGAGAATCATTCTATTTTACCAGCAAAAGGAGCTGATTTGTTCATGAGACATAATGAATGGTTAGGCCCATCTTCAAAGTGGAAAGCTATCTTATGCAATAATGGAAGAACCACAAAAAGGGCACCTGTAGGTTAACCACTCCTCTGAACATCCTTCTTAAAGTGCGTCTCCCCGACACATCCATCCTGAAATTTTGCGACAAAATCAGCACAAGCATTTGGTAGCAAAGTAAAGATCTGCAGCTGTAGAGACAACAAAAAATTCGGAGACTGTAATTACGCGTCGAGGAACATTCCACCGTCACTCAGGCACTTGACTCTTGTGTAACCAGAGAAAAGATTTCGGAATTCATCGCAGTGCAGTATAGAAGCCACACCGCCCGCACTACACCCAGAAAGAAGAGCCTAGAATACCAAAAGAAAAATAAGTAGGACAAAGAAGAACGGAAAAGCAGAAGGACAAAGGCTTCAGAATAAGTGCAAGAAGGAAGGAGAAATGACTTATCAAGATGCTTCATGAGAACCTGATTAGCATAGCGCATTCCTTTTGACATCAACTCTTCCATTGCAGCTGACCAAATGCGTTGTCCTCGAAAGTATAATTTTGCTGCCTGAGACCACACATACAGGGAAGAAATTTCTCACTAAGCCACTAGTGTGATAGCGTCGATGAGTATAAATGATGACTTGCATAAGAAACCCAAATAGACGTTATTTATGAGAAAACGAATTCGATTCCCTCAATAGTCTAGTCTAAGGAGCAAAGTCATATAAGAGTTTATGCAGCAGAGAGGTTAAGCCTATGAAACTTCAGGCAAATGAGGACACAAAAGAACAGGCAATAACAGCTTGAGATAGAAAGCAGACATAAAATTAAATTTTGATAAGTTGGTAAGGGCTTAAATAGAGCTACTAGGCAGCAAATGGTATTTTGTTCTCAGTAAACACACACAAAATAGGAAAAACGTAGAACTTAGAAGATGTAAAATTGAGATTTTTGTATGTCTGTATTTACAAATTTGTCCATTTACAGACACATTTGCAAAAAGTTCACTTTGAATGTCAAATTGTTTGCAATGTTTGCTCGCACATTGCAGAAAAAATCATTCAAGAACAGAATATGAATTAGCAGCGGTGCACATATATATAAATTATGTTTGTTTGTTTTTCAAAATTTGTGTTCTTAGAAAAGGTAAAAGGACATTCTCAACATTCGCAGTCAAAAGCAATATCATCTGGAATATTATGAATTCACCATGCTGAAGCTAAATCTGAAGATTTGCATGCTCAAACGTTTGTGCTAACCTGATTTTGACTGTCCCCACTAAAAGAAGCTCCGTCACAGTAACGGATTTTGACTCTGTTCCAATTGAAAAAATCTGCAAGGGTTATATTCGAATCCAGAATTGCTAATAAGTAACTCATGTGACAAGAGAAGAGAGACATACAGAACACTTAAATTAGTTGGATGTTGACAAACTAAAGATGGTATTCAGAAATAACCAGGATTTTCGGCAGCTTTGTTGCTCAATATCCCAGTAAAGGGAATCTGCCGCTCCATGTATGTGGATGAACCACGGCGCGTCTTCTTACGGTAAACGCAGTTTCTGATTGTATCACACCATCCTCCTCCCTATCATCCGCATAAGAGAATGCCCAAGTTCGAGTAAGAATTGAAATTGGTATCACGGAGACTCTAAATTGGGAAAATTCACATGAACGTCTTTGCTTGTGAACCAATGTTCATAAACTCATGCGTAAACCTATTGAATGCTGCTCGGACAATTGGCTGAATTATTAAGCCTAATACTAATAAACCAGTCCAAATCTAGTGCAGAAGAAGCATCAAAATATCCATTATGTCAACCAATATATTTCCAACTCAAATTTCATGCTTCAACCATCGAACCACACTCAACTCTGTCAAAACACTACCAACCTAGTCTCTTTCAAAAATGAGAGCAACTGGTAAAGCAGAAAAAATCTAGGTAAGTAATAACTTGCAGACCAAAAAAAATGAACTTACCGCCCGAATTAATGCAAAAGGACAATATGGATCTGCATCAACAAGTTGATGAATTGACAAACCACAATAGTGATTCCGTGGGGGAAAAGAGCTAACCCATTACTGCTCTGTGGAGGGATAATGACATACCTCCAACTGAATGAGCCAACTATTAGCACCCGATCCGTATCCTCGGTGGAGGTGATAACCTGGTAAGCTCCCATCAAGACAGACTGCATAATTCATGTTTAAATTCATGTAAAAACAATCCATTTATATGTGTGTGCGCGCGTCATTGAAATTCATGTAAATTCAACTAGTCGTCAACAATGCAGCATCATGTAAATTCAATCTAATCACGAACTGATCCTAAGCTAGTTACTTTCACAGGCAACCAAAGCATCAACAATCCAGTGGCATGCAATTTTTTCCCCTCTAAACAAGAAATGGAGCAACTTGCAAACATATTTCCCAAGCTTGAAGCACCAAAACAGAGACACGAACCAAAAACTAGCAAAGGGAACCTTTGAGATGGGAAGGGGTTTTTGCTTTACCTGCAAACTTTTTAATTCTTCGAACGATATAAAAAGAAAAAAGTATTTGAAATTCAAACTTCAAAATAAAAATATCAAAGCAAGAACTCTCCCTACCTGCACCTTTGGCAGCAGCACCATAAATAAGAGTAAGACCCACCATCAATGGCCTCCCACTGATGCCATATTCGGCGTCACCGTAGCTATAGAGCAGCTCTGTCATGTTCATGTCCTCATACCCATTTGCCCAATTCATAAACACCAATGCCACGAACATCACAGAGCCAAAAGGCTTCATCTCTTTCCGCCGAACGCTATGATTCTCACTCTGAAACAAAATACACATACAGGAGAGAGTGACCTCGCGGTGCTTTATATAAGGAAATATCCAACTGCTCATTTAAGAGCACAGGCCTTTTTTAATATTTTCACTTGCTTTTGAGCTGGAGAGAGAGACAGACAGACAGAGAGAGAAGTAATGCCGTGTTGTAACAGTGATAGCAGCGAGTGAGATACAGTGGCAGAAAATTGGCGGTCCCTTGTTTTGAACCAGATATTTTATGTAGAGGAACTCTTTAGCAAAGACCAGTGTGCCATCGAATGCAGTCGGTGACCGACATCTAAAAGAAAACATCACCTGAAAACGACTGCAAAGTGCAAACAAATTGAGGGAGGACAGACCCATGTTTTGTATTGACATGTTTTTAAGACAAGATACCAAAGAGAAAAGACTCGAGAGACAAGACCGTAGCACGCAAGATAACAGCAAGAGAGGCTGATTTTATTCACATCGAAAAGAAAACATCAACTGAAAACGACGGCAAAGTGCAAACAAGTTGAGGGAGGCCATCAAGAAACACACCCATTTTCTTGATTGACATCTTTGGGAACAAGATACCAAAGAAAAAGGGCTGAGAGACGACCGTACGCAAGCAAGAAAACAGCAAGAGAAGCTGATTTTATTCACACACACAGAGAACGAGAGAGAGAGAGAAGCTGGTTCTGTGAGACCTTGTGCCTTGTAATCTCGCCGCTTGCCACTTACTGAATTTTCGTGGACTGGGACATAACTGGAGTCTATACGAGGCACCATTATACCAGCGCGGGATATGCAATAATTGTGGGAAATGATGGTGGGCCTGGGTTGGGATAGGATGAGATGTCACGTTTCTTGCCGAGTACCATTTATTTACATCGTTGGAGCTTCAAGAGGGATCGAAAGAGGAAAAGGGAGGGTGCGAAAGGGTAGTCTTTTTATATGGTATGATATTATTTAGTCTTATTCCATTAAAGTCCAATTTATGTTTTTCAGAATTTTATTTCTCGAGGAAAAACACATTTCCGGACATGATTAATTATCCTGATCTTTATACTATGCCGTTAAAAAGCAAGTCAATCACGTTTTAATGAAGTGATTGTGTATTGCGAAAAGAGCTCTTTATAATTTCAATACATGGTGTACACTGTACATTTATTTAAGGTTGGCTATCGCTAAAACTAATTGGTAAGTTTAACGGTTTGATAAGTGGAAATTGATAGATTAAAAAAATTGATAAATTAAAAGAAATGAAATAAAAGTGGGTAAAGAAATGTAAATAAAAATTGATAAACCAACACTAATGGAATTTATTGACTATAAAAATTGATTAATTTATATAAGAGTTAATAAATTTAAGACTTTTGGAATAAAGAAAAATAAAAATTGATAAGTAACGCAAATGATAGTGGGTAGCCCAAAACTCGGCAGTAATTTAATGAGAAAAAAAAAAAAAAACTTGGTAAGTTGCTTAAATAGAGATTGGATATTTTTAATGAGAGTTTGTACTTTTAAGACGCTAGTGAAAAAAGCAAACAAAAGTATATAAAAGACAAGAATAATTAGTAATTTGCATTCTGTCAAAGCAATTGGTATTTCATGAAAATGTCAATAAGTTACTCACAAGTAACTGAGAAATTAGATGGTTACTAATTTCTTTTAACAGCGATTCTTTTACTTTCACCAACTCCTTTGGCATGGTAAAAACAATCTTTTTTTTGGGAGGGGGATGAAGTAATAGAATCATCCGTCTATATGTGTCGGTACGAATGATACATATTTAATATTCGAATTAAATGTCATGAATGGACTGAAATGGTCAACATGCAAATCACGTGCATATCATTCATGTCGCGATAATGATTAAACTCATTTCAAACACATTTAAGCGGGTGCTATAGACACAGATTGTTCTCGAAAATCATTGGTCCTATCCAAAGGCGACAACTTTTTTTGAGTAAAAATTTAATTTTTCTTGAATTATCTTTTTCGTCGTTAAGAAAAGTGATACAAACGTGAAAAAATAACTATGACTTCACTAAAAAAGTGAAAATAAAAAATTTAAAAGTACGAGCTCGAAGGAGAGGAACCTGCGGAGGGGAGGGCACCGAGGGCACCGACAAATTGGTGGTAAACGCTTTTTGCTCGGGAGATTTGAATGGCAGATTTGTTAGAGCGTGACTCTCGCTCCACCGCTCGGAAGACATCGCTATCACCATCATTTGTAAAGCTTTGGAAGAAGATGAGAAAGTCTTGCTATTGATGAGTTATGAATGGATGTAACGAGATAACAGAAGACATCGCTATCATCATCGTCCAATCAATATCCCACGTCTTTTTCTATGATTTTCCATACTTTTTTATGGACATGTGAACCGATATCGTATCGGAATCAGATTTATTATGATTATAGTAAATTAATAAATCAACGAAAGTGAGCAAAATGAAATTATTTTTTTAATTCATGTATCTCATTAATTTATGTTTTTTCAAGGTTCATATATTTCTTGAGTTTATGTATTTTTTGGATTCTTATACCTATTTAATTGATGTACCTCTTTAGTTCATGTGTCTCTTATGTACATAACTTCTTAAACTCTATGCATAGATTTAAAATTCTTCATCCAAAGTATCACTCAAATCACTTGCATCTCCTCACTTCGATTTTTCTCTAAAAGTGCAAGTCTCAAGAAGTGCTCGATAGAGTCCTGTATGTATGATGCTAATTCAAACAGGTTCAAGATATTATATATTGAGAGACATGATAGTTCGTGAAGTTGCTAAAAAGCATTGGCAAAAACTTATCGCTTTAAGGATATTCAATTGACCGCACCTCACTTTCTATTTAATTTTCCGTTGTCATTTTCTCAAAGATATTAATTTCTGGTTACAACTATACTCTTCCTCCAAATATGTCATTTCTTCTATGATCTTCCAATCGGGTTTACACGCAATCCATACATAGGAGATCTCCTTCCTTTTAGTCGGACATTCTAATACATATAATTGTCTCGCCATAGTTATCTAAAAACTATGATTATCTATGCTGGTTGTGATCCTTAGATCCCGTGGTGGGTGGGTGGGCGGGTGAGTGTGTTAGTTAGAGAGAGATCCATGACCACCACCATCAATGTCCGCAAAATCAAATGATAGTACCTCCGGCTTATTTGAACGTAGCCTGCTCGGAGAGCAGCATCAACCATAAGGTAAACATTAAATCGTGCTCATTATTTGCGAAAAGCTGACGGTCCCCTCCCAAATTCTCGTGAAACATTTCATGGCAGGTGGGCCATTAAAAAACGTTGACATCTCTTCTTTTATTTTCATATTTTTTTCTGCGCATCGCTTTAATTTCAAACGAAATTTGGAATATTCGAAGTTTTTTTTTTTTTAATTTCCTAAAAAAATGAATAATTTAAAAAATATTTTAAAGAGATATTATTTGAATTATTTATGTTTCATACAATCATTGTGACATGTCTATCAGTCAATCCATTGGGGTCATGTTGTCACGCGGACAAATATCAGGCTCCTCAATCTTCGGTCCTCGTGCCTTACAGCTGCTCTGCATGTCGGACTCAACAGCCAAATAATATGGGAAAGTTTAGGCCCCACCCCCGGTCACAAAAATCAGCTTCGACATTGGGACTCATCACGGTTTGAAACTTTTCTTGAAACTTTTCTTCGACATTGTGGAAAAGTTGGGGTTTTGATTTTTTTTTTTTTTTTTTGGCCCCTTTGCTATGGTTAGTTTTTTAATTCTCATTTCCCTTTGTATGTTTTGTTTGGATAAAAAAGTTCTTCCATTCCGCTCTTTTTGAGGGCCTCCTAGGGATTATTCGCCTTCTGAACCAGCTTCGCAGCCCCTTGGGCCAACCTATGAGGTTCTAGGCGATGGGCCTTGAGAACAAATCTCTCGATTCTTTTCAATTTCCATCTTCCAGCCAAGACAAATTGATTCATTTGCATGACATGGTCCCTTGAGAATGTACTTTATATATCGATTACGCTGTCAAGACACATGGACCGATTAATCACATCTGATCACGCATCTCTCTCACTTTAACCTTTTTACTTTTGATTGGCTCATTTTCCTTTGCACCACTATTGAGTGATATAATCAAGGAATGTAATATATAAACTCGGATGAAGTAGTGACGTAAGATAAAATTTATCCCAAATAAATATACGTTCCAATTTTGGAAGAGCGGAGTTCTTTTCAAACTTATTTCCTTAGTCAAAGAGGCGCAAAAATTTTGAATCTATTCAATGGTGTGCTTGACTAGTGAAAAAATATATATAAATTTGACGAAAACACTCTCATAAAAATTACAGTCTCTATTAGATTATCAATATCTCATTATGTGAGTTAATTTCAGAAAATTCCTTTCCTCATATACTAATATATTGCCTAATGAAGTGATAGTGGTGATATCACAATAAATTAGGGATTGCCTTAAAATATTCGATGATACTCTCAAATGTGTTGTGCCAGTACCTTTATAGGAGTTCCCATTTCCTTCTTGTATATATTATTTTTTAGTTAGGTTTACAAAATTTATAAATACGCACCAAATTGGATTGAAAATAATTGATTGAAAACTTCGATAAGTTCCTTATCAAAACTTCAAACAATCTATGGCTCAATTTTCTGATATGCGTTAATTAAGTGTCGAAAAGTGTCGGAGAGTATTGAATACGTGTTTAAATATTCAACATAAAAGAAAAGCTCTTGGAAATTGTCGATACTTTTTAGGTTACTAATTCTTTTCCTTACATATTGATAAACTGCATAATGAAGTGATGGTCAATATATCACAATAAATCATGGAGTGCCCTAAAATATTCCATTACACTCTCAAATGTGATGTGGCATTAGTAACTTTGCAAGGCTTCCTTTTTCCTTCTCGTATATCTTAATTCTTAGTTAGGAGAAAAAGTTACAAAATATATTAGTACGCACCAAATTGGATTGAAAATAATAGATCGAAAAATCTCCATCGCTTCCTTATCAAGACTTCAAAAAATCTAGATCTTATAAAATTTTAGTAATACCTTTTCTATCTTTTATTTGTAGGCCTTCCTTCTTAAAATCCACCCATTAATGAATAATATTCAAAATTTATAGTACGATGTTTGGATAGTTTATATCTTAAAAGGGAAAACTTTCATCAGAAAAGATGTCGATTTTCAATGTAATGTTTTATTTCGAGTTCTTCCAATATATCCCGAAAGTCGTCAAAAAAAAAAAAAGTTTTGGAAAAGATAAATATAAGCCCTCGTGCCAGTGTTATTTTTTTATTTTTATTTTTTTTCATTTTTTTATATAAGGAGGCGTTTTGGGCTTAAAAAAAAAAAAAAAAAAAAAAATCTTCATCCTCATTATCATCGTCATCTTCTTCGACTTCATTTTCTTCTCTGTTTTCTGGGCATGCACGATGATGCTAGCGAAAGCTCCTTCTCCTCCCATCAGCCTCAACTCCACACCGTTCACCTCCACCTCCGGCTCCGTCGCGTACCCTTTCTCCTTCCGTCCCCGTCTCCTCCCCTCTCGGGCCCTCGGCGCTCGCCTCCCCCGCCGCCCCCGCCTTCCCGGCGGCGGGACCCGTAATTTCGCCGTCCGGTCGGGGGGCTACACGAGGACGCCCTTGGACACTCCGGGGGCCTACCAGCTGATCGACGACGAGACGGGCGAGCGTTTCATCGTCTGGGGCGGCAGCGACGACCCGGCCGACTCCCCGGCTCCGCCCGAGGACGTCCTCCGGTGGAAGCCCGCGAGGAAGAGCGGCGGCGGCGGCGGTTCTAGTGGAGGTGATGCTTCGCTGCGAATTGATTCTTTGGTCATGTGGATGATGGGTAGTTTTTTGTTTTAAGGGCGTGGCAGATAAAGGGGATTTGTGTCTTACTTTCGCTATCTTTTTGGGGCGATGGTTTGATGTTACTAGCGTACTCTCATTTGGGTTGCTGAGCTGAAAGTTAGGTTAGATTATATCTCAGTAATTGAGCTATGACTTGCATAGTTTGCATTCAACTGTAGACGTTTTTGATGTGAATGCACAAATTGAATAACTAATGCGGTCTGACGAATTCCCTTTTATTTGCTTTTTCCTTTTTTTTTTTTTTTTTTTTTGAATGCATTGTTGATAATTGGTACCTGAACCGTTGGAACAACTCAAGCAATTTGTTATATGCATTTCGTGCTGTGCAAATGCCAAAGCTGAACCATTGTGTTCGGATGCATAACAAGTCCAACACTAGATCTTCTTTTGGAGCGTATTTGAATCATGCAGTCTTGGGCAAAACATTTTGGTTTCTCAGTTTGGCTCGAAAACGAATATATGCAAACAAGTTAGAAATTTCTCACCCATTTCAATCTGTGTTAAACTTTCTCACAGCGTACTTAATCCCTCTGTGTAACGTGTAAAGTCGGAGCTCGGAGATGAATTTGTTTCTACATTGATAAAATGAAATCTGACAGTCATTTCTTCTTTTGCAGGCAATCATCATGGGTCAATGCTGCCAAAAGATGATTCTCCCGCAGCAAGTGTGAGGGGCAGAAGTTTTGGACGATTGAAATCGCAGAGAGTCAAAGCTCTTGCTGAAAAATCTTCCAAGCTAAAGGAAGCGAGTCACAAGGATTATGAACAAGAAATAGAAAATGTGCCTTTTGATGTGCCTGATCTCTCTTATTCCAAATTGGACCAACAGGGGAAAAGGAAGGAAGCAACTATCATTGGACTTAAAGGAAAGGATTCGGGTGCTTACCGATCCAAAGCTGCCAAAGACACTGCAGGGAGGACTGACACTGCAGATGTGGATCATTCAGTGCACCGAACGGAAGCCAATAAACATGGCATATCTGCCACCAGAGTAGTTGGAACAGAGCATTCAGTTCGTAGTTCTAATGCAGATTTCAGAGGATGGGGCAGGGGGGTGTCTGTGGATGACTTCGGATCTGAGTCAAAAGATCTAAATTTGCATAGGAAAGTTTCCTCCAATGGTGACTTCTATAGTCGAAAGTCCTTTGAAGATTTGGGTTGTAGTGACTATATGATTGAATCTTTGAGGAAGCAGCAATTTCTGCACCCCTCACATATTCAGGTACGTCAATAGTATGACCTACTCAAAGTCAAAGGTTTCAACTTGTTTTCTCTTTTTTGGCTGGTAAATGAAAGGAACTTGGTCATAGCTTCCTTACTGCTGTTTTAGCTGGCAGAATACTAAATTTGAGCACGTTCTAATTATTTCCATTTTATCTACTGTCTGCATGATATCCGCATTGGGCTTTAAATCAATGATGACCTTGTTTCTGTGTAGTTCTAGAGGTAAGCTTGCATTTGTCATCATCAATTTTTTTCTGTAAGCGTGAATTTGTAGCTGATGGATGTGGAAGTCATTGAAGGGCCAACCTATAGCATCGCTTTTTGTCTTTTCCTTCTCATGGGTATTGACAAGTAATTACATCAAGATGTTCTATCTACAACTTGACAAAAGGAAGATCTTCTCCCAGTGTACTGCAACTCAGATTGATGCTAAATATGTATGACTGCAGGCAATGGCATTCAAACCTGTAATTGAGGGAAAGACTTGTATTATAGCTGATCAGAGTGGCTCGGGAAAAACGCTGGCTTATCTCGCACCAGTAGTCCAACGTCTCAGACAAGAAGAACTGCAGGGACTTAGCAAATCCTTCTCACGAAGCCCTCGAGTTGTCATTTTGGTGCCAACTGCTGAGTTAGCTTCACAGGTTGGTAGTTGGTATCCTTTATTGTGCCTTTTCTTTTACCCTTATGTGCTTTGGCAATCAAGTCACCAACTTTTACTTGTTTATGGCCATTTTAAGCTCTCATCCCATACTGTGATAGGCTCTTGCTTAAGCAGCAAATTTGTGGTAAAAAAGCACTCCAATTTATTTTCGGCGGCAGTCGAATTCTTTTGAACAACTTGTTGCCTATAATACTCAAATTGTCACCTCTTCTTTCAAAAATGAAAAAAAAAAAAATGGAGATTCCCAAGTGTTGCAATCTCAAAGATTGTATTGGTTCCTGCAAAGACAAATATGCAATTTGAGTGGCATAGTTGCTTATATGATGTGCATAATCCGTTCATGTGGCAAAACTGGTAATCTCTGTGGAGCTGTTGAAAATGTAGGTGTTCTGAATTTGGAGACACTTTGTAGTTTGTTTTATTTATAGCCATGTGTGTTTTTGCTAGTAGTTGATTACAAACTAACGTAGCCCACATGAGTGATACTTAATATCTATAGTAAGTTTTATGCAGGTTTTGAGTAACTGCCGATCCATATCAAAGTGTGGGGCTCCATTCCGGTCAATGGTTGCCACAGGTGGTTTCAGGCAGAAAACTCAGCTGGAAAATATAGAAGAAGGTGTTGATGTCCTAATAGCCACTCCTGGTCGCTTTATTTTTCTCATTAAAGAAGGCTTTTTGGAGTTGAAGGATCTTAGATGGTAAGCCTGCATTGTATAATGTTGCATGAATGAGTTTGGGTGCACGAGCTATTCAAATTCATCTTCTTCTCATCTGTTTTTGAGTAACGAATGTGATTGTGCTACCGTTTCCTAGATTTAGTACTACCACCTTGTATCACCATTCTTTGAGGAAAGGAAAATATTAGCGAAATTTCTGTTCTTACTCTTGCCTACACAGCTGAAACTCGATTTTCTGGCTTGAGTTATGGAGACCTTTGCTTTGATTTACAAAAAGGCTAGATATATTGCTATCCGTTAGCCCCATTCAAAACTTTGAGAAATGACCGGTGACAAATTATGAAAGCTCCACTTGTCATATTGTTTGATATAGGATATGAAGTTAAAAAATCTTTCGATAATGGATTTTCCCGCCAAGAATTTGAATGACATCAAAGCCTGGATGGTTTTGGCATTCGGCAGATTTCAGTCCATGCCATACTACAAACAAGGAACTCTACATAGCTATAGTTTACTGAAAAATAGAAGAATGGTTTCGTTGTACATGTTGCAGATTGTTTTGCAACTTCTGCTATAATTTATGGCTTTATGGCGCAGCGTGATTTTGGACGAGGTGGATATTCTCTGCAAAGATGAGGAGTTTGAAGCAGCTTTTCAAAGCATAATCAATTCTTCACCTGTTGCTACACAGTATCTGTTTGTGACAGCCACATTGCCGGTAGATATATATAGCAAAATAGTTGAAATTTTCCCCGACTGTGAAGTGATCATGGGACCTGGCATTCATCGGACAAGCCCTCACCTCGAAGAGGTTGTTTTAAAGCTGTGTCATTCCCCCTTCCATTATTTGCCAGTGGATACATTACTGTTATCTAATTTAGGCACGCAAGGATTCACTTCTGTGCATATACATTTTTTCTGGATGCTTTGGGACTATATATTACTCATAACGAAGCTGTCGTTTATGCTCCCAAAAAGTGATGGAGCATGGTTACCTTGATGCTTTGGATTTGGGGGTGGATTGTTACTGCATATGATGTGGGGAGATGGGAATTGGAATGAAAATTTTTCCTTGAGTGACTCTTAGCACATATGTATTGATCGTCTATACTATTCTTGTGGTCAAAAGCAGTCTATACTATCTAAAGATGCCACCAGCATTCTGTAAGACATTAAAACTACTTGCAGGTGAAGAAAAGGAGAAGGCTCTGAAATTTCATTGATCTCACTGAGATGATTGTGGATTATATTAAGATGCTATCACTTCCTCTTCTTTCCTCAATTTGCAGAAGACTTTGTGCAGTTCTCCCGAAAATTCTTTCTATTTCACTTTGCCTGTTTGTTGATTTTCAGATTTTTCCTTTGTACAAAGGTATTATACAAACTAATTTAGGCTGCATATACTGGAGAAGGATTATTTTCGTGACAGTAATCCTAGATAGGCTAAGAGCTTTCTCATTCAGGTTGAACAGTTATCTCGTGTTACATGAAATTGCTTTGTTCTTCCTTCTTGATGAACATGTTGCATAAATTTGCTATGGTAGCTGACCAGTGGCATTCACCCTATTTTCCTGTCAAGAAGAAAGCTAACAGAATACAATTGTAATAGAGGAAAAATTTAACTGACAAATGTTATGTCCAGTTTCTTGTAGATTGTAGTGGAGAGGAAGACAGTGAAAAGACTTCAGATACTGCATTCCTGAATAAGAAGTCTGCTATTATTCAGCTTGCGGAAGAAAGCCCAGTAACCAAAACGATTGTATTCTGTAACAAGGTATGTCGATCTTTCAGTGTGAGCTGCTTGAAATTGATTCATCATTACGTTTACTTCTGTCTCCCGCCCATCTTGCTAACTCCTGACCTGGAGTTTGAGAGACAGGTCTGAAGCCACCTCGATGGAGAACTCATCAATACTTTTTAACTCACCCTTCCTCTTCTCCATATACAGATTGAGACATGTCGAAAAGTTGAAAATGCATTGAAGCGCATTGACAGAAAAGGTGCTCGTACAAGAGTTCTACCTTTTCATGCTGCTGTTTCACAAGAGTCGCGGCAGGCAAATATGAAAGAGTTTTCTGCTTCTCCATCCAAAGATGTCTCCTTGTTTTTGGTTTGCACCGACAGGTATGTACAGTTGCCTTGTCCAAAACTAATCAGACTATGTTTCTAGAGATATATCTACTCAGCAGCCGAGCTTGATCCCTAAAAGTAAGCCTTTAGTTAGACTATGTGTGTGGCCTGCAAAGACCCAGGCCTTCACTTATCAATTCAAGCTTGCACAATTATAACGTAGTCGGTGTCAACAAGAATTAGACAAAAATAGCAATGGCTGGGATAGGCCTTGTTCTGTGTAGTGGATTTTTCAAATTATCGGGCCTGTGTACTTGCAAGTTTTTGGGTATTGGGCTCAGCTCCATTTCATTGATGGGCAAGAGCTTAGCGTTAGCTAACACTTGAGGCACTCACCTAGGTGCTCAGGCGAAGCGAGGTGAAGCCTATGCTCCTCACCTCATCTCAGGCAATGTTTCCTCATTTGAGGTAAGCGCCTGAGGTGAGGTCCTTCTCATGTGAGGTGTTGCCTTAGAAAAGGTCTGTCTAGCTTGACATTTTTCCTTCGACTTTTTTATCTTGTCCTTAGCAAAAATGAGGGAAAATGACACAAATAGTTCATGAAGTTTAATCCAATGTGCAAAGTGGTTCCTAAATTTTCAATTTGTTTAATATGGTTCATAAACTTTTTGTACATATTCAATTTAGTCTCTGAACTATATGAAAATATTCAGTGTAGTCATACTCTTGAATTAATGAAAGGACAATATTAAACATTTCCATATAATTCAAAAAATTAAGTTGAAGATGTACTAAAAGTTCAAGGTCACAACTTACCAAAAAAAAAAAGTTCAAGGTCACATTGCACATTGGGATAAAGTTCAGGGACCACATTGAAAAAATTAAAAGTTCATTGATCACATTGTACATTAGGTCAAAGTTCAATGACCATTTTTGTCATTATCCGTAAAAATAAAGAACAGAATAGATAAATATCTTTTTGGAAGAGCTGTTGGAAGTGGAGGACAGCTTCTAGGCTCTAAGAAGCCGAAAGAGTTTTAGTTTCTTTCCAAAACGGCCACAGTTGTTCTCTCTTGTTCCATTGTCCTCCAAAGCTTGTGAGGAAGGACAGAACCAAAAAAATAAACAATGAAGGTCGATCTACTAATCTTGTAATCTGTCCTTTCTAATTCTCTGTTAACTTTTATACACTCACATCTTGCAGCACTGCATATTTGCTACGATGCAGAACTTGATTAATTTGTGATTGAAAGACCTACTAATTTGTTTCTTGATGGCTTAATCCCCACTTTTACTTGGCACCTCCCATCATTCAGCCTAGTGTCTGATGCATTGTGGGCTCTAAGCCTCTTAAGAGGGCCTGGTGCTTTTAACAGCACTGGTTGTGATGCGGTCAAATAAAAGGTGGCCGCTTTTAACTGTTGGTGGGGTCGCTGGGCACATACAAATTTACCAAAGACATGTCACTCTCATCTTTTTGCGAGATCCTGATGATTTTTCATCCATATGGCAGGGCATCGCGAGGAATCGACTTCACTGGAGTGGATCATGTTATTCTCTTTGACTTCCCGCGGGATCCGAGCGAATATGTCCGCCGTGTTGGAAGAACAGCGAGAGGTGCTGGAGGGACAGGCAAAGCATTTGTCTTTGCAGTTGGGAAGCAAGTTTCCCTGGCAAGAAGGATAATGGAGAGAAACCGGAAAGGCCATCCCTTGCATGACGTGCCCTCTGCTTATGAGTTGATGAGTTGAGACTTTCATGCACTAAGCGGGATCTGAGTTCATGCCTGCAGTGACACGAGTAGATTCCATCAGTCCCTTCTTTTTTTCCTGCATGTTACAGATGAGGGCGCTTGGCAAGAAGTGAAAATGTAGAGGGAATTGTTTGGTTAGAATCTGGTTCTTCCATTTTGCATCTACATGGAGAGGAGGATCACAGAAGAGTTAATGCAATGAAGACCTTGATATCAAGGTTCGAAACCTATATATTTCAGTCTTTATTCAGTTCATTGTTGAGGAAGATTGATGCTCTTGGGGATCGTGACTGACTTGAGAAGTCTCGGAGGCCTGTATTGTCTGAAGCTGCACTTTGTCGATAATGAATATGCAATGATAGGAAAGTACGTGACCGGATTTCCTTCTGCAGGCAATGAATATATAAAATGACCTGCTGTAGCGAGTTACCGAATGCTACGCTATAAAGTTTACGAACTTTATTTTGCATAGTGAACTTTACTTTCAAGCTAAATTACTCATTTCAAACGTAAATGAAATTATTTCCTCTAAGGTAAATGACTTCATAAGAGATGTTACTCCTTGTATTATAAATTTCCTTTAAGGTCATACCTGGTAGTTCTTGTACCTAGTAATTTAACTCCAGCATTGTAATTTAACCGATCTTGGTGTAATATGGATTGCACCTATAGTTATTATTTTTCTTTTTCATGTATTAGGTAAGCTATAGACTTATTACCGTGAGAATGTCAATCACCTCAGCATAGTAATTTAATCTTAAATTGTCGTAGCAGACAGTAACTTGTAATCTGTACTGACCTCGATATGGTTTTCTTACGGTGTAGTTAGAAGAATGGAAAAGACCATTGGACTATATTGAAAGCTCCATTTCATCCTTTGGGCCAGCTTAAAAGCCCTTGGGCCAAACTCTCGATTTAGTAGTCTACATCCTCTAGTCATGGATGGGCTGTGGAGTCATGGGCCCGGTGTTTTATTCATTATTCATTTTATTATTATTCCTGCAAAAATGTATATTTCGATTTATCAGTGAAATGTTTGATAAGAAAAATTTTACTGGTAAAAATTGAGGTGTCAACATTTCACTCATTTAGAATTTGAATTCCATCGTAACATTGAATATTTTGAATCAATTTTTACCTGTCTGACTTATTAATTATAATTTCAAAGTCCTCTGGGTCAAAGAATGTCATAAATTTTCTAGAATAAGCTAACAAGAAAATTATCTCGGGTCAAAGAATGTCATAAATTTTCTAGAATAAGCTAACAAGAAAATTATCTCGGTACAATTTAACCGCATGGAGTTCATGCAGGGACAAATAGGATTGAATAATAATGACAAATCTAAATTTAAGACCATAAAAAATTGAAGGAATAATATTACAAAAAACCTCAAATCGATACACTTGTGATAAATTTATCGAAACTTATTTTTTAACCACAAAAAATGCCAAACTAATATATTATACAAATTGATTGAAAACTAATTTTTTGGTCGCAAAAATCCTAAACTTATATATTTAATAAACCAGTATACTTGTGACAAACTGATGGTAAAACATCAAACTGGTATTGTTATGTGTCATCCAACTTAGCAATTTGATAGTAAAATTAATGAAAATTAATTGAGAATAAATTTGTCATAAGTGTACTAGTTTGAGATTTTTGACAATCAATAAATTAGTTTGCGGTCAATTTGTTATAAGTGAGTTGCTTTGAGGTTTTTCATGGTATTAACCTAAAACGGAGTGATGTACATAATTTACAGAATTAGAAAAATGTACTAGTCCCTTTCACCACTAATTATTTAACTGATAAGATAAGCTAAGGTATCTTAGACTTTACAGGCCTATAGATACATATTTCGCTTATAATGCATGCTCAATAAAATCCGATTAACACAAGGATTTAATTCTTCGACTTCCACGGTCAAGTCTGCATGAGAGAAGTAGCTTTCTCCAATGACCTTTATAATTTATATAGCTTTTTATGCTTTCTCTAAACTCGAAGAGATGACGAAAACCATCATTTCAACCTCTCCCTATCCTAAGTTGGCCAACCTTCATAAGAAAAAATATTCTCTCCAATTCTGCAGTTTTTCATCGTAATCCTCCTCCTTTATACAACTTGGGGGACCTCCCTTTGGGGGGGGTGTTGTGGAACTCGAACTCGAATCATCGATATGATATTCTAGTGCCTAAACTGGGAATGACCAACTTTGGTAGAAAATCTTTGACGTGGATGTTGGCTATCTTATGTGGTATGATCGCCACATCAGTGGTTTTTGACCAAAATTAGTTAGAAGAACTACATTATTAAATTGCTAAAAATTAATGATTGAATTGACAAACTATTAAAAAATTTAGAATTGAATTGGCCACTGTACAATAATTTAACAATTTTTAGACAATTATCCCAAATAAAAAATGTATATTACTCCCTACATTATATGATTTTACTTGAATAAAAATTATTTTCTGTTAAGTTTCATTGAATTTTCTTATATTTAACCATAGAAACTAAAATTTACGAAATATTTTGTCTCACTTTTTAGGCTGTGATTCTTTATTTGCCATCGTGAAGTGTACTATTCCTATACATTTGAAGTCATCACATAGCAAGCATTAGTTTCCTAAAACTTTTTAGTTCTTAAATTCAATTAAAATTTTCATTTTTCTTAAGATGTAAGTTGAAACCCACCCTAAAAAATTCACAACCTAAAATCTTTTAGGAGAGTTTGACCCATGTTGATCTATCTGAGTCATTATATGTGTTCATTCATATTTAATAAATTTATGTCACCATGAAATATTTGATGAAGCATAATAATGATAAGGAAGTACCCATAGCTCATCCTACTCTAGCACATTAGAAAGTTACTTAAAACTTTAGTGATAGAGGATCCAGTCTGAATGTTGACCCATTGGTACTATGTTTTGACGAGGCAGGCCCGACCAGCAAGCCTCATAGCCTTGAGGTCATTAAGCAGGCCAATCCCTATTTCATGCTAATGGTGTGAGCGGGGAATGATAGGAGACGACCTGTTCATTAGAATTGCAAAAGCATTGTCCCAAACTGAACAACAAGGGAAATGTCACGCCAAAATAAAACAAGAATTACTTAATCGCATTATTGCCAAATGCCATGTCTTTCTTTGGGCTCCTTTAGAGTAGCCCACGTAATTATCTACGAGTAAGTAGTGAATACTAAACTTCATTTGCAACGACCATATTTTCCACTTCCAAGGAAGGCTTTTTTCCTCCTAATTAGAGGGGAATACCATTTGCGGAGTTCTTTTTCATACAAGTTCAGTGAATAGTTCAACTTCAACTTCAACATGCAATGTTGCACATAAGATTGTTAATTATAGTCAGAGACAACTGATCACTAAGTGTTTAATAGCTATGTAAATCCTGGTGAGACTTCTATGATTTCTTTATGAGATTTAAAGATTGTTTCATAAGGAATTGCACAAGCTACATATTTGTGTGAATTATTGAGTACAAGTGGTGGCTAAGAAAACTTAAAAGTATTTGAGCGACTCGAGTAAGGTTATAACCTCCATAATATCTCTTGATCAATTGTGAAATCTTATATTGCTTTCTTTGTGGACAATATCAAATTGACTGAACTACGTAAATCCAATTTCCAATTTTTTTGTTTTTTGATATAATGTTGTTATTCATTTTTACTTTCACAACAAAAATCAAGATAAACAAATTCCAAAAAAGTGTTAAGGTGTAAATTTCAATCCATCTTGCGTGATTGCACAGATCAAATTCCAGTCGTTTGAAAGCGAGGACAATTAGTAGGTCCATGTATATGTCCACTTTACTTAATAATAAATATCCATTTCCAAAAAATTGTTCCTACATGTTTTGGAGAAAAATCAATATAATAAAACTTTAATTACTTGATTAATAAGTACTCTAGAGGTAATTCTTTTAAAAGAGAAGCTTTGGTTATTTTGATTGAAAAAAAGCTGCTGTTGTAGTCAATTTTTTCCAATCCAATCAAATGTTTCATGGCCGACAGTGTCATTAAAGTCATTTTCGGAAAAAGCCAAGGGAAAAGAAGCCAATTATTGTCCTCTAAAGACTTGTAGTGGAAGGTGGACCCCGTTATGGAGACTTTTGCTCCTTCGTACCGATAAAACAATTTGTAGACCTACAAGAAGTGACAAGATGAAGATGGTCCCAATTTCATAAAAGTTCATCCAATCAAACGTGGCATGTCCATTTGAAATGCGCCACGTTTTCTGTAAGGGACTTGTAGTGGAGGATGGACCTTATTATAGAGACTTTTGCTACTTTATGTCTGAATAAAATAACGTATGGACCTACAAGAAGCGACAAGATGAAGATGGTGCCAAGTTCACAAAAGTTCATCCAATCAAACGTGGCATGTCCATTTGAAATGCGCCACGTTTTCTATAAGAGACTTATGGTGGAGGGTGGACCTTATTATAGAGACTTTTGCTACTTTATGTCTGAATAAAATAGCGTATGGACCTACAAGAAGTGACAAGATGAAGATGGTGCCAAGTTCACAAAAGTTCATCCAATCAAATGTGGCATGTCCATTTGAATTGCGCCACGTTTTTTGCTGTAAATGATTCGTGATGTTAGTGATACTTTGGGGAGAAAAAGGCAAAAGGAGAGGTAGACATTATTGTCCTTTATGGACCTATAGTAGACTACGGACTTTATTCGTGTTTGAATAAAACAAAGGACGGACATGTGAGACATGAAAAGATAAGATTATCCTAAATTTGCAAAACCTCATAAAAAAAGGGCATAAGAACGATATCATTGTCATAATTATTGCATGATATCCTTTTTGATGCCAAAAATTTTCAAACAAGAATTTATCAATCCATATTTAAAGAGGTTTATTGTATGGATTCCAATGTAGTCCCCCCTTTTTTTTAATTATATTTTACTAATGTCGTTGTAAATCTTTGTATGAGCTTTCAATAATCGTTCTACCTAATTTTCGCTGAAAATTGCTAAAATTGCGGTCCGGTCATCATTGGTATTTTACATGACACGCTGGCAATCTGACCTAGACAAATTATGAGTATGATTCATAGATACTATCTAATCACACTTTCCAACAACATTTTCTTGTTGAGAATTGGCTTTATTAGATTTCCAATATCATTAAAGCCGAATTGAGAATAAAATGTTTCATGAAAACAATGATAAAATAGGATATTCATATCATCATTGCGAATCACATTTAATCCGACCCCATTAATAATAAAAAATAAACTCATACTAGCAGTGCTTCTTAGATAATCCTAATGATAAACACAACACGTCATTGTTGAAAGTGATTTATTTGGGCTTTTTTATTTATATATCGCAAGACCTTTGCATGATTAGGTATTACTGTGAGAAATGAAAGCACAATAGAAAGAATGAGATAATTTAGTGTATAATTCAAGTGACAAACGGGAAAAAAGTAACAAATAAAAGGAAAAACTGTCGTGGGAGAGTTGGGATCTAAAAAATCGACGGCGAGGGGTTACAGTTAACAAGTGCTGGTCGCTTAAAGTTAGAGATTATATGTCTCGCGTGATTTCTCTATTGCCGTCTCAACAAGCTGTCAATACATTCAATTACAAGTTTCTTGAATGAGATACTAATTACCAAATCATGGGGACACAAATAGAGACAAAGGATCTCATCCCCTCGAGAAGTACACGAAAACTTGAAAGACCGACCTACATGCAAACTTTGTAAACCCATTTCCAATCTAACACGCTAAAATGAAATAGTTGACCCAGTCGTTGAACATAAACTGGGCAAAGTAGCCTTCTAAGGATGCTCTTGAGCTTGCCTTCTCCCACCTCCCACCTTCAAGCTTTTTTTTTTTCCACATTTTCATGTAATTGTCTAAAATCTATAAACTTTTATGTAATTGACAACCCCTGGCATGAAAAACAATGATAATAAAAAAAATCTCAACAAAAAACTATCGTATTTTAAACTCACGTTCGTTTGATATGCATATGCTATAATATTGATTTTACATAAAAACACTAGGTTGATCTTCCAATGAGATTAGCAAGTGAAATAAAAATATATCACATCACTTTACCAATTTAGTAAACTAGTGGTGGGTCTCCTAGTATTATCTTATGCTATTTCTCTCTATTCTTTTGGGTTCTGTGTGCTAGTTAACTTACCAGAAATGACTGATTTATAGTTTGTGATTTGGCACATGTGAAAGTTATAACAAAAATTAAAACCAAGAAGAATAAAAGAACACCAAATTTAGATGGAAAACCCATGCGGAAAAAAAATCATGAAGAGAGAAGAAGCAAAATCCATTAGTGAAAATCAATGATTACAAAAGTGGCTAAAAAATAAAGACTCTTTTGATCTCAACTTCTTGATCTAATAACTCGATAATAATGATTTTTATATTGCTCTCAAGCCCTAATGTTGGTCAAAGTCCATAGGGAATTCAAGACATACTCAATTAATTCTTCTTGTTGACACCACACTATCCTTTTCAGAAGATTAAGAGAGGTTGAAACTCTGACACCTACTCGCTCGATTGAAACTCCCTCATTGAGGATGATTCAGCGTTAGAAATATGTAACGCGTGTGTATCTCGACCACGATGCTCTCGTGGCCTCATCAATGAAGTGCCTTAGACTATTCACAAATTTGTCCTTCTTCTACTTTTTTTCAGTTTTTTTTTTTTTTTTTTGTTTTTTTGGGCGGTGGGGGTTTTTTTTTTTTTTGGTGGGAGGGGGTGTTGTTGGGCCAAAAAGACTTAATCACGATGGACAAAGGTGCACAATGCACGTAGCTAATCAAGAAGTTCTTCAGAAGCTGCCTTGTGATTGCAAAGGTCAGATTTTGGAGAAGCTTCTCCCAAAAAGAATATTTAGGCATTAGACAACGACGGTTCACAATTTCCACAGGAAAGCCACAAAAAGGTCATTCTTAATTACACTTATCTGTAATAAGTTTTGTTAGAAAAAATTATTTGCTAACATGAATGTTTTTTTACGGACAACAAGGAAGTTGCATTACTTAGGTAAATTCTAAATTCATAGAGTACCCTACTATTTTTATGAGTTAGGCAAGAAGAGGATTAAAACTTGGTGGAAACATGATAATCAAGTATTTTGCATCTAACCTAATGAAAAATTCGAAGAATACAGACACACGATTCTCCTTTATGTGTCAATTATTTAACCGTTAGAACTCTAGAAAGGTAGAAGGTAGTTTTTCCCTAGATCTTTTCTAAGCACCGAGTCGACGAAGACCAATAGGAAACTTCAATGTAAATTCGGACACGAATCAATTGCTCTCCTTTGCTGACTTTTCCGAGACCTGTGCACACAAACAATTACATGCCCTGGTTTCAAATACGTAGGAAGCATATGCTTGACCTTTAAAGAATGTGCGCTTGACCTGAATGAGAGCAAAACGCATTCACTTTATCTTAAAACTATGCAACAGAGGGTGCACTTTGCCCTAAAGAGAATACACCTTCTCTAGAATAGGAATGCATTTCAATAGGGACCTGTAATTTCTCTATAAATAATTATCTTTTGACACCCTGTTTTTATTGGGCATAATTAATTAAACTTATTGATTTGTCTATGTTTAATGAAAATTTAGTGGGTGGACGAATCATAGTTAGGTACTCTCACTGTTCTTCTAATTAAACATGAGCATGTGTTATTTGGTATTATAGCCTTGAGATTTCAAATTTTATTTGACCTTGAGATGCACGAACTATTTATGATTTTTTTTTCTTTTTGTATTTAGTGATCAAGTGATGTCTAAACCAACTTTCACACGCTTCAGTTAGTCCACCTTCCCAAGCCATCATCGATCAATTGTTATGATGTGATGCCATAGCAAAATCTGCAATTTAGGGATACGGTTATTTTTGCACCACTAATGTAATGTTTATGCACACTAATAATAATAGGGCATGAACTAAGTATATAACAAATTCCACCTTTTTGAATGGTTGGTGGGCATATTGAAGTTAGGTAGCTCTTCTCTTCTCGGGACAAAACAAAAATCATATATATTTTAACCCATGGACCAAATAAAACAATGAACCTTTGTTATGAATATAATCATTGTTGCTTGTCAAAAAGGGGGAAAAACAAATTGAAGCTTTAAGGTTTGCAATTTAGCTCGATCTATAGCCACCTGCTTTATTTTCCATCCAATCTAATCCGGTTGTGTATTCCTGAGAGAGCATATCTAGGTGACAACTACAGAATTTAAGAGAGTATAACTTTTTTTCTTCTTTCTGGCCACCATTTAAAAATGGTTTTGCTGTCAAGTGTTTTTGGACATTTGTTCAGCAATCAACTACGAAAATTTGAGAGATTTCAATGTATTGGGCTTTCGTGTCACGTGGATTAGTGGCTGGGATGCATATGATTGATGATTAATGATGATCCAATTTACATACATTTAGGTAGTGACTGCTCATTTATTTGATAACGGGATGAGGTTCGGGAGGCTGCATCAATGAAACCATGTGATGCATGACGATGGTGGATGGGTGCATTTGGAGCTTTGTGTGATGCGAGTCGTGAGAGAGAACTGACAAATGATGATAAAGCAGAAGTTTCGGTCCCACTTCTTTACCTTCCAAGCCTTCTTTGGTGGCTTTAATGATGACCAAGACTTGGTCCCACGTCCGACCAACTTGCTTCCGAGAAATTGAGGCAAACTGAAATGAAATTAAAAATCAAATGAGACGAGATGAAATGCAACGGTCGCGTCTTCCGAGAAAGAAAGACCAAGAAAACTATAGGAGAAAGCCAACAAACGAAAAGACAGACAGACAGACAGAGAGTGATGAAAAAGAACAATAGACACTGAGGAGGAAGAAGAGGAGGAGGGAGGATGGTTGGGCCGATGCGAAAGTCTTTCGACTCGCGTGTTTAGTGGTGCTTAGAGCTTCTCCCTGACGGGGTAGGGTATCAGTTTTCTGCTGTATAGGTGTAAATAACGGAAGGAAGGTAATGCAGCTAGTTCATAGTTTAGCTAAGTTTGCTTTAAATGTGAATCCCTTTGAAAAGATTTGCTCTTGTTTTCAACTTATGTTCGAGTGGGTTTACATTCGTTTGAAGTCACATTAAAGAAAGCTAACATAAGACGATGCTGCCTGTCTTGGCCCTGCTGCTTCCTTGTATAGCACACCTGTCATAGACGATCAATTCCACCATCTCATGATGCTGCAACAATGGGAAAAACATAGCACTCAAGCACAATAAAGAACACTATAAAATATTAGGGTCCTTATTGGGAATGACAGTCAATCTTACCTTATTAAGTTTAATAAATTCAAAAAATGATAAAAACTTCAAATTCCTAACATTTGATATTGGAACTTCGAAAAAATGGTGGCATTTTAATCATGTTCTCATTATCAATTGACCTTTTCAAACTCCCTACATAAACGATTTGAGTACTATGGGTGTATTCGGTCGTGTTAATTAACTGATGTTTGATTAAAAATAAGAATTTGATTAATGTGAAGATCCTATATATTTTCTCATGTTCAGTTTTGTGTTGGAAGGATGATTGATCTTGTCATGCACCATGCCATATTGTTAATGCAATGGATATATTCGAGTCTAAACTACTTAAGCTATGAAAAAAATAGTGGAGTATAGTACCAAAGTAGTGAGAACAATGAGCCGATTTGTCGAACTTTTATCACTGACAATAGTTAGGACTGTCCATTTGTAGAGATGACAAAGCTAGATGATTTTTGGAACAATCAATTAGATTGATACGCCAAGTTATACGGCATACTACAAATGGACCTTCAAACAAATGGATCTTCAAACAAATGGATCATATGGAGTATATTAAGAAAAGTTCAACACATGCATAGTATTCCCGTTTAATCAATCAATCAAACTATTTTTTAATATTTTGCTGGAGAGCATTATCATTCATTCATCATCTAAAGAGCCGTACAAGAAGAGACCCTTTGTTGTCAACGAGAGGATGGGATTACTCTTAATCATGGCCTTCCCTAGAGTTAGAGTAGAGTATAGATCAGGGACTGCACAGAGCATGGAAGGCTAAGTTGCAACCACTAGATAGATGACCACTGCTTCAATTCAGAGTCGAGGCACAAAAGGGTCGATTGCTCTAAATTGGGATTTTTTAGGTAGAACTTTCACTGAAATTTGAACAACGGTTAAAATAATAGAAAAGTCTCATCTCTATTTCACAAATAATTGTATTGGACAAGATCTAGTTTAGATTAACAAGTTCTTGCAACAATAGAAAGCGAACAATGACTTTCCTAATAATTTCAAAATTAAATCGATAGAACAATAGGAACATCATGAGTGTCTCATCAATATCGACTCGCTTAAGGGGCATGCTCCTCATTGAAAGAGGCACGTCTCTAATTCAGATGCCGAAAGGAGTTCACTCTTAATTATAACAAGTGTTCACTTGACTCTAAGAGGAAAGGCACTTTGGCCTTTAAGGATTATGCACTTAATGTGAACAAGATTGTGCAAATCAATGTAAAAGAAGGAGCAATTTTTTGTGAGGAGGGTGCACTTCGCCCTAAAGAGCACGCACATTGTTTAGAATAGGATTACATCTCGATAGGAACCTTTTCATTTCTTCATGAGCAATTATCTCTGGACGTCCTGTACTTAGCTGGTTCAATGTATGGGGGCCAGACGACAACAAGAAGTACCGTGCGAAGGAGGGGAAGAAGGAATCAAACGTCATTCTCTCTCTACCTTCTCCACCATCCCTAGATGCAGGCCCCATGTGCAAAGCATGGAAAGAGCAACAGAACTATAAATAAAATAGCAAAGAAAAATTCGAGAAGCATTTTACATGGAGAGAGAGAGAGAGAGAGAGAGTAATATATAAATTATCTGTGCAAAAGACCAATGACCCCATGTCTCGGCCATGGGAATTATGAAAGTTTGATTCCTTGACTGACGCGTGTGTCCTGCCATAATTACCCTTCTTTCGATGCTTTGCACATGGGGCCTGCATCCGGCAATAATGAAGAGATTCCTTGACTTGCGCGTACGTACTGCCATAATTACCTTTCTTTCGATGCTTTGCACATGCAATAATGAAGAGACTCCTTGACTTACGCATATGTCCTGCCATAATTACTCTTCTTTCGATGCACGTGGGGCCTGCATCCGGCAATAATGAAGAGGATAAAGAGCGGATGGCCTTCGATTCCTTCTTCCTCTCCTTCGCTCAATAATTCTTGTCGTCTGGCTCCCACTTCCTGAACCATCCCTTGAACCGCATCCTCGTGCTGACTCACTTCTTCAACCACCCCTTAAACCTTATAATTAATTTAATTTATCATTTTGGCCATCTTTGGATAAAATATTTATCCGTTGGACGAATTGTAGTTAGGCTGACGAAACAATAAGCATATTTTAATATAGGCCTACGGACCAAATAAAATGAGAAAGCTTCTTCATGTTATAATCATTATAAAAAGGAAAAAAACCACCAAAACTTTTGCATTTTATACACATTTACCCCAAACTTTTTTTTTTGTGTCGTGAAAAATTCCAAACTTTCCAAAACCATGACACATTTTTTTTACGACACCAAAAACCCCGAACTTTCTTCCACATTTACCCCAAAATTGGAGGGCATTTTGGTCTTTTCATTTTTAAAAAATTTTTTTCTTTTTTTCTTTTTTTCTTCTTCTTCCTCCCTCCACCGGCCATGGCGGAGGGAAGCCGGCGTCGGCGAGGGTCGCCCTCGCCGGCGTGGGGCGAGGGCACCCCTCGCCGGCGTCGGGCGAGGGGTGCCCTCGCCCCACGCCGGCGAGGGCGGCCCTCGCCTACGTCGAGCGAGGGGTGCCCTCGCCCCACTCCGGCGAGGGCGACCCTCGCCGGCGCCGGCTTCCTCCGCCGCCGGCGCCGCCATGGCCGCGGAGGGAAGAAGAAGAAAAAAAAAGAAAAAGAAAAAGAAAAAAAATAGAAACTAAAAAGACAAAAATGCCCTTATGGGGTAAATGTGTCGCGGTTTGGAAAGTTTGGGGTTTTTCACGACACAAAAAAAAATTTGGGGTAAATGTATCACTCGGGGTAAAGTTTGGGGTTTTTGGTGATTTTTTTCCAATAGAAAATGATGCCGGAAGGTTTGCAATTTAATTCGGTCGCGGACCACTCAATATTTTTGCCACTGATCTAATGCATAACGTATCTTCAAGAGAGCGAAGCCAGGTAGCAATGACAGTAATGAAAAGAAAGTAATAATTTTTTTTTAGCCATTATTTAAAAAAAATATTAACTATTCTTTCTGGACACTTACAGTTTTTAATGCACTGAGTTCTCATGTAATATGGAATAATCGTTGGGACTCATATGATCGATGTCCGAGACTGCGTCAATGAGACGATGATGCCAATGTCTATGCGATGTATGATGATGATGGGTGGGTACAAAAAATGAGTGGGAAAGAAATTGAGAGAGCAGCCTTTTGTCTGATTCCAGCCTGTCGGCCACTTTCATAATGCCAAGACTGAGGTCTCATTTTTGACCAACTTGTTCCCGTTAAATTAAATCAAATGAAATCAACGATGAGAGATTAAGAAGGTGTAGAGATTTGAGTGCAAATAAGAACGAAGAAAAGGGGAGTGTGAAAGAGCAATCGTTGCAGAAAAAAACATAGCAACTTTTTTCTGGAATTTTTAATTATCATAGGCTGAGATTTAGTAAATGGAGACCCAAATGATGAGGATGGAAAGAGGACGTGGGGATGGGACCACGGAGCACTGTAGCTTAACCTTAGTTAAGACCTTAACTAAAAATCAGTCAATTACTTGGGAAGCTGAAAGCTTGGTTGCAGATTGCTCCAAGTCGTTACCGGCCAAGGCTAAATAACAAAGAAGCCCGTCGCCTCAATCAAGACAAGAATAGTGGACTTATAAACAATCGAGAAATAGCAAGCAATAGCAAATGTGATCCATAAAAAAGTGTGCTACTTTATTGGCCAGAGTCACCACCATCAATGTCTAAGTCTCAGATCTTTCCACCACCGCTGAAGGATAAACATGAATTGAGCACTAGTCCAAAACCTGTTTCTTGGCCAAATTAAAATAATTAGGATTGAGATTACATAATTATAATAAGTTCAATTTTTTTTTGTTGGTAATTTTTCCCTATGAATGAGAGAATATATTATCACGAGAAGCATGCACTTCCTTTTAAAAAAGTGACCGATTTATTGTGACGAGAGTGTGCTTCACCCTAAAGAGCATGCACATTATTAATGGTAGGACGGCATCTCAACAGCAACCTTAGAATTTCGCTATGAACAAGTATCTCTTGGCACCGAGAAACGAAGGCCAGACAACAAGAGATACCATGCGAAGGAGCGGAAGAAGGGATCAAACATCGAAAGAAAAATAACATATAAACTACAATTTTATTTAGCAAAGAAAAACGAAAATTAATATGCAGGGGGGGTAGAGAGAAATAAATAAGTTATTTGTACAAAAGAGCAATGAAAATAGGAAGTAAGATATGAATTATAAAAGTCGCATTCCTTGGCTTCTGCGCATGTCCTGCCTTATACTCAACCTTCTTTCTATGCTTTGCACATGGGGCCTGCACCTGGGAATGGTCAAAAGGGTAGAGAGAGAATGGCGTTTAATAAATAAATTATTTGCTCAAAAAGAGCAAAGAGAATAGAAAAGTAATACATAATTATCAAAGTTTGATTCCTTGGCTTTCGCGCATGTCCTGCCATAATCACCTCCCCTTCTTTCGATGCTTAGCACATGAGGCCCGCACCGGACATGGTGAAGAGGGGCAGATAGAAAATAACTTCTGCAACTCCACATAAGGTCGCTCCCATTTCTTAACCCCCCCTTAAACAGCGTCCTCAGGCTAACCCACTTCTTGAACCACCGGTTAAACCTTGTAATTAATTAAACTTATCAATTTGTCCATCTTTGGATAAAACATTTAACTTGTGGACGAATTGTAGTTAGGTTGGCAAAACAGTAAGCATATTTTAATATGACCCGCGGACTAAATGAAATGAGGAAGCTTCGTTATGAATATAATCATTATAAAAGGGAAAAAGAAAATGGTGCTTGAAAGTTTGCAATATAATTTGATCTATGGCCACTCAATATTTGGCTGCTAATCTAATGCGTAATGTACTTTCCATAGAGCGAAGCTAAGTAGCAACGATAATAATGAAGAAAAGCAACAGCTTTTCCTTTCTAGCCATTAGTCAAAAATGATTTTTTTTATCAAGATTTCTGGACATTTGTTGAGCAATCAACTGAATAATTTTTGGAGATTTCAATGCATTGAGCTCTTTTATTACGTTGAATAATGTTGAGACCTATATGATCAATGGTCACAATCGTATTTGCTCTATATAAACTAAAAATTACGTAATAACTTCTTTTTGATAAAGCGAGACGAGGCTGCATCAAGAAGACCATGATGCCATATGATCTATGTGATGCATGATGACGGTGGATGGGTGCATTTGGGAATGTGTGATGTAAGTGGTGAAAGAGAGCTGATGGACAATCATAAAGAAGAAGTCTTGGAATTCGGGCCGACTTCTTCGCCTCCTGAGCGTTGAGTGGTTTTGATGATGCTAAGACTTGGTTCCCATTTCCGACCAACTGGTTTTCAGGAAATTAAATAAAAAAAATGAAATTAAATCTGATGATATGAGATGAAATGTAACGGCGGTTTCTTCCGAGAAAGGGCAACGAAAAAACAAAGAGACGCGTGAGAGAATGATCATAAAGAACGATCGATACTGAAGAAGGAGAGAAGGAAGAATGGTTGTGCCGAGGAGATGAAAGAGCAAACCAGATTTGAGTGCAGAAAAGGATGAAGGTAGGGGAGCGTGGAGGAATGAAGAAAGAAACACTTCAACTTTTTGTTGGAATATTTTATTATCAACGGCCGAAATCCAGTTTTAGCAAGCCAACCATTTTAGAACCTTGAACAAAGACCCAAGGAAGAAGGAGGACATCGCTTTGGGCTATGGGAGAAAATATAAGGTGCATCTAATACACCATGTATGATACAATAAACCATACATGGATCTGGCAAATTCGGGCCCACTTATGGAACTCCGTAATCTAACCTTGGTCAAGAACTTAAGTGAACGTCAATCACTTCCTTGGGAAGCTGAAGATTTGGTAGCACACTGCCAGCCACTAGTAGTCATCTGGCCAAAACAAAATATAGAAAAAGACGGTGACCAGTCCCCTCAATCGAGATGAGAATAGTGGACTTACATACTTTCTGCATTTTATCTTTACTTTACGAACCAGTCACCACCACCAGTATCCTGAAACGAAAGTCACCTCACAGCTTAAAAAGTCTTCGATTCACGCTATCTGTTGTCTTGAAAATAAAAACTCTTGTCCACCCCAAACACCAAACCAACCCCCCCAACCTAAACAAAAGGCTCTATACAATTTGTTTCGATCCTTCCGAGCACTCTCGTTTAATCCTCTGCCGCTTGCGAACCAAGTCATGCCTATCGCAGAGCTCTTTCTTGGTGCCTTCCTTCAGGTGCTGTTTGATAGGCTGGCCTCTCGCGAGCTTCTCAACTTTGCACGGCGCGAGGATATCGATACACAGCTGAGAAAATGGGAGGAGATGCTGGTCAGCATCATCCAGGTGTTGGATGATGCAGAGGACAGACAACTGAATGGTGATCTTGGAGTGAACTCGTGGCTCAAAAATCTTAGGGACTTGGCCTACGACATTGAAGACTTGCTAGATGAGTTCACCATAGAGTCTGCAGAAAAAAAGTCCGAGGCAGGACCTGTCACAAGCAAGGCACGTTCCTTTCTTCCGAATTGTTGCTTTGGATTGAGTCCGAGAGCATTTATGTTCGATCATCAAATGAGATCCAAGATGGAAGAGATGGATGGTAGGTTAAAGGATATCATTACTCATAAAGATATTCTGCACCTGAGAGAGAATAACGAGAAGCGATCGGCATACCGTCGAGTGGATATGCCACGTCACACTACGAATTTGCCTGAGACTTGTTTTGTTAGTAGGGAGGTTGAGAAAATGGAGATCCTTGAATTACTAACAGAAGAAGAAAATGATAGGACATGTGTGGATCCAAAAGTGATTCCCGTCGTAGGGATGGGGGGTGCTGGGAAGACGGCTCTGGCTCAGCAAGTCTACAATGATGATAGGGTCACTGCCTATTTTGATGTGAAAGCATGGGCTTGCGTATCTGATGATTTCAACGTGCTTGCTATTACAAAGAAGATCCTTGAGACAACCCATGGCCATTTGTCCTGTGAAGGTAAGGACTTGGATTGGCTTCATGATAAGCTCAAGGAGCACCTTGCAAGGAAGAAGTTTCTTGTCATTTTAGATGATGTTTGGAACGAGAATTATGGAAACTGGACTATCCTCATGAAGCCTTTTCAATCGGGTGCAAAGGGAAGCAAAATCATTGTCACGACTCGTAATTTTCGCGTTGCTGAAATAGCCGGTGCTCGACCCTATCCTCTCAAACCATTGTCACAAGATGCTTGTATGACTTTGTTCACATTTCATGCTCTTGGAGCAAGAAATTTTGATGATTATCCTGATCTTGAAGTATTGGGCATGAAAATAGTGGAAAAATGCCGAGGGTTGCCATTAGCCGTGAAGACTTTGGGTGGGCTGCTAAGATTTAGAGTTACTCCCTGTGAGTGGCAAGGTATACTTGATAGCAAAATTTGGGACCTCCCCCAAGGAAATAATGACATCCTTCCGGCTTTGAAACTTAGCTACCTCCATCTCCCTTCGAATATGAGGAGATGTTTCGCTTATTGTGCTATATTTCCCAACGACTATGAAATTGAACGAGATGAGTTGATTCACTTGTGGATTGCAGAGGGCTTGTTGGAGGAAAAAGAACGAAAAAGTCATTGGAATGCAGGTTTGAAACTTTTTAATGAGTTAGTATCTAGATCGTTACTTCAAGAGTCGAGTAGTAGTGAATCACGATTCTTGATGCATGATCTCGTGAGTGATTTGGCAAAGCTAGTTGCTGGTGCAACCTATTTTAGCCCGGGGGTGTTTGACTTTGAGGGTTATCAAAACGATGCATTTTTGGCTCGTCACGCCTCATTCATTTCTAGTGAATACATTGTCCAAGAAAGATTCAAGATATATCACAGAATGAAGGGACTTAGGAGCTTTATATCATTAGATAAGCAACATAACTATTATGATAAGTCATATTTGTCCAAGAAAGTATTATGTGACTTGTTATCCAAATTGAAGTTTTTGAGGGTGCTTTCATTAAGTCATTATCACATTAGAGAGGTACCGGATTGCATTGGCAAACTGAGACACCTAAGGTACCTCAATTTGTCGCATACTAACATTGAAAAGCTTCCAAAGTCAATTGTTGCATTGTACTACCTAGAGACTTTGATGTTGCGGGGATGTCGAAACCTTATCGAATTACTGGAAGGTATGGAGAAATTGATGAATCTAAAATTTCTTGACTTGACCGATACTTCGAGCCTAAAAGCGATGCCGCTATATATAGGTAATTTGGTGGGTCTTGAGATGCTGCCCAAATTTGTAGTGGGAACGGAAATAGGGTCGAGATTGAAGGAGTTGAAAAACTTAAAGAATCTTAGAGGGGAATTATGCATCTCTAATTTGCATAAGATTCGAGAAGCTGGAGATGCCACGGATGCCAATTTAAGCATGAAGGAGGGAATATGCCGGTTGACCATGCAATGGTGCGAAGATTTTGGAAATTTCCGGAATGAAGAGCTTGAAGCAAAAGTCCTTGACTTTCTTCGCCCTCACCCAAAACTTGAAAATCTCACAATATCCTACTATGGTGGCTTAGAATTTCCATTATGGTTAGGAAGTCCCTCGTATGTGAAGATGGTGCATTTACGTTTAGATGGGTGTTGTCGGGCCAAAGTGCTAGCCTCATTGGGACAACTATCTTCTCTAAAAGAACTATACATCATAGGTCTAAATGCAATACACACGGTAGGGTCTGAATTTTATGGAACTAAAAGTCCTTTTCCATCTTTAATGACTTTGGAATTCAATGACATGCCATTGTGGGAGGACTGGTCTCATTGCTTCGACAATGAAGAAGTAGGAGTTTCATTCCCTTGTCTTGAGCATCTGGTCATTCGGGAATTGTCCTATATTGATTGGAAGATTGCCTAGTCAACTAAGCTCCCTCAAAAAGCTGGAAATCAACTCTTGTCCGCTTATGGATGCCTCATCCTCTATCATTAGCCTTCCATCCCTCAATGAATTAAACTTTAGAGGTTGTAATGAGGGCGTGCTGAAGAGTTTCATAAACTTGACATCTCTAATCACTCTTGTCATACAAGATGTCGTTGAATTAACTTGCTTAAATTTCGGTTTACAAGCTCCTTGGTCAAGTTGGAGAAGTTGGAGATGGAAAGTTGTAAAAATTTGATGTACTTGTGGCAAGAGAGAGATGTAATTCGGAATCTCGCTTGTCTGAAGAGCTTAATCGTCAAAAGTTGTCCTGAATTCCTATCATTTTCAGCTGGAGAAGGAGATATAGAGTTGCCTAGCAAGCTGGAGACTATGGACTCACAGAATTGCATCAATTTGGAGAAGCACCCAAGCAAGATTTATACCATTTCCTCTCTTCAAGACTTGATCGTCCGCAAGTGTCCAAAATTCGTGTCCTTCCCCGAAATAGGTACTTTGGCGTCATTGATATCATTAATTATCAATGATTGCAAGATGTTGCAATCTTTACCTAGAGGATTAAGTATTCACATGGATGAACCAAGTAGCAACAGCGATAATCACAGTGACATGACGTCTTGTTTGCAAAAATTAGAAATTTGGAATTGCAATTCTCTACCAGCCTCTTCATTCAGTGAGAGTAGATATTTATCTACGACCCTCAAGACACTTCCAATTAGAAATTGTAGGGGAGTGGAGTCGCTCGCGGAGATACCTATAGACCGTCTTCAATCACTTCAATACATCAATATTAGCTCTTGCGTGAACTTGAGAAGCTTACCACAGGGGCTGCACACGCTTTTCCATCTCACTTCCTTGTATTTGTCGCGGTGTTCGGCACTGGAGCTGGAGTGCTTCCCTCCCTTCCTCCCGGCATCTCAACGTTTTGTCTTTGGGATTGTCCGAAGATAAAATCATTACCTAATCAGTTGCATGGACTCACGAGTCTCCAACATCTGGAAATTGTTGAGTGTGAGAGAATTACGCGCTTTCCCGATGGGGGATTGCCGCCCCAGCTAGAGCAACTTGAGGTGATTGGATGCGAGAATATGAAGCAGCCAGTAAGAGAGTGGCTCACCCCTCTCACCTCCCTTACAAGTCTGTACATCGACGGCAGCGTGGGAGGAGTGGGAGAGGAGGAGGACCTTCTGCTTCCGCTCCTTCCCTCTCTGCTTTTTCTCGGTATCTTTCTATCAAAAGTGGAAAGACTGTTATGGGTCTTAGAAAAAATGGAAAGACTGCCCCAGGATGGCCTCCCTCCCTCTCTCCAGAGGTTACAGATCCAAGATTGCCCGAAGTTGAGGGAGTTGCACCGGAATGACCTCCCTCTCTCTCTCCAGAGCTTACGGATCCTAGATTGCCCGAAGTTGAGGGATTTGCCCCAGAATGGCCTCCCTCCCTCCCTAGAAAATCTCTGGATCCAAGGATGTGGGATTTTGGAGGAGCGATGCAGGAAAGGGACCGGCTGCTATTGGCCCCTCATCCGCGAAATCCCAAAAGTCACATTGGGTGATTACGACTCCAAGTCAATTACTTGAGAAAAGGGATTCGGATTCGAATATTCTACATGGAAAGATTAGGGTATTTTTAATATCTGAGCCTTGGCTCCATTTGAAGAGGGAGGGGTTCGTATTTTAGACCCAAAAATTTTAGATCATCGGGTAAAAGCTGAAGCTTCTGGGGCGTCAAAAAAGTATAATGATGGCTACCGAAAGCTCCTTCGCCTCCCAATCAGCCTTAACTCCACACCCCTTCGCCTCCACCTCCACCTCCAGCTCCGGCTCAGTCGCACCCCACGCTTTCTCCTTCCGCTCGTCTGGTTGGGGGCGACGCGGGGACGCCCTTGGAGACTCCGGCGGGGGCCTACCGGCTGATCGACAACGAGACGGTAGGGTTGGTTTTATCTCGGTAATCGAGCTGTTAGCTTGTGTGTAGTATGCATTCGACTGTAGACGTGTTTGATGTGAATGTGCAAGTCGGAATGACTGATGCGGTTTGTTCTGATGACGAATTTCCCCTTTTATTTGTCGGGGTTTTCTTTTTCTATGCTTGCATTGTTGATAATTGGTATCCAAGCTCTTGGAACAACTCAAGCGATTTGTTGTATGCATTGTGTTCAGATGGAGGATAACAAATCCAACACTATATCTTCTTTTGGAGCTTATCTGAATTATACAGTCTTGGGCTAATGATTTTGGTTTTATTAGTCTGGCTTGAAAACGAATGTATGCGACACAGCTTGAAATTTCTCTACCATTTCAATCTGTGCTATGAATTTCTTGTAGCGTACTGAATCCCTCTGTGCAATGTGAAATTGCAGAGAGTCAAAGCTCTTGCATAAAAATTGTCCAAGCTAAAGCAAGTGAGTCGTGGAGATTATGAAGCAGTAGCAGAAAATCTCTCTTTTCCTATATTGGATCGACTGGGGAAAAATAAGGAAGCAGCTATCCTTGTACTTGGAGGAAAGGTAACAGGTGTTTACCAATCCGAAGCTGCCAAAGATGCTGCAGCAAGGACTGACATGGAAGAAATGGATCATTCAGGGCACCTAATGGAAACTGATAAACAAGGCATATCTGCCGTCAGAATAGTTGGAACAGAGCCTTCACTTGGCAGTTCTAATGCATATTTCAGAGGATGGGGCAGGGGGGTTTTGGTGGATGCCTTTACATCAAGATGTTCTATCTACATCTTGACAAAAGGAAGGTCTTCTCCTGGTGTACTGCAACTCAGATTGCTGCTAACTATGGATGACTGCGGGCGGATGGCATTCAAACCTTTAATTGAGAGAAAGATGTGTATTATAGCCGATCAGAGTGGTTCGGGAAAAGTGCTGGCTTATCTTGCACCAGTGGGCCAAAAACTTAGGGAGGAAGAGCTGCAAGGACTTAGCAAATTGTTCTCACAAAGCCCTCGAGCTATCATTCTGGTGCCTACTGCTGAGTTAGCTTCACAGGTTGGTAGTTGGTGTCCTTTCTTGTGCCTTTTTGCTTTGCCCTTATGTGCTTTGGCAAGCAACTCATCAACTTTTACTATTTTATGGCCAATTTAAGCTCTCATCCTATATTGTGATAGGCTATTGCTTAAGAAGCAAATTTGTGGTAAAAAAGCACTCCAACTCATTTTTGGTTGCAGTCAACCTGTTTTTAACAACTTGTCGGGTATAATACTCAAATTGTCATCTCTTCTTTCAAAAAAGGGGGAAAAAAGAAAAAGAAAAAAGAAAAAGAGATTCCTAAGTATTGCAATCTGAAAGATCGTATTGGGTTCCTGGAAAGGCATATATACAATTTAAGTGGCAAAGTTGCTTAATGATGTGCTTAATTTACTCATGAGGCAAAACTGGTAATCTCCTCTTTTTTTTTTTTTTGGTCAAAAAACTGGTAATCTCCTTAGAGCTGTTGAAAATGGAGGTGTTCTGAATTTGGAGATACTCTATAGTTGATTTAATGTACATCAATGATCATATTGGGGCTCCATTCCGGTCTATGGTTGCCACAGGTGGTTTCAGGCAGAACACTCAGCTGGAAAGTATGGAAGAGGGTGTTGATGTCCTAATGGCCACCTCTGGTTGCTTTATTTTTCTCGTTAAAGAAGGCTTTTTGGAGTTGAAGGATCTTAGATGGTAAGCCTACGCATTATATAATTTTGCATGAATAAGTTTGGGTGCACAAGCTATTCGAAATTATCATCTTCTCATCTGTTTTTGAGTAAAGAATGTGATTATGCTACTGTTTTCTAGATTTAGTACTTCCACCATTTATCATTGCCATTCTTTGAATCTTTGAGGAAAGGAAAAGATTAGCGAAATTTCTATTCTTACATACACAGCTGGATCTTGATTTTCTAGCTAGACTTATGGAGAACTTTGCTTTGATTTACAAAAATGTTAGATATATTGCCATTCGTTAGCCCCAATAGAAATCTTTGAGAAATGACTGGTGATAAATTGAGAAGGCTCCACTTGTCGTATTGTTTGATGTAGGATATGAAGTTAAAAAATCTTTTGTTAATGGCTTTGCTTGCTAAGAATTTGAATGATGTCAATGCCTGGATGATTTTGGCATTCAGTAGATTTCAGTCCATGCTATGCTACAAACAAAGAGCTCCATGGAGCTATAATGTACTCAATAACAGAAGAATGGTATCTTTATGCATATTGCAGATTGTTTTGCAACTGCTGCTATAATCTATGGCTTCACAATGCAACGTGATTTTGGATGAGGTGGATATTCTCTGCAATGATGAGGAGTTCGAAGCAATGTTTCAAAGAATAATCAATTCTTCACTTGTAGCCACCTAGTATCTGTTTGGGACAGGCACATTGCCGGTAGAGATATATATATAACGAAATAGTTGAAATTCCTTTCGACTGTGAAGTGATCATGAGACCTAGCATTCATCGGACAAGCCCTCACCTTGAAGAGGTTGGTCTAAAGCTGTGTTATTCCTCTTTCCATTATTTGCCAATGGATACATTACTATTATCTAATTTAGGCACAAAAGGATTCACGTCCGTGTCTGTACATTTCTTTGGATGCTTTTGGACAACATATTACTCATAACTAAGCTGTTGGTTATGCTCCCCAAAACTGATGGAGCATGGTTTTACATAGATGCTTTGGTTTTGGGAGTGGATTGTTACTGCATATTGATGGGAGAAGATGGAAAGTGGATGAAGAGTGGGATAAAATTTTTTCCTCGAATATCTCTTAGCACATGCATATTAGTAGTCTATAGTATACTTCTGGCCAAAAGCAGTCTATACCATCTAAAGGGGCCACCAGCATTCTGTAAGTCATTTAATCTGCTTGGAGGTGAAAGAAATAAAATCAGGAGAAGTCTCTGAAATTTCATCGATTGTGCTGAGATGATTGAGGATTATATTAGGGTCCTATCTGTTTCTCTTCTTTCCTCAATTTGCAGAAGAGTTTTTGCAGTTGTCCTAAATATTATTTCTATTCATTTTGCCAGTTCGTTGATTCACATAATTTAACCTTGTAGAGCGGTATTGTACAAACTAATTTAGGTTGCATATACTGGAGAAGGATTATTTTCGCAACATTAATCCTAGATAGGCTAAGAGCTTTCTCATGCGGGTTGAACAGTAATCTTCTGTTGCATGAAGTTGCTTTGTCCTTCCCCCTTGATGAACATGTTGCATAAATTTGCTGTGGTAGCTAACCAGTGCGTTCCCTCCTATTTTCCTGTTAAGAAGAAAACTAACGGAATACCATTGTAATTGGGGAGAAAGTTACATATCATGTCCAGTTTCTTGTGGATTGTAGTGGAGAGGAAGACAATAAAAAGACTCCAGATACTGCATTCTTGAATAAGAAGTCTGCTTTTATTCAGCTTGCGGAAGAAAGCCCAGTAACCAAAACGATTGTTTTCTGTAACAAGGTATGTTGATCTTTCAGTAAAGGCTGCTTGAAATTGACTCATCATTACATTTCCTTCTCGCTCCCGACCATCTCACTGACTCCTGGCCTGTAGTTTCAGAGTAGGTTCTAAAGCCACCTGAATGGAGGACTCATCATACTTTGTCCTCTTTTCCATATACATATCGAGACATGTCGAAAAGTTGAAAATGCATTGAAGTGCATTGACAGAAAAGGCGCTGATACACGAGTTCTACCTTTTCATGCTGCTGTTTCACAAGAGTTACGGCAGGCAAATATGAAAGAGTTTTCTGCTTCTCCATCTAAAGATGTCTCCTTGTTTTTGGTTTGCACCGACAGGTATGTATAGTTGCATTGTGCGATATCAATCAAACTCTGGTTCTAGAAATAGATCTGCTCTACGGCTGAGCTTGATCCCTAAAAGTAAGCCTTAAGTTAAACTGTGCATAACCTGCCTAGACCCAGGCCTTAGTTCTCAGTTCAAGCTTGCACATGTAATAATGGAGTCAGTCTTAACAAGAATTAGATGAAAATAGTAATGGCTGGGATAGGCCTTGTTCTGTCTTGTGGATTTTATGAATAATTGGCATAGGCAAGAGCTGAGTGTTAGCTAACACTCGAGGCACTCAGCTGGGCGTTCTAGCAAAGCGAGGCGAAGCCTCTGCTACTCACCTCATCTCAGGCAAGGTTTCTTCATTTGAGGTAAGCACCTGAGATAGGGTGCTCCTCCTTTGAGGCATTGCCTCAGAAAAGATTTGTCTAGGTTAACATCTTTGCACCAGTGCAATTTGTGCTAAGATGCAGACCTCGAATAACTTGTGATTCTAAGTATGAAAGACCGGATAATTTGTATGTTGATGGATTAATCCGCACTGTTTACTTGGCACCTCTCATTGTTCAGCCTAGCACCTGAGGCACTGTGGGGTCTGAGTCTCTTAACAGCGCCTAGTGATTCTAACGGCATTGTTTGCGACACAGTCAAACGAAAGGCAGAGCAGGGTCACGGGACACACATGAATTTACCTAAGACATGTCACTCTCATCTTTCCTCAGGAATTTGCAAGATCCTGATGATTTTTCAACCATATGACAGGTCGTTACGAGGAATCGACTTTACTGGAGTGGACCATGTTATTCTCTTCAACTTCCCCTGCGATCCAAGCAAATATGTTCGCCACGGAGAGAGGTGCTGGAGGGAAAGGCAAAGCGTTTTTCTCTGCAGTTGGGAAGCAAGTTTCCCTGGCGAGAAGGATAATGGAGAGAAACTGGCAAGGTCATCCCTAGCATGATGTGCCCTCCACTTATGAGTTGATGAGACGTTCGTGCACTAAGGCGGGATCTGAGTTCATGCCTGTAGTGACGGGAGTAGATTCCATCAGTCCATTCTTTTTTCTCCTGCATGTTACGGAGGAGCAGCGCGAGGCAAGAAGTGAAAACGTAAAGGTAGTCGTTCGGTTAGAATCTAGTCCTCCCATTTTGCATCTACATGTTGAGGGGGATCACAGAAGCGTCAATGCAATGAAGAGGTTGATATCAAGGTTCAAAACTTATATATTTCGGTCTTTATTCAGTTCATTGTCGAGGAGGATTGATGCTCCTGAGGATTGAGACCGACTTAAGAAGTCTCGGAGGCCCGTATTGTCAAAAGTTGCAGTTTATTGATAATGAATATGCAATGATAGGAAAAGTTGAGACTGTATCACCCGTTGTATGCGATGACTATATAAAATGACCTGCTATAGCAAGTTACTGAGTGTTATGGTATAAGAAGCTAATTTACGAGCACAAAATATAATTTACAAACTGTATGCTGCGTAGCCAACTTTACTTTCAAGCTAAATTACTCAAAGGTAAATTAAATTACTTCCTCTAAATGTAAATGACTTCGTCTTAAGAGATTACTCATTGTATTATAATTTTCCTTTAAGGTCATACCTTATAGTTCTTGTACCTGGTAATATGACTCTAGCATTGTCATTTAACTGATCCTGAAGTAATTTACCTGTAGTTATTATTTTTCTTTTTTGCGTATAAGTTTAGCTATAGATTTCATACCGTGAGAATGTCAATCACATCAGCATAGTAACTCATCTTAAACCGTTGCAACAGACAAAACTTGTAATTTGTACTAACCTCCTATAGTTTTTCTTACGGTGTTGTACTCGTAAGAATGGAAAAGACCATCCGACTAGAATGGAAGTGTCATTCCATTCTTTGAGGGCCTTGTTGGTGTCATTCATCTCCTGCACCATCTTAGAAGCCCTTGGGCCAGACTCTCAATTTTTGTAGTCTACAACTTCTAGCCAAGCCGGCCGTTTGCACGATGTGGCCAGAATAAAATGTATTTTGTGTATTGATCAATCACGTCTCCTAATAGGGATAATAACATAAATAAATCGTGCACTTTCGATCTAATGTAAAATGCAGCCCATAAACTTCTAATTTGTGCGGTATCTTGAGAAAGCAATAGTTCCCACTTGAGTTTAGAGAAGTTGCCTCCATGGTTGCATGAGTTTAGAATTGAGAGCCGATCTGATACGAAGAAGCAAGAACAATGTGCACTTATTTAGGGCCCTCCTATCTTGATTTCAGAGTAAAAACCTGCCCGACTTCGGCATTTCCTGATGGCAAGCTTAGGAGCTGTTCTAACTTGCAACGGGCCTCTCTCTCATTAGCTAAACCTGTAGGATCGATCGCCTGGAATTCATCCGATTCTCTCCTTGCATTTTCTCTAGTGCTGAAATTCGATGGTTGAATTTTGCAATGCAATAGCCGAAAATGACCTGAGTAAGTGCGGCTGTTAGCGGTTGGATTTCGTCGTCGCCTGAACTCGCAATCGCTGCGTCCGGCCACAAGCATTAAAAGCCGGCGGTCAAGCTGCGTTGGACGATGGCGAGCGGCTGCTCTGTTTCACGGCTTATCGGGGGAAAATTCGGCAAACAGATTATCGGCGATGAAACGAGAAACGATGGATCAGAACCTGAGATGATCAGAGATTAAGAGTCTCGATCGTCCACGATGACGGTGAGGATCCGAGTTTTGATGTGCCGAATGGAGCTTCGTCGGTCCCCGACTCGCCGAGCCCGAGGGTCCGTCGATTCCAGTGAAAAGCAAAGATGAACATGAAACCGCTTCTGAATCCTTCTTCGCCTCCGAGGTATCGTGCGAAGATCCTACTGGCGAGCTGGAGTCGTCGATGGTGAAGGACAGATATGGAGAGTTGGTGACGGAGCTTTTCGGGAGCCGCTCCGGAGGAAGAGAGAGAGTGAACTCTAGCTCGACCGGATCATTGGCGAGAGCCCTGTCAATGTCGGTGGAGAACTCAGCCAGATGAAAAGGCCAGAGAGAGCCTGACCTCCGTTGCGCAGCCGGCGACGACGGTGGCGCAACTGCGATGGAGGTGGAGGCCGGAGCCACCGTCACCTTCTCGGAGAACGCGTATCGAATCCGGAGATATCAAGCTCCGTCGAGGCTGACTTTGAACGATGACCGGATCCGTGGAAGAAAATCGCCGACCGCTGCTCCTCCAGGTCGCCGGCGACGAGTGGTGAGCCGACGTGCGGTCGCCGAGAAAACGAGATGGCGTCGTCGGCCGGCGGGAAATCAGGTTGGAGCTGAGAGGCGTATAGGCTGTGAAGGGCCGGAGCGTCCGAATTGGAGCTGAAGTGGACGGGCTTCATGGATGGGCTGGAGAGTCATGGGCCTGGTGTTTGTTTTATTCTTTATCCATTATTTTTTTTTATTATTCCACAAAAATGCACATTTCAATTTATCAGTAAAAAGTTTGATAAAAAAATTTATTGGTAAAAAATTCAGGTGTCGACTACAATCAACGCTTTTACTCGTTGAGGTATCAAATTCCATCGTAACATTGAATAATTTCAATTAATTATCGACGTAACATTATGTATCCGACTTATTCATTATGATTTCAAAGGCCTTCGGGTTAAAGAATATCAAATAAACGTTTTAGAATAAACTAATAATGGTGAAGTTATCTTGGTACAATTTAACTGCATGGAGTTCATGAGGGGATAAATGTGATTGATTAATAATGACAAACTTAAAAGTAAGACCACAAAAATGGAAGGATAAATATTATAAAAACTTGAAATTGATATACTTGTAACAAATTTATTCTAAATTATTTTTTCGACTACCAAACATCTCAAAGTAGTTCATTTATAATAAATTTACCATTGGTTTGTTTCCGTTAAATTATATTAATATCATGAAAAATCACAAATTGGTACATCTATGATAAATGGATAGCAAAACTCCAATCTAGTAAATCTGTCAACTACTACGTATTATTATTAAACTCAATAATTTGATAGTAAAATTTAATGAAAACTTAGGGAGATTAGATTTATTAAATGTGTACTAGTTTTGGGTTTGATCACATATTAGTTTGTTATAAATTTTGTTACAAATATACTAGTTTGAGGTTTTTTGTTGTATTAACCGAAAACGGAATGACGTACTTATAGGTTATAGAACTAGCTTTTCTCCAGTGCCCTATGGCTCTTTATACTTTCTCTAAACTTGAAGAGATGACCAAAACCATCATTTCAACCTCTCCCCGTCCCAAGGTGCCCGTCTTCCTTCTACAACTTCTTCATTCCATTCGCTGATGCACCGTAAGCGACAGCAAACCATTGAACAAGCTCGTCATTCTTATGAGACCATACCACAAATCATCACCCATACGAGGCCTCCCTTTCCAAACCTGACTCTGCAGTTTTAGACTAGGTAAGTGTCCATTACTTGCTTTGCAGCCATTAATAAGTGGTAAAAATTAAAAGTGCTAGTCCTTTAAGGTTGAAAATTTTGTGTCTTGCGTGGTGTCTCCATTGCCGTCTCGATAAATCTCGGCTGTTAATACATTTAGCCAAAAATTTCACAATTATCCTTATTTACATGGATTAGTGAGTGCGATGAATGAGATGTTAATTACTATAATATGGTGACACAAACAGGGATAAAGGATCCCATTCCCTCGAGAAGTACACGGGAACCCTAGAAGAACAACTTATATGAAAACTTTGTAAGATTCCCATCTAATGCATTAAAATGGAACATTTGACAATCAGTTGAACATAAACGAGGGAAAGTAGACTTCTAATGCTGCTCTTGACTTTGCCTACTCCCACCTTCAAGCTTATTTTCCTCATTTTTATGTAGTTGTCTAAAAACTATAAACTTTTATATAGTTGGCAATCCTTGGCCAAAAAAAGTAAAAAGTTCAAAATAATAATAAAAAAATCTCGACCAAAAATCAACATATTTTCCACTCACGTTTGTCCGATGTGCATAGGATTGCACTTTAAACAGCACATTTATCGTATCAGAGTCGGTCAAATGCCTAATAAACATCAACATATAATATTCCAAGGCTCACATAATTGTAAAGTATAAGAAGATGCAGTAGCTCATCAAAGCTCCACAATTAAAAAGAAGATTTCATTTTTGAAGCAAATCACTAGAGGAAACATAAAGCGATGGCAATAGATTAATTTCATTCCCACAGGGCAAAAAAAGAGAAGCGAGGATTATATACATTCTCAGTTTGGAATAAATACATTCTCACAAGACAAAACTCTCTCTCTCTCTCACACACACTGAGAAAGAGAGGCCGATTCAAATGACCGTACTTCCACAAGATAAAAAGTGTTCCCACATCATCTTTACTGCATCTTTAAGCATATCACAGAATGAATCAGCTCCCAGATTCTGTCCCTGAAAATCATAGTAGTAGTAAACATTAAAAAAAAAGAAAAAAAGAAAAAAGAAATTCCAAAAGCATCGCATATTGACATCTCGTGTCCTTGTCAAGCATAAAGAGTAAGATGCAATTGAGTACAACACCTAATTCGAGATCTGAGGATGCAGACAATGCCAAGGAAGCCATGAGGAATGACAAACCCACATGTATGGGTTATTTCAGGCAGCTCAATTTGTAAGAAAATACTCAGCCTTTTCCTTAGAGACAAGTCCCTTTACATTATATTCAATGTAAAAAAACAGTTAGTTGTGTGTTGTATTACACATGGTGTTTCGTTAAGAGCACTACATTCTCATGAAACAATAGATTCAAGACACTGAATCAAATCGATATCTCAAGAGGCAGAGTTGTGATTACAACTTCTATAGAATTTGCGAAGTTGAAAGAATGCAACCCTATGTAACAGCTGAAACACTTGACAGTAAACAAACAATAACAAAGAATCGCTTCATCTATCAAAAGATAAATTTGTTAAAAAGGCAATTCTAGTGAAAATAGATTCAAGCTTAAAACTTGGCATGCACTTTATCAAATTTCACAAGCTACCAGAAGTTCTATGCCTAAAATAAGTTAAATATGCATTGGAAGGCTTTCACAGATCAGCTATGAATCCAGACATTCAGGATGCTTCAATATTGAACCAATGGTCAGACCAACGGCTGGAGCACATGGAATCAAGTTGCATTCACAAAGCACAACACACGCAAAAAAGATAAATTTATCATAACAGGGGAAAAAAGAACTCACATGCAATTCAGAAGTTAATCCATTCAACTTCAGGGTAAGTTCTTAAGTAACTTCCCCGTGGGAGCTCCTAAAATCAAACCAATCGGCATGCTTCACCTTCACCCTCATGGATGAATTATTATAATTTCTAGAGATTGTATGCCAAGCCCCAACAACCCCGTATCTATCCCCAGAAAATGCCTTCCTCAGAGGCCATCTTAAACCCCCCTTTACACTAGAATCTAAAACTGCAGAAGAAATCATATCCCTAATGCTGTTCTTTTCATCTTCCTGCAAACACGAACAATTTGAAGTAAATTAAAGGGAGAACAATTTTGATGGCAATGTGGCAAAAAAGTTGATTGCCCAGGGAAATGAACTTCAGTTCGAAAATTATTTCAAGCATAATTTGTCAGGAAATTGGGCTGTGAATGAAAATTTTTAGAATGCAACCATTGGTCCTTCCCATTCTTGTTTACATACTGATTGGCCCAGGAAAAGTCTCCAGGAAAAGCAATTTACCATGTTACATAACGCCTAACATGGCCAACAGTCATTCCTTGAAAATAATCCACCAAGCTATGTTGCACCTATAGTTCCATAGGTAGAGCTTAATACAAAGAAGTAATTACCGCTCGATTGGGTCTTACATTACTTTTTACCTTATCAAAATTTAGCTACTCACATGCTTGAACATTTTTCAGATTCAAAACACTTGAAACTTTCACAAATTTCAAATGCAGACATGTAAATTCACCTATAATATTGTAGGCAGTTTGAAAGACAATTGACACCACCTCAAATTTATCGGTTTCACTACATTTGTAATAGGAACTGCTCTCATTTGAAATCCTCTTTTTTCCACTGACTTGGAAAACGTTGATAAAAATCCCTTCATGAATACTATAGATTCTGCAAGCTACTCCCCTTTTCACATTTATATTATAAAATAAAAAGATTCGAAAGACATTAGCAAGGGAGTGGCTAGATTGATTGACCAAATATGCACTTCATGGGATATGATGAACAGGGAGCCCTTACTAAATTCCCTCTTCGATGCTAAGTAGTAAGTATAGGTCTTAGATTGATAAGCCCGCGGCACCCCATGGGAGTTCCACTTCCAAGGACAAGCTACCCTCCCAACGGACGGGATGAGGATAACTCTTATCAATCTTCACGGATGCGCATACCTCATAGAATCAGGTATGCACTTGATCCTATGAATAAGTACTTCACGGGGTAGATTTGGAGAATTTTCAAAGAAGTGTTGGTCCAATGCTACCTTCTACTGAAGAGCTTGGAGGGACACGTTTGATTGGAAAACTAGGCAGCTCGGTTGAAGGAGGAGGCAAAAGGCGGATTTTCCCCATTGAAGACTAGGTCGATAATTTTTTTTTTTTTTAAAATAATTTTCTAAAATTTGAAGTTTGGCTGGAAAGTAAAAAAAGAAAAGTTTTTTCTTTACTTTAAGAAAACAAACAAGCCCTAGTAAGTGCCTCCGACAAAGTGAAGTTTCACATGGGTCTTAGCTTCAATTACTTACGCTGATAGCCATAAAGAGTCTCTTGGTGCGTAACATCAACTTCAAATCCAGATCCTTATTGAGGCATAATACATCAACAACCATATGTCGTTCGACTAAATTTATTAGGCTCCTGACTCTCCCAAGTCCACCAATTCACGGCGTTAATAGTCTAATTTAATCTAAAAAATACCAAAATTTGTAGTTGTCAATGCCTTTATAAACAATGACAAGAACCCAATCATGTAGGAATAGGTATACATATATAACTCCCCAAAATTAGCATGATGCACGATTTTTTTAGCATGATACAAGTAGGGTAATATTAAGCATAATCTCTCGTTTATGTGGTGAGGAGCAGGAACTTGCCTTATATGCTTCAAGTCGCTGCTCTGCCTTAATAACCCTACATTTGCAGCAGATGGTCGCCCCTGGCCTGGACAAATCACATAACTGCACCACAGAAAGATGGATGCAACTGACCAATCAAAATCATGGAAATGCATAAGAAAGACAAGAAAGTAAAAAAGTAGAAAACTAGAGACTTAATGAGGCCAATCTCTGGGATAACTTTATGAGTCACATTTTCCAAATTAAAGGAAGGAAGATTTGAGTAAAATATTCTTTTTAACCATTTTAATGAGGCCTTCGTAACCATATCTCCACCATTGTCCTCTGGAAGTGAAGGACTGCTGCACCCAATAGTTACGTCAAGCTTATGTTCTATCTTGTCATCCAGAAATTGACAACTACACTGAAAATAATTATTATAAGGAGTTTAACCTCCCAACTATGCAAAACAATTATGCTTTGTTAGCAGCAAAGCCTAGCTTGATTGGTATTTGCAACATAGAGCACGACTTTAAAGAGAAACAATAAGCTAGGTGCTCTGAAGTATGAGAAATTTGCATGATCACACAGCAGAATATTGAGATTCGCAAAAATTTAAATGGCATTACTAAGGGCATTTTTGGATAGATATTTCCATTTGGCTTTTTGTATAATCTAAATACCGCAACACATGCACTTTGACTTCTGTTTTTTTTTTTCTTTATTCCTAAACACTTGAAACTTGCGCAATATGCAAATATCGACACAAAGATCCACATATATACTTTTCATAATCTTTTCAAATTAACTTGGCCGAAAAGCAAAAGGGTACTTTTTACTCGTATATGTAACCTAAACAAGCAAGCCCTTGATAAATTTCCTTAATGTATGCAAACCAATGCCAAATGCTGAACTCTCTGAACCAAGATTAGGTCCACGGGGACCTCAACCAATGAAACAGAGCCAAATGTTAGATAAAGTAGCAGTAGCTAATTATTCACCAAAATTAATTCAAGCAACTTACCCACGAAAAATAATTTTCCCGAATCTAGCAACCATTGTTGGTTTTAAGCCATCCAGGTTCTGATCCTTAATCTCACTCCCCAAAGCTTTGAATGAACAAACTAAATCTTGCATCATAGTTTCGGCTATACGGACCCAAGGTTCCTTCCTATGGTCCCGGCCCCTTTCATCATCTTCTAAGAAGCCAAGAATTCCATTAAAGTCAAACATGAATCAACAACTCAAGATATCTAGAGCACGTAGGATCTCATTATCAAAGGATATCACTTACCATATACCATACAACTTTTGGCTAAGACTAGCGGTTTCTCTTCCGATTGCCATTCAATGGCCTCAACAGAGACCGGCATGAGAAAGACGCCAGGAGGAAGATGATATCCGTCATCTTCCAAACCAACAGCCAACCATCTAGATATTGCCTTGCCTGCATACTCGATCCCCCCACTCTGATGGGAAATAGGTTTGGGCGGCTTCAAGTCAAGATCTTTCCTGAACGATGCTGGAACACAGGACCGACCATCCCTCTCCTTCCAATGTCGATTTTTCCCCAATCTGATGAGCACTAGTTTCGGGCGACCTCAAGTTAAGATCTTTCCTGAACCGCCCCTCAACCGATGTTGGGATACGGGACAGGTCATCCCTCTCCTGCCAATGTTGATTCCTCCCATTCTGATGAGCAACTGTTTCAGGCGACCTCGAGTTAAGATCTTGCCAATGTTGATTCCTCCCCATCTGATGCCAAGTTAGGACCTTCCCTGACTCGCCACACAACGGCTGGAGGAACATGGGACGGGCCATCCCTCTCCTTCCAATATTGATTCCTCCCAATCTGATGAGCAATTGCTTCGGGTGACCTTGAGTTAAGATCTTGCCAATGTTGATTCCTCCCTATCTGATTCTGTTGAGCAATAATTTCAGGCGACCTTGAGTTAGGAACTTCCCTGACTTGCCACACAACCGATGGTGGAACACTGGACGGGCCATCCCTCACCTTCCAATGTTGATTCCTCCCAATCTGATGAGCAATACTTTCAGGCGACCTCCTTGCAACCGATGGTTGAACACGGGACGGCCCATTGCTCTCCTTCCAATGTTGACTCCTCCCAATCTGATGAGCAATAGTTTCAGGCGACCTCCACGCAACAGATGGTGGAAAACGGGACGGGCCATCCCTCCCCGTCCAATGCCGATGATTCTGCCCATTCTGTGATGAGCAATAGTTTCCCGCGATCTCCGCGCAACCGATGCTGGAGCACAAGACGAGCCATCCCTCTCCTTCCAATGTTGCTTATGCCAAGGAACGTAGGCCATGATAGTTACAGCAACCCGAAACTTAAAGCTGCAATCAAGAATAAAACATGCCCACCATTCCTCTCAAGAAGCCTAAGAGAATAACACTGGCGAGTGAGTGTAAAACACCGCAAACCCACAGACCAAGAACTAAGACTAAAAGAATAGCCTCATTCCATTCATGATACATAGCTACAGAAGCAGAGCTCCAGATGATATCACTCAAGAGGCATTCTCCCATTTCATACAAGAGCACAACATCACTAAACGAGAGTAATATCGAGAATTCACATGTACGAGCGCAGATACAGACGGTGGCAGAGTGGGTTCAGTCAGCTGAAGAATGTTTCTTGCATCCGTCACGAGACAGATTGGACTGGCCACGATCGTGGGTCGAATGTAGAACTAGAGAAGCTGAACAGTCAGCGCGCTCCTTCGTCTTCTCGCCCGTGGAAGAAGCCAAAAGCCAAGGAGCTTCGCGAGCAAGTAGAGAAAATTTGAGCGAGTGGACCCCATCGACGACAGGGCCTTTCCGAGGAAGGAAACGCTTTTTTGGGAAAGCCAGAGGGAGGGAGTGAGAATTGACCCGTGTTTGACTGAAAAAAAAAAAAAAAAAAAAAAAATCATGAAAAATCCCAAAATTTGTTCCGCGTGACACATTTATCCCAAATTTTTTACGCCGTGAAAAAAATCCCAAACTTTCCAAACAGTGACACATTTACCCCAAACTTTTTTTTGTGACACCAAAACCCCGAACTTTCAAGTGTGACACATTTACCCCAAAATTGAAGGGTATTTTGATCTTTTCATTTTTAAAAATTTTTCTTTTTTTTTTTCTTCTTCTTCCCTCCGCCGGCGTCCGGCGAGGGTTGCCCGACGCCGGCGAGGGCGAGGGCGGGCGGCCCTCGCCAGATTGGGGTCGGGCGGCCCGCCCGCGCCGTCGGCGACCTCGCCGGACGCCGGCTTCCCTCACGGAGCGGCGGAGGGAAGAAGAAGGAAAAAAAAAAAAAAAAAGAAAAAAAGAAACTAAAAAGATAAAAATGCCCTTATGAGGTAAATGTGTCACGGTTTAGAAAGTTTGGGGTTTTTCACGGCGCAAAAAAGTTTGGGGTAAATGTGTCACACGAGCAAACTTTGGGGTTTTTCGTGGTTTTTCCCAAAAAAATGATAAAGAAAAATTGAATTTTTAGTGAGGAAGGAAAAAAGAAAATGACTCGAAAATTAACAATTGAAAAAAGAAAAATCCTTATTGTCACCAATTATATTATTTAGGAAAAAGAGTTATCACAATATATTTTCATTATCAATCTAGATTGTTTATCATAGATTGTTGGTAATGATAAAATTAACTTTCATTTACTCATTAAATTAAGCTACAAAGATGATTAAATGTAGAAAATTTATTTTTCAAATTACTGATTCTTCACGAAAGAAACGATGCGAAAGGCTTGGCCATTTTCCCTTGTTGCGACTTGACCTCGGGTGCACCACCTAGGATTTGGCTTCTAAGCTTAAATTTAGCTCGCACTCTCCTAAGCTTATATCAATTCGCAATTTATGTTCGGGTTTTTAACATGCACTTGATTTTTAATTAGGAGTTGCCATTAAAATTCGATAAAGTAACGGGAGATTTAGGCCCTGTTTGTTTAATTGTGTTTTTGTTCCTCGGAATAAAAATTTCTATTGTTTTTTTTTTTTTTTTGGTAATGGTAAGTATATATAATGATTTTGCAAGTAAATACAGAGGGGGGGAGGCCCGGCACCAACAAAGCAGACACTCACAAAGACAATGTCAATGGAGAGTGTAAGGGTACCGTGGTTCCCAAGAAACAGAAAAAGCAAAAGAAACAGAACAGAGACAAACAAAGACACCAAAAGACCCTCCATCGCTAAAAATAGAAGTCGGAAGATCCCAAAGATCGTTGAAGTCTTCTATTCCTAGGACAGTCTTCCACATGGTTAAGGGACAAAGCTTTGTCCTTAACAACCTTTTGCAAATGAAGCTTCAACGCCGGGCGGAAGAGAGGCTGGCTGCGAAATATGATGTTATTCCGCTCCTTCCATAAGATATAAGCCATAGCAAAGAAAAGCTAAAACGACCAAGAACATGATAGAAACTTCTGTCTTTAAAACGATTTGAGGCCCAGGCAAGATTTTCGAGCCAAGTTTTATTACTCCACACGAGATTAAACTTTGCAGCCCAAAAGGAGGCAAGGCTCGCCGAAATATGGCAGGCAAAAAAGAGATGGTCCACAGAGTTAGGTCTGCAAGAACAGAAGGGGCACAAAGCATGAGTATTCTACCGTAAAAATTTCTATTGTTTTTGTTTTTATTTCGGGGAAAAAAAAGAAATAGGTTTATTTACACTATTATTTCTGAGAACAGAATTGGAACACAAACTTGTTTTTTGTTTTCGGGAATACTTTTTCTTCTCATTTTTCTTCTTCTTTTTTTTTTTTTTTTTTCCTTCTTTTCTTCTTCTTCTTTTTGCCCATCACCGGCCTTGGCCATAGCTAGCGCTGATGACTGGCCAGACGAGGGCATTGCAGGCCCCTAGAGAGGCCAAGCCATGGCGAGGCTCATCAGCGATGGCCCGGCGAGGCCGAGCCTCGCACAGCCATGGCGAGGCTCCGCCTCCCCAGTTGGCACAAGGCCAGGCCTCGCCAGGTCAAGGTGAGGTCGACCTCACGCCGTTTGGGCGAGGCTAAGCCTTGCTGGGGCTAGGCTGGCCTTCGGTGAGCTCACTGGGCCTCGCCCTAGCATGATCGGCGGCCGACTAAAGAGAAAAGGAAAAAGAAAAAAGGAAAAAGAAAAAAAGGAAAAATAAAATAAAAAATTTAAAAATTTAAAAAATTAAAAGAAACAAAAAAAAAAAATTATAAAAGTTTACCAAACGTGTTTATGTTCTTTTTCTATTTCGAAATAGAAATTTTGAGTGGTTACTAAACACATTCTTTTATTTGAAAATTATGCCTCTAAATTGTTGTTGAAAATAATTTTTGAATGTAAATATTACCAAGCGTGCCCTTACTTTACTCTTATAAATCAGAAATTATGATTTCGAAGGCTTAATTCTTTAAAGCTGTTTTGGTACATTTTTGTTTATTTCGAACAAAATATTTTGCAGGAAAAAATTCCTTATCATGTGAGTTGATCATGCTCAGTACTTCTTAACTCTTGAAGTCTAAAACCCTAAAAAACACGCAGCGCTCGGTTTGCACGCGCGCGGCTCAACTGCCTCTCGTTCGCCTCTCGCCCCTCCCGCTGACCGACCCTCGACCCTTCCTCCTCCACCGAGTCGACCGCCCGCCATCGAGCCGCCGCCGCAGCCACCGCCGCCACCGCGGCGCTTCGTCGAGCCACCGCCCCGTCGCCGACGAGCCCCACCTCGCGGCCGTCGAGCCTTACCGCACTCCGTAAGCTCGCTCGTTCGTGTCTTGGTCTCTCCGTCTCTCGTGTCTCGCTTACTCCTGTAGGAGCTACGATGCAGGAGACGGACTCATTCCTTCTTCTGTCTCGCTTGCGCTCGGTCGCTCTGGCGAAACGAGTTTTTGTTATGCCCTGTTTTTACGTCTTCGAGGTATTCGTGGTTTCGAATGTTGATGATAGGTTTTATAGATGGAAAGGCGGGAAGAAGATGTCCAAAAAAAAAAGCATGTTCTTTGATCGCAGTCGAGATTGCATTTGCTCAATGGATGTCCTCGTTTTATCGAAATGCTCTTATCACGACGTTTTTGCGCAGTGAATTCGGAAATTTATCACCTTGCATCTGTCTTATTTCTTGCAAGTTAGTGACGGTTCTGGCGTTGTCACCGGTCAATTGCTAGCTCTTCCGTGTTCCTTGCTCGTTAGTTCTTCCACTTTGCTTGACAAATTCCGCGCGGACTGTGCGAAAATCTGAAGGAAAATGTATTTGAAACTTCGATTCAGGTTCATGCGCTGGTGAAGTCTGGTGCGTTCGGTGCAAGTGTTGATTGTTAATCTGCCGGAGGCAAAGCAAGAAAGCGTGTCAACATTCGGCATGGATGCGGATGATACAGGTCTTCCTCCTATAAATCCATTCGATTAATTTATCTCTGCTTAGACGTTAATCTGGCTTAATATGCTCTGTTTGACTTGTATTTGCGGTTAAAAGGTCGATCGTTCTTACGTACTTTGCCTATGATCTTTATAATGTTCTTCCAGTGGAGAGCTTAGATTATGAATTAAGTGACGGGGACGAGGAAGGGAGCACTGGAAGCAGAAGAATGTTTAAATCTAAGAATAAAGCTAAGGAGCACAAGGAGCAACTACAGAGACTTCAGGAAAAGGTGGGGCATTTTAAGTTATTATCTGACGATCATTGTCTTGTCAGATGCAAGTGTCTTTGCTTGCATTTTTCACCATCTACGTTTATTAGCCTGTTGAAGTCAATTCGACTGTTGCCCTTTCCTCTTATTACTTTACACAATGATGGTTGAAGAGGGAGACTGTATGGAAAGGTTCGAATGGCAATCCTAAAAGTTCTATATTGGTTCAGCTTGTGGGAACTCCCTCCATCTGAATCCTGGGCCGTTTCTCTTTTGTTTTTCTGCTTTTGGGGTGAACAGCCCCTATGTCGATTATGACTTTTTAATTGCTTTTTCAGGTTCTTTTGCATCACTACTCTATAAATATTTTCTTGCAGGATCCAGAATTCTTTCAATTTTTGAAGGAGCATGATCAAGAGCTTCTAGAATTTGATGATGAGGACATTGAGGTAAGTGATGCCTTGAATGAACTGTTTATGAAGTATTATGAACTGTTTATGAAGTATGTCCAAGGGAATTGTTGCCATAGTACCTGCTTAACTGTGTAGGAAAGTGCTGATTCAGACATTGAAGGTGGAGAAACAGTGGTGGACGATGAAAGTATACACGGAGATCTAGATTTTGAGGAGAAACCTTCTAAAAACATTGTCACTGCAGAAATGGTTGATTCCTGGTGTAAATCAATCAAAGAAAGTGGGAAAGTGGGAGCTATTCGTTCTTTAATGAGAGCTTTCAGGTGGGCAAGCCACTATGGTGATGATGAGGGGGGTGATTCTTCTGCAAGGCTCGGAACCATGTCTAGCAGTGTATTTAACAAAATCATGATCTTTGTGCTGACTGAAATGGATGGAATACTTCGGAAATTGTTGAAACTTCCAGCTTCTGGTGGTAAGAAAGAGACAATAAAAGACCTGATGAGCACAAGACAGTGGAAGAATTACAATCACATGGTTAAGTCTTACCTTGGCAATGCGCTGCACATTCTGAACCAGATGACAGACATGGAAATGATATCATTTACTCTAAGGCGTCTCAAATGTTCCATCTTACTTCTGGCCGCTCTTCCAAGCCTCTTAAGGAGGTACATGAAGGTATGCACTAATGTATACACTCTCTTTTGTCTTCTCTACCTCTTCGTAATCTCAGTGTGAGTATTCCTGTTTCTACTTGGCTTTCGGTCATAATTTTACATTTTCTCCAAGTTCTCAACTCTCTGATGACAGCGCAGATAAACTAGTAGTTGCTACGCTTATGTTGTGACTCTCTACCATATATAACGTGAAATTCATGGGCTGATTGTGCCTACTTTTGTCATAGCACTAGCAGGAACATTGCATGCCTTTAGTCAGATAAGAAGTTATGATGGTTGCTAATTTCTCGAGCACTCAAGAAATAAGATGTATTCATTTGCTCATTTCAGGTTGCTCTTCATTTCTGGGGAACAGGTGGAGGTGCATTGCCTGTTGTCTCCTTCCTTTTCTTAAGAGACCTATGTGTTCGGATTGGTTCTGATTGTTTGGATGAATGCTATAAAGGGGTATACAAAGCCTATGTTCTAAATTGCCAGTTTGTGAATGCTTCTAAACTTCAGCATATACAGTTTCTTGGAAACTGTGTAATCGAACTTCTCGGGGTAGATCTTGCAACTGCATATCAACATGCCTTCGTTTTTATTAGGCAACTGGGAATGATTTTGCGAGAGGCGCTTACCATGAAGACTAAGGTATGGTTTATCCTTTTCTTTTCTCATATAATAATGACTCCCTCCTGATATAGTTTTTGAGGCAGCTTGTCACAGCAAATTGAAATACACACTTGTGCCCTTTACTCCATTGCCTTTCCAACTGTATAAATTCCCTATTGTTGCCTTATACGTGACATATGTGCTTCTATGGGTTGGAATTAATAACCATGTACTTGACATAACCTGGAAGACTTTTATCTGCTTCATGCGAATAAAGTGTTTATCTATGTACACATCTGGTAGTTTTCTTGTTTCTGAATTCTCTGCTTATCCTGATATGGTTGTGCTCCTCTTATGTAGGAAGCATTTCGGAAGGTTTATGAATGGAAATTTATAAACTGCCTTGAGCTATGGACTGGAGCTGTCTGTGCTTACAGTTCAGAAGCTGATTTTCGGCCTCTTGCCTATCCACTGGCCCAAATAATATTGGGAGTTGCTCGTTTAGTTCCAACTGCTCGCTATTTTCCTCTTAGATTAAGATGTGTCAGAATGCTCAACCGAATTGCGGCTGCAACTTCTACTTTCATACCCGTTTCAATGCTTCTTTTAGACATGCTGGAAATGAAAGAGCTGAATAGGTCTGCCACAGGAGGTGTTGGCAAAGCCGTCGATTTGCGTGCCATTTTAAAGGTGGTTGTTCTTGGGGAAAAACCATCTTTAACTTTTTTTAAATTGTGCCATAAAGCTTAATTCTCTGCCATTTTCCCTGTCTCCCTTTTCAGGTAAGCAAACCCACCTTAAAAACTAGAGCATTCCAGGAAGCTTGTGTCTATGCTGTGGTTGAAGAACTTGCCGAACACTTGGCACAATGGAGTTATTCTATTGCTTTTTTTGAGCTGTCTTTTATCCCATCAGTGAGATTGCGAGGCTTTTGCAAGTCTACGAAAGTTGAAAGGTTCCGGAAAGAAATGAGGCAGCTTATTCGCCAGGTATAAGGTAGACCATACAATAATTATTACATATGAAACCAAAAAAGGGTTGTGCATACAAGCTCTGGGTTTTCCATTAAGAGTTAGGTGGACCACATGTTTATTGATCGTTTTCTGCTGACAAAACTCGGGCTATTTTTTCTGATGTTCTGTTATTTTACATCGTAGATTGATGCCACTTCAGAATTTACAAATAGGAGGCGCACTTCGATCTCTTTTCTTCCCAATGATCCTGTGGCATCATCATTATTTGAGGTTGGTAGAGTTCTCTTTGCCTTTCATGTTCTAGGTGCCGCATAGAAATTCATGCAGTACGATTGATAGGCATTTGTTTTCCTGAACTTCTAAAAGCGGTTCCTATACTTGGGCACAACCTCCCTCCCTTTAGCAATATAAGGGCTATGTTTTTCCAGTGTACAGGTCATACAGTTGGGTGAGTGTTGGTCCTGAAGGTGGTTCCTGCTGTTTATTTTGCAAAAATAAAAGTGTCAGCTCATTTTATATTCTCTGAAAAAGTTTGTTGAGAAGTTGTGTGGAGGTAGTTGTATATCAGTCTCTATGGTTGAATAATTCAGATAAACCAGTGTTTTCTTGGCCAAAACTGCAAAACCCTAAACCAATCGACTAGCACATATTTCATCTCGTTTGTTCTTTCATTGCTACTCACTAATTCTTCAACTTCTTGAGGCTGGGATGGTCTTTCAGACATAAAAGTTGTTTAATTGATCGTAGGCTGAGAAAAAATCGGGGGCTAGTCCTTTGTCCCAGTATGTTGTAACGCTACGCCAACGGGCCCAGCAACGTAGCGACGCCTTGATGCGATCCAGGTAATGATCATCTCATTACTTATGGCTATATTGGTGCATTTGTCACCATAATCTTTTTTTGGTTTTTCTGTTTCCTGACTTGTCTGCAATGTCCAGCGTTCTTGTTGGAGAGAAGTCCTCTGTCTTTGGGGAACAAATGTCCGACAGTGACGAGGAGGACAATGCCATAAACGAGCAAGGTGCTGCGGTCTTTGGTTCCTCTTGGCTTCCTGGGAGTGATTCCAAGTATGTTTCTGATCCCTCACCTTGTTCTCTGCACACTGCCATGTGGTTGTGATGGGTGCTGTTGTCAGTTTTCTGATGCAATATATTGGAAATCGCAGTGTCAAGCCTCCTAAGGTGGAGCAAGATGGTAAGAAAAAGAAAAAGAAGAAAAAGAAGAGAAACGCCGAGCAGCTTGAAGGAGGACTAGCTTCAGACGAAGACATTGTGGAGGACTTGGTTCTTAGTTCCGATGAAGATGAAGAGATGAGGGACTCTCCTTTTAGTGAGAAGAATGGCGATGGTGACAAAGAACTGCCTGCAAAGCAGAAAACCAAGAAGCGGAAAGCGGCGAATAAAAGGTCGAAGAAGAATACCGAATCTCAAGGAAAGAACTCGAAGCGGAAGAAGGCAACCTGACAAGAAAAGCGAGATGCATCATTTGTGGTCCTCGGTGTGCGCGATATATGTTGATTTTTACGTCTCTCTCATGAGAAAATTTTGCGATGAGATACTCCGGTCTTATTTAATCTGTCCCGGCTTCGACATTGTCCTTACCTACACTTGTTCCTGTGATAGCCGAGCACCTGTGTGGGAGGTCGGCATTGTGAGATCGATGCCTAGCGATAATTTAGCACATTGCTTTGGTAGATATCTCGGATCAAGGTCTGACATTCCAATTAGAAAGTTTCGGTACCAAATCCGGGAGGAGAACTCGATAGTCTGAGAAGAAACGAGCTCATCATTCTTCTAGGAAATATATAGTTCCACCCTCAGCTGATCACAGAACAGTATCGGAAAATGAGAGTTTGGTTTTGGGGAAATCTTATGATGTTCTATCCCGATTTACAATTGGAAAGCTAATATGACCCAACGTTGTACGGTTTCGTATTATTCCATTTACAAGGGCGATGTACATTTTCTTATTGGTCAACCTTTTAGTTACCCCGTAAAGCATAGTTAACAGAATTACATAAAAGACGAATTGACACTTTTCTACTAGATAATCTGATGGTTCGTGCGATAAGTACGATCACTTCATCCTCCACGAAATTGGAGTTACGCAGATTATTATATGAAGTATTTGCTTAAATAATCAACGAGAATTTGATACTAATTTATTTAATAATTGTTGCATCTTGTTATATTTATTAAAGTACCTTTTATAGGTCATGTGTTTCCAGTATTTAATGAACGAGACTCTGATTTACTACTGATAGTGAAGAGATTATCTAGCATGGTACCGTGGTTTTTTTATTTTTTATTTTGAAAGGGTTTTCCCTGTAAAAATTAGTGTCTTCTTTTCTCTTTTTAAGATTCTCCTAACATATAAGGGCTATGTGTTTCCAGTGTACGGGTCAGACAGCTGGGTGAGTTTTGACCCTGAACGTGGCTCCTGCCGATTTCATAGTTAGCGAATTAACAGTGGCAGCTCAATTTGGATACTCTGGGAAGGTTTGTTGAGGAGTTGCGTGGAGGGAGTTGTACATTAATTTCTACTGCTGGGATAGCAATTTATGGCATCATAAGGCCCTAGCCTTCATGATTGAATAATTCAGACAAACTAGTATTTTCTTGGCCAAAACTTCAAAACCCTCAACCAGTTCTTTTATTGGGTCGGAAAAACCCTAAACCTGTTGACCAGCACATATTTTGTCACGCCCTGAAACTCCGAGACACGTGAACAACCTGCCATGGTCGTGGAATTGCGACATTTCCAGGTAGTGTCGCCGACCCAAATTCATTTATTAAGCGCATGCGGGACGTATTAAGAATTCCCTGACAAATTAAAAGCGGGATAGAACAGTAGGAACAAAAATCAATTTAATACAAGCCAACATGCTAACATAAAATCAAACAAGGATTACATGCAGCTAAATTGGGTCGAGGTCTATACACTAGGGATCGGCCAAACGAAAAACAAGGAACAGCCCTAAAACTACTAGCCGGACTCGATCGTCGATCCTCCATCTTCTTGGCTCTGCAACTCCTTGCCCAACTGCACCGGCAATCCACCTGACTCCACTGGAATCATCATCTACGGCCCTGAAATGTGTTTCCCACAACGGGGTGAGACATTGTCTCAGCAAGTTCACCCTTCCTAAGCCCCTATTAGAAAGAAAATACATTCCTAGCATGACCTAACCACACATCAAGAAGACTTACCTCGCAACAGTCCGCGCCTGCAGGTTAGTACAATTCATATCATTCAATCACGTGACAATTGACAATTAAATAATCCAAGTACAATCACAACATCAACCAATCAATCACTTGGATCGTCTCAGCGATCAATCGGCTCGGCCGATTACATGTCATTCTATCAAATCAATCAATGCTCCCAACCACGACCCTAAGGGTAAACTCAACAAATCGGTGATAATCACGGCCCCATGTGGCACGACCTTCGAAAAGGTGGTTTAACACTAGTGGCATCACGGCCCCACTCGGCACGGCCTCTCATAGGCGGTCAACAACTAGTGGCATCACGGCCCCACTCGGCACGGCCTCTAATAAGCGGTCAACAACTAGTGGCATCACGGCCCCACTCGGCACGGCCTTTCCTAGGCGGTTCATCACGGCCTCAATAAGCACGGCCTCTAATAGGCGGTCAATCGCGGCCAAATCCTCATCAATTCTTACAATTGGAATTTCTACACATAACCCATAATTTACGCAATCACACTCAATTCGCCATCAATCAAGCATCAAATTTAAATTCTAACATCACAAAGCGATCGATCACGAAATTCGAGCAACCGGGGCTAAAAATAAAATTTTCCGTTTTTTTTATATAATTAATTTCGGAATATTTTAATATTATTTTATTTAACCGAATTTCGAACCAATTTAAATAAATCTAAATTAAATTCTAATATGTCACGTCACACTTAACATTAAACAACTCACTCTTAACCTTAATTAAATCCAAATTAATTTAATCCAATTTCCTTAATCCAACTTATATTAAAATAATCTAATCTAACCATCTAAACACACTTAATTCAAATTAAACACACTTAGGGCATAATTAATCGGCTAATCAAGGATTAGTGAGGTAACTCACCCGATTAACGTGCCGTTTAGCTCAAAACGACGAGGGCGACGCCGGGGTCGACTTTCCCCAAAGCCGATCTCGCGTCCGGGGCCGGGAAGGCGGCCAAAACGGGCCCGGAAGCTGCTGAAAAACCCATTTTCTTAGGGCTGGTGGGTTCGGCCGAGGGGGGGCGCGACGGGGTGGCTCGACGGCGGTTCGGCGACTGAGGAGGCGGAGGAGACGGCGGAGGGATGGCGGAGGAGAGGGGCGGCTCGGCCGGCGGCTCCGGCGACGGCGAGGCACGACGGGCGGGCGGCGAGGACGGGCCGGACGCGGGCCGGAGGCGCACGGCCGAGGAGGCGGCGGCACGGGCGGCGCGCGGCTGGCCGGCATCGGCGGCGTGCGGCGGCGAGGCGGCTGGTGCGCGGGCGGCGGACGGCACGCGGGCTCTCCTCTTCCCCCATCGAGCTCCCCCTCCCCCTTTTCTTTCTTTTCCTTTCCTCTCTCTTGCTTGAGGTAGGGGATGACACAAGTGAGACCCACCTTCCCTCTCTCTCTCCCCCTTTCTTTTCCTTTTTCTTTTTCTTTTTCTTTCTTTCCTCCAAGGGTGGCCCACCACATGACATCATCCGCCGATGTCACACTCCACTAAGCTTCTACAACCTCATTCCAATAGGTGCACTTTCTTTTTCCGCCGGGATCCAAAACTTTGCGCGCTTAATTTCTTCAATTTTTTTTTTCCTTTCAAATGAATCCAAATTGAAGTCCATAAAAATAATCCAATGTCCCCATATTTTAATTCACACCTTGGCTCGTCCATAGAACCAATTTAAATCCTAAAAGCACAACCAAAAGTGGACCTACTAATTTCTCTTGATTCAATTCAAATTGACTCCCATAAAATCAATTGATGTCTCACTTATCAAATTGATTATTTTTTTTTATCCAAAAATCTCTCATATTCCTCAATTTCACAATCCTCGGCTTCAACTGAACGAAAACGACTCTATTTATCCAGTCGAAATTAGGGCCCAAAAATCGGGATGTCACATATTTCATCTCATTCGTTCTTTCGTTGCTACTCAATTAATCCTTAACTTCTAGAAGTTGAGATCGTCTTAATAAACGATGTTTATTCGATTGTAGGATAAGAAAAAAGGGCTAGTCCTTTGTCCCGGTATGTTGTAACACTGCAACGACAGGCCGGCAACGTAGTGATACCTTGAGGCAATTTAGGTCTTGATCATGTCATTGATTATGGCTATGTTGGTGCATTTGGCACCATAATTCATTACCCTTTTTCTGTTTCCTGACTTTGTCTGCAATGTTTCTTGTTGGAGAGAAGTCCCGTGTCCTTGGGGAACAAATGTCTGAGATTGAAAGGGAGGACGATGCCATAAAGGAGCAAGGTGATGCAGTCTTTGGTTCTTCTTGGCTTTTCTGGGAGTGACTCTAAGCATGGTTCTGATCCCTCACCTCGTTCTCTTCGCACGGCCATGTGCTTGTGATGGGAAAGGCTTACTAGGGGTGAAACCCTATAGTTAGGGCCAAGTGCCTCTAGATAATTGTCAAGCTATGTTTCTTGAAAGTTGAATACATCCCTTGTTTTTTCCTTTTCATTCACTTGGATCTCTTCCCTTTCATCGGCGCTGTTGTCAATTTTCTGATGCAATACATTTGAAATCGCAGGGTCAAGCCTGCCAAAGGTGGAAGAGGAGGGTAAGAAAAAGAAGCTTGAAAGACCAGCTTCAGACGAAGACATTAAGGACGACTCGGTTCCTAGTTCGATGAAGATGAAGTGATGAGGGACTCTCCTTCGAGTGAGAAGAATGACAATGGCGACAAAGAATTGCCCGCAAAGCTGTGAACCAAGAAGCGGAAACCGTCTGTAAACAGGTTGAAGAAGAAAGCTGAATCTCAAGGAAAGAACTCAAAGAAGCGAAAGAAGGCAACCTGAAGAAATACGAGAGGCACGAATTCCGGTCTCTGGCAATGCGCTATCATATCCATATGCTACTTTTTAATTCCTCTATCTTTATAAGAATATTTTGCGAGATACTTCGTCCAGAGCTTTATGCAGTGTTGGCTTCGGCATATTTCTTACCTCTGCTAGTTTCTATGATAGCGGCACGCCTCTGTGGAGGGTCGACATTGTGAGATTGATGTAGTTGAGTCCAGCTAGAATCTAATTCACATTGCTGTGATCGTTTTTTTTTTTTTTGGGTGTCCTAATCCAAATATCCTCATCAAGGCATCTCAAATCAAGGTTGGACATCCCAGTTAGAAAGTCTAGGAAAATGATATTGTCCGAGAAGAAATGCGCTCATAATTTATACTGGAAATTTATAGTATCATCCTGCAAAATGATCGTAGAACGCTATTGAATTGAGATCACATGTGATGAGATTAAACTAGTGAACGAAGCTCTTTGATGCGACTGGAAGAGTTGACTCATCATTTACACGTTACATAGTCTTAATATGATTGGGTTAGTGCGTAACATTCATTTGAAGAAGCCACGTTAAGTCATGGAATCTGCAATTAAATGGAGTGCAGAAAGAGAAAGAAATCGTGATTACCCTTGAGAATACGGTTTAAGAACAAGTGTGTTCATTAGCCATCTCGATCGAGTTAATTTAGACCAATTAATCTTCTCATGACGCCACCGACCCAAAAAAAGTGAAAAACAAACTTCCCACGAATTCCCATGTCAATTAAGTTACATTCTCACCTGGAACTAATATTCATTTACGTTTTCCTGATCCCCTTTTTATTTTTTTATTTTTTTTATTTATAGTGATATACGTTTTTTAACTGGTTAATCTTTTTATTACCCATAAAGCACAGCCAACATAACTACACCAGTGCCATTTTTATTTCATGAAAAAGACACTTTTCCAATAGACAAATAGACGGTAGATGCGGTTAGGATGACCCTTCCTCTTCCAAGAAATGGCAGTTAGTAGTAGAGAAACAGGCACACGAACTTACTCAGCTTTTCGACTGTTAGGAAAGGAAAATAATTAGATGTACTCGCCATATATAAAACCTAATTGAGAAAATGTAGGGCAAAAGAACGGTTCAAGTGCTAAAAATTAGGAAAGTGTTAAAAATTAGGAAAGTGACATTTAAGTGCTATTTTTTTTTTTTTTAAATGTGACACTTGAGTATCACTTCCAGTGAACCTTGCTGGAAATCTTACGTGACAAATTTTTATTAATTTTGCTAACCAATGTGGCTCATTAGAGAGCTGACTCAGTAAAGAAATGTAAAAACAACGTTGTTTTGGCGTGAAATTGATTTTTAATTTAAAAATTAATTAAATTAGATTTAAAATCAAATTTTTAAAAAGAAAAAGAAAAAGGAGGAAGAAGATGATTCCTCGTGGCTGCTCATCATCATCGTCGTCGTCGTCGCCGTCTTTTACTTCTTCTTTAAAATTTAGTTTTAAATTTAATTTAATTAATTTTTATATTACTTATTTAGCCACATCAACAATAAAATGATGTCATTTTTGTACTTGTTTAGCTGCATTAGTGCGCAAAAAGACATCATTTTACATTTGTTTCGCTAGAAAATTGCCACATTAGCATTTTGGCGGGATTTTTTTGCCGTTGGCACCTAACTAATCCATTTTGCTATGATTTTGGCACTTAAGAATCCGTTTGGTAACATTTCTACTTCAGGAAATAATTTCTTTTTATAAATAGTCTTTTTATTTTTATTTCTATTGCCTAGAACAAAAAGAATACGTTTGGTAACTATATAAAATTTCTATTCTTGGAATGAAAAAGAATAGGAATGTGTTTGGTATAATTCAAAATTTTTTTTGTATATAGAATTTCTTTTATTTTATTTTTTATTCTTCTTTATCGTCGCCGACCGTTGCCACTCCTTGCCCTCCCCAGTCACTGATGACCGCCGAAGACGCTGACCGCCGCCTGCCACCACTAACTACCATGGTCGATTGCTAATCGAGGTTGGCTAGCAGATCACTGAAGATGCCGATCACTGACCGTCGATTGCTGCTCGCTACCATTGGCCAGCCTCGATCGATAGTCGACCATTACGGTCGGTGGCTGTGGGTAGTGACGATCGATCGGCCAAGTGGCAGGTGGCAGCATTGATGGTGAGTGGTGGCGTTAATGGTCATTAGTGGTGGGTTGGAGGTTGACAACAACGGTTAGTGGCCGGCGATCGATTGGCAGGTGGTGGCTGGCCCACCAGCCGTTGGCAGCCGGTGGCGGTCGGCCGGCAATTGGCCAGTGGCGTGCGATAGGTGGCGGAGGCCGATGAGCGGCAAAGTAGCCAGCGGTTGATGGTGGGAGACGGTATGTTGGGCAGCGAGCAGCGGCCGGTGGTTAGCCGTATAGCAGGGGCGGTAGCTAAGGGCGAAGGGCAACGAAAAAGAAAAGAAGAAAAGAAAAAAAAATAATTTATTTCTAGAAATTGTTCCGAGAATAAAAGTTATTTTTTTTTACTTTTTATTTCTATTCCAAATCTATCTCTCAACCACTCTTTTTTTTTTTTCTCGGGAATAGAAAAATTAATTAATTTTACAAAATGGATTTATATTCTTTTTTTGTTTGAGAGAACAAAAGAACATAAATTAAGAGGAATAGAAACGTTACGAGTGTCCATCCGTGCCAAGTTTTAGCACTCCAGGTGTTCTGGTGTCGAAAATGTATTTTTATAGGGATATTTACTGGCTAGCAATGTCACTTTGTGAAATGTCTCCATAGTCATCCAAGGATCTTTAATTATAACTAGACAAAACCCTAATTAGGAAGTTGCCAAAGAGGAGAGGAACTCATTAGACCGCTTGGTTGTATACTATAATCCATGAATTACCTACTTAGAGCAATGTTAGCACCTCTCCATTCGTCTTGTGCCTATGTCGGAAATATTTGCGTCACGTACCTACGTCGATTGTTTTGCTTAGTTTCATGATCTTGATTACCCCATCCCATCGATGTAAGGCAGCTATTTTTGGGCTTTTGAATGAGCTTGAGACAGATCCAAGTTCTGTTTTGCGTTAACGAGTTAGGCCAATTTTCCTAACATATGGTCTTGTTCATCGAAGAGAAGCTAATTGAGTAAATGAAGTCGCCCAAAATATGAAGAACTATTGAGATCAATAATTGCAAATGTGCACTATGATGTCGTTACGAAGTATTGTTAATATTGGACTTATCCAAACTTTAAACATAGAATCATGGAAGGAACGTTATGGATTTATGGGGGCGGGGCCTATCATATAACGTGTAGTTTTGTTCATCGAATATAAGCTCATTAAGTAGATGAAGTCGCCCAAAGTATGAAATTGAGATCATCAATTGCAAATGTACACTATAATGCTGTCATGAAATATTGGTAATACTGGACTCATCCAAATTTTAAACATAAAATCGCTGAAGAGACGTTACGGATTTGTGAGGGCAAGGCCAATGCCAATCATATCCATCCCTATCTCGCTTAGGTGTGGCCAGAAAGTTTGCCCTATCCCCACTCAAATCCATTGTTACAGGTTTTATCCGGTCCATTTGGGTCGCGAGTTGGGGTATCAATAAGAGTGGGTCAAATTGTCATTTCCATTGTATTATAGTCCCTAGATAGTCTAGTGCCAACAGGAGATAGAAAAGAAGGAACCAGCAACCAGCTTTTTCCCCTTTCTCTACATTATAGATCAAAATTGGTACTGCACAACACTATATAGGGAAAATCTCAAATAAGGATATGAAGTGAGCTTATTTTTTCAAATAAAGATCCGAAGTGACCGTTACTTCAATTAAGGACTCGAAGTGGCTAACAAGTCTCAAATAAGGACTTGAACTTGTCGGCTGGCCAAAATGTTCATCGGCGAACGAGCGTGTGACATTTCCGGTGGCTGGAATATGGGCAATTTTGTCCAAAAGAAAAAAAGATAGAAATTAACAAATCCTAAAAACAAAAACAAAGCCCCCAAACTTTTTTGGTTCTTCTTCAGCTCTTCATCTTTTACATTCTTTGTCCCCTCTTGTTTCAAGAACCCAAATTATCTCTTAACGGAACAAAAGAAGAAGATGTGGAGAAATGAAGGTAGGGATTTCTTGTTGTGTTTCAATTCATGTTCCATTAATAGAAAATTTCGGTGCTCCAAGCAAGAGAGGACAAAGAATGGAGAAAATGAAGAGCAGAAAAAGAAAACGTGAGAATGTGGAGAGTTTTTTTAGGTCAAAAGAACATGAAGAGTTTGGGGGGTTTATTTTTAGGGTTTGTTAATTTCTACATTTTTTTGGACAAAATTGCCCATATTCCGGCCACTGAAAATGTCTCGCGCTCGCCGGCCAGTGAACATTTTGGCCGGCTGGCAAGTTCAAGTCTTTATTTGAGACTTGTTAGCCATTTCAGATTCTTATTTGGGACAACGGTCACTTCGGATCTTTATTTGAGAAAATAGACTCATTTTTGGTCTTTATTTGAAATTTTCCCCGTTATGTATGCACTTTCTGGTTTTGAAACTCTTTTTGGAGCAATTATGGACTTAAAGAAAGTACACCCATGATCCTTACCAAAAAAAAAAAGAGAGTACACCCATGAACTTACCCAGCTTTTCGACCACTAAAAGTGGAAAATAATCAGAAGTACTTGCCATATATCAAAACTAATAAAGAGATGTACTCACAATACACAATGTCACTTTACGAAACACTTCCATATTCATCCAAAGACATTTAATTATAGCCGGGGCAAATGCTTATTAAGAAGTTGCCAATGAGGAGAGGAACTCATTGGACCCTTGGTTGTTTTCTCTAATCATCATCATCATCATCATCATCATTATCTACGAGTTACTTATTTAGTGGAATGTTAGAACATGCCCATACATCATATGCCTATCTCAATGATATTTGTGTACGTACCTTACCATATTAACTTCGTTTAATTTGATGGTTTCGATCCTGTTGACGTAAGGTGGTTACCTTTAGCTTTTTGAATTAGCACATGATGGATCCAAGATTGGTTTGGCCTAGACAGATCTAGATACATTATTGTCTATCGAAAAGAAGCTAATTAAGTAAATGAAACCGCTTAAAGTATAATAAACCAGTTAGATCATCAATAGCAACTATACACAGATATCATCGTTTCAAAAAACCATCTTCTATATAGATTGATATTTTTATGTGAACATTGCTGTTTGCTTTATCACGTGATTATTATCATTTCTTTGATCAATGGGTATTTGAGCATGTGGTCATCCAAGAGATAGAGCTATGTGATAGCCAGCTATATTTCCAAATTAGGCTTATAAATTTAATCCTGTCTTTCCTATATTCCATTTTTGGCCAATGTATGATTGTTTTGATAAGTATAATATTAAGAAGCTAACTTCACACGTGTCAAAACCCAATTGGTTCTTAATTTTGGGTAATCACACATTTGTAATTCTTGAAATGGGAATCTCAACTGACCAAAAAAAAAAGGAAAAAAATAAATGGGTATCTCAGAAAACTTTCCTTGCGAGCGCACTCACTTTCTCTCAGTCTCTTTAAATTTTATGCTTCCCTTCACTCTCCACAAGAATCAAAATCAGGTTGAGAGACCCTTGCCCATTTACAAGGTTGCTTCTTTACGTTGACTACTGTGAGTCTCTTTCTCTCTCTCTCTCTCTCTCTCTCTCTCTCTCTTATCTGTAAGAGAGAGATTTTCTGGCTCTTTTTTTTTTTTTTTTTCTCTTAATTAGATTTTTTTTTTTTCCATGAGCTTGATCTTACAAAAAAATAAAAATAAAAAACAGGTCAATGACCTGAAAATGGCTTCTCAAGATGCAAATCTAGCTACTAGAGAGAAAGCTTACGCGCCAAAACATGCGATAGCAGCGCAATTTTTTTTTTTTTTTTTTATAATGACTTTCAATCAATTCACTGGATCTGTTTGTAATGGTTTTTCCTAAAGATTGATAAATTCTGTCATTCAATGTTCACTCCATTTTTTCTTTCAAAATTTAGTTGAATTAATGATGCAGTGAGCTTGAACTCATTGGCTTGGGTTGAACACCGCCAGATTTGTGAAAAGTCACTAAGTCCATTGATTATCTGTGATTGACTTGATCCATGCGAATGAGATCAGAACACGCTCCACGCGTTTTTAAGTTCTTCTTCTTTTTGGGTCATTCCAGGCATCGGAGCTCAGGTCAGTGCTCAAACCATGGCGCATTTGATCAAGGGCTCGGATCATCGATCTTTTCTGCTAGCCTCATTAATGGCTGATGGTCTCTTTTGACCCGAGGTTTAGCATAACCGATCTTTCGGGCGATCAGAACGAAACAAAAGCGTGCCTACGTTACGAAGGCTTCTGTGCAAGACGGGTGAGCATCCTCGTGAGGTCTTACTAATGATGATTATCATCTTTTTGCTCTTTAATTTATACGCCATTCTAACGATTTCTGTGTCAGGAGCCAGTTCAGTTTGTTACTTGTAAGGTGTTTCTTTCTTGTTTTTTTTTGAGTTAATACTCTAAAAAACCCAAAACTGATACACATATGATAAATTTACTTCAAACTATTCTTTTTATCACCAAAAATCTAAAACCAGTATACTTTTGACCAATTTACCTTGAACTGATCATTTGTGATAAATTTATTCTCTATTAGTTTTCTTTAAATTTTACTGTCAAATTATTAAGTTAAATGACACGTGACAGTTGACAGGTCTACCAATTTGGGATTTTATGCTTCGTTTGTCAGAGTTTACAATTTTTGTGATTTTTTTGTGATATTAATCTAATTTACGGGAGGGTGTATTTGTCACAAATTTATCAATTTTGGATTTTTTACAGTCGAATAAATTAGTTTGGGGTAAATTTGTCATAAATGTACTAGTTTATGATTTTTTATGGAGATAAATTTGTCACAAGTGTACCGGTTTGGGGTTTTTCATAGTCAAAAAAATAGTTTGGGATAAATTTGTCATATGTGTACCGGTTTGAAGTTTTTCAGGGTATTAATCTTTTTTTTTTTTGTAACTTTCATCCATGACCGGTTCTCTCTCTCTCTCTCATGCTACAAAACACTTTGTGAAGCTAGGGTCCCTCTCTTTTCCTAAGTTCATCATGTATTGTTACACATCAATTTTTTTTTTTTTAAATTATTTACGCATGTACACAAATTTCCTAGCTTTGCTATGTAACTAAAGAAAAGAAAACAAGCAGCTGCCAATTTTCAGATACGCACCGACCATGGATTCTAAGGAGGTTCAACGGGCAGCTGCAATGAACGGCTCAAATGATGAGAAGAACGAGCTGGACCTGGAACTGATTGGGATTACCTGGCACTGACGAGAATCCAGCCAAAAATCAGGGTCGAAATTTGGACACCACTCTTCTGGCTGCTAATAACCATGTCGACCTGAGTCAACTTGCTCTTCACTCTCAGGTATGGTTACTTCAGATTCTTGTTTTCAGGTCTCTATTTCCCTTTTAAGTCATTTTAGATTGTGCAAACGATACTTGAGTTTCCTTCGGATGTTTGAAGTTGCTGCTTGTTTGATCTTCTCGATAGTTAGCAATTGGATGATAATTGCGACTCTTTTAGGACGAATTTTGCAGGGCTTTATCAGCATAAACATTAAGAATAACAATTTGTTGTGAGTTATAAATTCTTGAAATAGTGGACCCTGCAATAATTTATAAGTATGTGTTATTTGATTTTTTATAGTCCAGAATAAACTGTTATTATCATAGTAGATTTAATATCATTGCTCAATCATTTCTCAACCTCGTACTATTGCTAGAGATGTTGAAAAAGGAAAATTCTATGTTATGTGTTTTGACCCCGGTGCCTTTTCAGCAGGTTATATAATAAAAAAATAAGAAGAAGAAGAAGTAATACATTATGATCATTCCTAGTCTACTCTAGCTCTAATGATTTGATCCTCCCATTAGCAAAAGAAAATGGTCTTTCAAACTAAGTCTAGAATATGGAATTTTTATCGGATAGTTCAGTTACTAGACTCAGATAGTGTTCAAACTTGTACATCTCTGTAGGTCATTTGCACGCTTCATTTTTGATAAATGAATAGAGTTCAGTTCACTTTCCATTTTCGATCATTATAACTAATCATTGAATAAAGTGCTAAATTTTATTGAACTTATGTATGTAGAGGCTGAATTTCACCCGTTCGTTTAAAGATCATATTTAGGGACTATTACATATTAAAGGATGCAACGATTTTTACATTATTCCCTCTTTGTTAAAAATAATTCCAGCAGTTTTACATTAAGGACTTGACTAGCTTATGTAATGTTTAAACTTCTCCATTTCTAACTTCTAGTTACAAAAAAAGATTCACAATTGATAACTTAAATACCAAGCAAGTTTACTGTTGTGATATCATTCGACTCTCTCTTTCTATGTTCATATATTAATCGATAATATATCTTCGATGATGTAACTAATTGCTTGAATAACGAGGGCCAAAAGGACGATCATGGGCCTCCTGGAAGAGTTCATATCAATGCCGGTGCATGGCCTCCCCAATTTGGAATTCATGATTACTGTGCAAACCTTAGAGAGCACGGTGCTTCATCAGCAGGAATTGATCTTCCTCCTAATAACCCCCTTATTTTTCCTGGTTTGCCACTGACGATTTTAAACACCAGTCAATCTATCGACATGGCCCAAATAAATAATATGGCGTTAAGAATGAGCCATTCATCCGGTGGGCCTCAGGGGTTACCAGTCAGACGCCGTCAACGGAGTCACGATGACCCCGACAGTCCTATGAAGAGGTGTGCCAACCCTCAGTGCAACGCCACTTCTACCCCCATGTGGCGTCACGGCCCTCTTGGCCCAAAGGTACGAAACCTACGGACTTTCCAACATTATTTAGCCTCTTTATGCAAATGGGATCGACTATTTGATATAGTTGAATTGTGTTGAGTTGGAGTAGGTAGGATAAAATATGAGGTATACGTAGCATTTTTTTCGTTTATTGAACTACACCGTGAATTGATTATAATTTACTTAGCTCATTGCTTGCCGTTCATTTTTCAGACACTGTGCAACGCCTGTGGAATCAGGTATAGAAAGGACGAGGAGAAGAGGAGGACTCAAGTGATTATGCAGCAGCTGCGCGAGCTTGCTGCCGCCCGTCATAAACCAGCTGAATGAGAGGGAAAGAGCTATCGTCCCATCGATTTCCATCATTACACCTTTTTTTTCCAAATAATGTATCTCAAATCTGAGAAAGACTCTTGTCGACCGTCTCCTAAATTTCTCCACTTGCCATTTCTTTGTAGTTCTTGACTACATAAGAAATTTTTGTTTGTTTTGATCTTATCGGTATGGCCTTCTAATGGCTTGCTGATTCAAAAACATTATTGACACAACATTTTATTGCCTCATCTCTTCTTAGTAGGTTGAGAAGAAACATCAAAATGCAAACGTAGACTTTGATTGAGTCGAACTTCTTACAGAATCGAAGACACCAAGTCACTATATTTTAGGGTTTCTCGCTAGAAACTGTCAATCTCTCTAAGATCCTAGCTAGACACTCATTTGGCTTATTGAAACAAATTGGGGTCTTTTGGGTAATGGGCACATAATAGAATGGGTTGATGGCAAAGTTCATGATATATATTTCTCATTGACATAGCCACAAGATTGCATTTTACAACAAGCTTTAATTATATAGTCCGGGTAACCAATTATTTATACGACCCGCATTTACATCATTAATAAGAATAGTTAAGTCAATTTTTAACCATTACAACTCATGTCAATGCTGGTCAGAGATGTGTACCATTTAAATATCTAATGATTTTGGTATATATATGACGTTCTAACTCTTCAAAATGAGTTGCAGTGTATTCAAGGATGATAGCAGAAATATTAATCTCTAGAAGTTTTGTACAATGAGCACCGAAAAAGAGAGATATTATATTTTTTTGATAAATTTTAACTATTGAATATGAGTAATTAATTGTTTATACAACCCACATTCATCATCTTTAATTGGAATAGTTAGTCGATTTATTAAGGGCCGCGCTATTTCCATCCTTTATATGACTAAATCCACCCAATTTTCACCAAAAAGGACAAAATCACCCTCAATCAGTCGACTGTAATATAAAGTAGTCATCCGAAATTTATTTACTTTCCCTTTTTTTAAAGTTTTTCTATTTCTATGTAAGATCGCATTGTCATATTTAGAATTTCATATTTTTTGGTTTTGTTTATTGTGGAGACTGTTTTCTTTTTAATGTTTAGAGTTTTTTTTTTTTTTTTTTTTTTTGGTAAAAGGTAAGCAATATATTGAGGAAGGGCCAATTGTACAAAAGATCTTGTCACCAGAACCTTGCACTCCTATTGAAGGAACAAAAGGAGTGGAAGGATGACGAGAGGTAAAAGCCGCAAAATAGGGCACAACCATGACAACACCAAAGTCGAAAGAAGCACGGCTTGGACAACCGGCTACCAAAGATGCCATAGGTGAGGAAGAGGCCACCGTCGGATTGAACTACCTATGGGTCCCTAGTGAAAATAACCGGGTCTAGGCCCCAACTTCTCTGCAACCTTCTGTTTATGAAATTATCTTCGACGTTCCTGAAGGTGATAGCCTTGTCTCGGACGACTTTGAAGAGGTGGTTCTTCATGGCTAGGACCGAGAGAGGTTGGTCTCTAAAGATGATGCTATTCCTATTTTTCCAAATACTGTGACATAGCGTGCCAAAGGAAAAAGGGGCAATACACTTGTAGAAATCTTTACCCATTAAATAGGTAGCGACCTAGTGGAAGTTCTCCCTCCAAGTTCTGTTGCACCAAGGCAAATTGCATTTGGAAGCCCAAAAGAAAGCAACTCCAACCGTGACACAGCAATCAAAAATAGGTGATCAATAGAGTCGGGCATACTCTTGCAAAACGCACAGACAGCACTTCCAATTATACCATAGGACAAAAGGAGAGCCTGGGTTGGAAGTCTACGCTTGGCAATGAGCCAAAGATTAAGCTGATAGCGAGGCACTATGGCATTGTCCCACACAAATGAGTGCCAATAGACTCGCGTTCTTTTCTTCCTGATGAAATTCCACGTTGTTGCCACTGTGAATTGGCTCGAAGAGTTCTCTTGCCAGCAGTAGTGATCCGGGACATCTGCCAGGACCGGGAGAGAATGACCCCACGATTCAAGTACCGTCCTGAGGGCTTGTCCCGCATCTAAGAAAAGATCAACAACACAGGCTTGCCTAGAGAACCTTGAGCTGTCGATAAGAGAATCTAAGAAGATAAGGTTCAGGGGCCCTCTAGGGTGCCAATTGTCAAACCAAAGAGAGGTTGTTAGGCCATTGCCAATTTTCCAGTAGAAGGCTATCCGGAAATCCCTTCTTAGGCTCAACAAGCTCTTCCGGGCCCAGGAGCCCAAGGTTGGCTTCCTAGCAACCCAAAAGTTCTTGTTCTTTAAAAAAGTGGAATGGACCCACCTACACCAAAGCGCTTCCTTGTCGGAGAACAAAAGCCAGATATGCTTTAACATGGTGGCTTTATTGCAATCTCGGAGCCTCCTGATACCTAGTCCTCCTTCATCCTTTGGAAGGCAGACTTCATCCCATGCTACCTTAGCACCACCTCTACCCAGGTCCGGACCTTTCCACAAGAATTGTCTAAGGATTTTCTTAATGTGGTCCACCACAGCTATAGGTAAAACAAATACACTAGCCCAATAGGCTTGTATAGTGTGAAGAACTGACTTGATAAGTTGAATTCAACCAGCAAGAGAGAGGAATCGGTGAGTCCAAGATTGAACCCTTGCAGTGATATGGTTAACAAGGGCACAACAGTCTGCTTTGCTGATTCTCGAAGTGATAATGGGAATCCCCAGGTACCAAACTGGCAAGCTCCCTTCTCGAAAGCCCAACTCCAAAAGAATATCATTCCTCAGGGAGGGTGTGCCACCTGCCAAGAAAATTTCACTCTTGCACGGGTTAGGATAAAGGCCAGTCCATGAGGAAAAGATATGAAGACCTTCCTTGAGAGGAGCCACCGTAGGAAGGTGGGCCTCACAAAAAAGGAAGACATCGTCTGTAAAAATGAGATGTGAAAGATCCATTGCCTTACACCTCCAAAAAAACTTGAAGTCAGGCCTCGAAGAGTACTTAGAAATGATCCCTGAAAGTACCTCCATAACCATAGTGAACACGTAAGGAGAGATGGGATCACCTTGGCAAAGACCTTGGCCGCTTGCAAAGAAACCGTGGAGCTCACCATTCAAAGCAATTGAAAATTTAGGTGTGCGCACACAAGTCATAATAAGTCGAGTCATAGACTGAGGGAAGCCAAAGGCGAGTAACACACCTTCGAGGAAGTCCCAATCCACAGTCTCATAGGCTTTTTTGAAGTCCACCTTTATCGCACATTTAGGGAGATAAGGCTCGAGGTGGAAGCTAGAGAATAGCTCCTGGGCCAACAAGATGTTGTCCTTGATCCGCCTACCTTTAACAAAAGCAGTCTAAAAAGGGCCTATTGTGTTATTTAAAGTTAATGCCACTCGATTAGCTAGCACCTTTGTAATATACTTGTAAATAATGTTGCGGTAGGCAATAGGCCTATAATCCTCCATGGAAGTGGCGTTGAGCACTTTAGGAACCATCACCAATATGGTATTGTTAATCTCCCTTAAGAGTTTTCCGGAGGTGAAAAAATCCATCATTGTAGCCGTGACTAAGGGACCAATCGTGTCCCGGTTTTCTTTAAAGAACTTCGCTGCGAAACCATCCGATCTAGTTGCCTTTCCCCTAGGCAAGGAGAAGATAGTGTCCCTGATCTCCAACTTTGTAACTGGCCGAGCAAGGAGTGCGACCTGATCAACTGAGAGTGGATAGTGGATAACCTCCCTCAAGTCCTCTAGTGAAGGTCTGACGAGCTCCCTTGTGGCGCCAAGAGGTCTTCAAAGAACTCTAAAAATCTAGCTACATCAGTCATGGCTCGGTCACCATGTTCCCCAAAGAGTCGAGGACGGAAAGGACTCTATTTGTTAGATGTCTTTTGTTGACACATTGATGGAAAAACTTGGTATTGCGGTCTCCCTCCCTAAGCCATCTGACCTTGGACTTTTGTTGGAAGAAGGACTCCTTCGAGGCACGCAACTCTGTAAAGATACGCCTTTGGTTCTTTTCCACCTCCACAAGGTCAACAGAAAAGGGACTTTAGCTACAAGTCTGCCTAAGTGGTCTCCAACGTCTTCTACGCATTAAGAGTTCTGTCGAAGATATTAGAGAAATAATCTCTATTGAGCTGCTTGAGTTGACATTTAAGAGCCTTGAGCTCATAAACAAGCCTATACATAGGGACTCCAACCCTCGGCGCATCCCAAACTTGCGAGACAATCTCGTTGAACTCCAAGTGCTTCATCTAGAAGTCGAAAAACTTGAAGGGCTTTCTCTGAGGAGTCGGATTAAGCACCTTCACCACCATAGGCGAGTGATCCGAGATTCCTGGCGCCAGAAAGGAGGCTTCCGAGTAAGAGAGATCTAAACTCTACTTGGCATTCACTCGAACCCTGTTGATCTTTCTTGCTTTCCTAAAAGGCCCTGAGGATGTAGTCCAAGTGTATCTAAAACCAACGAACCTTAGGTCTTCCAGCTCAGCCTACTCCAAGCACTGTCCAAACTCATCAAAACAAGGGAGCCAAGCTTCAGAGCCACCAACACGGTCATATGGATCCTTAATAGCATTGAAATCCCCCAAGACAAGCCAGGGAGTGTCTTGGAGATGGATGCTTCTGAGAATGATATCCTCCCAAAGAGGTCTCCTTAGCGAAAATAAGTGATCTCCATAAACAAAAGATATAGAGCAAGCCACCCTAGAAACCAGACTCTCAAAGTTCCCATGAACCGCTTGCTTGGTGACTGAGAAGGCTTCAAACTCAACCCTTACGGGGTCCCAACCAACCCAAATTCTGCCTCTAGGGGAGAAGTCGTAGTTTGCAATCCAACACCAATCCCTCAATAGACCTTCGGAGATGGAGTTGAAGAGATCCTGTGGCACCTTAGTTTCCAACAAACCAATACGGCACAAGTGGTTCGATAAAACGAGGTTACGAACCTCCGCTTGCCTAGTCGAGTCGATAAGGCTTCTAATATTCCAACATCCTATATACATATGTACAAAAGAGGAAGGGAGTAAGAGTTACCTCCCTTTTGGAGGCTTGCGACGGCTTGGAGGGGGAGCCACACGAGCCGACGGAGGAGGCGGGGCTGGGGAGAGCACCAAGATCTTGTCCTGAATAGTCTCCTCGCTCGTCCTAGATGGTGGAGCCTTCGGAGACGGACAAGGCAAGAGAAGGTCATCATCCGAGCTATCTAGGTGGTTGGCCAACCCCTTTGACTCCGCTCCGTTACCCGGGTCTGCTATCGAGCCATTAGGAGGGCTAATGGGATCTTCCTCCATGATCGATCTAGGAGCATCCATCTTGGTGAGGGCTCGAAGCCCACTTTGAGCTCTTCGGGTAGAGGTTGAGGGTAAGCTCTTGAGAGCTGTCGCTTTCTGCTTGAGGGATCGCCCCTCGTTTCCAGAGTTGACCGGATGGGCCAAGCTCGTCTCCTTGGGAGGGGAAGATTTATTCTTCTCTCCCCTAACTTAATGTTTAGAGTTTACTCCCATAGGAATTATTTTTGTTGAAAAGAAGAATTTTCAAAGAATCTAATTTTTTCCTACATTGTCAAGCAAATTGATGGATCAACAATAATGTAGAATTTAGAAAATTTTTGACATATCTTTTTTATAACACAATTATTTGTTTATAAACTTTCACTCATTGTGCATATCATCATCTTTTCTTGTTAGTTGTCTTTTATACGCATATACATATAATGGAATGATAGGATGGAAAAAAAAAAAAAAAGTCTTCGTCATTCTCCGATGTAAAACTTCAAGAGACAAAATTTAATTAAATCAAAACATTGCTTATAATTAGATTTAAAAAAAAACCAATGAAATCTCATCATTTTAGATTGACAAAAATCATTATATTCTGTAAAATTTTTACAAAAAAAAAACAGCAAAATGCTTCATTATGCATTACTTTTTAACGTCGATTTTTTTAGTATATCCATCAATACACCTATAACGTAGTACATGCTCTATGTAAAAAAATTTCGGCAATATTAACAAAAATAGACAATTTCTTTGATGTTGTAAATTAAGAGAGTTGATATATATTTCTTAGAAATTTCTCTTTTTGACAAAAATTATTTCTATGGAGGTAAAATCTAAAAATAAAAAAGAAAACATAATGCCTTTTTTTTGTTATGAGAAATATAGTGCCTTTAATATACATGGGATACCTACAATATGCAAAAGTAAAACATGTGAAATACTTAATTATAGCAACTAAATCTTAAATAAAAATAAAAATAGACCAATATAAGAAGGAATGGAGCCACCGCCATAAGTTGAAATAAAATGATCGAGGGCAATTTTATTTTTTTAGTGAAAATGGGTGAATTTAGTCATGTAGGAGGGTGGAAATAGCACTGCCCTTTATCAAATTACCACTACTCATGTCAAAGATGGTTATGGATGTGCACTGTATAAGTTTTTTTTTTTTTTTAGGGGTACATATTTGATGTTCTAGTTCTTCAAAACGAGTTGCGGTTTATTGAAGTATGAAACTGCAACAAAGGTCATAGCATAAATAATATCTCTGAAAGCCTTGTAAAATGAGAACTAAACAAAAAGCAATTAAAATGTTTTAGACACATGTTTTGTGAACAGCCACTTAATTAAAATATTAATACCGATGTCAATGTCAATGATGGTCATGGATGTTTACCATATAAATATCCTTTTTTTTTTTTTTAATACATACGACAATTCCAGCTCTTTAAAATGATTTGGAGTTTAGTGAAACA